>JAOPSE010000010.1:61909006-62533028 GCA_029449295.1 Zea luxurians
ACTCATGCTTGATTCTCTCCTCCTCAAGGAAGCCTTCAATTTGAGAGTTCTTGAACTCCGTCCCGTTGTCGCTTCTAATTTTCTTGATTCTTAAGCCGAACTCATTTTGAGCCCGTCCCATCCCTTTAATGTCTCTTGGGTATGGGATTTTTCCTGCAAAAAGAACACCCAAGTGAAGCGAGAATAATCATCCACAATAACTAGACAGTACTTACTCCCGCTGATGCTTATGTAAGCGATCGGACCGAATAGATCCATGTGTAGGAGCTCGAGTGGCCTGTCAGTCGTCATGATGTTCTTATGTGGATGATGAACACCAACTTGCTTCCCTGCCTGACATGCGCTACAAATCCTGTCTTTCTCAAAATGAACATTTGTTAGTCCCAAAATGTGTTCTCCCTTTAGAAGTCTGTGAAGATTCTTCATTCCAACATGTGCTAGTCGGCGATGCCAGAGCCAGCCCATGTTAGTCTTAGCAATTAAGCAAGTGTCGAGTTCAGCTCTATCAAAATCTACTAAGTACAGCTGACCCTCTAACACTCCCTTAAATGCTATTGAATCATCATTTCTTCTAAAGACAGTGACACCTACATCAGTAAAAAGACAGTAGCCCATTTGACATAATTGAAAAACGGAAAGCAAATTGTAATCTAAGGAATCTACAAGAAAAACATTGGAAATTGAATGGTTAGGAGATATAGCAATTTTACCCAATCTTTGACCAAACCTTGGTTTCCATCCCCAAATGTGATAGCTCGTTGGGGATCTTGGTTTTTCTCATAGGAGGAGAACATCTTCTTCTCCCCTGTCATGTGGTTTGTGCACCCGCTGTCGATGATCCAACTTGAGCCCCCGGATGCATAAACCTACAAAACAATTTTAGTTCTTGACTTTAGGTACCCAAATGGTTTTGGGTCCTTTGGCATTAGACACAAACTTTGGGTACCCAAACACAAGTTTTTGACCCCTTGTGCTTGCCCCCAACATTTTGGCAACTACCTTGCCGGATTTGTTAGTTAACACATAAGATGCATCAAAAGTTTTAAATGAAATGCTATGTTCATTTGATGCACTAGGAGTTTTCTTCTTAGGCAACTTAGCATGGGTTGGTTGCCTAGAACTAGATGTCTCACCCTTATACATAAAAGCATGGTTAGGGCCAGAGTGAGACTTCCTAGAATAAATTCTCCTAATTTTGCTCTCGGGATAACCGGCAGGGTATAAAATGTAACCCTCGTTATCCTGAGGCATGGGAGCCTTGCCCTTAACAAAGTTGGATAATTTTTAGGAGGGGCATTAAGTTTGACATTGCCTCCCTGTTGGAAGCCAATGCCATCCTGAATGCCAGGGCGTCTCCCATTATAAAGCATACTACGAACGAACTTAAATTTTTCATTTTCTAGTTCATGCTCGGCAATTTTAGCATCTAATTTGGCTATATGATCATTTTGTTGTTTAATCATGGAAAGGTGATCATGTTAGCATTAACTTCAACATCTCTACATCTAGTGCAAATAGTGACATGCTCAGTGGTAGATGTAGAGGGTTTGCAAGAATTAAGTTCAACAATCTTAGCATGCAATATATCATTTTTATCTCTAAGATCGGAAATTGTAACATTGCAAACATCTAGTTCTTTAGCCTTAGCAAGCAATTTTTCATTCTCCATCCTAAGGCTAGCAAGAGAAATGTTTAATTCTTCAATCTTAGCAAGTAAATCAACATTATCATTTTTAAGATTGGGAATTGAAACATTACAAGCATTTGAATCAACCTTAGCAATTAAACTAGCATTCTCATTTCTAAGGTTGTCAATGGTCTCATGGCAAGTGCTTAGCTCACTAGATAATTTTTCACATTTTTCTACTTCTAGAGCGTAAGCATTTTTAACTTTAACATGCTTCTTATTTTCTTTAATAAGGAAGTCCTCTTGGGTGTCCAAGAGATCATCCTTCTCATGAATAGCACTAATCAATTCATTTAATTTTTCCTTTTGTTGCATGTTTAGGTTGGCAAAAAGGATGCGCAAGTTATCCTCATCATTACTAGCATTATCCTCATCACTAGAGGTTTCATATTTGGTGGAGGATCTTGATTTTACCTTCTTCTTTTTGCCGTCCTTTGCCATGAGGCACTTGTGGCCGACGTTGGGGAAGAGAAGTCCCTTGGTGACGACGATGTTTTGCGGCATCCTCGTCGGAGGAGGAGTCGGTGGAGCTCTCGTCGGAGTCCCATTCCCGGCAAACATGGGCACGCCGCCCTTCTTCTTGTAGTACTTCTTCTTCTCCTTTCTTCTCCCTTTCTTGTCGTCGCCCCTGTCACTGTCACTAGAAATAGGACATTTTGCTATAAAGTGACCGGGCTTACCACACTTGTAGCAAACTTTCTTGGAGTGGGGCTTGTAATCTTTCCCCTCCTTTGCTTGAGGATTTGACGGAAGCTCTTGATGATGAGCGCCATCTCCTCGTTGTCGAGCTTGGAGGCGTCGATGGGTGTTCGACTTGGAGTAGATTCCTCCTTCTTTTCTTCCGTCGCCTTGAATGCGACCGGTTGTGCTTCGGACGTGGAGGGGCCGTCAAGCTCGTTGATCTTCTTTGAGCCTTTGATCATCAATTCAAAGCTCACAAAATTCCCGATTACTCTCTCGGAGTCATTAGTGTATATCTAGGATTGCCACGAATTAATTGAACTTGAGTAGGGTTAAGGAAAACAAGTGATCTTAGAATAACCTTAACCATTTCGTGGTCATCCCATTTTTTGCTCCCGAGGTTGCGCACTTGGTTGACCAAGGTTTTGAGCCGGTTGTACATGTCTTGTGGCTCCTCCCCTTGGCGAAGTCGGAAGCGACCGAGCTCCCCCTCGATCGTTTCCCGCTTGGTGATTTTGGTCACCTCGTCTCCTTCGTGCGTGGTCTTTAGCGTGTCCCAAATCTCCTTTGCATTTTTCAACCCTTGCACTTTATTATACTCCTCTCGACTTAGAGAGGCGAGGAGTATAGTTGTGGCTTAGGAGTTGAAGTGTTGGATTTGGGCCACTTCGTCCTCATCATAATCTTCATCCCCTACGGATGGTACCTGTACACCAACTCAACAACGTCCCATATACTTTTGTGGAGTGAGGTTAGGTGAAATCGCATTAAATCACTCCACCTAGCATAATCTTCACCATCAAACGTTGGTGGTTTGCCTAATGGGACGGAAAGTAAAGGCGTATGTTTAGGAATGCGGGGATAGCGTAGGGGGATCTTACTAAACTTCTTGCGCTCATGGCGCTTAGAAGTTACGGACGACGCGTCGGAGCCGGAGGTGGAAGGCGATGAAGTATCGGTCTCGTAGTACACCACCTTCCTCATCTTCTTTTTCTTGTCGCCACTCCATGCGACTTGTGGGAAGAGGATTTCTTTTCCTTCCCCTTACCCTTGTTGCGGGACTCTTCCGATGAAGTCTTCCCGTGGCTTGTAGTGGGCTTATCGCCGGTCTCCATCTCCTTCTTGGCGTGATCTCCCGACATCACTTCGAGCGGTTAGGCTCTAATGAAGAACCGGGCTCCGATACCAATTGAAAGTCGCCTAGAGGGGGGGTGAATAGGGCGAATCTGAAATTTACAAACTTAATCACAACTACAAGCCGGGTTAGCGTTAGAAATATAATCGAGTCCGAGAGAGAGGGTGCAAAACAAATCGCAAGCGAATAAAGAGTGTGACACGCGGATTTGTTTTACTGAGGTTCGGTTCTCACAAACCTACTCCCCGTTGAGGTGGTCACAAAGACCGGGTCTCTTTCAACCCTTTCCCTCTGTCAAACGGTCCCTCGGACCGAGTGAGCTTCTCTTCTCAAATCAATTGGGAACCAAACTTCCCGCAAGGACCACCACACAATTGGTGTCTCTTGCCTTGCTTACAATTGAGATGATCACAAGAAAGAATGAAAGAAAGAAGCAATCCAAGTGCAAGAGCTCAAAAGAACACAACAAATCTCTCTCACTAATCACTAAAGCCTTGTGGGAATTGGCAGAGGATTTGATCACTTTGGTGTGTCTTGTATTGAATGCTTAGCTCTTGTAAGTAGTTGGAAGGTGGAAAACTTGGATGTCTTGAATGTGGGGGTTGGGGGTATTTATAACCCCAACCACCAAACTAGCCGTTTGGTGAAGGCTGCAGTCGACGGGCGCACCGGACAGTCCGGTGCGCCACCGGACAGTGTCCGGTGCACCAGCCACGTCACCAGGCCTTTGGGTTCCGACCGTTGGAGCTCTGTCTTGTGGGCCCGCCTGGCTGTCCGGTGGCGCACCGGACAGGTCCTGTAGACTGTCTGGTGTGCCACACGCGCGTGCATTGCTCCTCTATGCGCGCATGCGCGCATTTAATGTGTTGCAGTCGACCGTTGTGCGCGAAGTAGCCGTTGCTTCGCTAGCTCACCGGACAGTCCGGTGTGCACCGGACATGTCCGGTGAATTTTAGCGGAGCGGAAATCCGAAGCTGGCGAGTTCAGAGTCGCTCTCCCTTGGGGCACCGAACACTGTCCGGTGAATTATAGCGAAGCGCCTCTGAGAATTCCTGAAGGTGAAGAGTTCAGCTTGGAGTCCCCTGGTGCACCGGACACTGTCCGGTGGCACATCGGACAGTCCGGTGCGCCAGACCAGGGCACACTTCGGTTGTCCCTTGCTTTCTTTGTTTGAACCCTTTTCTTGGTCTTTTTATTGGCTTTTGTGAACCTTTGGTACCTGTATAACTTATAGACTAGAGCAAACTAGTTAGTCCAATTATTTGTGTTGGGCAATTCAACCACCAAAATCAATTAGGAAATAGGTGTAAGCCTAATTCCCTTTCAGCAGTAGAACTCATGGGCGAGACAATCTCGTTCGCTCCTCGGAAGGCCATAAAGTCCCAAGTCTTGGCGGACTTCGTGGCTGAATGGGTCGACACCCAGCTGCCAATAGCTCCGATCCAACCGGAACTCTGGACCATGTACTTTGATGGGTCGCTGATGAAAACAGGAGCCGGTGCAGGCATACTCTTCATCTCACCCCTCGGGAAACATCTCCGCTACGTGCTGCGCCTCCATTTCTCAGTGTCAAACAACGTGGCCGAGTACGAGGCTCTGGTTAATGGGTTGCACATCGCCATCGAGCTAGGGGTTCAGCGCCTCGACGCTCGTGGCGACTCGCATCTTGTCCTCGACCAGGTCATGAAGAACTCCCACTGCCGCGACCAGAAGATGGAGGCCTCCTGCGATGAAGTTCAATGCCTGGAAGACAAGGTCTACGGGCTGGAGCTCAACCACGTCTCTCGACGGTACAACGAGACTGCGGATGAGCTGGCAAAAATAGCCTCGGGGCGAACAACGGTTCCCCCTGACGTCTTCTCTAGAGACATACATCAACCCTCCGTCAGGATCGATGACACGCCCGAGCCCGAGGAGACCTCGGCCCAGCCCGAGGTACCCTCGGCCGCCGAAGGTGAGGCCCTACGTGTCGAGGGAGAGCGGAATGGGGTTGCGCCAAATCGAAACTGGCAGACCTCGTACCTGCAATATCTCCACCGAGGAGAGCTACCCCTCGACAAGGCCAAGGCTCGGCGACTGGCGCGGCGCGCCAAGTCGTTCATCTTACTGGGGATGAAAAGGAGCTCTACCACCACAGCCCCTCGGGCATTCTCCAACGGTGCATATCCATCGCCGAGGGACAGGAGCTATTGCAAGAAATACACTCGGGGGCTTGCGGTCACCACGCAGCACCTCGAGCCCTCGTGGGAAACGCCTTCCGACAAGGCTTCTACTGGCCGACCGCGGTGGCCGACGCCACTAGGATTGTACGCTCCTGTCAAGGGTGTCAATTCTACGCAAGACAGACACACCTGCCCGCTCAGGCCCTGCAGACAATACCCATCACCTGGCCATTTGCTGTGTGGGGTCTGGACCTCGTCGGTCCCTTGCAGAAGGCACCCAAGGGTTTCTCGCACCTGCTGGTCGCCATTGACAAATTCTCCAAGTGGATCGAGGTCCGACCCCTAACCAGCATCAGGTCCAAGCAGGCAGTGGCGTTCTTCACCAACATCATCCATCGCTTTGGGGTCCCGAACTCCATCATCACCGACAATGGCACGCAGTTCACTGGGAAGTAGTTCCTGGACTTCTGAGAGGACCACCACATCGTGTGGACTGGGCCGCCGTAGCTCACCCCATGACGAATGGTCAGGTGGAGCGTGCCAACGGTATGATTCTGCAGGAACTTAAACCGAGGATCTACAATGACCTCAACAAGTTCGGCAAGCGGTGGATGAAAGAGCTACCCTCGGTGGTTTGGAGTCTGAGGACGACGCCAAGCCGAGCCATGGGTTTCTCGCCGTTCTTTCTAGTCTATGGAGTTGAGGCTATCTTACCCACAGACTTAGAATACGACGCCCGAAGCAACCAGATCAGCCGAGAAGACTCACTGGACCAGCTGGAAGAGGCTCGGGGCGTGGCCTTACTACACTCGCGGTATCAGCAGTCTCTACGACGCTACCACGCCCGAGGGGTTCGGCCCCGAGGCTTCCAGGTGGAAGACTTGGTACTTCAGCTGCGGCAAGACGCCCGAGGGCGCCACAAGCTTACTCCTCCCTGGGAAGGGCCGTTCATCCGCCAAGATTTTGAAGCCCGGAACATACAAGCTGGCCAACGATCAAGGCGAGGTCTACAGCAACGCTTGGAACATCCAACAGCTACGTCGTTTCTACCCTTAAGATGTTTCAAATCATTCATATACCTCGTTTCTCTTTACATACATAAGTAAAGTCTAACTGTCAAGGAAGGATCAGCCTTGCCTCAGCAAAGCCCGACCCTCCCTCGGGGGCTAGAAGGGGGGAACCCCCTCTGCGTCTTCCTCGGAAAAAATTTCTACTAAGAAAGATTTTCTACCAAAATGACTTTCGTGCCTTCTCGACTATATCGATAACAGAATCCTGCAAACGGGTAAGAGTGCGCGTAAGCGGCAAGGTCGACCGAGCCGAGGGACTCCTACGCCTCCGGATATGGATACCTCACTCATCACCTTCCGCGAAAAGCAACTCTCGCTCGGGTAAGCGATTCTGCTACCGACGAACAAGTCCTGATACTCGAAACGGGAGGAAAGGAAACACAGCTTTATAACATAACGATAAAAGTGTTTAGGCCTCAGCGGCCGCGAGAAACACACACACGCTGCAGACAAACTGTTCCGGCAGGATCAGACATTGGCAGGGCCACCCTCAGCGTCGTCTCCACTCTCGGCAAGATCTGGCTCGGCCCCAGACGGCGACACAGGCGGAAGTATCTCCACCTCAAAGGAGGACGCCAGCACCGCGCTTGGGCCCGCCGCGGCCGTGTCAAGCCTCTGACCTCGGCCAACGCCGCCTCGTCTTCGTCGGGTAGGCAGTACCCCTCACTGACCCGCTCTAGATCCACATCATAGTGGGAAGCAAGCACGGCGAAGGCCCGCCTAACGTCGTGGTGCAGTGCCCCGCGGAGTCTGCTGCGCACATGGCTGCCCAAGGCCCGCAGGTGACTCTAGGGGAGCTACCCGAGGGGACGTCGTCAAGGTCAAAGGCCCGACAAAAGTCCGAGATGGCCTCGGACATAGCCACGCGGTCGGCCTCCTTCTGCTCGACCACCTGGGCGAGCGCCTTGACGGACTCTGCAGGGAGCCGAACAAATTCTTCAGACACAGGCTAAAGAATGAGGCTGAATCGAGGTCACAAAGCGGTCGAAACATACCTTCGGCTCAGGCGCGCTCCTGCGAGGCCACGGCCTGGGCGGACTGGGCAGACCCCACGGCTACGGCCAGGCCCTCAGCAAGGGTCCCGACCCGAGCGAACGCCTCGGCTAGCTGCTCTGTAGCCTCAGCCAGCTGACCCCTAAGGGCCTCAGCCCGGCCCACGGCCTCGGCAGCTTGGCTCCGAGATTGGTCCCGCTCGCCGATGACCTGGCCAAGCTCCAGCTGCCGCAGCTGCATCTCTGTCCGTGCCAACGCCGCCTCTGCCCGCGCCGCCGCTACCTCCAACTTCAGCTCATCACGGAGCAGCCGAAGGTCCGCCACCTCGGTGCTCCGTTGGGTGAGGCGTTCATTAGCCTCGGCAAGCGCGACCCTCTGAGACCACATCGAATCCCAGACGCCGCTCTCGCGGCGGATGAACAACGACTTGGCGGTGCTCGCATCCGCCAGTTCCTGAGGAAGGAAAGCAGGGTATTACAAAGAATGCCTTGGTCACGCAAGGTGTATGCCTAAAATCCTTACCTGGAGGACCCGGGGAACGTCCCTGGAAAGGATCTCCATAGTCGACCGAAGCGACCCCATCGCCGCCTTGGCATGCTCATGGAGCTCATCCCGAGACTGATCCTCCCGCTCATCATTGAGGAGGAAGAGGGGTTCCGAGGCTCCGCGGCTCCAGAACCGGAACGCCGGCCCACACCACTCATTGGGGTTGCGCCGCTTGGGGATAAGGACGCTGCTCCCCAAGATGGGCCGCGGTTCGGCGTGGCCCTCCCCCAAGGCGTCGGGCCCCCCTGCAGTCAACGCTTCGGGAACCATCGCTGTCGACGTGCTGGGCCTCCTCTCGGCCAAGGAGGCGGGCCCCCGATCACCGACTTCGGCAACAGCGGCCGCCCTCTCCTTGTGGCCGAGACTGGGGAGGTCAGGGGCAACCTCGAGCAGCGGCGCCTCAGCCATCCCAACGTCAGGAGCGACGGGCGGCTCCGCGGGCGAATCAGCAACAGCCCCGGCAGGAGTCGATGCCGGCGCCACAACAGGTCAGGCGGGCTTAGGGCCACGACCGCGTTGGCAATCTCCTCCGGCACGATGGCCGCCCTGATAGGGGTCGGCCCGGAGGACTTACCCCATGGCAACTCGTGCCGCCTGGGCCCCCCGCTTGAGGGCGCTTTGCGCGAAGGACAGCCAACCGGCCTGGTGCACCGTGGCACCAGCTGCAGAGGCCAGCCCCATCTTAAGGGCCTTCCTGGGGCCAGACCAGTCGAGCTCTGTCTCCGCTTGCTGAAAGAAGGAGAGAAGACAAGATCAAGACACACAGAGGAAAAAACCAAAGCAGAGGTATCCTCGGATACTTACCCACTCCGGACCAGGGCCAATCGTGCCTGCGGGGAGGCCCCTCGGGCCCCGGACCTCGCAGGCGCTGCCGAGGGTAGCCCCGCTGCCGACTCCGGCGCCGCCTCCACCTCGGGCGCCCGAGGCGCCAAAGGAGCGGCCCGCCCAGGCGTCGTCACGGTGGCCGAAGGACCAACTTCCTGTGCAGCCGGCACGGGCGACTGCTCTTGGTGGACAGGCGGATCGGCCTGACTCCCCGAAGTCTCCTCAACTACCTCGGCCAAGGGGTCAAGTACCCCCTCGGCCTGTCCCCGCTCCTCAGACCGGGACCTTGATGTCCCGGCCCCAGATACTGATGGCGCTAGCCCACTTGGAGGCTGGCTCGGCGACCCCTGGCCTAGTCTCAGATCCGGGCAGAGGCCAAGACGGCCGCCATGTCGTCGTCCTCGTCATCATCGTCATCATCGTCGTCATCAGGCGTCTCCAGCGACGGCTCCCTCGGGAGCCCGTCCCTCTCCTGCCTCCGATGACGCCTCTCCAAGGCATCCTGAGCCCGCATCCGCTCGCGGGCCTGGGCCTTTTCCGCGTCCTTCTTCTCCTTTTTCTTCTCCACAACGACCCTCCGCGCGGCTCGGTCCACTACGTCCTCCAGGACCGGTGGCAGGGAGGGCTTGTAAAACCCCAACCCCTGGAAACGAATGGAAATCCCGACGGTAAGAATCAAAGGCAACTCGGCGCAGAATAGGAGAAGGGCGGACACTCACTAGGGACACATACCCACGCTCGGGACGCATCACGGGCTGGGTAAGGGCGCCGGCATCCAGCCTCCCTACCATGCCCGCTACTCGCCTACGGAGGTCGTCGGTGGAGAGGGAAGCCGAGGACATTTGCGAACCCTCCAAATCAATCCCCGGCTTCATCTCCGAAAGCAGCAACCGCCGCTCCGCCAAAGGGAGCACCCTCCGGCGATGGATGGCGGCAACCACCCCCGCAGCGGTGAGCCCCCCATCTCGTAACCTCTGCAAGGCCTCCAGAAGAGGCTGGAGCTTCTCCTGTTTCTCGCGCGTGGCCCCCAACGCCAGTTGCTGCCGGCGGCAGTCACCACTCGTTGAGAAAACGACGGGAGCCTTCCGTCGTCATTCCGGAGGTAAAACCACCGGCGCTGCCACCCCTTGTTCGAAGACACAAGGATGGCAGGGATGTACAGCTGCGTGCGCCCCGACCTCAGCTGGAGGGTGCAGCCACCGGCCCGCACCGCCATACGGACCTTCTTCGCCTCCGTCGTCGAGGCAAAGAGCTCCGCGGAGAAGAGATGGGTCCATAGATCCCAGTGGGGGTCAATCCCCAGAAAACCCTCGCAAACCGCCGCGAAGATGGCCGCTTGTGTGATGGAGTTGGGGTTGAAGTTGTGCAGCTCCACCCCGTAGTAGTGCTGGAGCACCCGCATGAAACGGCTCGCTGGCACTCCGAACCCCGCTCGTGGAAGGAGACGAAACTAACCACATACCCCGGCGGCAGAGTCGGGTCGGCCTCGCTCGCAGGGGCCATCCACTCCGGCAGCGGGTCACCGGAGAGGGGACGGAGCAAACCATCGGACAAGGGCCTCCAGATCGTCCACTGTGACGGTGGAGAAAGGCCACGGATCACGCGGCGGAACGACAGTCACCTTATCAGCCATCGCTGAACGAAGGGGTGGAGGTAGAGGGGACAGGGTGCACAGTTTTCTTTTCTCTGGCTATTCTCTTAGGTTGCGGAAACCAAAGCAGAAGGCAAGCACAAATGGCAGAGTAAAGAACCACCACCGGGCCTCTCTTTCGGGTATATGAAGGCCCGGGCGAGATCCCTTCAAAACTTCGCTCGAACCCACCGCGAAATTCAAACTCGAAGGCGAAACGCCCGTTCCTCGAACGACTCACGCACGCGCAATGGCCGCCCCGAATTGCTCGTCCTGTCGCATTAACTCCTCGGCAGGGCGAGCGACACCTTTGTGAGGCGAAGCGGGCGTTGTTTCACCTCCACCATGATGACCGCGTCAAAAAGGTGCCCACACCGTTTATATTCATATCCTTTTCCTCTTCCCCTTTCTCTCTCTTGCTACAGGGACCGGGAAAGGGGATATTTCGAAAAGGGATCCTTCTCCACGAAGGAAGCGGGCCCCGAGCCCTCCTACTGATCAATGGTTCGAAGGCTGGCCCCTTGGAAGGGTTCGACAGCCGCCCAGAGCACTCGGGCTTCAAGCTCATTACTGATCAGGGGTTCGAAGGCTGGCCCCTCGGAAGGGTTCGACAGCCGCCTCAGAGCACTCGGGCTCCGCGCCCACTACTGATCAGGGGTTCGAAGGCTGGCCCCTCGGAAGGGTTCGACAGCCGCCCTAGAGCACGCAGAGCGAGGGATGACTCTGGGTACGTCCGTTACATGGCCGAGGCTCGGGCTACGCTCCCGAGGTACCCTAGGACATTTCCGAGACCAGCAGGAGCGATTTTGTAACGGAATCCCATCAGAGGGAGGCATCGAGCCCTCGGACCCTATCGAATGGATCCGGGTCCGGCAAATCACCTGCAGGTACTTTTGGAGCGCGCCTCTGGGCCACTAGCCGACCCTTATCGAATGGGGCACGGGCATCCACTCGGATCACCCGTTAGCAACTCACTGGAGACACCATGTTCGGCGCCCTCCGAGGGCAACATGGCGCTTCCCCCCTTCCTCCTTGCGGAAAGGCGACAAAGGGGTGTATAATAAAAGTCGAGACAGTCCTTGATCGTCCTCTCACTCCGTGTAGAGGCTCGGGGCTGCTCTCACAACCCGGCTACGGCCAAACCGTTGACAGCGTCAATAGACCAGCCTAAAAACTCGGAACCTGACCATGCACCCGGGCTACAATCAGGTCGCACGAGGGAACAACCAGGCCAGCCAAGGCATCGCGAAAGGCATTAAGACCTCAGAGGAGTCAAACCACTCCTCCGAGGCCTCGGGGGCTACACCCACCGAATGAAGTGTAACCGGGAAAGGCTGGTCCCCTTGCAAAAAAGTGCGGCAAAGCCTCCAAGCGAGTGCCAACACTCCCTTTGAGGCTCGGGGGCTACTGTCGGGTACCGTAATTAGGGGTACCCCCACACTCATAAACACGGATGGTAACCACCATTACAAGCTGCAGAGACTGATGGGCGCGGTTCAGGTCAAGGCTTCGTCTACCCAAGGGGCGCGATCTCGCCTCGCCCGAGCCCAGCCTCGGGCGGGAACTGTAGCCCCGGACGAAATTACGTCTCACCCGAGGGCCTCCTCAGGCAGTGGGCGCACCCTCGGCACGCCCGAGGCCCAACTCGAGCAGGCTTCGTCGAGAAGCAACCTTGGCCAAATCGCCTCTCCAACCGACCGTATCGCAGGCGCATTCAATGCAAGGATCGCCTGATACCTTATCCTGACACGCGTGCCTCAGTCGGCAGGTCGAAGTGACCGCAGTCACTTTGCCCTTTCACTGACCGACCTGACAGGAAAACAGCGCCGCTCGCTCCGCTCCGACTGCTGTGCCACCCACCAGGATGAGGCTGACAACAGCCAAGTTCAGCCTCAGGCGCAACAGAAGCTCCGCCTCACCCGACCCCAGCGCTCGGCCTCAACCTCGGCCTCGGAAGGTGGTCTTCGCCTCGCCCGACCCCAGGGATCAGCCTCAACCTTGGCCTCGAAGGTAGTCTCCGACTCGCCCGACCTCAGGGCTCAGCCTCGCCCGACCTTGGGCTCAGACCGACCGCGCCATGGGGGATACATCATTACCCTACCCCTAGCTAGCTCAGGCTACGGAGAACAAGACCGGCGTCCCATCTGGCTTGCCCCGGTAACGAGTAATGATGGCTCCCCCGCGTGCGTCCATGACGACGATGGTTCTCAGCCCCCTACGAAAGCAGGGAAACGTCAGCAAGCTCCTAGTAGCACCAACAACTGTAACTTCTACAGGGCTCATGCACTTCTCTGACGGCCACGTTATCGCCTACGCAGGGCTCAAGCACTTCCCCGACAGCCACGTTGGCATGTACACAGGGCTCCGGCACCTCTCTGCCGGACACGTTAGCGCCTAGCTACACCCCCATTGTACACCTGGACCCTCTCCTTACATCTATAAAAGGAAGGTCCAGGGCCTCCATGCAGGAGGGTCACGCGGGAGAACGAGCTGACGAACAGGCTTACACTCTCCTCGCGAACGCTTGTAACCCCTACTACGAGCGCATCCCCTTGGCGCAGGATAACACGAGCCGCGTTTTCCCCCCTTGTGTTCCATCTCGCGCCAACCAATCTGGGCTGGGACACGCAGCAACAAATTTACCTCGTCGGTCCAGGGACCCCCCGGGTTTCGAAAACGCCGACAGCACGGGCCGCCGGCTGGCAGCCTGTCCTTGCACAGTGCTGGGCCGAGCTCATAGCTTTCGGCTCGGAATGGTTTAGGGTTTTCTTTTATTATGTATCCTGTGTCTTGTAAAATTCAATAAAAATAATAGAAAATACAAAAACTATGAGACTAATTTTGTTGGATTCACAAAATTACAACCTTTCTGCTAAAATGGTTTTAGGATTTTTCAAGCAAAGAACTAATTTAAAGTGATTAAAGTGTGTCCCTTTTATGTTTGTATGAATTTTAGTAGTAAAAACTGAGCACTACAAATTATGAATTTTTTTGGGGAAGCTTACTTTGGTCATATTGACATCTTGTTAAAGTTTGAGCATGTTTGGAAGTAGTTTGCTCACAAAACTTGTAGTTGACCAAAATAGAGAAAGATTAATTCTTAATTAAGTAAAAGGTTAAGTGTTTTGAAGAAGAGATCAAGTTACCAAATGGGTTTTTGGGTTTTTGGATGAAGTTAAAAAATGTTTAGCTCCCTAGTGATTCTAGCAAGTCAAGTTAGTTTGTACTGTCTTTAAAAGAATATGAGCTAGTTAGTTTAGTGGTCTTGCAGTAGCACCGCGAAGGAAAGTTGTATTCAAAAAGGTTCTTGTGGTTATCTTCTATACAAGTTTGTATTTTCATGGCATAACATAAGCATTCATGATCATGTTATTACATGTAGAGCTCTAAGAAGAAGTTGATATCAAAGAGGAGTCTGTTCCAGAGCCTGAGTGTCCACCGGTTGGATATAGTGCTCCTTGTGACATCTTAGTTGAGGAACCTGACTCTCTTCCACAGCAAGGCAAGCCACAGTGCATTCATCCTTTCCTTGTTGTTTACAAAATTTTACCACCTTATATGATGCATTAGGTGATAAGAGTTGTGTGATCAAACAATTGTTGCATTACCATCCTTGATACCTGTTTTACAAAAATAGTGATGCTTAGTCCTGATTATTAATTAAGGTTTGAAAATGATTTTGATCTCTGAATATTGTTTTCATAAAAATGGGCTTGGGATGATGAAGGCATCAAGACCTTGATGAATTCATCATTCAGAAAGAGTACCTCTCTCAGGTACCAAGTTTTGGGAAATAATTTAAAAATTGAAACTAGACGTTAAGCAGTAAAGTTCATCTGTCTATGTCACTTAAGGACCGTTCGAGTAGGCCTGTTAGACAAAATTTTGTTAGCTGGTCACATGTCCTGGTATGGGACGGGATAAGCCTAATCTCATTTTACCAATACCTGAAAGGCTACTACACACTAGGAGTGGAGAGATGGCAAGAGTAACGTGTACCCACCTGACAAGAAGCTGGATGGTGGGGTACTATACTCTCGGTGTGGCGTGAATCTATTCTGGTCTTGGAATAGCAGGGGCAGGTTGGCATATGCAAGGGTTAAATAATACATATGTCGTGTGGTTAGAGATCTCTGGCTCGATATAAATCGATTCGATTCGTGTGCTTCCTTAGATATGGAGACTTGATCGTCTCACTTACATCATAGCGTAATAAGTGAAACATAAATTGGCTAAAAAGAAAGTTAGTATAGGCGAAGTGAATGATCTAGATTAGGCAAATCTAGATTCAGGAAATAACTTAACTTGTGAAGTTAAAACATGATTTAAGGATCTACTACAGTAAGCTTTTATGCAAAAAAGAGTCCTTGAAACTCGATGAGCTTTACCTTAATTCTCAAAAGCTAGCATACCCTTCTTGTCTTTTTCTTTAGTCGGGTAAGTCTTGCTGAGCAATTGTCTACCTAGAGTTTTATTCTCTATATTTTGCAGGAGAGGTTCTTGATACCTTTAACTTTTGTTAGTTGCATCATGTGACAGTGTTTGGAGAATGTGATGTCTTTGTGTGAACTCTTTTGGGAAGACTCTACCTTTCCAAGTATTGTAAAAAGTTAAGCACTTTGGTACTATTAGGCCTTTAATAGTTACTACTCTTTCTATATTGTAAAACTTGAGCTTTGAATATGTGAAATTATGTTATTGTAAAGTCTTTCGTTCTATCTCTGATGTATGTTTACTGAAGGTTGATTATTTGTAATGTACATGTTTATGGGTTTGTGTTCGATCTATTGTGAATGTAAAAGCAAGTTCCTTGGAACTCGGTAAACCCTATTAAGTTATCTGGTATACTTACATAACCATCTGATGCTATTGTGGTAAATATTGATACAAGTGGGCCCTATAACTTAGTTGGGACGTGACAACAGAAAGAGAGAAGCAAAATAATAAGTTTAAGGTCTTGTTTGGAAGCAATCTAATTTTTTAAAAACTGGTTTTTATCTAGCTAGGAGAGACCAACTTCTTGGTTTTCAAGAAACTGGGAATCTAATTTCTATAAACTGAGGCATAAAATGGTATGCTTAGAACCACCTCCATTTTAATAAACCAGTTTTTTAGAAACCGGTTGCTTCCAAACAGACCCTAAATTAATCCATAATTCTGTTTCGATGGTATGATATGGTACATACTTTTGTTAAATCGAAACCCAAATTATAGATGATATTGGGTCGGAGCCGTTGTAACGACGTCTATAATAGCAATAATCTCTTAAAAACAGGTACGTAGTATTTATTAGATTTGTAGATGCCCTTACCGGCCAAACACAGGATTCGCCTCCCAACGCTACTACCCCTTTCCTTCCAACTTCCGCCCGCCGGCGCCAGCCGCAACCGAACAATCCAAGCAACGCGTCAGGCGCCGCCATGGCCACGTGGCGCCTCCGCCGCGCCGGTGCCGCCCTAGCTGCCTCCTCCACCCTCGCCGCTGTCCTCGCCGCCTCATCGGCTTCCGCCACCGACCCGTCCGCCGCCGCCTAGAAGCGGCAAGGCAGCGTGTTGCGCGGTCGGGGGCCACGCCGCCCCTGCGAGACGCGCAGCGTGCGGCGCTGGCAGGGTCCACCCCTGCTGAGCCCCTAGACGTGCTCGTCGTTGGCGGCGGCGCCACCGGATGCGGCGTCGCGCTCGATGCCGCCACCCGCGGGCTCCGTGTAGGCCTTGTGGAGCGCGAGGATTTCTCTTCTGGAACCTCCTCCCGATCCACCAAACTCATCCATGGCGGTGCGTGGTCTTGTCCAAACCCTGGGGTCTACGGACCCCCCTCCTGTGTTTTTCCCAAATTTCAGCTGCTACGAATCCTTTATTAGAGTACCACAGTCAGCAGTCTGATCAAGAGTGTAACAGTTTGATGAACTAATGTGCCCTATTTGATGCTTGGTGATGTTAGGTCGGTAGTGCTATGCACTATCTTAATAGCACATACAATTATTGTCTGGCTACATTAGCAAGTGGATCTGTTGAATTTGTGTTGGAAATACCTATCCTACGATGGCATTGCACTACTTTGCTAGTGGCACAATATTTGCTCTTAGCAAGCCCTGGCTTTGTTTGAGCAATGCAAATTTATTCCTAATATATGTTTATGCCTGTCTAGGAACCTGTATTGTGGTACTGACCATTCCTGACTGATGCTATTTGTCAACATGTTGATAAAATGTTTACTGTCCATTAGACTATCCATGCTACATTCAAAAGATGAGGCTCATCTTGCATCTAGACATTCTCTAATTGTATTTTATTTTACTTGTACATTAAGAGACATATGAGGTGAAAACATAAAAGATCCCCATAAGATTTACTAGGCAATCCTGGATATTGAGTTACGTTCTAAAATTTCAAGGATAATTTCAAAATGAGCTAGGGGAACAGAAAATGAACTTAACAATGCATTTCATAAGAATGTTTCCTAAGGTTCTTATTACTCAACTTTGTTGGGACTTTTTCATGTCGATTTGATGGTCAAACCAAAACCTTTTCCAAGGTTCCTAAAATTAGTTGGTTTTCACTTGATATACTGTGCCAGCTATGTCTAATTTGCTGTTAACTTTGACCCAACAAAGATATAAGGTTAACTTTCTCCCTGTTACTTTGAAAATGTCTTGCTCTTGTGTTCCCTCTTACTGAATACTGATGCAATAAATTTATTCTGCTTTCTGCCATAGTAATATCATTTGCAGATACATTTCTAGCTTGAAACAAATGCATGGATGAACATACTATAAAGACTGCGTAAAATTTTTGTAATTTTTAAAAATACTTTTACTTTGTGAAACAGGAAAAGGCTTAATTACAAACAAGATATACCTGCACCAGTGTTTTTGTGCCTTTTGGGATTGAAAAAACTTAATTTAGCATTGTCCCTTATTATATTGCATTCAATTTGTACAGGCGTCCGCTACTTGGAGAAGGCAGTGTTCAATCTTGATTACGGGCAGCTGAAACTTGTTTTTCATGCACTTAAGGAACGCAAACAAGTCATCGAGAATGCTCCCCATTTGTGCCATGCTTTGCCATGCATGACTCCTTGCTTTAACTGGTTTGAGGTTGTATACTACTGGTTTGGTTTGAAGCTTTATGATCTTGTTGCTGGAAGAAGGCTACTACATTTGTCCCGATATTATTCTGTGGATGAATCAGTTGAGCTTTTCCCAACCCTTGCAAAAAACGGACATAATTGTAGCCTAAAAGGAACAGTTGTGTACTATGATGGTCAAATGAATGACTCACGGCTGAATGTGGGGTTGGCATGCACTGCTGCAGTTGTTGGTGCAGCTGTTCTCAATTATGCTGAAGTGGTCTCTCTCATTAAGGATGAATCGGGGGAGAGAATCATTGGTGCACGCGTCCGTGACACACTATCAGGTAGAATGAAGTATGTCCTATCTCTACTCACTATATAAAATATCCACCTCTTAGAGTCGTTCAAGCTATCTCTTTTCCTTGATAGTTATGTGTTTCTTTCCTCCATATTAACTGATTAATAAAAACTTTCTTCCTAGTTCCTAATGCCATTGTTTATATATTTGTATTTCTGAATGCTATAAATATGTAACTAAAGTGATTAAATAAATTATTAGAGCAGTTTCTAATTTCAAGTTAGACTTTGCTTTTTCAGTGTATAGGCTAAATAACTTGCATAAGCTTGTGTTGGAAGCTAGGAATCACTAAACTCTTTTGTGATCTACCAGAAAATCTTTGATAGTATATGAGATAGTGAGATAACTAGATATCTGTACAATGACAACAACTAAGCATTTTAATAAAAAGGTAGTTGAGTAGGTTAGATGCGTGTTTGTAGATGATGAAATATATTCTGAATGCTTCTGCAGTTTTTGTTCTTCGGAATTCGATATACTTGTGTTAATTCATTCTGAGTTCTGGATGGAGGCATTTAATTTAACAACAAACTTTAGAGCTATGAAGCTTCTGGCTTTTATGGTTATGTAATGTTTTCTTATCATCTTATTTTATTACACTACTGAGTTTTTATTCTTATAGTGTTTTTCTTTGGGTTATTTAATGACCAGTTTAGTAGCTTTCTCCGACTGTATTAGGAGTTACCTGACAATCTGTTTATAATATTATTTATGAAAATTTAAATTACATGTTGTGTTACTATTTTAACAACATATAGTTCTGATCTCTCAAGAAATTCTTGCACCTTAAGATGTCTATATGAAGTTACTTTAAGTATGATGTTTCAAAGTATTGCATTTTCTTTTAAATAGAGTTATTGTTTTAGTTAATTTTTTTTGTTGATGTTAGCATTGTCAAGATTTTACAGAAATTTGAAACAAAGGATCACTTTCTGCTTTCTATATTTATGATTTTTAGCTAGACAATTGAAACTGTGGACAACAATACACCTCCCTCCGGGAATGGAGATTTCGGATGAAACTCTGTCTGCCTATTGATCCTGCTCTTGTTTTAAGCTTTTATATTAGATGCTGGCCTTCCAGAATTCATTAGCCTAATTTACTATTCAGTTCTTTGTTTTTGAAACGAAACTATTCAGTTCATTGTTAGGAGTCTCAAATCATTAATCATAAACAGTCCTACATCCTTAATCCATTGCTACTTGCTAACTCTAACAAGAATACAATATGTTCTGAAAAATTAAGATGCTGATATTTTTCTCAAAAATTTGTGGGTTTTTTTTTTACCAAAAAACAAGTATGGATGAGTATTTCACATATATTATCTGCTTTAATTTTGTTGGAAGAACTTTCTACAATATGCTAACATCTTAACAGTAATAATTTATGTCTGCGGATGGTGGCGACATGGCAAAAATAAAGCTGTGGCTGTCGTGTCACCCAAAACCACCCAAAAGAAAGAAAAAGTCTTGGATGCAATTTGAACTTGTGTTGAGAGTTGGATCTGGTTTTGGAGACGAAGAACCAAATGAAACATTGAATCAAAGGGGAAAATTGTGCTTGAAATAAACCTTCTCATTTTTTATTATAGCAACATGCCATTGCACATACACTAGTATTTTGGCCATACTACATATTTTGGCATATGATTCTGCTTTGTTGGTTGCCACATGTTAAGCACATATGTGAAATGGATTGTGTCATCCACTTGGTGTTTTAATAATGCAACACTTTCTAGAGTATTGTTTGCTTGTGTAACTGGGATATAGGCCATGTGTGGTCACTTAATGCTTGCAAATGTGTCAGTTTTTTTCATGATGGGAAACCCGAATATCATTACCATAAGCAACAAAACTACAGCAAATATCCTTATGCTTGCAAATGTGTGTCAGGTAAGGAGTTTGAAACCTTCGCAAAGGTGGTTGTTAATGCAGCAGGACCATTCTGTGACTCTGTGAGGAAGATGGCTGACAGTACCGTAGCACCTATGATCTGTCCTAGTAGTGGTGTGCACATTGTACTTCCTGATTACTACTCCCCTGAAGGGATGGGGCTAATTGTTCCAAAAACCAAGGATGGCAGAGTTGTATTTATGTTGCCATGGTTAGGAAGGACCGTTGCGGGAACAACTGATTCTAACACAGCAATAACAATGCTTCCTGAACCACACGAGGATGAAATACAATTCATATTGGATGCAATCTCTGACTATCTTAATGTTCAGGTGTGTTTGCATATATGCAATCCTTTTTCCACATGCTGAAATAATGTCGTAAAGTTCTTATGCTATTGTAGTGTTGTTTCACATATTTTCATCTTGTATTTGGTTGCAAAACTGGAGATGGAGGAACATTTTAATTGCTATTTTAAACTCATTTCAGTTTTGTGCTTTATGAAGCCAAAACACCACCTAGTATTTTTCTCTCGAACACGCAGGAGAGCTGCATATCATTATATTAATAAGGAGAAACATACAAGGTCCAACAAGACCGAGGTGCATAGAACCACCTTACGGCGGCTAAAATCTAACGTACACAAACTGATCCATCTACCAGACAGCCTGGGAGATATGGAAGCATAAGAATTCTTGTGTCTTTGAGAATGCAGAGCTTAACATACCTACTTTGATCACAAGGATTGTTGTGGAATATCGGCTTTGGACCTCCAAAATGCATGACTTCTTGGTCTGGGCACGAGCTAGGAATGTGTAGGCCTTGATGGCCTATCCCTCTGTGGTTTTTGTATTCAAGTGGTCTAGGTGTCATCGTTGTAACAACCTAAGCTTTTATGATGTGTTTGGTTTGAGGTCAAAGTAGGATGAGGTGGAGTCATCCCTAACAATCACCACTTTTTTGTTTGGTAGAAGGGATAAACTTAGATGGAACCATTCCAGTTTTTGTTTGGATGGTGGTCAGGTGTAACTGCTCGAGAGGGGCTGGGGCGGCCATCCCACTTTTCGGGACCGCGAGAGGGGGGGGGGGGCGGCACCGTTCGCTCGATTTTTTGGGACCGTGCCGCTACCGAAAATTGCTCCAGTGTTCACCTTGCCCCCGTATGACCCTCATCCAAACATCATAGAAAATGTGGTCGTCCCCTTCCATCCCTCCTTGTTTATCCAACCAAACACACCCTTATTTGCTTAGTCCCTGGCTGTAGGGGTACAAGTCTTGTGGTCTTGGTTGTTTTCGGTCGTTTTTGCTCTCTTTGATGTATATGGTACTTCTCTTTCTTAATGAAATGACACACATATCTCCTGCGTTGTTCGAAAAAAAAGATGTGGGCTCTTGTCGACCTTCTTTTAGGTCATCACCCAATTTGCCTGAAGTGGTTGTATAAATTGAAGCATGATGAGTAGGGTGTTGCCATCAGGCACAAGGCTCAAATTGTCGCCAAGGGGTACATCCAACAGCTGGGGATAGGCAGATGTTTGCTCTGTTTGCATGGAGTCTACGCGGATGCTGCTTGCTATTGCGGCACAAAGGGGCTGGCTTGTGCATCACATGGATGTAAAGTTAGCGTTCCTGAATGGTGAGCTCAAGGAGGAGGTGTATGTCCGGTAGTTGACAAGCTTTGTCGTTAGCGAAGGTCCTACGACAAAAGAAGGCGTTGTATGGACTTCGCCAAGCGCCACGGGCGTGGAACACAAAGATGGACAACAACATGCGCAAACACATCAAGGGCAACACATCGTTACGTGTGGTGGTTGGGTGAATGTCGATGACCTAATCACCGCTGGGGCAAGGCTAGAGAGCGTCAATGCATTCAAGGAGCAGATGCATCGTCTGTTCCGGCTGAGCGATATTGGTCTCTTGTCCTATCTCGAGCCTAGAGGGCAAGCGGCGTACGCCCGCAAGTTGTTGGAGAAGGCCGACATAGGGAATTGTAATCCATGCCACATGCCAATGGAGGCTCGAATGAAGCTCTTGGCAAAGAGCTCAACACCAGAGGTTGATGCGATAATGTACAAAAGTTTGGTGGGGAATCCGTGCTATCTGGTTCATACCAGATCGACATTATGTTTGGGGTGGGTTTTGTGTGCCGCTTCATGGAGAGACCGCGATAAGAATATCTAACTGTTGTCAAGCACATCTTGTGCTACATCATTGGCACAATCGACTACGACCTTGTCTCGCAACACCGATAGCATGTTGACAGGCTACATGCTGATCGGGCACACAACGAATTGGGGGGAGGCGTCGATGAGGGAAGCACCAGTGGCGCTATCTTCTTCCTTGGAGTCATGCATGTGTCTTGGTGGTCTCAGAAACAAAAGACGGTGTCCCTCTCAAAAGTGGATCATGTAAGTACTGAAGAACAACTTGCTGACATTGTGACGAAGTCACTTGGGCGTGCACAGTTTGCTGAAATTCGTGGCAAGATTGGCATCGTCAAGGTCAAATAAATCGAGACAAGCTTAGGGGAAGATTGTTGCATAATCCAACTTGGTTTATTCGTTTCCTTAGTAGTTGATTGATTAGTTTTCTTCCTTAGCTAATTAATAGCTGATTAATTAGTTTCCTTTCTTAGCTAGTTGATAGTTGATTAATTATTTTGTCTTAGCTAATTGATTAGTTTCCTTTTGAGCCTTTGTAACTGTGTATATAAACGGATCAGTAGAATACATGTATCGCAGTGTTGTAGTTTGGCACCAAAAAAAAAAACTCGTGTTCTTCTAGTGTTCATGTCGAGTTTTGTGAGCGTTTGAGTGATCTAGGGATCATCTTCTTTGTCTCCAGCACTGCACGTCGGTGAGTAGAAGGCTATAGGCTGTTGGTAATTACTAACCTTGTATGTCAACATGCTGTATTAGGCCCCGTTTGGTTTGGGGTGACTAAGTTTAGTACTTTAGTCACTTTTAGTCCCAAAGAATCAAATATGGTGACTAAAGTGGAGTGACTAAACTTTAGTTCTTTAGTCACCAAGGAGGTGACTAAAAGTGACTAAAGTGGGATTTTTACCTCACTTGCCCTCTCCTCTTTCTCCGTGCAGCAGACAACCACTAATTAATAGGGGTAATGCAGTCATTATTTACACTAATTAATGCTCTTTAGTCAGGTTTAGTCCGTGGAACCAAACATGACTAAAGGAACCAAACGGGGCCTATGTACTGTTTAGCCTCTTCAAACCCAATGGGATCAAAATGTTTACATAATTTAAATCTTCTTTTATATTGTTATGATGTACTTTGAAGTTTGAATCTCAAATTGAAGTGTGTTGATAATCTACCACTTATTTTTTTTTGTTTCATACTTCCAGTACTTCGTGAGACTGTAATTGGAATCATATTTTCCAACGCAAATTGAGAAATATTGACTTAACTAATATGACTTTAATGTTTTCATTCATTAGGTAAGGCGTTCAGATGTTCTTTCTGCCTGGAGTGGTATACGTCCTTTGGCGATGGATCCATCAGCGAAGAATACTGAGAGTATTTCTCGAGATCATGTTGTATTTGAAGACTACCCCGGGTTAATAACAATTACCGGTGGAAAATGGACAACCTATAGGAGGTAAGGTCTACCTAATTGCTACTATAATTTATTTGTAGAAGTGATGGATGGGACTGGCGTGACCTGGTCAAGCTTTCAGCATTGCCAATTTATTAGTGGGCCTTTTTTTTTTTTTTAAAAAAAGAAGTCTCGTGGACACATTTGTAGGCGAGAGGTTTATGCGCGCTGCTAGAAGGAACTGGCTAATTAAGTTGTTAGAGTTTGTTTCAGATTAGTTGTGAGAGGATACGTAGCAAGTTTGTTAGCACTAGTTCTAAAAACTCTACCTGTGGGGTAAGACCGGCCACGGTATTATATTAAGAAGACCTTCCCACACAGATCGAGAAAACCCTCGAACCCCTGCCCCACCCATACACAGTGGAACCGTAGCCCATGTGAGAACGATCGCGACCGGGGCTGGGCCTTAGACTTGTGCTTTGGCGCGGGACAGACGAGGGAATTTTTTTACCACAGCCTAGAATTCGCTCCCACAGGGAGTCGAACCTAGGAGGACACCTAACCAACTCAGCTAGAGGCTCTTTCGCCTACTTATGGAGTTTGACTGATTGATTGTAATCAAGCAAAACTAATAAATGCAAGAACTCAGAATCTCTTCTCGAGGGCAAGGTATATGTCTGCTTCTTATCACTCCCTAACCCTGCCAGCAACCAATCTAGCCATATCAAAAAGTTAAAAAACGCCTACAACTACGATTATGATGGACTGCGTTGTCAAATTAGTAGAGCCTGACCATCAAGCAGAAACAGGACTGCATCATGCTTTTTTCTAAGAAGAAATTACCATCTTCCTATCATATGCTTCACAGGCAGTGCCTATATTTGTCTGTGCCACTTCCGTGCTGGTAGCCAAACTCTGTCCTGCTTGCATTGCACCTCCACTGTTTTGTTCATCTGCATTGTGTCCAGCATAAATTGCACCTTAGCTAGCTCATGCAATGGAGCAAAGTTATGTGGCCTCAGTAAAAGCTGAAGATGGTGTCTGGGGAGGGGGTTTGCCAAAACAGTTTCATCTGCTCATGGCTGCAGGAAATTGTGACAATCATTTGTCTCCGTGTTACCATTTTGACTCGAAGGTCATTGTTACACATAAGAATATTCAAGGGAGACGAAGTAAGGATTATTAACGTCGCACACCAATCATTGGCAAGAGTAAAAGACCCTCATTTGACTCCCCCCCCCCCCCCCCCCCCATGCAGGGGAACTAACAGATTAACCATGTTGCCCTATTGTTGTTCCTAGGGAGTTTTGGTAAGTTCCCAACGAGGGACACAGTGAGAGAGGGCGAGGACGAAAAGGGGGTTGGGTTGGGGGGGGGGGTGATTTCTGGCTCCTTAATATCAGGTATAGATATAGATTTGCCCTTAACCCCTTACACAAAAGATCCTTTGTGGACTATATTCAAGTTCATGTGCATGTTGTTTGTTTGACTGTACAAGTGCATGATCATGTTGCACACTACAAGATAGTCCATTGTTGAATTCTAATGAGCTTGTTTGTTCAGTATGGCTGAAGATGCTGTAAATGCAGCAGTCATGTCTGGGAATTTGAAACCAGCCAATGGTTGTTTGACTGATAATTTGCATATTGTTGGTGGATATGGATGGGATCCTGCTTCTTTTACGGTTCTTGCTCAGAATTATAAGCGAATGAAGAAGACATATGGTGGCAAGGTTATTCCAGGTGCAATGGACAGTGCTGTATCGAAACATTTATCACATGCATATGGATCTTTGGCTGAACAAGTGGCTACTATTGCCCAGGTGTGTTCTCCTTTGACTCCGTAGCACTATTTATGCTAATTCTGTTGTAGTAGGATGGAAAAGAAAAATAAAGATCAAATGGTCAATTGTCTTTTCATCTGTTGGGGGAGTGAAGTATGTATGGTTTGCAATGAGGTGTGCTGGGATTCTGGGCATCCCAGTTACGTGACCAAAAGTTCAGTAAAAGAGTGTTAGGGAGAGAAGAGAGGAAGAACAGGAGAGAGCTGGTCAGCAGACCAACAACCTGCATCCACTGCCATACTCAGCTGGCTCTGCGCCAGTAGATGGCACATAACTTGCTTTGGTCAGCTGTGGCACAGTCGATCTGGAAAGCGGTGGCAGCATTGGTCGGTTTGAGGGAACAGAGCGGCTAGGAGAGGGAAGGAACTGGGAGAAGTTGCAGGCGACAATATCACATATGGTGAATGAGCAGGAAGCAAGAGGCACCCAGATATGGGGGAGGGAGAGGGAGGGGAGGTTGCGGGCGGGAGCATCGATCTGGTGAACGAGTGGCAAGCGAGAGGCAATGAGAGAAATAGGAGGGGAGGGAGGAAGAAAGGGAGTGGTAGATTATGCTAAGGGGTGTATTGCCATTCCTCGCTTTACCACCTTACTAAGTATTACTGTGATAGTAATAATGATGCACTGCAGTTTATTTGTGGGTTCTTTGAAATCAAACACTTATTTTCATCCCTGAGTTGCATAATGGATTATTTATAATTGAGTACAAAAATTATCATACCATGAATTTTGTAACATCTTGATGGAGTAACATGCCAAATTTGAATAGCAGTTCTGGCCTTTTGGACGAAAAGTGAATCACCAAAGTGGATAATGATGTTTGTAAATATCCGTCCCATAGATATTCCAATTTGAATATCAGTTAACCACCAAAGTTAATCACCAAATTTGAATATCAGTTCTGGCCTTTTGGACGAAAAGTATTCTGGAAGCCACCTCCACCACCTTCTCTCGATGACTCGATGGCGTGATCAAATTCTGCTCACTCTCAAGCACTTCTCTCGCTGATCATGCCCTCAGCAACACTGTCTTCTTTGAGGACCCTGCTTGGGATCGCATGGACAATATTGTCCTCTCCTGGGTGACTGGAACCATCTCCATCAAACTCCAAGACACCATCCACGAATTTGGCGGTACTGCTTGTCAAGCTTGGATTGCCATGGAAAATCAGTTCCTCGGAAACAACAGACGCGGGCTCTTCACCTCGACGCCTAATTCCGCAACTTCATCCAAGGCGATCTCGCCGTCGGAGAGTACTGCTGCAAGATGAAAGGCTTTGCTGGTGCTCTTGCTGATCTCAACACTTCAGTCAACGATTGGATTCTTGTCCTCGCGCTTCTCTGTGGCCTCAACCCGCGGTATGAAAACCTCCACACGATCATCACCCGTTCAATCTCTTTCCATTCTTTCCAGAAGGTCTGTGATGACCTTATTCTGGAAGAACTCATGGGGAGACCGGACCCGGCAGCCACGACTCTCTACAACAAAGCGCCTGCGACTACTACACCGCCTGTCACTGCTTCCTCTTCGTCGCGCTCTTTTGCCCATACCCGTCCACTCTGGAACCGGTACCAGTAGCATGTTCCTCCTGGTGGTGCTGAACGGCGCAACCGCAACCGTCGTAACTGAGGGGGCCAGGGTGGCGGCCACGGTGGTGCTCCTTGGTCGTCCTTCTTCAATCCATGGACGAGCACCATCCAAATGTGGACCGACAACTCCTTTGGTCGACAGCAGCAATGCTCGGGGCAACTCCCTATGCGCCCCCTCCTTTAGGCCTTACTGATGGGCCTGGACTCTATGGTTGCCCTGCTAGTCTTCTTGGGTCTCCTCCCCAATAGGCGCTTCTTCCACCTCTATAACACCAGGCGGCGTCTCCTCCCCAACTACGTTTCCAAACCAGGATCCGGTCCCTTCCATCTGCACTCCCTGGACTGGTTCATGGGATCAACAACAGCTGGCCAACACCTTCAACACCATGGCACTGTGACCTCCCCTCGCCATCACCGGCTGGATTCATGACTCTTTGACCTCCAACCACACAACACCGACGTTCGGTAACATTTCTACTTTCCGTTCTCTCGATTCCACAACCCCTTCTATCATTGTAGGTAACGACGTCACTCTCCCTGTCACCTCAGTAGGTGATACGGTTTTTCCCGGCCCCTTTTGCCTTAATAACATCCTTTGTCTCCCCATATAGTTCAAAATCTTCTTTCCATTCGTCGCTTTACTACTGACAATGCTTGTTCCATGGAATTTGATCCTTTTGGTGTTTTTGTAAAGGACCTCACCTCCCAGAGAGAGATCATAAGGTGCAATAGTGCTGGTCCCCTCTACACCATTCGGTTCCTAGACCTGTCCCTCCCACGCTTTGACGACTGTCTCCGCTTCTACGTGGCACTGGCGTCTTGGACACCCTGGCCCTGATGTCCTCGCCAAGCTTCGCAACATCACCGCAATAGCTGTCCTCGCAACACTTCTGATTTTTGTCATGCTTGTTAGTTAGTACGTCATACTAGACTTCCTTTTACTAGTTCATCTTCCCGCACCACACAATCGTTTGAAATAATACATTGTGATTTGTGGACTTCTCCTATAGCTAGTGTCTCTGGTTATAAATATTACTTGGTTCTTCTTGATCATTTCACCAATTACTTATGGACGTTTCCTCTCCGTTTGAAATCTGACACCGTCACCACTGTCACTTCCTTTTTTCCTATGTTTCCACCCAGTTTGGCAGCACTGTGAAAGCAGTTCAATGTCATAATGGGAGGGAATTTGATAACTCCACCATGCGCTCGTTCCTCCTCACTTGAGGTACCATTCTTCGCATGTCCTATCCCTATACCTCTCCCCAAAACGGTAAGCTAAACGGATGATTCGCTCTACCAACAACATCATCCGCTCTCTCCTTTTCCAAGCTTCTCTCCCTGCCTCATACTGGGTGGAGGGTCTTCATACAACCACATACCTTCTTAATCGCCTTCCCACCAAAACAATCAACACTCCTAGCCCATATGTCTCTCTGTTCGGCACAACTCCTTGTGCGCACCTTTGTGTGTTTGGTTGTGCTTGCTACCCCAATCTATCCGCTACTGCTTCCCATAAACTGTCTCCTCATTCTACTCGTGTTTTACCACAAAGGCTATCACTGCCTTCACCTTTCCACCAACCAGATCCTTATTTCCTGCCACGTGGTCTTTGATGAGGCAGACTTCCCTTTCTCTGCCTCGCCCCATCCCACTAATGATTTAGATTTTTTGTCTTCCGATGATGACGTGGTGGTCCTACCTATTAGCACCCCACTCCCATCTGCAGGTACTTCTTCGACGCCTGCTGCTGCATCAGCCCTTGCCCTTGGTGTAGCACCGTTGCTCTTGCCTAGTGCTCTTCCCTCGTCGGCACCCACTTCTGGAGCAGCACCGTTGCCTCTGCCAGCAGTTTCTCCTCTACCGGCTGTAATACCTGCAACACCCATCTCTGCGACAAGTGTTGCATCTTCACTCGTGCCACGCGCGGCCACAACATGCCCATCTTTGTTGGCTCCCGCGTCACGCGCGTCCACGACACCACTGGTTGCTCCTGCTCCCTAGTAGGCTGCACCTCTCCACCAGCCACCATTGCTGACGTATCAGCGACGTCCCAGCCTGTCGACCCTGGAGACTCCTCCGGGTGCCTACTCCTGTGACTCCCGTGGTCAATCATCATCGTATGACGACACGGGCCAAGGACGGATTCCAGATTCCTGCCATCTACTTCGTTATGGACATCTCCCTCAAGCCATCTTCAGTCCACCAGGGCCTTGTTGACCCTCATTAGCGTCGGGCTATGGAGGATGAGTATTCGACACTCATGTCCAACCTGTTGAAGTGTATAAGTGGATTGACTATCTTCTCCCATTAGCTTAAGCTTTTGGGTTGAACTAGTAGTGTGTCCACTCTAACATGGTATCAAAGCCAGAGGTCTCGAGTTCGAATCCTGGTAGAGGCTTTATTTGTGCCTCCACCCATTTATTTCCACGTTTGCACATTTCTCTCTGGCTGCACGTGAGTTGGGGTGTTGAAGTGTATAAGTGAATTGACTACCTTCTCCCATCAACTTAAGCTTCTGGGTTGAACTGGTTAGTGCGTCCACTCTAACACAACTGTACTTGGGATTTGGTACCTAGGTCCCCCGGTGTTGATCTTATTACTGGCAAGTGGGACTTCAAGCACGAGTTCAATGCAGACAGATCTCTTGAGCGTTACAAGGCTCGCTGGATATGCCGTGGATTCACCCAGTGACCGGGCATTGACTAGGATGAGACTTTCAGCCCTGTCGTCAAACCAACTACAGTACGTCCAGTTCTGTCTCTCGCTCTTTCCCGGGATTGGCCTATTCATCAGTTGGATGTGAAGAATGCTTTCCTACACGACACATTATCCGAGATAGTATATCGTGCAGTGGGGCTCTCGCCTGTGTCGGGGATTTATTGATTCTCCACATGCATGACCCACGAGTGAAAGTAGAGGGACTCTAACTCTCATCAAGAGGATGACACTATGAGTTGGGGCAATTTTCTGTTTATTTCCTCAAACACTACATAATGCCATACCCATCTAAGGGTTGGAGACCCATATTTATAGCCCTAGAGGCTGCACTACCACACCTTCTCACACACACTACACAACAGGATTGTCCTCTAGATGCTAAAGAGACTACAGAGGACAGTCAAAAGCGACTGCTGTCCTCTAGATGCTAAAGCGACTACAGAGGACAGTCAAAAAGCGACTGCTGTCCTCTAGATGCTAAAGAGACTACAGAAGACAGTCAAGCTGTCCTCTAGATGCTAAAGGACTACAGAGGACAGTCAAAAGTGACTGCTGTCCTCTAGATGCTCAAGACTTATTCCATCATTCTCCCCCTAAGTCTTGGGCGTCGTCTTGTGAGAAAGTTTGGCCATCCCGGACCTGGAGCAAAGCTCAACAAACTTGATCTTCCCAAGGGGCTTGGTGAGCAGGTCTGCAAGCTGATCCTTGGTGTTGATGTAACGCGCCTTGATGCTCCCTTCTGCCAAGCAGTCTCGGATGAAGTGGTATCTCAGCCGGATGTGCTTGCTCCGTTCATGGAACACGGAGTTCTTGGCCAATGCCAGAGCGGACTGGCTGTCCACCCTGAGTTCCACCGCTCCAGTGTCTCTCCCGAGGCGATCACCGAGCAGTCGAGCCAGCCAGAGCGCCTGAGTCGAAGCAGTGGACGCCGCTATGTACTCGGCCTCGCAGCTGGACATGGCCACCACCTGCTGCTTGACCGACTGCCAGCTAATGAGGCACTTGCCGAGGAAGAAGAGGATCCCGCTTGTGCTCTTGCTAGTGTCGATGTCGCCGGCGTGGTCGCTGTCGCTGTACCCGACAAGGTGTGCCTCCCCAGGGCACCTCGGGTAGTAGAGACCGTGGTCGAGAGTCCCCGCAACATAGCGGATGATCCTCTTCACAGCCTGCTCATGCTCCGTCGTCGGTCGCTGCAAGAACCGACTAACGTAGCCGACGGAGTATGCCAAGTCAGGCCGTGTGTGGACGAGGTAGCGAAGGCTCCCCACAAGACGCCGATACTGAGTAGCATCCACCTCCTCCGTCGTGCTATCGCGACTCAGCTTCAGCCTCTCCTCCATCGGAGTGAGAGCTGGGTTGCAGTCGGTGAGCCCAGCCAGCTCAACAATGCGCCTGGCATAGGCGGTCTGGCGAAGTGTGATCCCGGAGTCTCCCTGGTGCACCTCAATCCCCAGGTAGAAGGAGAGATGCCCCAGGTCACTCATTTGGAAGGTGGCCTTCATCTCTTCCTTGAACGCTGCCACCTCTGCATCCTTGGCGCCGGTGATCACCAAGTCGTCGACGTAGACACCCACCAGCAGGGCATTTTCTCCATTGCCCCGCCGATAGATGGCCGCCTCGTGCGGGCTTGGCATGAAGCCCATCCTCTTGAGCGTGGAATCCAGCTTGGCATTCCACGCCCTTGGTGCCTGTCGCAAGCCGTAGAGAGCCTTGCGCAGGCGCAACACCTTGCCCTCCTTGCCAGGGATCGCAAAACCTGGCGGCTGGTGTACATAGACCTCCTCCTTTAAGTCGCCGTTAAGAAACGCCGACTTGACATCCATGTGATGAACATGCCAGCCCTTCAGGGCTGCCAGCGCGAGGAGTCGCACGGATTCCATCCGTGCTACACGAGCGAAGGCATCGTCGAAGTCGATCCCCTCCTGCTGCAAGAAACCGCGTGCCACCAAGCGAGCCTTATGCTTGACGATGGCGCCGGCTTCATCCCTCTTCAGTTTGAACACCCACTTAAGGGTGATCGCACGATGACCATGAGGGAGATCAGTGAGCTCCCAAGTGCGGTTCGTCTCAACCGCGTCCATCTCCGACTGCATCGCGGCACGCCAAGCCGCATGTTTCTCGGCCTCCGCGAAAGACCGAGGCTCACCATCGTCGCATGCAAGATGCAACTCTCCTGCCAGAATGCGAGACGCAGGGCCCGGCACCGTCGGGTCGATGAGAAGGCCCTCCACCCTTCGATACCGCAACGGCTCGCCGTCGTAGCACGCGTCGACGCGCTCCTCGTCGCGGGACAGAGGGGTCACGAGCTCCACTGGGTCGTGCTCGACACGAGCTGGTGTCGGAGAGGACGTTCCCGGAGAGGGTACCGTCGGTGCTAGAGTGCGTGGTGGCGAAGAGCTCGCTGTAGCCGGAGTCGTGGCTGGAGTGCGTGGTGGTGAAGAGCTCGTTGTAGCAGGAGCTGGAGAGTTTGGCGCTGGAGTCGGTGGAGACTTGGGGGCTGGGGTAGACCTGCTCGGAGAAGAGTTGCCTACTCCCCCAGCTCCCTCAAAGTGGACGTACTCGATGGTGAAGTCGTACGTCGGAGTTGTGCTGTCGTCCACCGCCTTGTCCCACGCCCATCCTCGCCCTTCATCGAACACTACGTCGCGCGCCGTGCGCACACGCTGTGTTCTTGGGTCAAGGATGCGGTAGGCCTTCGTGCCCTCCGCGTAGCCAATGAACACCCCCGGGGTGCTCCTATCGTCGAGCTTGCTGATGTGGCCAAGCTCCTTGGTGAATGCGAGGCAGCCGAAGACCCGTAGGTGAGAGACCGCTGGCTTGCGCCCATGCCAAGCCTCGTACGGTGTCATCCCGTTGAGAGCCTTGGTGGGCGAGCGGTTGAGGATGTAAACCGCTGTCACCACCGCCTCTCCCCAGAAGACAGCTGGCATTCCTCTCTGCTTGAGGAGAGCCTGAGCCATCCCCACAACCGTCTGGTTGCGCCGCTCGACGACGCCGTTCTGCTGCGGGCTGTACGACGCGGAGTAGTGGCGCTGAACGCCCTCATCCGCGCAGTACGACGCGAACTCAGCCGCCGTGAATTCGCCGCCGTTGTCGGTGCGCAGCACGCGCAGCTTGCGGCCGCACTCCGCCTCCGCAGCGACCTTCACACGCCTGATGGCGTTCGCAGCCTCTCCCTTGCTGCCAAGGATCATCACCCACATGTAGCGGGAGAGATCGTCGACGAGCAGCAAGAAGTAGCGTCGTCCTCCTGGTGTGGCTGGTGTCACCGGGCCACACAAGTCCCCATGCACGAGCTCGAGCCTCTCCTTGGCTCGGAAGCTCGACTGCTGGGGAAAGGGGAGCCGTCTCTGCTTTGTCAACACGCAGACATCGCAGAATTGCTCCACATGGTCAAGGTACGACAGGCCTCGTACCATCTCCTTGGCACTGAGCCGCTTCAGGGCCTCGAAGTTAAGGTGCCCGAAGCGCTCGTGCCACTGCCATGCCCCGTCATCTCGACGAGCAGCAAGGCAGCAAGGTTGTGCCACCTTCACATTGAGGATGTATAGCCGATTTGGACTCCTGTGTACCTTGGCAAGAAGGCGACGAGAGGGATCCCAGATTCTCATGACTCCGTGCTCGACCTCCACGCGCGAACCGTTCTCATCCAGCTGTCCCAAGCTGATGATAGAGTTCCTCAACGCGGGGATGTAGTAGACTCCGGTGAGCAGCCTGTGCTCACCAGACGCGACGGTGAAGACGACTGAGCCGGCGCCCTTGATCTCTACGCCAGAGGCGTCCCCAAACTTGACGGAGCCTCGGACGCTAGAGTCAAGCTCGGTGAAGAACTCCCGTCGGCCAGTCATGTGATGAGTGGCGCCGGTGTCGAGGCACCATCCTTCGATCATGTCCTTGTTGGAGCCGTCGCCGAGGAAAGCGCGTGCTTTCGACTCATCAAGGTGGAGGAGTGCCGCTGCGGCCGGTGCCGCTGGAGATGGCTCGATGCTTGCATGTGCCAGGAGCAGGGCCTCCTCCTCCGCCTCCGCCTGTGCGACGTTGGCCTGGCCACGTCGTGGCTGCCGACAATCCCTGGCCCAGTGGCCAAGCTTGCCGCAGTTGTGGCAGCCGTCGTCTCGTGCCGGCTTCTTGTTGCCGACGGCGCCGCCTTGGGCACCTCCACGTGCACCACCCTCAGCATGTCCTCGCGCCCCGGCCTGGGCGCCTCCACGCGCCTTGCGCGGCTTGCCGCGTTTGCGGCCTCGTGTTGAGGAGGACTCCCCCTTCTTCTTGTCACCCTGGCAGGCCTCCCACTGCTCCCGAGTGAGATGTAGCTTCCCGCCGATAGTGATAGGCCCAGAGAGAGCCTGTGGTTCGTCGCCGTCGACCACCTTGAGGCGACCAATCGCCTCTTCGATCGTCATCGTGGAGAGGTCTAGCAGAGACTCGATCGAGCGAGCAATCTGCCTGTACTTCTCGGGGATGCAACGGAAGAGCTTCTCAACAGCTCTCTCCTCATCATAGGTGTCGTCGCCGAACTGCACCATCTTCTGCAACAGAGTGTTGAGGCGGAGAGCAAAGTCATCAACATCCTCACCTGGCTTGAAGGCCAGGTTCTCCCACTCCTTGCGAAGTGTGGTCTGCACCATCTTCTGCAACAGTGTGGTCTTGCGGGCACGATCGCTGCCGATGCGGGTCGCAGCGATGGCGTCCCAGGCCTCCTTGGCAGTTCGCTTCTGGGAAAGCGAAAACTGCATCTCTGGCGGGACTGCAGCAATGAGGGCATCCAGCGCCCGCCGATCCTCGTGGTAGTCGACGTCGTCGTAACGAACTGCTTCCCACATGTGGCGAACCTGGAGCCGTACCCTCATCACCGCGGCCCACTCGACATAGTTGGTCTTGGTGAGGGTAGGCCACCCACCGCCGGGACCGATGTCCCTGACAATGGCCTGGGCCATGCGACGACCATGGTACCGATCCGGGGAGGGAGAACCGCGCCGCCTGTAGAGGTCGCGATCTCCGTCGACTCGGTCGCCGCCGCCGGGAGCACCGCCGGCGCGTCTACGCCCGTCTGGGCTGCCGCCGCGTGCGCCCCCGCCGCGTGCGCCCCCGCCTGGAGCGCCGTCAGCGCGTCGGCGCCTATCCGGGCTGCCGCCACGCGCGCCCCCATGGGGATTCGCGGCTGCCCACTGTGCCGCCTGCTCTCGCGCTGCTTCCCTCGCCAGCCTGAGCTCTTCGTCGGTGTTGTCGTCGATAGAAGCAGAGCTGCCGGCTCTACTGCCGCGCAGAACCTCGAGCTCTGTTGCCGCCGCACGTGCAGCATCCGCCGCCTCCGCTGCTTCTACTTCCGCTCTCGCCGCTGCCAGTTCCGCCGCCGCCAACCGTGCTGCCCTCGCCGCTGTCGCTGCAGCCGCCGCTGCTGCTCGCTCGCGTTCTTGTGCCGCGGCGACCTCGGCCTCCTGCTGGCGCCGCGCACTCGAAGTGGCCGAGCGTAGGGACATGGTGGGCTAGTGAGGGGTCGCTGCGTGTGGAAGAGGCTGTCTCAGACGAAAGGCTGCTCGTCTGAGCAGGGGAGGAAGGAACAGTTGGAGCTCTTGCTGCCGACTGAGTGTGGGGAGAGGCGCGGGAAGGAGATGAGCACGAGATGTTTAGGCTGCAGGATAGTTTGCCTTTGATACCAATTGAAAGTAGAGGGACTCTAACTCTCATCAAGAGGATGACACTATGAGTTGGGGCAATTTTCTGTTTATTTCCTCAAACACTACATAATGCCATACCCATCTAAGGGTTGGAGACCCATATTTATAGCCCTAGAGGCTGCACTACCACACCTTCTCACACACACTACACAACAGGATTGTCCTCTAGATGCTAAAGAGACTACAGAGGACAGTCAAAAGCGACTGCTGTCCTCTAGATGCTAAAGCGACTACAGAGGACAGTCAAAAAGCGACTGCTGTCCTCTCGATGCTAAAGAGACTACAGAGGACAGTCAAGCTGTCCTCTAGATGCTAAAGGACTACAGAGGACAGTCAAAAGTGACTGCTGTCCTCTAGATGCTCAAGACTTATTCCATCAACGAGAGCCCCACTTCACAGCACTCAAGTGCATTCTCCTGTATCTCCAAGGTACTTCTGACAACAGCTTACTACTTCAACGTTCTTGTGGCCACCTTACCGTATACACTGATGCTGATTGGGCTGGCAGTCCTGACACACGACAATCTACTTCTGGGTATGCGGTTTTCATTGGTGACAATCTTGTTTCTTGGTCCTCCAAGCGCCAGAATGTTGTTTCTCGGTCCAGTGCAGAAGCCGAGTATCGTGCAGTCGCAAATGGAGTTGTTGAGGCCTACTGGTTGCGTCAATTGTTGCATGAACTCCACAGCCCTCGGACCAAGAGTATACCGTCGTCTACTGTGATAAAATCAGTGCAATTTATCTCTCCATCAATCCTGTCCAACACCAACACACGAAGCATGTTGAGATTGATCTTCACTTTGTGCGTGAGCGTGTAGCCATGGTGACGTCCGTGCTCTCCACGTCCCGACGACTTCCCAGTTTGCTGATATCTTCACAAAGGGCCTTCCCTCGTCGGTATTTTTGGAGTTTAAGTCCAACCTCAACATCTGCTGTCGCTAGATGTTTGGTCTGGGGGGTGTTAGAATGAATACTCCCTTTCTATTTTAGGCTGATTGTATATATCTCTCCTTTCACCCGCGTCTGCGTGTGATTGATCCTTTCCATAGTAGAGATATTCCTTAGTAGAGTTGATTACCTTCTCAGGTAGGGTGCGCCGGCCCTAGATGCCTTGGCCCCCAAGGGTTTCCACCCTATATATATGTAATGCTACATCTGTCTATCAATCAATTCAGATTCCACCCTTTCCAGTCTTCTAACAAAATGGAGTTAGTCTATGTGATTTGCATCCCTAAATTCCTAACAGCTTTGTTTGGGAAGCTGGGTCATCAACCTAAGTGCTAAATCTAATTCCATGTTTCAATAGAACTGTATCAATGATGTGCACATAGGTTCTTTCTGACATGAGTGTCTAGACGATTGATGATTCCCGTGTATCATTTCTCCGGTACTATTGAAGGTTCCTTAGGCCCTGGCTTTCGCAAACTAGTCAGCATGAATACTTTTATGTAAGGTATTTATGTAAATTATCCATATGAATTAAAATGGCACATTAATGGTATGTTTTCATGTTGTGACAACTATCATTATTGCATACATGAACCTCATTTTCCCCGTTCAATAGTTGATCAATATGGAACTGAAACCCATGGCTAATTTGCTTGTCTAAAAAAATGTGATACCTATTTTTTGGCCACCAATATATCTGATTGCACATGATATGTCGTCTTCATAGTATTTGTACTTCAATGTTTTTAGAACGAAGGCTTGGGAAAGCGCCTTGCTCATGGATACCCATTTTTGGAAGCTGAAGTAGCATACTGTGCTCGTTATGAGTACTGTGAATCTGCCGTGGATTTTGTTGCAAGGAGATGCCGGCTTGCTTTCCTTGACACAGATGCTGCTGGTAGAGCATTGCCCCGAATCATTGAAATTTTAGCTTCAGAGCACAAGTGGGACAAGGCAAGGAAGAAGGCGGAGCTGCAGAAGGGTAGAGAGTTCTTGGAAACATTCAAGTCATCTAAGAACGCCCAATTCCATGATGGGAAGCATAATGGTAAGAAGAGGTTCATTAATGTTCTCCTTTTCTCCGCATCCAATTTATGTTTTAATTTTATCTCGTCATGTGCAGGACGTTCATGACCGAATATGCAGTTTTCTGAATAAGTGTTGATTTTACACATGAACAAGCAGGCTCCGATACAAGAGTGAGCCTGCGAATGCAGAAAGGTTTCGTTTCCACATTTCTACGCATGGCTGTGAAAATCGGCGTGCTGGTTTCCAGCAGAATAAGATGTGGTCACGGCACTATGTAATTGTAAATACCACATCATATTAGTCGATTTTGAAATAAACTGGAACCAAGAATTTGTACTTTTAATTGTTATTCTTGCATGTTATATAGTTGAAAAGAGGTGCAAAATCGACATGGCCATTTCCTTTCGTCAGTACCAGTGACTGATTTTTATCATTCGTTCGAGGTCAGCATCCCGAGAAACCAGAAAAAGATCCCAAAGATTTTATTACTCGAGCCTAGAGAATGCCCGAAAACTTATTTCAGTCTTGTCCCAGTGAAATAGGTGCAAATAGTGCTCTCAACGGTGTGGCTATTCTTCCGATCGCCCTATTACACCGATGCGTTGCCTGCTCCTCCCCTGATCGGATCATGAACTCGTGATGGGACGAGGATCAGAAAAAAGAAAAGATACAGTGGAGGAAAAAAAAACATATTCCCATGACTTGTTCCTCCGGATACGACCATTGTTGCTAACTCTTGCAGATAAACAGTGGACACTTTTTTACCGTAAACCGAACCATAACGAATCCACCCGAAATTTCGGTTTTTAGGTAGTTTAGTTTGGTTTTGGTTTTTACATCTAAGAAGTTCGGTCTTTGGAATCATAATCGGTTTTCATTGTATACCGAAGCGAAATTCAAAAAACTGAATACTAGACTTTATTAATTCTGGAATTTGACTTTCAATTCCGAGGTAAAGCCCTGTTGGTCAAAGTCTTCGCTAGACATTTTGTTTTTGTCGCTTGGCCGATGACCATCGCATTCCCCTAACCGCCCCTGCTTGTACTTGGCCACTCGTGATAAGCTCTGTCCACCTACTTATGCTGACTAGGGATGACAATAGGGATTTCTTGTCCGGAAGAGCTCCTCGTACTCATTCTCGCGAGTTCTCGCGACGAATTTTTTTTTTCGCGGGGATTTCCACATACGCTTGCTAGGAATATTTTTTACCCATTCCTGTTCTATAGGGGGATCAATCATCCCGTCCCCGTTTAAATTATAATTAGAACATATATCATTTGTTATCAATGCAAAGAAATTTCACGTATACATATTATTAGATGTAATAAATCATTATGTGTACATTATAATGAACACATCTGTATAATAACTGATCTCTTGACAATATAATTATTTATTTTTATCATTAACCAGTACACACAAACATCATCACATGCAGATTTAACGGATCCCCGCGGGAAACGGGGATGGGCATTGCTGACTGATCGGCCATAGGCAGTTGTCCTAGAGGCGTATAGTTGTATGTATGTTACTTTCCGTTGGTGAATAGGACACTCGTGAGGCTTTGTTTGATACTCTAATATTCACTCCTATTCACATGTACTGAGATAGATTAAGGTGTAAATTAGTTTAATTTACACCCCAATCTACTGAACACACATGGATTGGGACGAATATTAGAGTATCCAAACAAAGCCTAAAGATTAATTTGTACTGCATGTTGCGTTTCATAGTTTGTACTCCCTCTAGGTCCGACATTATCTCACGTACCAAATTAAAGAGCGTTTAATTAGGTCAGTGTGAGTGGAAAAATTTTATAGCGTTGTTTCTAACACTAATATGCCATATAAAATGAAATACAACATATATGAACAACCACTTTTAATATAATTTTTTATTCTATAATTTTATAGATTGTTAATTTTATGATTCATAAAGAGCTGATAATTACCAAGAGAGTTTTATTGCTGAAAGGATCACGATGACCAAGATGAAGGTTGTGAATTGGGCTTCTTTATATTTCTTGCGAAAGATTAAACCCTATCTCAACCCCAAGCTTCACCCAACAATCTAGCCACAATAAGCTAAGCACACTAGACTAACCCTAAGCTACCATGGTGGAAGGAAAATAGACTTCGACCCATTTGACTAATTGATTTTGGTGTTTGATGATCAACATAACACGTGGACTAATGTGTTTTCTAGTGTTTGTGTTTATAGTTCACAGGATGCGAAAATGATTAGACTAAGGCTCTGAGGATGCAACACCTCAAAAGAAGACCTAAAAGATTCTTAAAAGATCAATAAAATCAAGCACAAGTACAAGACTGTTGGAACTTGCTATCTAGCGCAAGAGGATCCAACAGGGGTGAGTATTGACGTAAACAAGGTTCTCGCACGAGATGGCAAAAGCTCTGTCAATCTAGCCTCTCAAGGGCACTGTGTGGGGGTATTTATAGGTATCTGAGTGCCCAACGTCCTGTGTTAAGGACGCATGTGCCCTCAGACACCTAGGTTGTCCCCGAAATATTCCCATAAAGCGGGGTTACAGACCGTAATTACAGGGATGCCTTTACAAATTAGGCCCGTAATGCGCAGCGGCCACACAGGGCCTGTTACAATGGGCCGGATCACACGTGGGCCTCCATGCTGGACGAGGTCGCAAGATGAGACGACCTCGTCACAGGTCTTCGTTCGGTGACGTATGGGACGAAGGGTGAGCCTGCCCGTTGTCTTGTCTCCGTTGGTCCAGCGATTACGGCGAAGGCATCGAGCGAAGGGTGGTGTCTTCACCTTCGCCCCAACATTTGCCCTCCGAGGGACCAGTTCGACCAAGTCATCTGGTGCCGAAGACGTCGCTAGATGGCGGAGACGCTGCCCTCGCTCGAAGTGGTTCCGCGGGGGTTTTTGACATGACCGTTGATTGACACCGTACTGTTGGCTGCGGGTTTCCCGAAGCGCCGCACCCTGTGTATAAAAGGGGACGGGGGGCGGCACATTTTGAACTTTATCTTTCCGCGCTCCGCGAAAACCCTAACCGCCTTTTCAAACCTCTTGCTGCTCGTCTGCCCTCCTTGCTCTTGTTCGCCGGAGATCTGGCCCGTGTGAAGCAGACCGCCCGCCGCCGCCGACGGTACGTAGCGATGCCGACCTCTTCTTCTTCTGCTGCCGCTACGCCGCCGGCCGACGCGTCGTCTGAGGAGACGCTGAGCACTGTGGTGGCGGAGGAGTTGCGCGCCGGTGATACGGTGGATTTCGGTGTGTCGCGGATGTCCTCGGTCCGCGTGCAAGATATGCAGCAACTTGGTTACTTTGGCGGCGGAGTTGCTCGTGTCCCGGGGACGGAGGAGGTCCCCGAGCCAGAAGGCGAGTTGGTTGTGTTCGAGGCGTTCTTTGCCGCTGGTCTTCGCCTGCCTGCGCACCGATTTGTGGGAGAAGTCCTGCGCAGATTTAACGTCCAGATCCATCAGCTGACTCCGAATGCCGTGGTGGCTCTGTCGAAGTATGTCTGGGCGGCGACTTCGTACGGCGGACAGCCATCGGTCAAAGTCTTCGCGAAGTACTATTGCCTGCACTGGCAGAAAAGGATGATCGGAAATAAGGTTGCCCAGTTTGGGTCCTATACATTTACGCCGAAGACCGGCAAGACCTCGATGGAGGTAGTTGAGTTGGTTCCTTGCGCCCGCAATAAATGGGGCAACTGGCATGAGTTTTGGTTCTACGTTGCGGAGGGCACAGTCGAAGACCATCCGGGGCTCCCCGTGGCCGAGATGTGCTCGCATTATTACTCAGCATACCCGCCGTTTGAAGTGGCGGAGGAGGATGCAGACGAAGGGGCCCTTCGGTGCGCCGCCGGCCTGAGCAGCGGGCGCGATTTGGTTGAGGAGTTTGTGGCGTATGGGGTGTGGCCTTTGGCGCATGGCTGGGCGCTGGGCGAAGTATGCCCTCGCCAGATGCCTTCCCGTGGTGGGATGGTGGTGCGAAGTCCCGCCTTTGCACTGGATCTGCGTAGCCGCGATCCGGCCGCCTTTGTGCGTGAGGCGGAGGATGGGGCGGTGCAGATTGTCGGGCGGTACGTGCCAAAGACAGAGGGCCAGCGTAGCTGGGATATACGCGGGTCTAATGACCGCTTGAACAGGGTCTTCGAGTTGAACCGTCTGCCGTATGGCGGTTATCCCGGGCAAGACGATGTGGATCGTAGCGGGAAGAAGCCGGCGGTAGAGACTGGAGACGATCCCGCGCCGGCGGCCGCCCCATCCTCTAAGAAGAGGAAGCTAGGTATTGCTACGGGAGGACTGGGGGTTTCTGATGGTTTTGCTAGGGAATTGATGAGGACATGTGCGGCCCCGGGGGGAAGGATGTCTTCGCCCGAGCTCCGGGAGTCTTCGGCGCGGATGATGAGGGTTACCGGGGGTTGGTGGCCTAAGAATGTTCCTATCCCACGCGCGGCCGGTGAAGACTTTTTTACATCTCGCATGGTTCGTGATTGGAGAGTGTTTCCTTACGGGCGGAATATTGCTGCTGTTGTGTCGGCAGTGATGGACAAGGATCGTCAGGGAGGTGCGCAGAAGCGCCAGGCGGTCGTCCGGCTGCATGAGGTCAGGCCGAAGAGGTCGCGGGGGACTACGAAGGCTGCTGCCCCCGGCGGAGGCCAGCCGACGCTGGCGGCGAAGTCGGCCGCCCCTGGGTCCAGCAGGGTGCCAGAGGCTGCGAAGGCGGCCGCCGCCGGTGGTACTAAGTCTGTCCCGGCTGGAGCCGTGAAGGCCTGAGAGTTGCCTCCACCGAGCAAGCACGTTGCCGACTTCGCCACCAATATTAGCGTGGATGATTATCTTGTTGGTAAGTCATTAGCTCGAGTTTTTTTAATCTGTTGATACGTTGCAGGGTCGGGCGAAGGCCAACTTGTTGTCGTTCCGCCCGCCGTGGCGACCGCGGCGGCTACCGCGGTGCCCAGGGCGAAGGGTAGTGCTCTTAGTGCCGGTGGTGAGATTCCGGCACTCACTGCCGTCAGGGACGAGGCGGGCGCTGTGTCCCTCCGGCTGAAGGAGGCATTAAGTCAAGTAAGTTGAGCTAGACTTCGGTTTTTACCAGCTTCGTTGGGGCTGTGGTCTCATGTGTGTCTTGTAGGCGGCTGACTTCGCAGACCGCGCGGCGTCGGGGGCCCTTACGGCAGTTGTGTCTGCCGAAGTCGAGAGACTTCGGGCGCAACATGCTGACGCCGTCCGGGAAAAGTCGGCCGCTGACAGCAAGTGCCGCAAGTTGGCGGATAAGGTGGCCGCGCTGGAGGGTGAGAGGACTGACCTCCGGCGCCAACTGGCGGAGGAGAGGAAGGAGTCTAATGAGGCCCTCGCCAAGGCGCAGTCTGCGCAGGCGGAGGCTAATTTGGCGCGGGCGGAGGGCAGTCTTGCCAGACAGCGCGCCGAGGAATTGGAGGAGCGGCTCAACGCTCTGCAGACCTGTGTGGAGAGGGCCGAGGCTTTGACGCGCTCGGAGGTTGAGCGGACACGCAAGCAGCTTACAGACTCATACCACGAGCTGGGCGCGTGGACCGCGGACTTCGAGGTGCCAGACCGAGAGCCCGGACTTCGCTGCCTCGAGTGGCTGCAGGAGGAGTTGCTGGCGCTCCCCGCCATCGTGGAGGGGTTTATGTCCTACGCCTCCCTGGTCACCTGCGAAGGGGCGATGAACGCGCTGTCCCGCGAAGGGTGCCGGCACTATGAGGTCTTCGACCAAGCTGATGAGGATTTCGAGCGCGATATTTACAAGGTTGAGGACCCTGTAGTGAAGGAATCCGCGGGAGCCCTCTTCGACCGGATGTGGGGCCCTCACGGTCGGGAGGTGGTCAGGGAGCGGTCCGAGACGGCGAGGGGTCAGGTAATGTTTGACTTTTGTTTGGTGTTGTTGAATGTGGGTTGTATGTGGGTTTGCTGAATCTGTGTGCTGTGTCTCAGGCGGCGCGTAATGAGAAGGTGGAGGACTTTGGGGCTTTGAACAGCGTGCAGCCTGACTTGGAGTCGAACCCGGTGGCGGCTGTGTTCGAGGTCGCCCCGGCGCCGACCCCAGAAACCGTCGAAGGCGTTCCTGATGCCCCCACAGCCACTGCGGCCGGCGGAGGCTCGTCGCCAACTGCTGCGCCGAGGGCTGAGGATCCTGTGAAGATGGCGGCGGAGCCGGCAGCGGAGGATCCCGCGACGGCTGGGTCTTTGCAGGTGGCTTAGTGGGTGTGGGTAGTTAGGGAATTTTGGATATGTTGCTGAACCTTGGTTACTGCGCAGGTTCAAGATTTTGGGCCTGCGCACGCAACCGCTACTGCTAATTTTTTGGCGGCTTCGACCGTGGATGATGGGAATAAATCGGATGAGTCTGCATCTAAGTTTTCTGATTTTGGTGACTCTGGGAGCTCGGTTGAGTGGACTGAAGAGTCGTCGGATGAGGACTTGGACTACTTTGCGGCCTTGGATGTGGCAGCGGCGGAGGCTTCGCCGCATGCTGCGGATGCTGAAGTTGTGCCTGGTCCGAGCGCTGGGCGTAGGCGGCGAAGGGCGGTTGCGAAGCGTAGAGTGAGTGAGGCGGACGACGGTCGGCTTCGTGTGAGTAGGGCTGGCAGGCAGGAACTGTTGTCCTTGCCGGCCGCTGTGAGTGCAGGTGAGGGGGAGCTGCGAAGTCTTTTTGCGGGTGAGGAGTTGAGGATAATGCTATTTAACTATAGGGAGATGGGAATTATTCCGAAGGTTGAGCCGATGTAAAGTGTGATGCCCTCGCTTGTACATATGTAATAGCTTATATGATGAGGTTGTGTGCCTTCGCACATTTGGCTATGCTCACGAAGGCGTTACGTACTTGGTCTGGTGTATTTGTTATGTTGGTCTGGTGCGCATGTAGTCGGTCTTTGCGCGGACAGTTTGGTGTAGTCTTTTTCGCACTTGTTAAGCTTGGTCCGGCTGCACCCTTAGGCGACTGTTGCACGGATGGTCTTCGCGGAAGACTTCGATTTTTCGCACTTGTTGTGCTAGTCCGGCTGCGCCCTTAGGCGACTTTTGCACGGATAGTCTTCGCGGAAGACTTCGATTTTTCACACTTGTTGTGCTAGTCCGGCTGCACCCTTAGGCGACTTTTGCACGGATAGTCTTCGCGAAAGACTTCGATTTTTCGCGCTTGTTGTGCTGGTCTGGCTGCACCCTTAGGCGACTTTTGCACGGATAGTCTTCGCGAATGACTTCGATTTTTCGCACTTGTTGTGCTAGTCCGGCTGCACCCTTAGGCGACTTTTGCACGGATAGTCTTCGCGAAAGACTTTGATTTTTCGCACTTGTTGTGCTAGTCCGGCTGCACCCTTAGGCGACTTTTGCACGGATAGTCTTCGCGAAAGACTTCGATTTTTCGCACTTGTTGTGCTAGTCCGGCTGCACCCTTAGGCGACTTTTGCACGGATAGTCTTCATGAAAGACTTCGATTTTTCGCACTTGTTGTGCTAGTCCGGCTGCACCCTTAGGCGACTTTTGCACGGATAGTCTTCGCGAAGGACTTCGATTTTTCGCACTTGTTGTGCTAGTCCGGCTGCACCCTTAGGCGACTTTTGCACGGATAGTCTTCACGAAAGACTTCGATTTTTCGCACTTGTTGTGCTAGTCCGGCTGCACCCTTAGGCGACTTTTGCATGGATAGTCTTCGCGAAAGACTTCGATTTTTCGCACTTGTTGTGCTAGTCCGGCTGCACCCTTAGGCGACTTTTGCATGGATAGTCTTCGTGAAAGACTTCGATTTTTCGCACTTGTTGTGCTAGTCTGGCTGCACCCTTAGGCGACTTTTGCACGGATAGTCTTCGCGAAAGACTTTGATTTTTCGCACTTGTTGTGCTGGTCCGGCTGCACCCTTAGGCGACTTTTGCGCGGAGTTGTCGCACGCGAGGGTAGCTAGCGCTGGGCCTCGCGGTGACTTTGTATTGGTCGAATGTCGAAGACCGTCGGCGCGGTCTTTTTTTGACGTAGGTTTTTGCGGGGGATTTTCACTTATATATTACATGACTCCGCCTCGTTAAATACCTCACCCCCCGGGAGGAAAAGAGTGCGGGCCAGAATAAAATTGTTTTTGCGAATTACAAGGGCGAACTGGCCCTGATGAGTCAAACAAAAAATTTGCGGAGATTATCGATGTTCCAGGAGTGCTCCAAGTCTTCGCCGTTTGGCGTTGCGAGCCTGTATGCGCCGGGGGAGGCCTTCGTCTTGACAATGAAAGGGCCCTCCCACTTGGGCTCCAGCTTGCCCCTGGACCCTGTCCGAGCTGTTCGGACGAGTACGAGGTCCCCTTCGCTGAATTCCCTCGGGATGACTGCGTGGTCGCGCCATGCTTTTGTCTGGGCTTGGTATTTATTTAGAGTTTGTAGAGCGAAGACTCGGTCTCCATCGATGAGATCCTTCGAAGTGGGTTCGTCCACGTCGGGGACAGCTGACGAAACTGTTCGTGGGGACCCATGTTTTATTTCTTATGGGGTCATGGCCTCCGATCCATATAGAAGGCGGAAAGGGGTGAACCCAGTCGCCCTGCACTCAGTCGTGTTTAGCGCCCAGACCGCCTCAGGTAACAAATCAGCCCACCTGCCCTTTTTTCGTCGAGGAGCATCTTTTTGACAGCTGTGAAAATTTTTCCATTGGCACGTTCCACAACTCCGTTGGACTGCGGGTGATATACTGAGGCGAAGGCAAGCTTGGTGCCAATGGAGAAGCAAAAATCCTTGAAGTCTTGGCTGTCAAACTGCTTGTCGTTGTCAACTGTTAGTTCGAACGGTACTCCGAAGCGGCAAACAATGTTTTGCCAAAAGAATTTCTGTGCAGTCTTTGATGTTATTGTGGAAATAGCCCTCGCCTCGATCCATTTGGTAAAGTACTCGACAGCGACAAAGGTGAACTTGAGGTTCCCCTGAGCTGTGGGTAGGGGTCCAACGATGTCCAGGCCCCAGCGCTGGAGAGGCCATGTGTGGGCGATCAGTATTGTGAATTGCGAGGGGCTGCCTGATCGAGGAGAAAACTTCTGGCAGGCTTCGCAGGACCTTGTGACCCGATTTGCGGCACAGATCATTGCGGGCCAGTAGAAACCTTGGCGGATCACCTTTGCGGCTAGGGCCCTTGGCCCTGCGTGAGAGCCACAAGTACCACTGTGGACTTCGCGCAGGATTTGGACGCCTTCGGTCTCGGTGACACATTTAAGCATTGGCTGACTGACCCCCTTCTTGTAGAGTTGGCCCTCAATCAGTGCGAAGTCCCGTCTTCGATGTTTGAGGCGCTTGGCCTCGTTGATGTCGGTTGGGTGGTAGTACCCCTGTAGGAACAGGGTTATTGGTGCCCACCAGTCTTCGGTCATAATAAGGTTGACTATGCGGTGGCCCTCGCTGTCATTGGTTATTTGGAGCCCTTCGGGGCTCCGGACGGCTGGCGTGCCGATAACATGGTAGAACACGTCGGAGGGCAGGGACTCGCCTCTGGCGGCAGCCTTGGCCAATGCGTCGGCTTCTTCATTCTTGGCCCGGTCCACATGCTGCAAGGTGAATCCCTTGAATTGTCTCTCGAGACTTCGGATGGCCGCGAGGTATTGCATAAGTGCGGGGTCCTTTGCTGCATAGACTTTCTCGACTTGGCCAGCAACTACCTTGGAGTCTGTTCTAATAATGCAGGTGGTGACACCAAGGGCCCTCAGCTTGCGGAGGCCGAGGATGACTGCTTCGTATTCTGCTATGTTGTTTGTGCATCTGTCAGATTCCAGAGCGAAGCTGAGGCGTGCCGCGTATCGGTGCTTAACCCCGGCGGGTGAGGTGATGACTGCCGCGGCGCCTGCCCCCACATGGCACCATGCACCGTCGCAGTGGATCGTCCAAACCTTCTCTGCGGACGGGTCCGGCTGTGTTATTGGCCCAGTCCAGTCGACGACGAAGTCTGCCAGAACTTGTGACTTGATGGCTGTCCTGGGCTCGAAATTGATGTGGTAGCCGGAGAGTTCGGCCGCCCACTTGGCAATCCTGACCGATGCCTCCGGGTTTCTGAACAATTCACCTAGTCCCCTATCTGAGGTGACCCGGACCTTGAATGCTTCAAAATAATGGCGCAATTTGCGTGAAGACATAACAACTGCATAGGCAATCTTCTCCAGTTCCGTCATGTTACATTTGGATGGTGTTAGCACTTCGGAGACGTAATAAACTGGGCACTGCCTGATCACGCCCTCAACTGTCTGCTCCTGCACCAGTGCCGCGCTGACCGCTTGCGGCGAAGCCGCAACATAGAGCAACAGGGGTAGCGAAGAGTCGGGGCTTGTAAGGACTGCCAACTCCGACAGGTACTGTTTTAATGAGGCGAAGGCCGCTGCCTGCTCTGGTCCCCAAGCGAAGTCTTTTGCGCTGCAGAGAGTTTTGAGGAAGGGGAGACTTCGCTCAGCGGATTTGGAGATGAATCTGTTGAGGGCGGCCAACCTGCCCGTCAGGCGCTGGACGTCTCTGGCGGACTGCGGAGGCGTCATGTTGATGATGGCCTGAATTTTGGTTGGGTTGGCCTCGATGCCGCGGCGTGATACCAGGTAGCCCAATATTTTCCCCTGGCGAACGCCGAAGACGCACTTTTCGGGTTCAGGCGAAGTCGTGCGTCCCGCATGTTCGCGAATGTCTCGGCGAGGTCAGCAAGATGGTCCTCCTTGCTCCTGCTGGCGATGACGATGTCGTCCACATATGTGAATATATTTTTGCCGACTTGCCCCTCGAGCACTGTTTTGGTAAGCCAGGAGAAGGTGGACCCGGCGTTCTTGAGTCCCTCCGGCATTCTGATGAAGCAATATGTGCCGAAGGGTGTTATAAAGCTGGTGCTAGCCTTGTCTTCCTCCTTCATATATATTTGATGGTAACCGGAGAAGCAGTCGAGGAGTGACATGACTTCGCATCCGGCCGCGCTATCGACTATTTTGTCGATCTGAGGCAGCGAGAAGTTGTCCTTTGGGCAGGCCTTGTTGAGACTGGTGAAGTCGATGCACATTCGCCACTTGCCGCTCTTTTTCTGCACCATCACAACGTTGGAGAGCCACGTGGGGTAAGCCACTGGCTCGATAAATTTGGCTTCCAGGAGGCGATGTACCTCGGCCTTGGCGGCTTTTGTCTTTTCGTCGGACATTTTGCGGAGCCGCTATTTTTTCGGTCTTACCGAAGGGTCGATTCCCAAGCTGTGCTCAATTATGGATCGGCTGACCCCGACCAGGTCGAGGGCTGACCAGGCGAAGACGTCTTTGTTCTTGGACAAGCAGCAGAGGAGTTTCTCCTCTTCATGCGAAGTGAGGTCTTCGCTGATGGTGATTGTCTGCTTGGGCGTGGCCTGGTCTAGGGGAACAGTCTTGGTCCCGTCGTTGCTCTGCAGCTGTGCCTTGTCGTGTTCTTTGTCGGTTGGGCTGACGGACGCAGGGACCTCGCACTGGGCCGTGAGGCAATGCACATTTCTTTGCCCGGGGACGAAGTCCCGCTCTATGTTGCACACAGTCTGCTGATTGCCGTAGACCGTGATGGCGCCTAACGGACCTGGTATCTTCATGCACAGGTACAGTCCGTGAATGGCTGCCTCAAACTTGTTGATAGAGCCCCGTCCCATGATGGCATTGTACGGATACACCATATCGATGATATCAAAGGTTACTTGCTCACTTCAGGCATTGGGTGCTACACCGAAGGAGAGAGGTAGTTCTATTTTGCCGACAGGAAAAGTGCCCTTGCCGCCGAAGCCATACAACGGGTTGTCCGAAGGCTTGAGCAGGCTGTGGCTTATGCCCATGCGATCGAAGGCATGGAGGAAAATGATGTCTGCTTGACTGCCATTGTCGACTAGGACTTTGTGCAGGTCCCAGCCTGCCACGCTGCAGTTGATAACCATGGCGTCGATGTGGGGGGCGCTGCGCAGGCCGACGTCTTGTGTGTCGAAGGTTAGCGATACGTGGGACCACTTTGTCTGCACGACTGGGCCGGTGATGGCGATGTGGTTGATGCTGCGGTAGTGGTCCCGCTTCTGCCGCTTTGTGTCGAAGTCGGTGCTGGACCCCCCAGTGATCATATGAATGACTCCGCGATACGACTGATCGGCGAAGTCTTCTTATTTTGGGCGTGGGGGTGGGGGATGTTTTGTTGTTGCTGGTGTGGAGGTGGGGGTGGGGGAGTGTTGGGGGCCTTCGGCTTCCGAAGGTCCTCAAAAACATGATTTAACGATGTTTCTGGAGTATAATGTGTGAACAGATATCTTCGGACTCGAATCGGTACCACAGTGGGAGAAGCCCAAAGAATACGAAGGTCGACACAGCGCCGAAGCTGTGAGCAGGAGAGCTTCGGCGTGATAGCAGAAAAGGAAACCGACTTAAAGATGAAAAGGCTATTCAGACCTCGGTGGATTACTATAGAATTATTACCAAATGTAAAGGGCATGGATGTAATTTTATATGAGCTATGTCCCGCGCCTATAAATAGGTGAACAGTGCCCCCGTACTGTTCACGCTGACTTGGCATTTACTTTTGCGTCACGCTTGTATTTTACCTTCTTTCAAGCCGAAGGTACATTTGTAATTTGATATCATTTTTATTTTTCCATAATAATAATACAGAAATGAGTTGATAATTATACATAATTGTTTACGTTATATTCCATATGATTCCTTCTTCATTATTATATATTGTGTTGATGAAGGTATGTCCTTCATGACCTTCGTTCGAAAATCATTATATCCCAAGGGAAATAATGCTTCGAAGGACGAAGGACTTTAACGTTTAACATCTTTTGTGTTGCCTTGTTCTTAACTTATAGCATTTGAGAACAAGTCCCCAACATTGGCGCCCACCTCCGGTGAACTCACTTCCACTCATAAACCTTCGCTATGGCGCCGAAGAAAGCTTCAGCAACTGGGGCTGCAGCTCTGCAACTGCTGGACCCCAATCAGGAGACTCTCTCCCTTCGGGAGGCCCGAAGCCAGAAGAGGAAGGCTGTCAGCCCGACACTGCAAGAGGATGAGCTAGACCAAGAAATCAGAGACATGGAGATGCTTCATCAACAGGTGCAGAGGAAGAAGGAAAAGATGGCCAGGCTAGCTGAACTGCAAAGGCAGATAGACGAAGCCTCTGAAGAAGTTCGTCATCTTACTCAGGATGAGCAGAACCGAAGACCTCAGCACAAAGATCTTCATCAGGAGGATTTCTTCAACGAAGATGACTGGTATGAGAATTTCCACCATGGAAATTTTGCTTTTGATGATGCTTCTCCTCTGTCCGCTGAGCTGCAGGCTACACCTTGGCCTCCGTCCTACAAGCCGCCCCAGCTTCCTATATTTGACGGCCATTCAGACCCGAAGCAGTTTTTGATGAGCTACGAAGCAACAGTATCTTCGTATGGTGGCAATACTGCAGTCATGGCAAAATATTTTGTTATGGCTGTCAGGAGTGTTGCTCAAACCTGGTATTCCTCCCTTCGACCAGGAACGATCACTTCATGGCAAAAGCTGAAGGACATGTTGTTAACCAGCTTCCAAGGGTTTCAGACGAAGCCGGTCACTGCTCAAGCTCTATTCCAGTGCACCCAGGATCACGAAGAATACCTTCAGGCGTATGTCCGGAGGTTCTTGCGTTTGAGGGCACAGGCGCCAACAGTGCCCAACGAAATTGTCATTGAGGCCATGATCAAGGGACTTCGGCCAGGACCTTCAGCTCAGTACTTTGCTAGGACACTACAGGAAACGACTAAATTTTCGTGGGCCAAAAACCCACGAAAATAAGCCTAAACCGACGAAAATAGCCGCCGAAAATAAGTTCGACGAAAATAGGGAATTATTTTCGTCGGTACCGACGAAAACGACTTATTTTCGTCGGCTTCCCCAAGGCCGACGAAAATAGTTGGGCGGCTGACTATTTTCGTCGGCCACTGAGGCCGACGAAAATAGGAACATAATTTTCGTGGGCCCTGGGTGGTGGCCGACGAAAATATCTGGGCACGTATTTTCGTCGGCCACCACCCAGGCCGACGAAAATTCATGATACCCCCCAAAAACAGATTTTTCTGCACCTTTTATTAATTCACAGCAAAATAAACATATACACAATCATATATACAGATTTCACAAACAATACAGTTTTCACAAACAACATTCACAAGCAATTACATAATTGTTTCAAACATATTCCATACATATAGTCCATATATAGTCCATACATAAACAAAGTCATTCCCTCCAGAACCATAAACAAAGTCTATACATATCCATACATAGTCCATAAACAAAGTCACTACTCACTCCGGCGGGCTATGTGAGTTTTGGCCACTCCCTCCTCCGCCACCAGGAAGGTGGCCACTCCCTCCAGAACCATGGACGAGGAAGTCTTGGACGTTGACAGCACCCTCCGATCCCTGAGCATGTGACGCTGAACCCTGCAATTCATCAATCATTCAAATAAGGCTGTGTTTGGTCAATATTTGTATAAAACTAAACATGGAACGTCACCTGTGATCCATGGTGAGGAGGAGGCTGTGCATGCATCCACGGGTACTGTTGTGCTGGCCACCCCTGAGGTGGTGGCACCCACCCCGTCGGTGGCGGTGCCATCCACGCTTGAAATGGCTGAGAGCCCGCTGGTGGCTGGAAGACCGGTGGCACCCATCCCGGGACTGGCTGCGATCCTTGGGGTGGTGGAGGTGTCCAAGTGCCTGGAGGTGCCTGCGTCCACCCAACACCAGTCCACTGTGGCTGCGACGCTGGAGCTTGTCCTGGCCACTGTCCCCATCCTTGTGCCTGCGAGCCATTTTTATAATAAAAAAAAGAGTTGCTATGGAATTGAAGTGTTCAGATAGTGTTACCTGGGGAGGGCGAAAAGCTGGCAAGTTCATATCAGGGCCGAGTCGAGTAGTCATTTCCTGCAAATGGATGAAACGTTAGAATCGCAACATTATACTTTGAATTCAATGACGACACGTGATGAGATAGACGGATTACCTGAAAATAAGAAGCCATATACTGCGTCAGCTGTCCAACCTGCTCCTGCGCTGCTCGAGCCTGCTCCTGTGCTGCTCGAGCCTGCTCCTGTGCTGCCCGAGTCTCCTCCTCCAGCTAAGCCTCTCGAGCAGACTTGGAGGAGCGAGAACTCCCTGCCGAAGACGATGCTTTCCCTTGACCTAATGTCCTGTTGTACTCCACAACGCCGGTGCCAAAGGCAAACCTGCATGATACACATAGTTGAGCCATTAAGTGGACACATTCTTGTTAATGAAATTGTCGAATCAAAGACAACCACCTCACCTGCCATGCTTTCTACCCCCACCACTGTGGTACAACGCCGAAGCATCTATGTCTGAATGCATCCAGTCGAAATCAGGCCCATGGCGTTGAGTCATTTCCTCCCCATATGCATTCTGCAAAGAAAGTTAGAGTTGGAGTTAGACACAAAACATGCAATTTAATTCGTAAATACAACTTGTTTACCATTTTCTCCCTTGCCGCCTCGCTGCATAGCTCATCAGGGTTCGCCGGATCAGGGCCACGGTGACCACGGACGTAAACCTCCATAAAACTTGGAGCAACTCCACTTTCAGCTTCCTGCATGAAAAAGAAGAGTTAAACCATATAATTTTCATAGATGTAACATACAAGTTTGATTTATATACTTACCATGCGGCGTGCGGTACCAAGGTGTCCATCGGCGCCGTACCTATGCCCTGGTCCTTCAGTGCCACGGTTGACACGGTGCTTGTTGGACTCTGCAATCCACTCAGGCGACGCCCATCTCTTTGCCAACCACCTCCAGGCTTCCATGTCCTTCGCCAGCCAATCCACAACGCTCTCCAGGTACTGCTCCTCTGTGAGGTAGATCTCATTGGCCCCTAATGCTTTGCTCATTTTCTGCCCCTTTATCTTCTTGTAGTAGTAGTTGACGGCCGCGATGCGAGCATTGTACATGGCATCCTTGATGACCTTATCAGCGCACTTCCGAAAGTGCCTCTTCACACGTGCCCACTGAGCCTGATCGTCCTCGATGTCATCCGGCAATTGGAACCTCCCCTACATATCAATGGAGAAGTTAAGTTAAAGTAAGATTAGGAGAAGCAATAATTCAGTGAATTGCTTATATACGAAAGTAAACTCACCCAGAACTCGTCCCACACAGCCACCTGACAAGTCCTTCGTTTTTTTTTCCGAACTTCCCCCTCCGCTACTGCTTTCCCCTGACTCCCCTGGCTGGACATAGTCCTTTAGACCCCAGTCAGCCCACTGCATAGCCGCGAACCTCTCGCCATTGAGCTCCACCATGCCAGGGTAGTAGAAGCGACAGAGGCTACCCAACACTGCGTTCACCTTGGGACGTCTGCCTGTACCGTCCCAAGTCAAGTCTTCCCATGACCTACAAACATTAATAAAACAAGTAAACCAGTGCAATCACGTTCACATTAAAAAATTAACACAACAGAAATAAGCCCCACCATTCTCCATGCGGCCGGATGAGCCTCCTCTCGGCAGGTCTCGGACCAAGCGCATTGCTCTTCTTATACCTAAGTATACAAGTAAATTCAATATGATGAAATGATTAAAAACTAATATCAATTAAACTAATATGCATAATAATACCTGAAGGACGTAGAACCATCTGATGCGTCGCCCGCGCTGCCTGCCCCCATGGGGTCAACCTCCTCATCCTGCTCACCCTCCTCATCCTGCTTACCCTCCTCACCCTGCACATGAGCATCCTGCTGAGGAGTCTCCTGCTCACCCTCCTCACCCTGCACTTCGTCTAGACAGTCGAGAAGTTGCTGCTGCCTCTGTCGGCTCTGTGAGGTGCCCTGAAAAAGCCCACTGCCCGAGCTGTCCTCGCTGGCCGCGCTGCCCCCACTCCTCCTCGATCTCCTATGCTTGAACATGTTCAACTGTAGATAAATTAATGTCAAACCACAGTATATGAAACAAATAATATGAAAATTAATAATGTGGAAATTGGAATACATAGCTTAATTGATTAACTAAAAGTAACATACTAATCAAAAGTCATCCGCATCCGATGATGCTTCTTCGGCTCGTTGTTTATTCATACGCTCTTGATTTCGTTGGATCCTTACTGATCTTCTAACGACGACAGGTCGTTTGCGCTTTGACCTAGGTTCTTCAATTAAGTCGCTTGAATTGCAACAGAGATTTTCAAGTCCTTCTCCATTGGTCACATGGAATCGATGAGCTATGTCTTGAGTCGACGCCGCTTCTGGTTGAAAAATAGCATCATCGTTGTCCCTGCTCGTACTCACGTAGTCAGCACTCTCTGGAGCGACGACTTGTGGGTTGACTTTGATTGCAACCCACCAAGCCCTAAGGCTTGGGTGAGGATATGGCAGGTAGTACACCTGTTTTGCCTGATTTGCAAGGACAACATCGCTCATACTGCTCGGAATCCTAGAGCTATGCTTCACCTCGACATTACCATACTTGTCGACACGAGTCCCACTATGAGCATCAAACCAGTCGCACTCGAAAAACACGACTTTAAGTTCTTTGGGGCCATCGAAAATCAACTCTATAATGTTTTGAAGAACACCGTAATAGTCCACTACTTTGTCATCGTCAACATATGAACTTGCCAACACACCACTATTGGTGGTGGCTGCCAATGGTCGACTCTTCTCCAATTTCGCGGTTCGGAAGCGATATCCATTTACATCATAGCGAGTATAGTTCCGGACGGCCACAGAGGTATGTGCCATTTGCTGCAAGTCTGGGTGCACAGAGTTTTTGGAAACCTATACAAGGAATTAGTATATGCATTATATCTTCCAAGTCCAAAATTCAAAGATTAAGTATGGACAATGAGAGAATGACAATTACTAACATAATTACGAAACCACTGCACGAAGTTTGGTCCACCTTTCAACCCATCACGTCGAAGATTTTCTAATTGGATGGCCGTAGGTTTACTAGTAGATTTCCAACATTCTTCATCAAACATGCTGGACATATTAGAAACATGGACATTACACACTATAGAAATTATGAGATGAGAAAATGGAAGTAACTATGAGGAAAACTTACTCGAACGCCTCCTGTGTGCTGTCAATATTGCTATACATATATAGCATTAGCGTGTTCAAATCTGATCCTTCAATGTGACGTACACTCCCTTTTCCAACTGCTTTACCCGGATTCGCAAAAATTTGAAGGGTGCTTTGGGGCGATTCATTTTCGACATGAAGTCGCACTGAAGGAGCAAACACATTGTTGGCTCGAGCGAAATACCTGGTTGAGAATTGAGATATCTCCTTAAGGGCAAAAGCCTCCGCAATACACCCTTCGACTCTAGCCTTGTTCCGAACAGACGCCCTGAGCTTTTTCAACGCCCTTTCTATAGGATACATCCACCTGAATTGCACTGGCTCGCGGCCTACTTTCATGCCCTTTATCGCTTACTTTCAACTCGAGCATCGGCCTCTTACAAATTTCAGCCATGTCTTTTCTTGCCTTCATATTATCTTTCGTTTTATCAGTCACATCGAAACATGTGCTTATGATGCTTTCAGCAACGTTACGCTCTTGGTGCATCAAGTCTATGTTGTGCGGCATGATCAAGGCTTTTGCATACGGAAGCTCCCATATTGATGAAATATGGGTCCAGTTATGGTCCTTCCCGTAGCCTTGGAACCTATCATTTTCTCCTTGCTTCAGACAAGCATGCCATGCCATTATCTTCGGTGCAGTTTGCCTCTTTGGTGGCCCATTTCTGATTTTGGCTCCACCTCTGAATGCAGTAAGCGAATTCCTGAAATCATGCTTGAATGGAGTCCAACGTCGATGAGCATCAAAGAATGAAACTTTCCCACCATGCTTCAATCTGAATGCATCCGTATCATTCATACATATGGGACAACACAACCGACCATGGACACACCATCCAGACCAATCTCCATACGCCAGCAGATCATGCACTGACCACAAATAAGCAGCGCGCATGGTAAACTCCTTTTCAGTATGGCTGTCATAAGCCTTCACACCTCTCCACAATTGTTTCAACTCTTTAATTAAAGGGCGAACAAACATATTCAGCTTTGGCCCTGGATGCTCGGGGCCTGGGATGACTAGTGCAAGGAACATGAACTCTTCTTTATTGACCAACTCAGGAGGAAGATTATATGGCACAATGAAGACAGGCCAACACGAGTAAGGGCTTGCACTGGTATTGAAAGGTGTGAATCCGTCCGTCGATAGACCAAGCCGTACACTCCTAGGGTCGTTTGCAAATTCGGGATCAAACTCGTCTAATGCCTTCCACGCATCACCGTCCGACGGATGGACCATTAAGTCTGGATCAGTGACGAGACGTACACCATTCTTTTGCCACGTCATATGCAGAGCTATTTCCTTGTTGAGGAACAACCTTGAAAGCCGAGGAATGATGGGCAACCGATGAAGTTGCTTAGCTGCGACCTTCGTAACTACCAATTCACCCTCATCATTTGTCACCTCGACATATCTAGAAGCTTCGCAATGCTTACAACGGTCCAGCTTGTCATCCTCCTCAAAGAATAGCATGCAACTGTTGGGACACACGTCGATCTTCTCATATGTCATCCCAAGACCAGCCAACATCTTCTTTGCGAAGTACATATTCTTTGGCAACTTATGATTCTCCGGGAGAACCTCGCCCATCAGTTGGACGATGTCGTTATAAGCACTGTTTGAAATGTTGTGCTTCGACTTTATCGCCATTAGTCTAGTGAGAGTCCCAAGAACTGACATCTGAGTGTGCTCGTGCAGTCTCTCTTCTCCTGCGGCGAGTAGCCGGAAGAATTCCTGAGCATCGCGTGGAAGCTGCCCCGGCTCCTCAGCGTTCATTTCAACATCCCTACCAAGATCATGCAACATGTCATCCATCCTATCATGATCGTCATCAAGTTCCACCTCCGCGTCAACGTGTCTAATAGACTCTCCATGCCGGTACCATACAAGGTAGTTCGGCATAAACCCACTTTTGCAAAGGTGTTTCTCCATTTCTTCTTTCATCTGAGGCCACTTGTTCTCGCAGCGATTGCAAGGACACTTCACTAGACGACCAGTTGCATCTTTGAAAGCGTGCTCAAGAAAAGCCTTTGTTACACCCATCCATTCATTCGAATGTGCCCCATCCTTTCTCCACCCGTCATACATCACCCTCCGATCACCGTCCATTTCAAAGGCTAAACAAAAGACAAAGAACATCAACGTTCGTCCGTGGCTTAGGTGAACTCCCTATTAGGTAAAGGCCCTAAACCCACCCAAGAGTGTAGGCCGATGCTTGTGATTTGTGACGTGTAGCCTACGATTGCCGCAAAATTTCGGTAGCATAACCCCGCTGCTCTCCAAGCACACGCCTGAACATGGTGCGTTGGAGAACAACTGGGTTACACAACCGAAATTCCACGTCAAGCATAAGGCACATGTCACAAATCAAAAGCATCGGCCTACACTCTCAGGCTGTCCAAAATACGTGGACAATTCCGGAACGGCGAACCTCACAAGCCAATGTGACGTTCGCCGTTCCCGAACGGGTGACGCATACGGTTCGCTACGGTTAACGATCACCGTCCATAATAAATAACTTAAACAAAAGACAAATAACATTCACGGTCGCCACGGCACGCCGCACGCGAACGGCACGCCACGGCACGCCGCACGCGCACGACCGCCACGACACGCGCACGGCCGCGCGCCCGGCACGCCACGGCACGCGCATGGCACGCCCGGCACGCCACGACAAGCATCAAATATGTCGGGAAAGAAGGGAGACGGGGAGGCTCACCGCGGGGAACGACGACGACGTGGACGGACGACACGGCGTGGACGAACGACGGCCGTGGACGAACGGCGTGGACGGCGGGCACGGCGTGGACGAGTCTGCTCCTATGAACGGCGTGGACGAACGGCGAGCCACGCGCGGCGGCGCGGAGCGGCGAGGGCGCGCGCGGGCCACGAGCGGCGACGCGTGGAGAGCGGGCGGGCGCGGGCGGCGGTGCAGTGAGGGAGGGCGGCCGGGCGGGCGGGCGCGGACGCCGGCGCGGCGATGGTGGACGGGGGCGCGACTATGGTGGGCGGCGCGGGAGGGCGGGTGTGCGGGCGGGCGTCGTCGACGGCGGCGCGGCGCGGCGCGTGGAGGGACGGTGTGCGGGCGGCGCGGCGAGGGAGGACGGGCCGGCGGGCGCCGACGGCGGCGCGACGACGTAGGGCAGGCGGGCGGCGGCGCAAAGACGAGCGAGCGAGAGAGAGAAAGTGCGCTGAAGCCGATTAACGGGCCTCTATTTTCGTCGGCCTCATTGAGGCCGACGAAAATACAGGCCGGTTAATGACTTATTTTCGTCGGCCTGGATGCGGCCGACGAAAATACGCCACTTATTTTCGTCGGCCTAGCTGCGGCCGACGAAAATATCACACAGTTTCGTCGGTCCCGAGGCCGACGAAAATACCTTTCGTATTTTCGTGAGCCTGCCGACGAAAATCTTCGTTGGCCCACGAAAATAGGACACATTTTCGTCGGTCACTTTTGCCGACGAAAATAACAATGTATTTTCGTGGGCCGGCCGACGAAAATAGTCCGGCCCACGAAAATTTAGGTGTTTCCTGTAGTGGGAAGCCTCCTCAAACTTTGGAGAAGCTGCTCCAGAAGATGGACGAGTATATTAGGGCCGACAATGATTTTCGTCAAAGAAGGGAGGAGGCTTTCAGGTTTTCCGAAATGACCAGGGGCTTCGGAGGAAGATTTTATCCAAGGCACGTCAGGTCAATTCACAACTCTACTCAAAATGATGATAAGGGGAGTTAGCAGCAAAGGCCACAGGGCTCTTCACAGGCTTCGGGGCAACAGCAAAGCTCCTTCCGGCCGCCAGCTCCAAGAGGCAGAGGCGCCAGGGGCTTCGGCGGAAGATTTGGAGATCAACCAAGGAGAACATTTTGCTTGTTCTGTGGTGAAAACAAGGGCCATACCACCAGGATGTGCCATGTTACCATCCAGAAGCAAAAGGAGATAGCCGAAGCTGCAGCACAACAGGGTCAGCCGAAGCAGATCATGCACACTGCTTCGTATCATTCGCCTTATATCCCAGAATATGTAGGCAACCACCCTGCAGTTTCTGTAGCTTCGGCGAGTCAACCTCAAGCTTCCTGGCAACAGCCTCCGCCTCCACCACCGCTGCAACAAGGCCAGCAGCCAGAAGGGGGCCAATATGCTCAACACCAAAGGGACTTCAGAGAACAGTCCGAAGCTCGCACAGTCAATAGCACTGTGCCAGAGTCGAAGCACATTTATTGACAAATATCCTACCTTGATAGTAGTCTTTTCCATTCAGTCTTATTTTCTGTGTAATAAAGGACACTTTTTAAATCTCACGTAATGATTTTGTTGTCTGCCACAAGGAAAATATATCTCCTCTACAGGCTTAAGTTGTTGAAGCTTAAAGATTTGCGATAGCAAGAAGGACCTTCGAATTATCAAGAGTTTATTTTAAAAGGCACGGCATGAATTCTTCGAAGCAACAAAAAGTCATTCCAAGGAACGCAGAGTAAGTTTGCTGAAGTTACAAAAAGCCGTTCCAAAGGGAGCGCAGTGTAAGTTTTCTGCTCAAAAGTCGTTCCAAAGGGAATGCAGAGCTTACAGCGAAAAATAAACGCTGATACCGCCTAAGTAAAAGGCGAAGCGCGAAAAGTCAACGCGAATACCGTCGAAAGTAAAAGGCGAAGAAGCTCCTAAGGGAGGCTTACAGCGAAAAATAAACGCTGATTCCGCTGAAGTAAAAGGCGAAGAAGCTCCTAAGGGAGGCTTACAGTGAAAAGTCAACGCTGATTTAAAAAGATTATGTGTTTTATTGCAGGGATGTGCGTGTATCTTCGGAATAAATACCATTTTACATAGCATAACATCATCATATCATTTCGCATAGCATAAGCATCATACATCATGCTGCATATACAAGAAGGGGACACAATATTGATCTTCGGAAGAATGCTTTGAAAAAGGGAAAATCATGCTAAGTCACAAGGAGATACAATATTGATCTTCGGAGTGTAGCTTCGGAAAATATTTTCACGAAGCTTGGATATTCTTCATCAGAACACTATGGATATCGTTGTGATAAATGAAAATTCTTCTTCACGAAGCATGAAAAGAAGGGAAGGTGTTTTTTCGTCAAAGACTCAAAAACGGTACGTATGTAAATTTCATGCATCGTAAAGAATTGAACCATAAAAAACAAGTATATTACATTCAGGGTTACAAGATATTACGCATATTACATTTCAGATGTTTTTACAATAGCACCTAGTCTTCCCTAAGTACTACTTCCGCAGCTTCGTTCAGGAGTTGATTGACAACTTGATCCATGATAGCTTCAGCCATCTTTTTAATTTCATCATCATCTTTCGGGTGAGGGCCCGGAGGCGCTTCAGTAGGATCTGAGGGAGGACACGATACGACTACATTGCTATTACAAATTGCGAACGAAGTTTAAAATCAAAAATTATAACACAATAAAAAACCATTAGTTAATACCTATTTGCCCTTCGGGCTCTGCGCTTTTCTCAGCAGCCTCCGCTACTTTTCTAGCGTCATGGATGCCTTTTTCGCTTTTTTGGATAATTTCTCGGGCCATTTCTCGACCACCATTGTCCCAGATATCGGTGAAAAATTTTCCACCAACCATGCTAGCTTCGGCTGAAGGATCTTTTGCATCTTCGAAGGACAAAGTAGCTTCGGACTGTGCTAAAATCTTTATATGCTCACAGCCCTTTCTCTCCAAAATGGTGGCAATCCCCCTGGCACCCGAAAAAGCGCATATGTCTCCGCGGCTATTTAAAATTTCCTCAAAGGCCTCAGCTTCGTGATTAATCCATTCGATGGGACCTTCGGGGTTGCCTCTTGTAAAGTTTTCTTCGCTCGAAAATGCGCCAACGCTGGCGAAGCTAGCTTTCATTTTCTTAACACACTCCATAGATTTGTCATAGCATCTTTTCTTGGACGAACGAAGCTCTTCAACAGTTCCTTCTAAATGATTTGCCCATTGGTCGCTAAGTTCTCGCTTCATTTCTTCAAGTATGCGTTCTTCTTTAGCTCGGGCTAATTGCTTCCGAAGATCGTCAATCTCGTGCTTTTGAGCTGCAGCTTGTGCTTTAGAGGCAGCTTCGTCCTCCTTTATTTTATCCACCAATGTAACTAGAATTTTGTCCTTTTCCAAGGCTTCGTTTCTTAGTCTGATAACCTCTGTTCGGAGGTTGTTGAAAGCAATTTCATAGCTCTCGTCTTCGGCATTCTTTTGCGCTCTCAGCGCGTTGCTTAGTATTAAACCCTATATATAAAAGAGTTAGTATAAGAATAAAAGAATAGATTTCAAATCATAAAGTTTCCAAATGCGCAGATCTCGTACCTTCAGGCTATTATACGCAAGGCTGTCCGCAAGTTCGTCCTTTGTCATCGCGCAGAGGCCAGCCTCCAGTTTCGGAAACCCCATGCTTCGGGCCATTTCCCGGCAGACGAGTAATTCTTTGTTATCCGGGAGGCAGTATAGGAAATCTTCTTCATTTGTACCATTGAACACTAGTGCCCCCTTCGGATATTTCAATTCTTTGGCATAGTGATTAGCTTCAAAAACTTCTTCTTCTGATAACTTTTTCCCCGAAGCATGTCGAACAATATAATCAAGGACTTTGGGGGATGCTTCGGGGGCAACAGCACTGATTTCTTCAACAAGAATTGGCTCCATTATTTTTTCTTCCTCGGTTTCCAAGGATTTTACCTTCGTGGGCTCTGAAGGCCCAGCTTCAGTCTCAGCTTGTTGCTTTGGAGCTTTAGTATCAAGGATTTTAGTTTCCGCTTTGGAAGTTTCAATAGTCTTCTTCGGAGTCGTGCTTGAGGACTTAATTGTCTCCAGTACATCTAGCACATTGACCATTCTTTTTCTTTTCGGGGTCACTGTTGGGCCTTTTTGGTTTTTTATTGTCTCAACACTTGCTGAAGGACTTAAAATTTCCAATATTTTTGTTCCTTCAGTTCTCGGTTTTTCTGCTTTCTCTGCTGAAGGTGCTTCAGTTTTTTCTTCGATCTTCGACACTGAAGTTGGTTCTTTAATATCGGTGGCCGAAGAGGTTTCACCGACGAACTCAGGCACTGTAGCTGGTTCAATGTAGCGTGGCCGATGTGTGAGAACCTTTACCCTTTGTCTCTTCGGCGCTGGCTCGCTGGGAGCGGCTGAAGCAGTTTCCTGTGCAGAAGTTGTGCTTTTTCTTTTTTGGCCCCACGCTGGATAGTGGTAGTCGGGGTACACGAACCCAATTGCGTCAAACACTCGGTTCAGTCTTTTCTTTTTCCGGCCTCCGAAGGCTGCTGACAATGCAGTATCTTCGGCCTTTGAATAAACCCCAAGTAGTTCATCACTTAAGTTTTCAATGCTTTTTAGCCAGTCATCATCCGGCTCAACGAATTTATCTCCGAACTTGAAAGCATACTTCAGCCTGATAAGTCCACCTTCGTCAGCCTCTTTTATGGTCTCTTGCGGCATCTCCCATTTTTCCGCAAGCGGCCATACTCTGAAGGCAATATGCTCTTGGACCAGATCCCTCGTTCCAATAAAAGAGCAAATAACTCCGAAGGCTCTCTGGCATTCTTCGGCAGCTTCATTCATTTCAACCTTCGGCCTCCGTAGGCCGAAGCGTTGCCAAATAGGGCACATAATTATACCTTTAATATCTTCCCGTGTTTTCAGGTCATTCTTCACATAAAACCATTCTGTCATCCAGTCGCCGGGCCATCTCTTCCGAAAGGTTGGCACAGGACAGCTTGACCCAGACCGAGAGACGAAACTGTAGCAGCCGAAATTATTGTGATATTGCTCCTTACCCCAGGGTTTTGTCTCGTATAACAATTCGTGTATGTTGCAGAAACTTTTCGCATCAGGTTCCAGACCTTGGCTTCTCACGGCCCACACGAAGATATTCATCCTTATGATTGCTTCGGGGGTAAGTTGGTGAAGATAGATTTCAAATATTTTCAGCACCTCTACGAAAAAGCTGCTCAAGGGAAATCGTAATCCAGCTTTCAAAAAGCTTCGGAACACTACGACTTCATTTTCCTCAGGGGTCAGACAAGTCTTTTCTCCTTCGTCGGCCCTCACAATGGACAAGTCCCGGAAATATCTTCCCCTCATGTTGACAAGATGATTTTCTTTGATACTTGATTTGCCGAAAACCGCATGGCTTGGTCGCCAAGGGCGATCTTCGGAGTCTTCATCACCGCTATCCGCATCATAACTGTCGCTGTCATCAGTATCTTCAGATAAACCTTCTAAAATCTCTTTGGTGATCTTTTCTGTGTTGGTTTTCGACATTGCTTCAAGAAACCCCAGGTTTTTCTCTTCAGAGAGACTCAGCTTCATCTTGATAGCAGCCTTTTTGTCTTCAGACATCTTCGAAAATGCTAAAAAACTGTTTTCAAAGCCGAAGCTTAAAAACTTAAAAAGCCAAGCAAGTGTTGGTGCGCAAGAGCTAAAAATTGAGTAAGCAACAGCAGATGGCAAGAAAGCGTACCAAGTGAGCTCGTGCTATGCTCTTATTTATACGCCCAGTGCATTGAAAATTGGAAAACCCCGCTTGTCAGTGAATGTTGCTATTCTAGCAAAGGAAAGGTGTTTTTTCGGACCTTCGGCTTAAGGCCTTCGTCCATGTCGCAATCTAAATTTATTATTCTAACAAATTAATATTGCGAGGGGCTACTGTTGGGGGCCTTCGGCTTCCGAAGGTCCTCAAAAACATGATTTAACGATGTTTCTGGAGTATAATGTGTGAACGGATATCTTCGGACTCGAATCGGTACCACAGTGGGAGAAGCCCAAAGAATACGAAGGTCGACACAACGCCGAAGCTGTGAGCAGGAGAGCTTCGGCGTGATAGCAGAAAAGGAAACCGACTTAAAGATGAAAAGGCTATTCAGACCTCGGTGGATTACTATAGAATTATTACCAAATGTAAAGGGCATGGATGTAATTTTATATGAGCTATGTCCCGCGCCTATAAATAGGTGAACAGTGCCCCCGTACTATTCACGCTGACTTGGCATTTACTTTTGCGTCACGCTTGTATTTTTACCTTCTTTCAAGCCGAAGGTACATTTGTAATTTGATATCATTTTTATTTTTCCATAATAATAATACAGAAATGAGTTGATAATTATACATAATTGTTTACGTTATATTCCATATGATTCCTTCTTCATTATTATATATTGTGTTGATGAAGGTATGTCCTTCATGACCATCGTTCAAAAATCATTATATCCCAAGGGAAATAATGCTTCGAAGGACGAAGGACTTTAACGTTTAACATCTTTTGTGTTGCCTTGTTCTTAACTTATAGCATTTGAGAACAAGTCCCCAACAGGGAGGTACGATTTGTACTTCCTGGTGGTGTTGGTATGCGTGGTGCGGTGGATGCGGGGCGGGGGCGTGGATGTATGGTGGAGGGGGTTGCTGATAAGTGTGCGCGACAACTCTAGGGTTGTCGGCTGGCTGCGCCCGTGCCATCCTGTCTCTGGTGGCCTTCGTCTCTGGGCAGTCTCTGGTTTGGTGGGCGCAGTCTTCGCCATGAAAAAGACAGTAGAATCGGCGCGGCGGCTGCGCACGCCCCCGACCCCTACCGCGAGTTCCATTTCCGCGGCCCTGGGGGGGATATTCCTGGCGGCGAGGGGCGTCACCAGCGGGGTGCTGGTTGGCGATGTTGTGCACCTGCTGCTGATTGCGGCCGTCTCGACCGGAGTCTGGCTGCGGAGTCCTCGTCCACGTGCGGCTGGACTGTGGAGCATCTTTGGGTTTCCTCTGAGACTCAACCTTGCGCTGGTGGAGCTCTTCGGATTTGGCATGTTTTTCAAATAGCTGATATAATTCCTGGAGGTTCTTGGGCGGATCTCTGATGCAGTGGCTGTAAAGGATGCCGGCGCGAAGGCCACTGATGGCGTAGTGGATGGCGATCTGGTCATCGACTGAGGGCAGCTGTGACTTGAGTGTTAGAAACTTGCGGTAATACTCCCGCAGAGTCTCTTTTTCCTGCTGCTTACAGATTGAGAGTTCGGCCAAGGCGTCGGTGTCTGGGCGGTACCCTTGGAAGTTGAGCAGGAATTTGTCCCGAAGGCTTCTCCAGGAGTCAATGGACAGCGGGGGCAACCTGGTGAACCAGGTGAGACCTGGGCCTTCAAGGGCGATGATGAAAGACTTGGCCATCGTGGCGTCGTCCCCTCCGAAAGATGCAACGGCGACCTGATAACTCATGATGTACTGTGCTGGGTCAGTGCTGCCGTTGTACTTGGGATAGGTCCCTGCCCGGAAGTTGGCAGGCCAGGGTGTCACTTGCAGGTGTGGCGCCAGGGGACTTCGCTCGTCGAGGTAGTTGACCCCTTGGAATGGCGCGGCATGTGGGAAGGCGTGGTCGCGCTGGGGGAAGTGTAGGTCTTCCATTTGCGCGCGCTGTTGCAGGGGTGGCCCGTGCTGCAGGCCGAGGTGGCCTTCGCGTATGTCTTCCAGTTGTACGCGCTGTTGCAGGGGTGGCCCGTGCTGCAGGCCGAGGTGGCCTTCGCGCTGCATCAGCGCGATCTCCCGCTCGAGGTCCTGGGCCTTCTGCTCTTCGTCGCGTATCATTTGCCGCACCTTGGCTAGTGCAGACGCACGCTGGCGCTTGGCCTCCAGTATCTCTTTTTGCCTCTGGAGATTGTGATTCTTGATGCGCAAGGCGCGCAGCTGTAGCTGTTCTTCTGCTGAGACGCCGAGGACTTCGCCGTCCTCGGTGAGGTCCGCGCCCTCCGGTGGGGCGAAGCTTGGGGGAGGTTGCGGTTGTCCTTCAGGGCCGCAGGTGCGGAGAGCGTCGTCTTCACAGGTGCGGAGAACGTCGTCTTCAGTAGCCTCTTGGTGGGTGGAGTGGGTGAGGGCGAGGGCCTTGCCCTTTTTTGCGGCCAGCAGTGCTGCCTTCGCATCCTCGTCAGCCTTCGAGCTAGCTTTCTTGGGTGCCATCGCGGGTGGTTTTTTCGTAGCATGAACGGTGGGCGCCAAATGTTGGAACTTGCTATCTGGCGCAAGGGGATCCAACGGGGGTGAGTATTGACGTAAACAGGGTTCTCGCACGAGATGGCAAAAGCTCTGTCAATCTAGCCTCTCAAGGGCACTATGCGGGGGTATTTATAGGTATCTGAGTGCCCAGCGTCCTGTGTTAAGGACGCATGTGCCCTCAGACACCTAGGTTGTCCCCGGAATATTCCCATAAAGCAGGGTTACAGACCGTAATTACAGGGATGCCTTTACAAATTAGGCCCGTAATGCGCAGCGGCCACACAGGGCCTGTTACAATGGGCCGGATCACACGTGGGCCTCCATGCTGGACGAGGTCGCAAGATGAGACGACCTCGTCACAGGTCTTTGTTCGGTGACGTATGGGACGAAGGGTGAGCCTGCCCGTTGTCTTGTCTCCGTTGGTCCAGCGATTACGGCGAAGGCATCGAGCGAAGGGTGGCGTCTTCGCCTTCGCCCCAACAAAGACTCAAGACCAAAAGAAGCCCAAGAAGATAGTCAAGAAATCCAAGAAGTGGGCAGTCAGCCATCGCTCTAGTGGCACACCAGACATATTCGGTGTGCACCGGATTGTCCGATGTGCACCAGACATTCTACGCAGAGAGCTCCACAAAATGGACTCTCGGGAGCTATAGCACCACCGGACAGTCTGGCCAACGGTCGGCATCACCCCCCTCTTTGGTGTCACCGTTTCCTACACATGGCAATTGCTTGAAACATAAATGCTCTAAGTAAATTGCTCAATTTTTTTTGCGTAGACAACGAACAGTCCGAGGGTTCCGAGTGTGTTGCAGGAGACTTCCCTGAGCAACAACCTGGTGAAGGCAAGTGTCCTCTGACCCATTATGTCCTACTTACTTTATAATTCACTGTTCCGCATACCATGATTAACATAAGGATTGACTAGCATTGTATTTAACTTGTCCTTGATTACCTTTTGGGTTATTTTGGTTAGCTTCATGCTAGTGCTTTACTTTAATCAATGAACATGATGAGAACATTTATGCTACGATGATGTTATCTTGATTATGATGATGAACTTGTGATACTTTAGGGGACTCATGTTGTTTCTTGAGTACCTCTCCATAAGGACCTATTCGTTGAGAGACCACACAGGATAACAATACAACCATGAGGGTGGAATAGGACGCCCTTAGCTGATTAATTGAATGAACTTGGGGGTGTAGTTGGCTTTGTCATTGTACCGTCAATGGGGGTCGGGGCATAGTGCTTGCTCTGCTAAGGGTGGGTGCCGAGGTTCATTCGATTTGGTTTTGTTAATCACCCACCTTAGGGAGGAGCACTGTGTTTGTATGACTGGTGAAACCTAACGGGCAACTATACACTAGGGGAATCTCTGTAAAGGCTACATAGTGGTACCTGCAAGACCACCTAGGTAGTGGTCAATGGGGAGTAGCGCTCCTCGGGCAGAAAGGGAATCACGGTCGTGAGTAAAGTGTGCAATCTCTGCAAAGTGTCAGAAACTGGTATATCGGTCGTGCTCACGGTTAAGAGTAGCCTTGGGATCCTCTTTGATTAGAATAATTTTGGATAATTTTATGATGATGGTAAATGGTGATGACTATCTTTATGGTATTTTGGTATTTCCTCTTGGAGGGAGAGCCACTTGGGTAATAACTTGGGTTTATTACTAAAATTTGGCTTTCTACTAGTAATAAATACCTTACCAACTAAAAGCAACTGCTTTAAGCTGAACTCCACATACATCTAGTCCACTTTAGCGAAACGGGACATTTGCTGAGTACGTTGATGTGTACTCACCCTTGCTTTAAAAACCACCCAACCCCAGGTTGTCCTCATTGCAATCAGTGCTCAGGAGAAGATACAGGCAACATGGAGGATTTTTGGGAGTTTAAGGACTTCGATGAGTTCTAGTCGTGTTTAGTGGCAAACCCCCAGTCAGCTGCCTATGAAGGCCTTATCATTCTACATTTCGTATCCACACATTGACTATGATTATGACTTAAGTTAATGACTTCGTGGATGTCTTGGACATATTGATGTAATAAAGTATTATCTCCGCTATTATTTTGATCAATGTGTGATGATGTCCAACTATGTAATCGCTGTGTACATGAGTTTCTGATCCTAGCACGTACATGGTTCGCGTTCGATTTGCCTTCTAAAACTAGGTGTGACATAAGTGGTATCAAAGCCTTGCTGACTGTAGGACCGCTAACCTAGACTAGAATGGTTGCTTTAAGGACTATAGACCCTTACCCTCACCTTGAGCTTTGGTGTTACTTCAAAAGTTGGTTATCTCGACCAATTCTATGTTATATTACTATCTATATACTCACGTTACAAAATTTTTATCTTAGTATGCTTTTGGTTTACTTGCTGGTCATATAGTTCTGTTCTCACTCTTGTGCTTACGACATCTTTTGTAGATGGTCCATCTCAGATGCACTGCATGTAAGTCGGTGATCCCTTTCTTGCCCTCTCGCCTTACGGAGCGTCCACTGCGTCACACGATTACAGGACAGTCGAGTCACCTGGAAAGATTGCACCGCCGCCTGCACGAGGAGCACGAATGCTGATGCTAGGAGCGAGAGCAATAGGACTCTTCCCCCTCGCCTCAGCAGGAGGTGGAGTCTGGGAGGCAGCCCTCCCATGTGCCTTAGCTAAAGGTGTCCCTTGCACCACCACAAGGCACCCCAGCCGCAGGAGGAGACCCTAACGGAAACGACGATGACGGTGGCAGTTCGAGCCACAACATGGAGCTTTCGGAGGAGCAGGAGCCAGAAGGATGGGTCGCCCGACCTATCACTCGTGTCGCCGCTTCCGGTTGTCATTTCCACGACGCTCTCGACACCTTACTGTGTCGGGCCTTCGACCGACACACTTGGTCCATCAAGTACAGTTGTGTAGTCTACCAGCACAGTCGCGGGTTATACCCGGACCAATGGGAGGCTACATGCTTGGTGCACCATCCGGATGATGATCTCTGGGGTGCAGAGGCCTACTTAGAGCATTATTCTACCATTGAGCGGGACACTGCTATGGCAGCCATGCAGGATGCTGCATGACGTGCACTTTCGCAGTACTGTTCGTTGTCCAGTGGGTGGCTGATGGTCTCAACTTGAAGTATTACCCCCACCGCTCGACTGGCAGTACCGGAGGTGTGATTGTCTCACTAGTTGGTGAGGGCAATCCCAGATTGAGCAGCATGGTCAACCTGGTCGCCGTGCTCAACACCGAGATGGACCATGCCCTTGACGAGTTGGGCAAGGCTTGGGCGGAGATTGCGGAACTGCGTGCTGAGCGCGTGGAGCGCCATCATCAGGAGGATGGTTCCCCCACCCCTGTTGAGACTCAGCACCCTTATCGCTCGCCGCCCCGTGGTCATCATGCTTATGGCACTCCTGACTACAGGACCTGGATAAACTTGGATCCCTAGATCGCTAGAGTCGGAGTTAGTAATAATGTTTAAGCCAGTGTCTTAGTCTTAGCCAGTTTTAGTTAGTTTTGGTTTGCTTATCATGTGTTTCCATGTTTGTCGTGATGAACTTATGATGGAGTTGGCTCTTTGTAATGATTGTTATCAAAGTGTGGGTATCCCCTGCAACTTGGTGTAGTTATTAATAAAGTTAGTCATTTAGTTGGGCAACCTTTTATTTCCACTTTCCTCTTAATCTGAGAAGTTGTGTTGGTTGTGTTGAGAGTCAGTGAAGATGCTCATTTGTTCAGTGTCATGAAGACTTATATATATTTTTCTTATGCTGAAAGACTGCAGGGTCAGGTCTGATGTGTGTATGCTTTCTACAAATGTCTGACAATAGGCGCCGAAGTGGAAGGCGTGCCCAGCAAGAGCAGCAAGCACCACAGGATGAGGCACCCCAGCAGCAGTTGCCACCATCACCCCCAATAACAATAGAGCAGATGTTCCTCATGCAGACTCAGGCAGTTCAAGCAATTGGTCAGACCCTAGGAGCCATGAAGCAGGTGTAGCAGCAGAAGCCTCAACCTTAACCTCAACCACAAGTGCAGATGTTGTAGATGCCAAGAGATAAGCAGGGTGGAGTTCATGAGAGGTCATCCCCTGTGTTTTCCCACTCTACAGACCCCATGGACGCCGAAGACTGGCTGCGCACAGTGGATCGAGAGCTGCATACCGCTCAGTGCAATGATCGAGAGAAGGTTCTGTATGGTCCCCGTCGGAGTAGTCCAGTCCTAGTGGGAGTCTTACATCGCCACCTATGCTGACCCTAAAGCTATCACCTGGGAGGAGTTCAGAGACAACTTCCGCCGGTACCATGTGCCTGAAGGTTTGATGATAGTGAGGAAGGAAGAATTCCTGGCGCTGAAGCAAGGCCCCTTGTCTATCAGTGAGTACAAGGACAAATTTCTGCAACTATCTCGTTATGCACCCGAGGATGTCAACACGGATGTCAAGAGACAGTACATGTTCTTGAGAGGGTTAGTTGACCTCCTGCACTACCAGTTGATGAACCACACCTTCCCTACCTTTCAGCACCTGATTGACAGAGCCATAATGACTGAGAGGAAGCGCCAAGAGATGGAAGACCGGAAGCGCAAGTTTGGTGGACCTCAGTCTAGGAGCAGCAGTCGTCTCCGTTTCTCAGACAACCCACCCCAACAGTTCAAGCAGAGTCACCCTCAGGGGAACTAGCACCAGCATCAACGTCCGCATCAACAGCAGTTTCAAATGCAGTTCCCTTAGCAGCAGCAGTACCGCTAGAGTAACCAACCGGGAGGAAACCAGTATCAGCGACAGAATAATCAGGCACCTCGCCTTCTTGTCCTAGCAACCAATCAGAGCAACCAGGCAGCCCCAGCGCAAGGAGGAGGACGAGGATGTTTCCACTATGGGGAACAAGGCTAATGGGTGTCGCATTGCCCAAAGAAAACAGCTCAGCAGCAATCAGCTCCCAATGCCCCTACAAGACAGAATGTACCCCAACAAGGGGCAAACAATAGTGGATAGCCCCATGCCCAGTATGGAAAGGTGAACCACCTGGAGGCCGACATGGTTCAGGAGACCCTAGGAGTGGCACTAGGTACGTTCTCAGTTGAGTCTCATTCCGCAAATGTGTTATTTGATACTGGAGTCATGCATTATTTTGTGACTACATCATGGGTAGAAACACACAACATACCAGTAGTGTGGGGGACAGATATCCCCCAGGTCCACTAGAAGGCTAGAAGGCCTCGCGAAAGGCTTTGGGCCCATTGTTTCGCAAGGCCATCCCTTCGTGGGCCAGGGGAGGAACTGCTGGCGGAATGGATTGACGCAGGAATGGATAGACTCGAGCCCAGACGACTCATTGGATTTAAGCATTATTCGCAAAATTGAACCGATTCTCCCACGCAGCACCCTCAAACATCGGAACTAAATGAGGATAAGTCGGCAGGATTATAGGAAGATAAGTTCAGTCGGTTCACTATTACTAAGGGATACGCCGTCATCATATCCGCATGTAATGCCCCACGATTGATCATATAAGGCCTAGGGGGCACCCCATCAAAAGGCAGGTCACTCATTAGCCATCTACTCCATTCTCTAGCATCCTTCATACTAGAGAATTCCCCTGTAACCCACCACATAAAAGATCCACACTAGTAAGTAGGGTATTACGCCTCTCTAAGCGGCCCGAACCTATAGAAAATTGTCTACTGCCTCTCATGCACCTAGCATGAACCATCGAGTTACAGTTAGCAACACCGTCCTACCCAAAAGCACCTTGAGGGGTAACCCCGGGTGCGCGGTCGGGTCCCAAACGCCGACAGCTGGCGCGCCAGGTAGGGGGTGTGTCGCTGATCTAGGCTAGCTCAATGGCCATCATTTTCCAACACAGAATTGCTCTCTGCCCTGGATCCATGTTCTGCTTCGGGACCATCTCGTCCGTAGCAGACGAAGAAGGAATTCTGCATCGTATAGCGGATCCACCGGAGAAGAAACCTTCCTCGAAAATCTTCGAAAAAGCCGGAACGAGGCAGCAAATAGTGCAATTTCTAACGCCCTAGACAAAAACCACCTCCTGCAAGCCAGGAGCCGAGAATTTGTTCACCCAAAGAACTCTGTTGTCCACCTCATCCACAGAAGAATGGACACGGATTACGAGGAAAAAAGAAGCAAGCGGGATAGAGGCCCGCCAAGCTGCTCTTCTGGCACCTTCGCCTTCAAAGAAGGACAGAAAGAAATTTGTCACCACATCAACTCCATTTTACCCCGACGTCCTCTTCATCGGGGGAAGAGTGGAATCGTCTCCCATCTCCAACGATGATCCAACCGTGCCTGGGGAAGAACCCCCTCAGCGAGAAGCTCGCCGACTGTTGGGGGCCTTCGTCCTCCGAAGGTCCTCAAAAACATGATTTGACAATGTTTTCCAAGTGGATTATGTGAACAGGTATTTTTGGACTCAGAACTATGAATATGAAGCACGGCCAGGACGAAGCCTGAACTAGACGAAGGACGAGCGCAGCCGAAGCTGTGCGCAGGGAAGCTTCGTCGCGACAGCAGAGGGGGGAACCGACTTAAAGATGAAAAGACTGCGTGGGCCTTGACAAATTTCCATAAGCCGTTAACAAATGTAATGGACATGGATGTAATTTTACGTGGGCTGCGTCCCGCGCCTATAAATAGATGAACAGTACTCCCGTACTGTTCACGCTGACTGGACATTGGCTTTTGCGTCACGCTTGTACTTTTTACCTTCTCTCAGGACCGAAGGTACATTTGTAATTTGAAATCATTTCTATTTCTCCATGTTAATAAAATAGAAATGATTTTATGTTGATGTTTATATTTCACGCTTTATATGAATCCTTCGGCATTACTTATTATATTTACGAAGGTATGTCTCTTATGACCTTCGTCCTAAATCATTATTTCCCGAAGGGACATGATGTTTCGAAGGACGAAGGACCTTAATGTTTAACACTTTTTATGTTGCCTTGCTCTCAACTCTTAGCATTTGAGAACAAGTCCCCAACATTGGCGCCCACCTCCGGTGAACCTACTTCCACTTCGAGTTTTGTGAACACCTTCGGAAGCTATAGACCTTCGCTATGGCGCCGAAGAAAGCTTCAGCGGCTGGGGCTGCAGCACTACAACCGCTGGACCACAACCAGGAGACCGTCTCTCTTCGGGAGGCCCGAAGCCAGAAGAGAAAGGCCGTCAGCCCGACACTTCAGGAAGAAGAGTTAGACCAAGAAATCAGGGATATGGAGATGCTACACCAACAAGTACAAAGGAAGAAGGAGAAGATGGCCCGCCTAGCTGAGTTGCAAAGGCAGATAGACGAAGCCTCTGAGGAAGTTCGCCATCTTACTAACGATGAGCAGAACAGAAGGCCTCATCAGAAAGACCTTCATCAGGAGGGCTTCGTCAACGAAGATGACTGGTATGATAATTTCCATCAGGGAAATTTTGTTTTTGATGATGCTTCTCCTCTGTCTGCTGAGCTGCAGGCTACACCTTGGCCTCCATCCTATAAGCCACCCCAGCTTCCCATGTTTGATGGTCACTCCGACCCGAAGCAATTCTTGATGAGCTACGAAGCAACAGTGTCTTCGTACGGGGGCAATGCTGCAGTCATGGCGAAGTCTTTCGTCATGGCCGTCAGGAATGTTGCTCAGACCTGGTATTCCTCCCTTCGGCCAGGAACAATAACTTCATGGCAGAAGCTGAAGGATATGTTACTGACCAGCTTTCAAGGATTTCAGACGAAGCCGGTCACAGCTCAAGCCCTGTTCCAGTGTATTCAGGATCACGAAGAGTACCTTCAGGCGTATGTCCGAAGGTTTTTACGATTGAGGGCGCAGGCACCAACGGTGCCCAATGAAATTGTTATCGAAGCCATGATCAAGGGGCTTCGTCCTGGGCCTGCAGCTCAATACTTTGCTAGAAAGCCTCCTCAGACCTTGGAGAAATTGCTCCAAAAGATGGATGAGTACATTCGTGCTGACAATGACTTTCGTCAAAGAAGGGAGGAGGCCTTCAGATTTTCTGAAATGACCAGGGGCTTCGGAGGAAGATACTACCCGAGACATGTCCGTTCCATCCACAACACTCAGAATGATGATAAGGGGAGTCAGAACAGACCGCAATGCTCCTCACTGGCTTCGGGGCAACAACAAACTTCCTTCCGGCCACCGGCTCCAAGAGGCAGAGGCGCCAGGGGCTTCGGCGGAAGATTCGGAGATCAGCCAAGGAGACTGTTTTGCTTGTTCTGCGGAGAAGGCAAGGGCCATACCACTAGGGCGTGCCATATTACAATCCAGAAGCAAAAGGAAATAGCCGAAGCTGCATCTCAACAAGCTCAGCCGAAACAGGTCATGCATACTGCTTCGTATCATCCGCCTTATATCCCACAATACATAGACAACCACCCTGCAGCTTCTGTAGCTTCGGCAAGTCAACCTCAAGCTTCCTGGCAACAGCTTCCGCCTCCACCTCCATTGCAGCAAGGTCAACAGCCAGAAGGGAGTCAATACGCTCCACATCAGAGGGACTTCAGAGAACAATCCGAAGCTCGCACAGTCAACAGCACTGTGCCAGAGTCGAAGCACATTTATTGACATATCCTACCTTTGATAGCAGTCTTTTCTATTCAGTTTTATTTTCTGTGAAGCAAGAAACATTGATAGTTTTCACGTAATAATTTCGTTGTTTCCCACAAAGAAAATCTATTTGCTCCACAAGCTTAAGTTGCTGAAGCCTAAAACTTTTTCCGTTACCAAGGAGGACCTTCGGATTAAAAATCCTTCGGAGTAACAGAAAGTCGTTCTAAGGAACGCAGAGTAAGTTTATGAAGTCACAAAAAGCCGTTCCAAAGGGAGCGCAGAGTAAGTTTTCTGCTCAGAAGTCGTTCCTAAAGGAATGCAGAGCCTACAGCGAAAAGTCAACGCTGATACCGCCTAAGTAAAAGGCGAAGAAGCTCCTAAGGGAGGCTTACAGCGAAAAGTCAACGCTGATACCGCCTAAGTAAAAGGCGAAGAAGCTCCTAAGGGAGGCTTACAGCGAAAAGTCAACGCTGATACCGTCTAAGTAAAAGACGAAGAAGCTCCAAAGACGTTCCTAAGGGAATGCAGAGCTTACGAATATATTTTATGTGTATCTTCGGAACAAATGTCACATGCATAACATAACATCATCACATCATTTTGCATAGCATAAGCATCATACATCATATTGCATTTGGCAAGAGAAGGGGATACTCTCAACCTTCGAAAGGATGCTTTGAGAAAGTGACTTCGAAATTGTATAGCTTCGGAATACAGCTTCGGAGAATATTTTTACGAAACATGGGCAGGCTTTATCAGATCAATACCGAAGTTGTATAGCTTCGGAGTATAGCTTCGGAGAATGTTTCCACGAAACATGGATGGGATTCATCAGAATAATTTTAACGAAGAATGTCTTCTTCACGAAGCATGAAAAGAAGGGAAGGTGTTTTTTCGCCGAAGGCTCAAAAATGGTATGTATTTAAAGTTTCATGCATCGTAAAGAATTCAATAATGAAAAGAGACTTATATATTACATTCAAATGTACAAAGTGTTACATAGATTACACTTTAAATGTTTTTTCCAAATAGCATCTAATCTTCTCTCAATACTGCTTCGGCGGCCTCATTTAGAAGTTGGTCAACAACCTTGTCCAAGATAGTTTCGGCCATTTGTTTAATTTCTTCATCCCCTTTTGTGTGGGGGTCGGCAGTCGATCCAGCAATTTCTGAGGGAAGAGAACATTTCTTCATTACCTTTGCAAACCTTGAGCAAAGTTTGACATAAAAATTACAACACAATAAAAGCGACTAATGGGTACCTAACTGCCTTTCGGGCTCTGTACTTCGTTCGGCAGCTTCTGCCACTTTCCTGGCGTCATGGATACCTTTTTCGCTCCTTTGGATGATTTCTTGCGCCATTCCTCGGCCGCCGTCGTTCCAGATATCAGTAAAGAATTTGCCGCCAACCACGCTTGCTTCGGCCGAGGGGTCCTTGATGTCTTCGGAAGATAAGGCAGCTTCGGACTGAGCTAAAAATTTTACATGCCCGCAACCTTTCTTCTCTAAGACAGAAGCAATTCCTCTGGCGCCCGAGAAGGCGCAGATGTCGCCGCGACTGCTCAGGATCTCCTCGAAGGCCTCTGCTTCGTGACTAATCCATTCCAGTGGACCTTCGGGATTGCCTCGAGAGAAATTCTCTTCGCTGGAGAAGGCGCCCACGCTGGCGAAGCTGGTTTTAATTTTATTCACGCATTCTACAGATTTGACATAGCATTTCCCCTGAGATGCGCGAAGCTCTTTAACTCTTAATTCCAATTTATTGACCATATGATCACTAAGTTCTCGTTTCGTTTCCTCAAGTACGCGCTCCTCCTTAGCCCTAGCCAGCTGTTTCTGAAGGTCTTTAATCTCACGTTTTTGAGCTTCGGCCTGGGCCTTTGAAGCAGCTTCGTCTTTCTTCACTTTATCTACCAGTGTAAGCAGAATTTTATCCTTTTCCAAAGCTTCGTTTCTCAGTTTGATAACTTCGGAGCGTAAATTATTAAATGCAATTTCATAGCTTTCATCTTCGGCGCTCTTTTGGGCTCTTAGTGCGTTGCTTAGGATCAGGCCCTATACGAAAAAGAATTCATATAAGAAAAAAGGAATGAGTTGCGTAAAAAAAAAGGGGGGTTTTTCAAGCGTTTAATTCCCATACCTTCAGGCTGTTGTATGCAAGACTGTCTGCGAGATCTTCTTTCGTCATGGCGCTTAATCCAGATTCAAGCTTCGGGAAACCAATACTCCTGGCCATCTCTCGGTAGACGGATAATTCTTTATTGTCTGGGAGGCAGTACAGGAAATCATCTTCGTTTGTCCCATTGAATATCACTGCCCCCTTCGGATATTTTAGCTCCCTCGCATAATGGTTAGCTTCATGAGTTTCTTCTTCAGATAATTTTTTCCCCGAAGCATGTCGGATGATGTAATCACGTATGCTGGCAGGCGCTTCGGGGATGGCAGTGTTAGTTTCTTCAACTAAAATTGGTTCTGGTATTTTTATTGCTTCGGCTTCCAAAGTTTGCTCCTTCAAGGGCTCCGAAGGCCCAGCTTCAGCTTCGGCCTGTTGCGTCGAAGCTTCAGTAGAAGCTTCAGCAACTTCAACACTCTTTTTTGGAGTTGTGCTTGAAGACTTAATTGTCTCCAAGACATCTAGTACGTTTACCATTCTTTTCCTTTTTGGGGTCACCGTTGGACCCTTTTGGATTTTTGCTGTTTCGACATTTGCTACAGGACTCAAAACTTCTGATGCTTTTTCCTTAGTCGGATTTTTTGCTTCTTCCATTTTTTCTGTGGATGGCGCTGCGGCCATCTCTGCAATTTCTGGCAGCAAGGTTGGCTGTTCAGCTTCGGCGGCCGAAGAAGTTTCTCCGGTGAACTCAGGCACCGAAGCTGGTTCAATGTGGCGTGGCCGGTGTGTGAGGACCTTCAACCTTTTTCCTTTCGGTTCTGGCTCGCTAGGAGCAGTTGCAGCTTCTTCTTTTGCAGAGGTTGTGTTTTTCCTCTTCTGCCCTCGAATGGGATAACGATAATCGGGGTAGAAGAACCCGATTGCGTCAAACACCCGGTTGAGTCTCTTCTTTTTTCGGCCTCCGAAGGCTGCTGATAGCGCAGTATTTTCGGCCTTCGAATATGCCCCAAGTAGTTCATCACTTAAAGTTTCAATGCTCTTCAGCCAGTCATCATCAGGTTCAACAAATTTATCTGCATATTTGAACATGAATTTCAGTCTAACTAGTCCGCCTTCGTCGGACTCTTTAATAGTTTCCTTCGGCATTTCCCATTTTTCTGTAAGTGGCCATACCCTGAAGGCAATGTGCTCTTGGACCAAGTCCCTTGTCCCAATGAAAGAGCAGACCACACCGAAGGCTCTTTGGCACTCCTCGGCTGCTTCGTCCATTTCAACCTTCGGCCTTCGTAGTCCGAAGCGTTGCCAGATGGGGCACATAATAATACTTTTAACATTTTCTTGCGCTGTTAAGTCATTCTTCACATAAAACCACTCTGTCATCCAGGCTCCGGGCCACCTCTTCCGAAAGGTCGGCACAGGGTAGCTTGACCCGGAGCGGGCTCCGAAGCTATAACACCCAAAATTGTTGTGATATTGTTCTTTTCCCCAGGGCTTTGTCTCGTATAATAATTCATGAATGTTGCAAAAACTCTTAGCATTTGGTTCTACACCTTGACTTTTTGCAGCCCAGACAAATATCCCCATTCTTATGATAGCTTCGGGAATAAGTTGATGAAGGTAGACTTGAAATGTTTTCAGTACCTCGACAACAAAGTTGCTCAGGGGGAATCGAAGCCCAGCCTTGAGAAAGCTTCGGAAAATCACAACTTCATCTTCTTCGGGGGTGGGAGAAGTCTTTTCTCCAGCGTCAACCCTCACAATAGATATATCTCGAAAATACCGCCCCCTCATATTATCAATATGGCTCTGCTTGATAGTGGTTTTCCCGAAAACCGTGTGACTTGGCCGCCATGGACGATCTTCGGCCTCTTCTTCACCACTTTCTACATCATAGCTGTCGCTGTCACCAGTATCTTCGGACAGACCTTCGAGAATCTCTTTGGTGATTTTTTCTGTATTGGTCTCTGCCATCGCTATCAGGAACCCCAGATTCTTCTCCTCCTCGAGACTCAGCTTCGTCTCAGCAGGGATCTTCTTGCCTTCAGACATCTTCGGAAACGCTAAAAAATTGTTCCCGAGGCCGAAGCTCCAAAATCAAAAAAACCAGCAAATCTTAGTGCACAAGAGCTAAAAATTTTAGTGGGCCGAAGCAAAAGGCAAGTGTGCGTACCAAATGAGTTTGCGGTGCGATCTTATTTATACGCCCAGGGCGTTAAAAATTTAAAGGCCCCGCTTGTCAGTGAATGTTGCTATTCTAGCAAAGGGAAGGTGTTTTTTCGGACCTTCGGCTCAAGGCCTTCGTCCATATCGCAATCTGAATTTATTATTAACAAATTAATATTGCGAGGGGCTACTGTTGGGGGCCTTCGTCCTCCGAAGGTCCTCAAAAACATGATTTGACAATGTTTTCCAAGTGGATTATGTGAACAGGTATTTTTGGACTCAGAACTATGAATATGAAGCACGGCCAGGACGAAGCCTGAACTAGACGAAGGACGAGCGCAGCCGAAGCTGTGCGCAGGGAAGCTTCGTCGCGACAGCAGAGGGGGGAACCGACTTAAAGATGAAAAGACTGCGTGGGCCTTGACAAATTTCCATAAGCCGTTAACAAATGTAATGGACATGGATGTAATTTTACGTGGGCTGCGTCCCGCGCCTATAAATAGATGAACAGTACTCCCGTACTGTTCACGCTGACTGGACATTGGCTTTTGCGTCACGCTTGTACTTTTTACCTTCTCTCAGGACCGAAGGTACATTTGTAATTTGAAATCATTTCTATTTCTCCATGTTAATAAAATAGAAATGATTTTATGTTGATGTTTATATTTCACGCTTTATATGAATCCTTCGGCATTACTTATTATATTTACGAAGGTATGTCTCTTATGACCTTCGTCCTAAATCATTATTTCCCGAAGGGACATGATGTTTCGAAGGACGAAGGACCTTAATGTTTAACACTTTTTATGTTGCCTTGCTCTCAACTCTTAGCATTTGAGAACAAGTCCCCAACACCGACGGAGGAACCGACACCCGAATGTCGGCGACATCACGAAGCAGGGGAACGAGACCCGACACAGCCTGTATGTTGAGATGAAATTTTGGAGGTGGGAAAAACTCCTAACGAACGAGTCTTCAGAGAGAGGAGGAACTCTCGCCGACGTGATCGTCGGCAGGCTCAAGAGCAAGCTGAGCAGGATGCGAGGCAACGCCGAGAGAACCCTCTCTTCGCACGAAACCTGAACCCTGACTTCGCCCGAGCCATGAACACACCGAGTGAGGTCAGTGGAGTATTGGCTCGGATAGCAGATGGCCTGCCCCGGACTCCAGACGCTGACGGCTATCGGCGGCTACTCACTCAGGCGGCTAATCATCTTCTACCCCTCGCTCATCCCCCGAGCGACCTACGACACGCCATCAACAGTCGGCGGGACACGCGGAGCTCCATTAACGCTTCACGCGAACGACGACATGAGAATGAAATACAGCGCCGAGAGGAGTACGATCGGGATCATGGCGTCCCTGCACGAAGTCAGGCCACTAGAGTTGAGTCGGTGACGGCTTCAACTGGTGGCACGACACGGGGACGGTCGAGACAGCACGTCGGCAACTCCCCTCCCCGGGACTGGCACCACGGTCGTCAACAGGAAGACACGTGTGGAGTATCTGCACTCACTCCACGTCTCAGAGCCATCCAATGGCCCCAAACTTCAAGGTCTCCAACATCGACAAATACGAGCCTAAGCAGGACCCGGGAGGCTGGTTGGCCGTCTATACAACCGCTGCCCAAGCCGCTAGGGCAACTGAAGATGTGATGACTGCATACTTGCCCATCGTCCTCGGGCAAGATGCACTGCAATGGTTACAACACCTACCCCGACACTGCATCGACGATTGGAGCGACTTCAGTCGGCGTTTTATCGCCAACTTCCAATCCCTCCCTGATAAGCTGGCGTAGCCGTGGGACCTCAAATCCATCAGGCATCGAGGGGATGAAACACTACGGTCATACCTCAAGAGGTTTCAGACCATGAGAAATCGCATCCCCGAGGTCGCCGAGGCAGCAGTGATTGAGGACTTCTATCGAGGATCCAATGACTCGGCCTTCGTCCGAGCCATACTGCAAAAGGCGCCGACCACCTCCGAGCAATCGGCTTAAGTCGGCAACGACTTAAGACGGTGCGATATGCTCATTCTTACTCGACTTAGGGTGACCACTAAACCCTACTAACGGAGCAATCGGCTTAAGTCGGCGACGACTTAAGACGGTGCGACATGCTCACGCTTACTCGACTTAGGGTGACCACTATACCCTACTAACAGAGCAATCGGCTTAAGTCGGCGACGACTTACGACGGTGCGACATGCTCACACTTACTCGACTTAGGGTGACCACTATACCCTACTAACGGAGCAATCGGCTTAAGTCGGCGACGACTTAAGATGGTGCGACATGCTCACACTTACTTGACTTAGGGTGACCACTATACCCTACTAAAGGAGCAAACGGCTTAAGTTGGCGACGACTTAAGACGGTGCGACATGCTCACGCTTACTCGACTTAGGGTGACTACTATACCCTACTAACGGAGCAATCGACTTAAGTCGGCGACGACTTAAGACAATGCGACATGCTCACACCTACTCATCTTAGGGCGACCACTATGCCTTACTAGCCAAGCGATTGGCATAAGTTAGGAAAAACTCCAAAACCAGCACGCCGCATTTACTTCCGCAATCGTTCAGGATGACTGTTATATCCTGACGACAGAAACAATCAGTGCTATAGGAAAACAAAATGTTATAGTTGTCAGCACCAAGGACATATTCTAGTGCCCTATCCACCAAATATTCGAACACAACCATCACACTCACATAGAATTCATAAAAACATTTAGTGTTTCGCAGGATGTCACCGCATCGAAACATCTCTATTTGGCAATATCTTTCACAGGAGCAATCAAAGAAGAAGGTCAACTCGAGGCATCAGGTGCAGCCTTGACGTCGGCGATAATGTCATCAGAAACCACTACACCAGGCTTCCTCATCAAGATCCGCCCCGCGCGAATGGCTTTGTCCATAACCTTGTCGCGCTGAGCCATCAGAATGGCGCAGTTGTCCTCTGAAACTTTGGTAGCCAGTCGAGCAACCTCTAGCTCCTGGGCGACTAACTTCTTGGAGGCACACAGATCTTTGATGACATAATCCTTGCTCGACACCAACTGTCTAAGCCGCATGACCTCATCCTGAGATGCTTGCAGCTCGTGGCGATGATGATCCAGATCTGACATAGTGAAGCGATGGCTCCTCTCCAAGATGGTTAAGGAATTGCTAGTGTCATGATATAACCTGTCCAAGTTATCACGAGAGGCCACAAGAGCTCGTTTTTCATCCTACAAGCAAGAATCAACATTCAGTACCCAGTAAACAGTAAGCACGACAGAATCAACTAAAGGAGTTTACCTCATATGCCATCGTTTCTGAGTTAAGCTGAGCATTGAAAGAACGCGCATCGTCCAGCGAAGCAGAAACCCAAGCCAGGTCGGTTTGACCTTGAGAATACTTCTCCTCAAGATCAGAGTACCATCGGGTCAAGTCGGTTTGACTTTGAAGATGTTTTTCCTCAAGCTCAGAGCACCGCCGAGCCATATCTGACAAAGCAGCTGAAAAGGGATACATGGTTAAAAACAAGATTGATCAATAGAAGTAACTAAGGAAGAAACGAGATCACTAACCAGTGTTCGACGCTTTCAAATCAGTAATCTGTTTCTAAAGCAGCAATGGGTTCCACTGCATCAAAGATAGAGCTCCCTCTGGGACGGAAGCACCATACGACCTCAGTTGGGCAGACATTCCATCAACCAAGGCTTGTGATTGAAGACAAATAAGTATGAGAAAGGTAATCCACCAAGAAGAGCAATAAAAAGAAAACAATTGACTCACCTAAATATTGGAGAAGAACAATGGTAGGCCCAAATAAGAGGGAGCGATGTCATGGCTTGACGGAGGAGTATCAGCAGGAACAATTTGAAGAACGTTGTCAGGAGTAAGCTCAGCCCCACCAGCAGATACTAGACCTCTTACGTCTAGCTCGCCGACCTCCAAGGTGACTTGTTTGACCGAAGTCATAGAAGCATGCATCCCCGTCGCCCCATCGGACCGTGGTGGAGACGACCCAACATGGATGTCCATGGAGGTGTGGGAAGGAGAGCTCAACTGAACACCCTCGGGGGCTGGGTTGCAGCTCGCGCCACCCACCGGGGCTGGATCATTACCGGGAACACCCTCGTGGGCTGGGTTGCAGCTTGCGCTACCCACCAGAGCCAGATCACTACCGGCGACACCCTTGGGGGCTGGGTAACTGCCAGCACCATCCTCGAGGACCGGGTTTTCTACAGCAGCCACCTCTAAGGCTGAAGGATCCTCAATCACCTCCATGTGAGTCGGACAATCTTGACCAGCGTCTTGACATCGAAGACTGCCTTCCAAAGTCGATGATGCGCGAGACACTGCACGTGATACCTCTAATCCCATGTCTGGAATTTCAGAACAAACAACCATCATGTCATCAGTAGTCAGCTCCGATAGCATATCCTCAGGGATGACCTCCTCAAGGGCTTGATCAAAATCTGATATTGACAGTTCCTGAAGGCTAACAAGAGCGGACAGAGCTAGAGAAGGAATATCACTATCCCCCTACTACCTCTGTAATGCCGGCTATTCTTACGAATCAGCGGGATTTCTTCTTCCTCTTCTTCGTCCTCATCAAAAATACGGGCAACAGTCGATGCACGGTCACACCCATTGGGATCAACTTCAGCACGGTTACACCCATTGGGATCAACTTCAACACGGTCACACCCATTGGGATCAACTTCAACACGGTCACACCCATTGGGTTCAACTTCAACATGGACGCCACCATTGGGATCAACCTCAGGAAGGACCTCTACTAGAACTTCATCACAAACCAGAGCAGAAGGACCGACATCCTGATCCAAGCATGACAGTCACCGAAGCCGCCTCTTCTTCTTCTTCTTTTCCTCAACAGGCGCAGTCGGGCGGCTAACTTGGCGAAGACGTTTTTGGTGAGCACCCTCAGATTTTCGGGTCTCCAATGCTTTGTCAAGCTCTTGTCCAGCTGTGATAGTCATTGGTTCAGCATGGGTCGAGTCAGAAGATTCTCCACCTAACATATTAAGTACAACGTCTATCTCTGCATCATCTGGACTAGCTGGCATCTCAAAGTGAACTTGCTTCTCATCATTGGGAAGATTCTGAAGAGGAGCAATCAGAGCTTCAATGTCCTTGGGAGAGGGCCGCAATCTAAGGCCCAAACCACCATCGCTAGTAAGAGGGTTGGACACGAAATCAGAAAATGACCTATGAGGTGGTAGATTCCAAGTAGAATAAGCAACAGGAGCACCAACATTTGATACTCTGTCCCTCAGAATCATGTCTAGTTGGCTCACCAGATCCTAAGTAGGAATTCTCTTGTTGACGACCCGGGTACAGTCACTGATACCACTGTACAAGTAAGATGGATACGCCCTGTCATTTGAAGGCTGAATATTCTTGAAGACGAAGTCAGCAACCACAACTTCGGCAGTCAGACCTCTCTCCTTCAGCAGACAGATCTTAGCAAGCAGAACTCTAGCCTCCATTACCTCCAAGGAAGTTAGAGGCTCAACCCAGCTCGGAGTGCGTACATCTGGCTTCCTCCCCGACCGAGGGGGGAGGGACTTGCAGTGGTTTTCCATGATAAACCACTCAAGGCGCCACCCTTTAATGCTATCCTTGAGAGGAATGTCGAGGTATTTTGTCTTCCTCCCGCGGCGCATCTCCAAACTTGCACCACCAATGAGCTGGTGCTGCCCCCCAGCCATCCCAGGCCGGCAATGATACAAATACTTCCAGAGTCCGAAATGAGGAAAATTTCCGAGGTAGGCCTCGCACAGATGCACAAAGATAGAAATTTGCAAGATAGAATTGGGATTCAGATGGGTCAAGTTTAGATTGTAAAAATCAAGGAGACCGCGAAAGAAGGGAGAAATGAGAAGAGTAAGGCCGTGGATGAGAAAAGGAACATAGATGACAGACTCGTGGGTATCTTCTGTCGGAACAGTGACCCCACGGCAAATTCGCCAAGAACAGAGCTCTTTTGGAGGAAGAACTCCAACATCAACAAGGTGGAGGAGATATGATTCCAAAACAACAGACATGTGGTTACCTGCGAACGACAACTGACTGTTGGGATCGATGGGAGGAATCACTGCCGCAGTAGAACTCTGCTTCTTCCTCTTAGGCGCCATCGCAATCCCGCCGGTGGATCGAACAAGGGCGAAATCTTAGGGAAACAGAGGAGTGGTTCGAGGCGGAAATGTGAAGCTAGGGCTCAGAACTCAAAAGCGCACGTCGACATGAGTATAAATGGGGTTTTCCCGGGTTGGGCACCATTTCTAAAAAAGTGCCAAGTCATCACTCGGGAAAGCGAGACTCCCGACATAACTCGGCTGTTACCTCTAAAACACCGACAACATCAAGATCCACTCGGCCATTACCTCTAAAACGCCGACAGTGTCAGCCATAACTCGGCTGTTACCTCTAAAACGCCGACAACATCAAGCACCACTCGACTGTTATCTCTAAAACACCAGCAGAGCCAAGCATGACTCAACAATGACCAGTTATTGCTTGGTAATTATTTCTAATAACGTTGACAACATTAGGCGCGAAGACAAACTATCAATCGACTATAAAGAAAGAACGGCAGAAAAGCGAGAGGTTGCCTAGAATAGCTGAAATTTCTTAAAAACGTAGAGGAGGAAAGTTTCTCACAAACTTAAAGACTAACTCATTATGAGTCAGTCTTTTCTCCCTTTTTCACTACATTACATTACTACATTACTACTGTTGGGGACTTGTTCTCAAATGCTATGAATTAAGAACAAGGCAACACATAAAGAAGTTAATGGTTAATGCCCTTCGTCCTTCAAAGCATTATTTCCCTTGGGATATAACGGTCTTTGGACGAAGGTTATGAAGGACATACCTTCATCATCACAGTTTATATTGATGAAAGAAGAAGCATATGAAACATGAGAGAATGACATGAATAATCATATAACATTATTTACATGTCCTTATTATATAATCATGGATGAATAAGAATAATATTGAATTACATTTGTACCTTCGGCTTGACAGAAGGCAAAAGTATAAGTGTGACGCACGAGTGAATACAAGTCAGCGTGAACAGTACAGGGTACTGTTCATCTATTTATAGGCACAGGACACAGCCTATGTAAAATTACATTCATGCCTTCATATTCACTATTGACTTAAGAACAATCTGTCGAGGACTAGATAGCCTTTTCCTCCTTAAGTCGGTTCCTCTTTCTGCTACTGAGCCGAAGCTTCCTTGTGCGCATCTTCGGCGCTGGTTCAACCTTCGTTCCGATCCTGCTTTCCATATTATGTATAGCTTCGTCCCGAGTCCGAAGGTTCTTGTACATATGTAATGCTTGGGAAACATTGTTAATCATGTTTTTGAGGACCTTCGGAAGACAAAGGCCCCCAACAGTAGCCCCTCGCAGTATTAATTTGTTATAATAACGAATTCAGAGTATGATAAGAACGAAGGCCTTAAGCCGAAGGTCCGAAAAAAACACCTTCCCTTTGCTAGAATAGCAACAATCAATGACAGATGGGGTCCTCCAAGTTGCAGCGTGCTAGGTGTATAAATATGAACTCACACCGGCTGCATTTGATACGCTGTTTCTGCCATTTGCATTATTTTCTCAAACTTTTAGCTTTTGCTCACTAGCGCTTGCTAGATTTTCAAGCTTTTTGAGCTTCGGTAAAAAGACGCGTTTTACCATGTCTGGGGAAAAAATGACTGAGAAGGAGAAGCTGACTAAAAAGACGAAGTTGTTTGAGGAGAAGAAGGATGTGGATCCTTATATTGCTGGATTTATTGAGTCGATGGCAAAGACAAACACAAAGAAAATTACTAAAGAGATATTGGAAGGTTTATCTGAAGATACTGGTGACAGCGATAGCTATGATGTGGACAGTGGAGATGAAGATACAGAAGACCGGCCCTGGCGACCAAGCCATGCTGTCTTCGGAAAATCGACCACTAAATAGAGTCATCTTGAGAACATGAGAGGAAGGTACTTTCGGGACATGTCTATCGTGAGGGTTGGCGGAGACAACAACGTCCCTGCTCTTGAGGAAAACGAAGTTGTTATCTACCAAAGCTTTTTTAAGGCTGGACTTCGGTTTCCTTTAAGCAAGTTTGTAGTTGAAGTGCTGAAGATCTACCAGATCTTCCTTCATCAGATGACCCCTGAAGCTATAATGAGGATGGGGATTTTTGTCTGGGCTGTGAGGAGTCAGGGGCTAGAGCCAAGCGCGAAGTGCTTCTGCAGTATGCACGAACTCTTATATGAGACGAAAGCTACTGGCAAAGAACAATACCACAACAACTTCGGTTGTTATGGATTTATTGCTCGCCCCAACGCAAGCCACCTGGTGCCAACGTTTTGGAAGAGATGGCCCAGAGCCTAGATGGAAGAGTGGTTTTATGTGAAGAATGATTTAAAAGCAAGGAAAGACATTAAAGAAATCATCATGCGCCCCATTTGGTCCCACTTCGGCCTTCGAAGGCCGAAGGTGGAAATTGATGACATTGTCGAAGCGTGTCAGAGGGCTTTCAGCACTATTTGCTCCTTCATTAGCACAAGAGATTTAATTCAAGAACATATAGCCTTCAGGGTATGGCCACTTGTGGAAAGTTGGGAGATGCCGAAAGAGACCACCACCAATCCTAGCGAAGGTGGTTTGGTCTGACTGAAGTATACCTTTAGATTCAGGGAGAAGTTTGATGAGCTAAACGACTGGCTAAAGTGCATCGAAGCTACCAGTGATGAACTGCTTGGAGCATATTCCAAGACAGAAGATAATGCTCTGTCCGCAGCCTTCGGAGGTTGGAGGAAGAAAAGACTGAACAGAGTTTTTGATGCGATCGGCTTCGTATACCCCGATTACCGCTACCCGCTGCGAGGATAGGAGAAAAATAGGAAGATTGCTGCTTCGGTCACCCCAGCTGAGCCTGTGCCAAAGAGCAAAAATGTGAAGGTTCTGACCCACCGGTCGCGTTATATTGAACCAGCCGTGGTGCCTGAATTCGGCGCAGGGTCCTCCTCAGCAACCGAAGCAACAGAAACTGCTTCGATTGCAAAGAGTGCTGAAGAGGCGACCGTAATGCCGAAGGTACCCATAGCCAAGTCAGTCGAGGCTAAAGTTGATAAGGCTGAAAAGTCAAAGGCTGGAAAAATAAAGCAAGTACCAAAAATTCTGAGCCCTCCGATAGAGGCAATACTGCCGAAGGTGCAAAAGGCTTCTGCTGCAACTCCCAAGAGGAGGAGAATGGCCAACGTGCTGGATGCTGTGTTGGAAACGAAGGTTCTGAGCCCTGCTCCTACGAAGAACATTGCTCAAGTTGAAGCCAAATCACAGGCCGAAGCCGAAATCGGGCAAGCAGAAGCCGAAGCTATGCAAGCTCAAGTTGAAGTCAAAAGTGGGCCTTCAGTGCTCATCGAGACAAAGCCTGCCACGCCTGAAGAAAAGGCGGCAGAGGAAATTGCTTCTGAAAAGATCGAGGCTCTTGCTCCCGAACCTTTGATTGAAAATATTGACTGCATCATTCGACATGCTTCGGGGAAGAAGCTGTCCAAAGAAGAAATTCTGGAAGCCAGGCACTATGCGCGAAAGTTGAAATATCTAAAGGGAGCCTTGGTTTTTAACGGGAGTGATGAAGATGATTTCTTATACTGTCTCCCGGACAACAAAGAAATATCCGTTTGCCGGGAGATAGGTAGAAGTATGGGATTCCCGAAGCTGCAAGACAACCTTTCAATTTTGTCGAAGGACGACCTTGCTGACAGCCTAGCATACAACAGTATAAAGGTATGGAAGTTAACTTTAAATTTGAAAATGAGGTATTTTATTTGTCATACTCAATTCTTTCCTCCTCTTGCAGTGCTTAATTCTTAGTAATGCCCTTAGGGCGCAGAAAAATATTGAAGACGAAGGCTATACGATGGCTCTGAACAACCTTCGTTCAGAGGTGATTGAATTGAGAAACGAAGGTCTTGAAAAAGACAAAATCTTGATTTCTCTGGTAAACAAAGTGAAAGAAGACGAAGCTAGCTTCAAAGCTCAGGCCGAAGCCCAAAAGATTGAAGTTGAAGACCTTCGGAGGCAACTGGCCGAAGCTAAGGAAAAATGCGCACTCGTAGAAGCTAACCAAGAAATCAGCGAATATTGGAAAAATCATCTAGAGAAACATGTTGAAGAACTTCGCACATCCAAGGAAAGGTGCTTTGAAAAATCCTTGGACTGTTTGAAGAAAATAAAAGCTAGTTTCGCCAAAGTGGGTGCCTATTCTGCCGAAGAAAACTTCATACAAGGCGACCCCGATGGCGTTATTGAATGGATAAGTGGAGAGGCCGAGAAATTTGAACAAATTTTAAGTGATCGCGGGGATGTCTGCGCGTTTTCCGGTGCACGGGGAATTTCAGCCATCTTGGAGAAGACGGGATGCGACCATATTAAAACCATGGCCCAGACCGAAGCTGCCTTCTCCATAGATGATACGAAGGACCCTTCAGCTGAAGCAACCTTGATGGGCGGAAAAATCTATAATGATGTCTGGGTGAATGGTGGCCGAGAGATGGCCCATGAAATTATAAAGAAAAGTGAAAAAGACACCCATGAGGCCCGAGTATAAGCAAGACAAGCTGAAGAAGCTGCTGAGCGTGAAAAGCGTATAGGTATTATTTTTTGGTTTTCAGCTTCGGCATTTGTTTTCGTGGCTTTGGACTAATTAATTTTTCCTTCTCCAGCTAAATTATCTCCTCCACCGAAACCGTTCGATCCCTTAGCCGATCCAGAAATGAAGGAAGCGCTGGACATTATAAACATGGCTGAATCCATTGTTGACAAAGTCGTCAATAAATTGCTAAATGAAGTTGCGGAGAAAGTCCTTAAAGAGGAATAGTACTTATTGTAAAAACATTTTGAAATGGTCAATGCAAGAGTCAGTAGAACGGACATTATGCTTTTATTGTAACAAAGCTTTAATATTTGATATGTGTAACTTTGAATCGAATATGTACATTATTGTAATTTATTTCTTTGCGATGCATGAAACTTACATACATACCATTTTTGAGCCTTCAGCGAAAAAACACCTTCCCTTCTTTTCATGCTTCGTAAAGAAAAAAATTCATGCTTCGTAAAGAAAAAAGATATCCATGCTTCGTAAAGAAAAAAGATATCCATGCTTCGCAAAGAGAAATCCCCTCTATGTTTAGGCTGATGAAGCTGTAATTGTCGAAGCTGACTTCGTGCCTTAGCACCTTTTTCATTTTTACGAAGCATTTGCCGAAAATCAGCTCCATATTCAATTCTCGTGTCATTGATGCGATATTATGTATGATGTGATGTTATGCGAAATGATGTAATGATATGGTGCAAAATGATGATGATGATGAAGCCACACATCCACACACCCACACTGTAACACACAAGCTCTGCATCCCCTTAGGAACGACTTTGGAGCTTCTTCACCTTCAATTTCGGTGATATAAGTTCTGCATTCCCTAAGGAACGTCTTTTGAACTTCTTCGCCTTCTATTTCGGTGGTATAAGTTCTGCATCCCCTAAGGAACGTCTTTTGAACTTCTTCGCCTTATATTTCGGTGGTATTTGGCTCTGCATTCCCTTTGGAACGACTTTTGAGCAGAAAACTTACGCCGTGCTCCTTTAGGAATGGCTTTTTGTAGCTTCGTCAAATTTAGCTTTGCATTCCCTTGGGAACGACTTTTGAGCGTGAAACTTACGATGCGCTCCCTTAGGAGCGACTTTTGTAGCTTCGGCAAATTTAGCTCTGCATTCCCTTAGGAACGACTTTCGAGCTTTGTAAATCTGTGAGATAGATATATTCCATTCTGATAGAAGCAAGATCATTACAAGAATTTAAAACTAAATTTACATTGCTTGTTCCTTATTAAAAAGTAAAATGGCATAGAACATAAAAGTATTTCTTTCAGAAGCAGGATATCACTCAGTATATGTGCTTCGATTCTGGTACAGTACTGTTGACTGTATGAGCTTCGGACTCCTCTCTGAAATCACGTTGTTGTTGGGAATGTTGGCGCCCTTCTGGCTGCTGGCTTCGGGAATAAGTAGGTTGGAGTGGGGGTGGCGGTGGAAGCTGATACCACGAAGCTTGTGAATGGCTTGCCGAAGCGACAGAAGCTGCAGGTTGGTTGCCCACATACTCTAGTATGTAAGGAGAGTGGCACGAAGCAGTATGTAGAACCTGCTTCAGCTGATTCTGCCGAGCTTCGGATTCAGCAATCTCTTTTTGCTTTAGAATAGTGATCTGGCAAGTTCTTGTAGTGTGTTCCTTGTCCTCACCACAAAATAAGCAATAAATTTTCCTGGGCTGATCCCCATATCTTCCTCCGAAGCCCCTGCCGCCTCTGCCCCTTAGAGCTGGTGGCCTGAAGGAGCTTTGCTGATGACCTGAGGACTGTGAGGTATGTTGTGACCTCTGAAGTTGGCTTCCTTTGTCATCATTCTGACTGGAGCTGTGGATAGATCTGACATGCCTAGGGTGGATTCTCCCTCTGAAGCCCCTAGTCATCTCAGAAAATCTGTAAGCTTCCTCCCTTCTTTGTCGGAAGTCATTATCAGCCCGAATATACTCGTCCATTTTCTGAAGCAGCTTCTCCAGAGTCTGGGGGGCTTCCTGGCGAAGTATTGGGCCGTAGGTCCTAGCCGAAGACCCTTGATCATGGCTTCAATGACAATTTCATTGGGCACCGTGGGCGCTTGTGCTCTCAGTCGCAAGAACCTTCAGACATACGCCTGAAGGTATTCCTCCTGGTCTTGTGTGCACTGGAACAAGGCCTAAGCTGTGATTGGCTTCGTCTGAAAGCCTTGGAAACTGGTAACCAGCATGTCCTTGAGCTTCTGCCATGACGTGATTGTCCCTGGCCGAAGAGAAGAGTACCATGTCTGGGTCACATTTCGGATTGCCATGACCAAGGATTTTGCCATGCCAGCTATGTTATCTCCGTATGAGGATATTGTTGCCTCATAGCTCATTAAGAATTGCTTTGGATCCGAGTGTCCATCATACATGGGTAGCTGAGGTGGCTTGTAAGATTGTGGCCATTGGATAGCCTGCAACTTTGCTGCCAAGGGAGAAGCATCATCAAAGGTAAAGGTACCATGATTAAAAACATCATACCATTCATCTTTGTTGAATGAGCCCTCTTGACGAAGCTCTCTGTGTTGGGGCCTTCAGTCGTGATCATCCTGAGTAAGGTGACACACTTCCTCAGCAGCTTCGTCAATCTTCTTCTGAAGGTCGGCCAACCGAGCCATCTTCTCTTTTTTCCTTTGCACCTGCTGATGAATGATTTCGAGATCCCTGATCTCCTAGTCCAACTCCTCCTCCTGAAGTGTTGGACTGGTGGCCTTTCTCTTCTGGCTTCTGGCCTCTCGGAGAGAGAGAGTCTCCTAATTTGTGTTCAGTGGATGCAGTGCAGCCCCTGGCATTGTTATCTTCTTCGGCGGCATGACGAAGGTTGATGCTTTGCCGAAGGTTGTGGAAATGAGTACACCGGAGGTGGGCGCCAATGTTGGGGACTTGTTCTCAAATGCTATGAATTAAGAACAAGGCAACATAGAAAGAAGTTAATGGTTAATGCCCTTCATCCTTCGAAGCATTATTTCCCTTGGGATATAACGATCTTTGGACGAAGGTTATGAATGACATACCTTCATCATCACAGTTTATATTGATGAAAGAAGAAGCATATGAAACATGAGAGAATAACATGAATAATCATATAACATTATTTACATGTCCTTATTATATAATCATGGATGAATAAGAACAATATTGAATTACATTTGTACCTTCCGCTTGATAAAAGGAAAAAGTATAAGTGTGACGCACGAGTGAATACAAGTCAGCGTGAACAGTATGGGGGTACTGTTCATCTATTTATAGGCACAACACGCAGCCTGTGTAAAATTACATTCATGCCCTTCATATTCACTATTGACTTAAGAACAATCTGTCGAGGACTAGATAGCCTTTTCCTCCTTAAGTCGGTTCCTCTTTCTGCTACTGAGCCGAAGCTTCCTTGTGCGCATCTTCGGCGCTGGTTCAACCTTCGTTCCAATCCTGCTTTCCATATTGTGTACAACTTCATCCCGAGTCCGAAGGTTCCTATACATATGTAATGCTTGGGAAACATTGTTAATCATGTTTTTGAGGACCTTCGGAAGACAAAGGCCCCCAACAACTACATTACTCACACTACACTATACTACTAACTACTACTACATTATTCTGCTACTACTAATTATCTATACTAATATTTAAGCCAGTGGCACTTTGCCACTGGCCTTGCTGCTGCCGCCGCTGCCCTTACCGTTGCCGTCGCCCTTGCCGCCGTCACCTTCGTCGCCCTTGCCGTCGTTGTCGCTGTCATCGCCACCACCATCGCCATCACCACCGTCGCCCTCGTCGTCACTGTCGCTGCCACCTTCCTTGGACAAGTCAGAGGAGTTCTCCTCGTCCGAGGAGGCCTCCGACTCATCCGAGCCCTCGAGCCTAGAGCGCTCGACGGACCAGATGTACGTCCACACCTCGGCGGCTATCCCCTAGGAATCGTCCGAGTCATCGGACGACACCGGGGGAGAGGCGTAGACCGGCGACCCCTCTGACTTGGAGGAAAACTCCTCCTCCAAGTACTCGGAGTCACCAAAGTCCTCTGAGGGAGGACTTGGCTCGCGCTTCTGCTTATTGCCGGAGTGGTGCGACGAACCTCGACCCTTCTTGTTCTTGCCCATGGTCGGTTGGCAGAGAAGAGAAAAGTGGGAAAAGAAGCAACAGACGATCAGAAGATGTGTGAAGACACCAACAAGGTGGGTAGTCTATTTATAGAGGTCGAAGGCAACTGCTCATCTCCTACCACGATCACCGAACAGTCGCAAGTATTCAATAAGCAATTCAAATCGTCTGGAAGCATGTCAGGCAGCAGACGCCGCTTCGCGTAACATGACACCATTTGGACTAAGGTCAACTGCTTGGACGATATGATTACACCCCACGGTCACGTCAAGTTACTACTCAAGGACAGTTTTCTATATGCTCGGCGTACCAAGACGTCCCTCGGTCACACCCATTGGGGGGGACGACCAAGAATTTTTAATAGATTTTCCCAAGCAGTCACATCCGTACAGTATACACAATGAATGTGTCAAGACAGAAGAAAGATATCGATGGAGATCAGAGGAAAGCCAAATATAGCTACTGAAGTACAAGTCTAATCAACAGAAGCATTGAAGCACAAAGCGAAATGAAGACCAGCCAAGAGCCATCTACCAGACGTCTAATCTGTCACCGATCAAATAAATTTCAAACCTAACAGGACATGGGCAGATCACGCTGCTGGTTTCTAAAGCATGAAATGAAGACAACATGCTGATCTCTAAAACATAAGCTGATGATATAATGCTGATTTCTAAGGCATGACACGAAAATATAATGATGATTTCTAAAAAGCATGAGATGAAGACTTTTGAGTGGATTATTTTCAGTAATCCACTCAAAGCTCGGGGGCTACACCCATTGGATGCACCTCTAGTGCACCCAATTAATCCTTAAACACCAAAGGACAGAATGCTAATCTCCAAAGCATAATCCAGTGACAGAGCACCGATTTCTGAAGTATAAGGCGAAGACCGTTGAATGTGCAAAAGGAGGATAACAGAAGATTGTTTTTTACTAAATTGCTCAGAGTTCAGAAGCAACGATTCGACAGGTGTATTTTCAAAGCATCTGTTACCAAAATCAAAACCGCAAGCTGGACCTAGAATCTTTGGGCCTATTGTTTCAAAATCAACTCAAAGATTGGGAGCTTGTGGGGGACAGATATCCCCCGGATCCACTAGAAGGCTAGAAGGCCTCGCGAAAGGCTTTGGGCCCATTGTTTCGCAAGGTCATCCCTTCGTGGGCCAGGGGAGGAACTGCTGGCGGAATGGATTGATGCAGGAATGGATAGACTCGGGCCAAGACGACTCATTGGATTTAAGCATTATCCGCAGTATTGATCTGATTCTCCCGCGCAACACCCTCAGACATCGAAACTAAATGAGGATAAGTCGGCAAGATTATAGGAAGATAAGTTCAGTCGGTTCACTATTACTAAGGGATACGTCATCATCATATCCGCATGTAATGCCCCACGGTCGATCATATAAGGCCTAGGGGGCACCCCATCAAAAGGCAGGTCACTCATTAGCCATCTACTCCATTCTCTAGCATCCTTCATACTAGAGAATTCCCCTGTAACCCACCACATAAAAGATCCACACCAGGAAGTAGGGTATTATGCCTCTCTAAGCGGCCCGAACCTGTAGAAAATTGTCTACTGCCTCTCGTGCACCTAGCACGAACCATCAAGTTACAGTCAGCAACACCGTCCTACCCAAAAGCACCTCGAGGGGTAACCCCGAGTGCGCGGTCGGGTCCCAAACGCCGACAAGTAGCACCCATGTACCCACCTATGAGGGTTAGTTCCATTGGTGGGTGGACCCAAACAGATAAATTTTGCCCCAGTGCAAGAGTTCAAATAAGGGGGATAGAGTTCCCTGCTGATCTGATAGTAATGGGTACCCAGGATGTAGACATAGATGTCATCATAGGGATAAATTGGCTGACCAGATACAAAGCAGGCCTTAGCTATGATAAGATGACTGTGAAGTTAGTGTCCTTATCAGGAGAGGAAGTGATGGTGGAGTTGGTCTGGTCTGGACCAAGGAAAGGAAGTTGTCACCAGCTCACTACCCATAGTGAGGAAGTTAATCCGCTCGAAGCCATCAAAGTAGTATCAGATTTTCTAGATGTGTTTCACGAGGATTTACCAGGCATGCCACCTGAGAGAAAAGTTGAATTTGCCATAGAGCTTATCCCCAGCACCGCCCTATTTCTAAAAAAGCCTATAGAGTGTCCGGACCAGAACTGGTGGAACTCAAGAAGAAGATAGACGAGTTGTTGGAGAAGGGTTACATTAGACCCAACACCTTGCCTTGCACCGCCCTAGTGTTGTTTGTGGAGAAGAAGGATGGTACGAAGAGGATGTGCATAGATTACCAAACTCTGAATGAAGTCACTATCAAGAACAAGTACCCCCTGCCCAGAATAGAAGATCTGTTTGATCAACTGAGAGGAGCAGTGTATTCTTAAAGAAAGATTAAGGTCAGGTTATCATCATCTCAGGATCCGCCTTCGGACATACCGAAGATAGCATTCATCACCAAGTATGGGCTTTATGAACACGTAGTTATGTCCTTCGGTCTGACGAATGCGCCAGCTTTCTTTATGTACTTGATGAATAGTGTATTCATGTACTATCTCGACAAATTCGTAGTGGTGTTCATCGATGATATCCTCATATATTCTTAGAATGAGGAGGAACATCAAGAGCATTTGAGGAAGGTGTTGCAGAGGCTACGGGATTGTCAGTTGTATGCCAAGCTGAGCAAATGTGAGTTCTGGATCAGCAAAATCCTGTTCTTGGGTCATATCATAAAACGAGACGGATTATCTGTGGATCCAAAAAAGGTGGCAGATATTCTAGACTGAAAGCACCAAGAGATGTCCGAGGAATCAAGAGTTTCATTGGAATGGCCGGCTACTATCAACGTTTCATTGAAGGCTTCTCCAAGATTGCCAGACCAATGACAGGCCTGCTAGCGAACAAAGTTGAATTCAAGTGGACATAGAGTGCTAAGAGTCCTTTGAAACACTGAAGAAGAAGTTGACCACAACACCCGTGTTGATTCTACCTGGTGTTCACAAGCCATTCTCAGTATATTGTGATGCTTCGTACACTGGTCTGGGATGTGTGCTAATGCAATAAGGAAGAGTAGTGGCGTACTCGTCCCGACAGTTGAAGATTCATGAGAGAAATTATTCAACACATGACCTGGAATTGGCAGTAGTGGTTCATCCACTGAAGACCTGGAGGCACTATTTGTATGGGCATAAGTGTGATGTTTACATGGACCATAAGAGTCTCAATTATATATTCACCCAATCAGAGTTAAACATGCGGCAACGAAGATGACTAGGATTAATCAAAGACTATGAGCTGGAGATACATTATCACCTAGGCAAAGCTAACGTGGTTGTAGATGCCTTGAGCAGGAAAAGCCAAGTCAACATGATGGCCGCTCATCCGATGCCATACGAGCTAGCGAAGGAATTCAACAGGTCGAGTCTCAAATTTCTAAACAGGACCCAAGGAGTGAGAGTTGAGCTGGAACCCACTCTAGAACGAGATATCAAAGATGGGCAGAAAAATGCTGAGAAGATCAATGAAATTCGACAACTGGTCCTAGATGGAAAAGGCAATGATTTCCGGGAAGACACAGAAGGCGTAGTATAATTCAAGGATAGGATGTGCGTTCCTGACATCAAATCGATTCGGGAGCTGATTCTCAAGGAAGCTCATGAGACGGCTTATTCCATACACCCTAGCAGCGAGAAGATGTACCAAGACCTGAAGTAAATATTATGGTGATACAGTATAAAAAGGGAGATCGCAGAGTATGTTGCCATATGCGACAATTGTCAGAGAATTAAGGCGGAGCATCAAAGGTTCGCGGGATTGTTGCAGTCGTTGCAGATTCCGCAATGGAAGTGGGATGACATTGGGATGGACTTTATAGTCGGTCTGCCTCGCACTCGAGCTGGTTATGACTCCATCTGGGTAGATGTGGACCGCTTAACAAAGGCAACTCAATTCATACCAGTCAAAACCACCTATAATAGCGTAGTGTTGGCAGAGCTATATATGTCCCGAATTGTATGCTTGCATGGTGTTCCAAAGAAGATAGTGTCCGACCGGGGAACCCAATTCACTTCTCATTTTTGGTAGCAGTTGCATGAAGCTTTAGGCACGCATTTGAAGTTCAGTTCAGCTTATGACCCGCAAATGGATGGTCAGACTGAAAGAACCAACCAGATCCTAGAAGACATGTTGAGGGCTTGTGCTTTGCAAGACAAATCAGGTTGGGACAAAAGGCTACCTTATGCAGAGTTCTCCTACATAACAGTTGTCAGGCTAGTTTTAAGATGTCACCGTTTCAAGCACTCTATGGGAGGAATTATCGAACTCCGTTGCATTGGGACCAGCCCATCGAAAGGCAGGTGTTCCGTCCAGACATTTTGCTTGAAGCCGAGGAGAATATTAGAATGGTTTGAGAGAATCTGAAGACAGTGCAGTCCAGACATCGAAGCTATGCCGACACTAGAAGAAGAGAGCTGAATTTCAATGTGGGAGATTATGTTTACCTAAAGGTGTCACCGATCAGAGGAATCAAAAGGTTCAGAGCCAAGGGCAAGCTAGCACCTCGATACATAGGACCGTACCAGATCCAGGCAAGACGTGGAGAAGTGGCATATCATCTCAGCCTACCAGAAAGTCTGTTGTCCGTGCATGATGTGTTCCATGTTTCTCAGCTGAAGAAGTGTTTGCGAGTACCAGAAGAGCAATTGACAACCGAGGATCTCAAAGTTCAAGAAGACTTGACATATATCAAGAAGCCAACTCAGATTCTGGAGATAGCAGATAGAGTCACTCGAAGAAGCACCATCAGAATGTGTAAAGTCAAGTGGGGCCACCATTCAGAGGAAGAAGCAATTTGGGAAAGAGAAGATGATCTGAAAGCCAAATATCCTGAGCCCTTTTCTAGCCAACCCTGAATCTCGAGGATGAGATTCTTTTTAAGGGGGATAAGTTTGTAACACCCTGAATTTGGGGGTATAAAATTTCTTCTCTAATACGTGCCAAATTCAGGTGTTACTCCTTTTCTCACCTCTATAGTTTTTTTTCCTTTTCTATTCTCTTTAATAGGATTTTGGGTTAATTATGTGAGAGATATATTATTTTCTTTAGAATATTAAAACTTAGGGGAGATACGAATGTTTGCATCATGCTGAGCTTAAACTTTGTTTTTTGTTGATGCATATGCTTGAAATATTTGAATTTGAATTATGGTTTGATTTGATTTGAAATCCATAGAGAAAATAAAAAGAAAAGGGATTAGAAATTCAAAGGAAAAAGGAAAACTCAAATCAGCCCAAAGCAGCCCAGCTCGGCCCAGCCCCATGCGTGCGTGCTCGCTCTCCCTCTGACAGGCGGACCCCGCATGTCGGCGCCAGCCCTCGCGCGCGTGCTTGCTCCCTCTCTCCCTCTGCCCGGTGAGACCGATCTCTCGGTGCTGGTTTCCCTTGTGCGTGCGTCTCGTTCTCTCTCTGTCCTGTGGGCCCGCCTCGTCAGCATTGTTGCCCGTTCCCCTCACGCGCGCGCCTGTGCCTCTGTGCCGTGGGCCAGCCCTGTGAGCTCTGCCTTCCCCGCGAACCGCCCCGACCCGCGCGCCCACGCATGCCGAGAAGACCAACCATGTCGCCTGCCCATGCGCCCTAGCTCCTTTTTGAGCCTCGCCCACACCCGCTCTCTCTCCCCTGCCTCATTTCACCCACGCTCACCCTCTCTCGCGCTCTGCCGCCGTCGCCAGAGCTCGCCAGTGACCAGCGCCCGCCGTGCCGACTGTCCAGTCCACCAGGAGTCGCGCCAAGCCTTCCCGAGCACCGTCCCGAGGTGAGGAACTCGCACCCGTGCTCTGGTTACCTTAATTCCGCCCCGTCATAGTTAAATTGTGCTCGCCGAAGCTCAGCCGCGCTAGCTCGCCGCACCCACGCGACATCCTACCAAATTAGCCCCGTCCCGAGCCCCGGTTGTGGCGCATAGCATTCCCCTTCCCTTGCTAGAGCTAGTCCGGGCTTTAGCGTGCCCGATTGCCCCTCCCCGAGGCCGAGATTCCTTGCCGGAGTTACCCCGACCCGCCCGGAGCATTCCCTCTGCCGTTCCCTCGTCTTCGGTCCGATTCCCGTGGCTGGATCCCAGCCAGTGAGTTCGTCGGGTCCTCCTCGCCATTTTTGGCCAACTCTGGCGACCCCAGACCCCCGGAGGCCACGTCTGCCCTGTCTCTGGCGACCCCGCCACCGGGGACAGGAGTGGCGCCGGTCACCGAGCTGTTAACCCCCTATGCACCAGATCGTAATCGTTCCCTGATCCAACGATCCAGATCGCTGGATACCGTTTCACGCACGCGCTATGCCCTTGGGCCTCACCTACCGGTTGCCTGCGTCCCCTGGCGCTGGGCCCGATCGGTCAGCCCGCTCCCCCCAGCACTGACCTCCCTGGCCCGCCTGTCAGCGCTCATCCGCGCACCCGTGCGCGCGCTCACGCTCAGATCTAATCTCGGCTGAGAGCGGCAGATACCCCTTCGGCTGGCTGTTTTGTAAAAGAGACCCCGATTTCTTAGAAAACAACTCGTAGTCCTGTTTTCTTGTGCACAGACCTCTGGTTTCTTGCAGAGAAGCCCCTGAACTTTATTTTAATCATAGAAATAGGTCTAATTTAGTGTTTTTAAATTCCAAAACTTGTTTAATTCATATCTTTTTCATATGAACTCCAAATTGGGTGGTTCAAATTGAAAAATGTTCATAAAATTATTCTCTATCTGTTTAGATTATAATCACTCAATGTTTGCATGTCTTAATTTTATGGCTAGACTATAGGTTAATTTAAAGTGAAGGAATATTTATTAAAGAGAGAATAAAAGTAAAACCCTAATGAATAGTTAAGTGGTTAACTTTGTGAAATTTGTCCCATGTAATATATGATCCCACCTATGGATTAACTTTGGTAATTCATTAAGATAGCTATAGTTAAGTTATGTAGTCCATGAGATAGGCAGTACTTAGAGAACAACAGACCACTAAGTATACTAACCCACCATAGAATCTGGTGTTCACCCTGTTACATATGTTTGGTGTACTATTTATTTGTCATTTTCCAAATGTGATGAATGAATGATTGCTTTGCGTAGACAACGAGCAGTCCAAGGTTTCCGAGTGTGTTGCAGGAGACTTCCCTCAGCAGCAACCTGGTAAAGGCAAGTGTCCTCTGACCCATTATGTCCTACTTACTTTATAATTCACTGTCCCACATACCATGATCAACCTAAGGATTGACTAGCTTTGTATTTACCTTGTCCTTAATTACCTTTTGGGTTATTTTGGTTAGCTTTATGCTAGTGCTTTACTTTAATCAACGAACATGATGAGAACATTTATGATATGATGATGTTATCTTGATTATGATGATGAACTTGTGGTACTTTAGGGGACTCAGGCTGTTTCCTGAGTACCTCTCCATAAGGACCTATTCGTTGAGAGACCACCTGGGATAATAGTACAACCATGAGGGTAGAATGGGATGCCCTTAGCTGATTAATTGCATGAACTTGGGGGTGTAGTTGGCTTTGTTGTTGTGCGATAATGGTGGCCGGGGCATAGTGCTTGCTCCGTTAAGGGTGGGTGCCGAGGTTCATTCGATTTGGTTTTGTTAGTCACCCACCTTAGGGAGGAGCACTGTGTTTATACGATTAGCGAAACATAACGAGCAACTATACACTAGGGGAATCTTTGTAAAGGCTACGTAGTGGTACCCTGCCAGGCCACCTAGGTAGTGGTCAATGGTGAGTAGTGCTCCTCGGGCAGAAAGGGAATCACGGCTCGTGAGTAAAGTGTGTAACCTCTTCAAAGTGTCAAGAACTGGTATATCGGGCGTGCTCACGGTTAAGAGCAGCCTTGGGATCCTCTTTGATTAGAATAATTTTGGATACTTTTATGATGATGGTAAATGGTGATGACTATCTTTATGGTATTTTGGTATTTCCTCTTGGAGAGAGTGCCACGTAGGTAATAACTTGGGTTAATTACTAAAATTTGGCTTTCTACTAGTAATAAATACCTGACCAACTAAAAGCAACTGCTTTAAGCTTAACTTTACATACAGCTAGTTCACTTTAGCCAAACGGGACATTTGCTGAGTATGTTGATGTGTACTCACCCTTGCTTTAAAAACCACCCAACCCTATGTTGTCCCCATTGCAATCAGTGCTCAGGAGAAGATGAAGGCAACATGGAGAATTTTCAGGACTTCGACGAGTTCTAGTCGTGTTTAGTGGAAAACCCCCGGTCAGCTGCCTGTGAAGGCCTTATCATTCTACGTTTCGTATCCGCACTTTGATTATGATTATGACTTAAGTTAATGACTCAGTGGATGTCTTGGACATCTTGATGTAATAAAGTACTATCTCTGCTATTATTTGAGCAATGTGTGACGATGTCCAACTATGTAATCGCTGTGTACGTGTGTTTCTGATCCTGGCACGTACATGGTTTGCATTTGGTTTGCCTTCTAAAACCGGATGTGACAATATACAACAAAAAATATGGAGGATCTTCACCGGCAATCACTTCGAAACATCTTCACTCTTCGTCGGCAATCACTTCGAAATACCTTGTTCGTTTAGCTTTGACTTTCCTGTGCATCTTTTTATGTCTTAAATTGAACATGCACTAAGAGCAAACTTATTAGAACACTTTTATATGTTTTGTCCATTAATCACCAAAACCCTCAAGATGTTGATTGCACTTACAATGAGCTAGTCCAAATGGGTTGGAACGACCATCATATGACTCAACTAGGGGAGGCTTGAAAATTTTGGGTCAGCTAACATGACTCAATCGACCCAAAAATGCTTTGATGATGGAACCTCAAAGAGTACTTGGTAAATGGTCTGACTAGACCCAAGTAGGGACCTCATAGTGTGAATCATCAAGTTTGCCTTTGTAACTGTCGTATCACGAATTGGACGCCTGGTGGCATCCATGCTATGTAGCAGATGGCATCGATCTGATTCGACACGGTGGTCCCTGACCCCGAGGGGGTCTGAGTCCCCTCTTAGAGAGCATTAGGGGAGTTGTCCAAGAGTGTCTCGCCGATGACTCTGATTGTCAGGAGCGTGCCTTGACTCAGGCCCAACTAGATCTTATAAGGATTCGACATTGGTCTGGATCAGTCCTAGAGCCATAGGAGCATCTGCGCATGTCGCTATGTAAACTAGCATCTTATGGATCATCTCCAAGTCCTCATGGGCCTGCACGTCATCCTGTGGTAGTAGTGGAGTGATCCTATCCAATTGGTGCTTGGTTGTCATTATGTTCTTTGTCAGTGAAACGTAAACTTGTTGGCCCTAAAAGTCGACCATCTAGATCTGGTCATGGGCATCTCGGTCATGTCAGCACTGTTCATCCTAAATCTTCTGTCTTCTTGTCGTTTGGTCATCATTGTCGCTTCCATGGTTGGAAGGTAGATTCTCTTGGCGTCTGAAATCGACCATGAGCATGAGCCGAGTCCCCAAGTAATAAGAGTCAAAGTCCGAGTCGTAGTTGCCATCTAAATCGACACAATGTTTGAGTCCGAACAATTCTTGTGGTGGAAGCCAAACCGAAGTGCAGATTGGATCAGTTTGATACCAAACTCCCTGTGCCAATGTAACCAGGGCGTTAGATACTAGCCTTGAGGGTATTGAAAAAGATTTCCCCTCCATGTGCGAAGCTCATGGCTGTCATCAAATCTACAATGATCAACACGACTTCCCCTACCTGGCGTGTCAATTATCAAGAAATATTCAATAGTGATCTATGGGGTGGGTCACAAGATCAAAAACTTAAATTCATTACACAAGGGTCTCGGAGATTTAGACACGTCCGAGCTCTCAATATGAGATAATACCTTATGTTCTATGTGGTGCGGTGTCTATTACATATGCATGTAATCAGATGATCTGTCCTCGAAGAGCACTGCCGCTCCCTTTTATAGTCCACGAAGGTGTGGTTGGTTACAAAAAGTTATCTAGTCGCTAGCTAGATGAGATCGGCTTAACCGGTCCCTTCCTATAAAGGGATGCTAATATCTATATAGGCTATATTATTTACAAGGATATCTTCTTATCTAATAGAATCACAGATTATTATCTTCCCTTATTTATATCGGGTGGACAAAACTTTATTCTGACATATGGAACGAGCCGTTGGATGCTAAGTTCAATTTATTGGAGACTGAATCCGAGTCCTTGGAATGAGTCAAGTCCTTCAGTCCATCAGTTAGACTATCTCCAACAACTTATCCATCACCGTACTCATATTCAACTCCACTTGCGAACAGTGCAGTCTTTTTTTGACAGAGGGGAACACCCCTATTTCATTAAGAAATAGAAACCGAAACAAGTTTTTTACAATACCACTGTCTTAACCATTCGCCAAAAGCCGACAAGACTACCATAACTATCAGCTACGCAGGGGTTAAGCCCAACTAAGAGAACGCAGTATTCCAGAAGTATCAGAAAGACTAACAACCATCCAAAGAGACAAACTAGAGACAAGTCCAAAAGCAGCCTGGATCAGCCACCAACAGCGACGACAAAAGCTAGGTTTTTATCTAACGAAGAAGATAAACTGATATCATCAAATCAGGACAGAACTTGAAACGATGCATCAACAGCCAAAATGTCACTGGAGGCACCTATCGACCGGCTTCCAACCATGAGCTTCGAACAGTGCAGTCTAGAACAATATCAAAACAATATTTTAGGTAAACTATAGATAAACTGTTGGACACAGTCATATCATCATCTTTGTTGAACTATCCATGGACACCCCTAATATACATCTTTAACAGCTTGAAAAGTCGTCAAATGAGTCATTATTGAAATATATAAGTTAGAAAAGATTATAATATTTTAAAATTGTTTAATTTAAAAAGGTTTTATAATATTTACAAAATCCTAAAATGAGCACCAAATATTTACTTTTAAAAGAGATTATAATATTTAAAAAATCCTGAAACCAATCATTAATAAATGTTTACTTTAAAAAGGTAATGGATCGTGATCCAAATATTTGTTCACAAAATGGTATGACACTAAATAAATTTTAGTTTAAAAATTCATAGAAATAGGATCCAATTCTAATACTAATCTGATTCATCCCTAAAATCATATGGTGTAAAATTTAGAGCCTATTTTCACCTTATGTGAGGCTCATCTTTGTTGGGGGTCTTATTCTCTGTCGAAGGTCATCAAGACAGATAAATTGTCTATAAACAAAAAGATTGAATGCCGAAGCTACAACGAGCATGCATAAAGCGTCAAAGGATGATAGCTTCGGCTTAAGGTGGTTACGAAGGTCAAACATGATGTTGAGCCGCAGAGGAAAAGACTAGTTAATACCTGATGTTTTGAATTAGGATTATGTGTATATGTTAAGGTCAAATGTATTTTTGCCCAGGCTGCGTCTCGTTCCTATAAATAGTTGAACAGTGTCCACTGTACTGTTCACGCCATAATTGATATCGCACTCTCATCTTCTCCTTCGAGCAAGCCGAAGATATTAATGTAATGTACATTATATATCAGTTTGTTAATATAGGATATGGATATTAAAATTTGTTTAAATAATGAATACAAAATAAATGAAAAATATAATGTTACATATGTAATTATATTTTCATTTTTGCGAATGATGAAGATGCATTCTTCATGACCTACGTCCAAGATTCATTTTACCCAAAGGGAGATAATGCTTCGAAGGACGGAGGTCCTTGATGTTTAACAATCACGTTGTCTTGTTTTATGGTTCACAGCAATCGAAAACAAGTGACCAACATTGGCTCGCACCTCCGGTGAACTCACTTTCACGACCACGACAATGGTTTCGCAAGGTGATCAAGCTGTGTCACCTTCGGCCACGAAGCTAGTGCTCCCAATCACAGGTGGTTCAAGCTCCAAACTAGCCAATAAGAAGCAAAAGAAGGAAGCATAGAGAAGAGTACAACATGTTGGAGTACAAGGACCCTTCATCAAGTCCAAATGGTCTCATGTGTCGATTACATTTTCCCAAGAAGACCTTCAACTTAAGGATTACCCTCACAATGATGCCATGGTCATATCATGTGTCATTAAAGGGTTCTTGGTACACAATGTCCTTGTATACATGGGTAGTGCAGCAGATATTATCTTTGAAAAAGCCTTCAGACAGATGCAAGAACAAGATGACAAAATACATGATGCAATCCACCCCCTGTGTGGCTTCGGAGGAAAACAGATAGTGGCACTTAGAAAAATAACAATGCTAATCACCTTCGGCTATGTGCACAACACTAGAACAGAGCAAGTTGTATTTGACATTGTAGACATGGATTATCCTTACAATGCAATCATTGAGCGAGGGACATTGAATGCTTTCAAAGCAATACTTTATCCAACATATTATGTACGAAGATACCATTAGATCAGGGCCATATTGGTGTGCATGGAAGCCAAGAGGCTGCTAGAAGGGCTGAAGGGAATTGGATGGATTCTAGGGCCATTCACAATATAGACGAAGCTGAAGCTCATCAGCAGCATAAGTACATAAGAGATAAGACTGCTTCAGTGGATCAACCCAAGTCTATGCTTTTGTGCGAAAACATAGCTGAACAGAAAGTGTTGTTTGGATCCCAATTGTTTGAGGAACAAGAAAATGCTTTGTTAAAGTTCTTGTTCAATAACAAGGATATCTTTGCTTGGTCAGCCAACGATCTTTGTGGTGTCAACAGAGATGTCATCGAGCACTTTTTCAATGTAGACCCAACCGTCAAACTGTAATACTCAAGTTGTATACCAAGTGTAATAAAGAGAGACCCTCATTTTGTGTGTTTCATTTGCATCATAAAAAGAGCACCTATGTAATTGAGAGTGACTAAATAAAACCAATAATACCAAAATAAAAGAAAATGCATCATGTGGAGTTTTATGTTTGTGCATTAAATAAAATAATAATAATAGGAATAATAAGATAATAAATGCTAGAAGTTAAATCAAATCCTAAATTAAAAATGAGGGTTTTGAAAATGAGAAGGAGAAAGGATATAAAATATAAAACAAATTTCATAAATGTTCCAAATTAGTACTTCCTAAGTTCACAATAAAATTCGAGGACAAACTCTGCACAAGGTTTGAATTTAAAAATTTGAATTCAAATTTGGGTATGAAAATAGAAAGAAAGAAAACAGAAAAATAAAAAGAAAAGAAGAAAACCTTACCTGGGCTTCGGCTGTGCTTTTCGGCCCACCAAGGGAAGTGTCCCCCGCGGCCCATCTCCAGCGCGTGTGGGCGCCGACACCCGGGGCCCCTTGTCAGCCTCTACTCCCGCGCGTGCTATCTCCACCTCTCGCTGCGCGGCGGGCTCCACTCGTCAGCCTCCTTCGCACCGCGTCTCGCTCTCTCGCTGCGCGGCGGGACCGCTCCGTCAGCCGGTACACAGCGCGCCCGCGATCGCATTTCACTGCCCCGCGGGACCCGCTGTCAGGTTCATCCTCAACCCGGTGACTTCGGAACAAACTCGCACACACTCCGGCGGAACTTGCGGGCACAATTGCGGCGTGGCGGTGCGGAGTTGACCAGACTCGGGGGAATATATGCCCGAGAGCCACAGTACCTTGACCCTCGATAGCCCTAAGTCAGTGCCCCTCCATCGCTATTCACCGCCGCCGTAAGCAAATCGCGCTGTAGAAGCCGCCGCCAGCTGCCTGCCTCTAGCCTAGCGATCCACCCTCGGCGTACCGCCTATCGGGATCGCCGAGGCGCCGGGAAGCTTTCGGGGACCTTGTGCTGGCTTGGACTTCTTCGGGCGCGGTAAATTCCTCACCGGGGTGCCTTCCTCGCCGTGCCGTCCGCACATCGCCATCGACGGTGCGCCTGCGGTCGCCGAACTTAGGTAAGGATCATCGCCGAGCCTTCGGTTACCTTTGTGAGTGCAATACACCTAGAATCGTTGAGGATTGCGCAGTTGTGGGTGCGTGATTGCTCGCCGTCGTGCGATGTCACCGTAGAGCCGCCCCGCTGCGTGAGCAGGATCCGTGCGCAGCCGATTCCTTAAATTGACAGCCCGGTGAGATTGGTTAGGTGATCCGCTACCTAAATCTCGAGCTTAGGGTAGGAATCGGAGCTCGGGAGCGCGATTGAGTGTCCCTCCGGCGATGCGCCGCCGTGTGGAGGTGAGCGCCGCCGCTGCCGTCGGTAGCGATTGGGGAAAAGACCGTCGACCGTCCGATTAGGATGGACGGTGTAGATTAGGCAGAATTCATCGCTTTGGTCTGGCCTCGTGACAACCGTAGGATCTTAGATGGACGGAGCAGATTTGATCACGCATACCCCCTGGGCGATCCAATCTGGACCGTCCGATGGATAATGAGCGTCTTAGATTAGACATAACTTACCCCTTCGTTTATTTAAATCTGAGCCATCCAATCTTGATCCATCGGCCGAGAATCGCCGTAACCCTTCGCCGTGGCAATTTTTCTAAAGAGACCCTATAGTTTTAAGTATTCAACCCGCCGTCCTTTCCACTGTTTCCTGAGTCTTAGGAGTTTTATCCCGTAGCCCCTGACTTTTCTAGAAATCGAGGCCCAGTCTAGAGACAATTAAAAACAGAGAATTTATTATAAAAATTTGTTTTTAATACAAAAACAATTCTAGAAACTTGTAAAATGCATAGAAAATTCATTTTAGCTCCAAATTGAGTCATTCCAATTCCTAAAATTTTGTAATATTATTCTCTATCATTTAGGATCACTGTTTTGACATGAACTCTGTTAGAAAATAAATTTATCATTTAATCCTATTATAATCACCTTAAATCTTAGGAAATTCATAACTTAAATTCTATAACTCCAAATTCAGTGATTCCAGTTCCTATGGTTTCCTTTTAATGTGTAGATTTTTACTGTATATTTCATTCATCTGTTTGGTGTGATGTTGAATTTGGCTATACTATGTATGTATTGTGTTGATGCGAGTAGACGAGCAAGCTACTGTGGAAACTGAGGTTCAGCAAGTAGAGATAGCTGAGCAGGAGCTCATTACAGGCAAGTTGTGCCCTTGATCACTTACTTTTCCCAGCCATGTTCTTATTAATTTTAATGATCTGCATAGGTTAATTTTGATGGGATCCTTTATGTACCCCAGTTTTGATTACCTCTATACCTTGTTCACCCCTGGAATATTTTTGGGTAGTACTTGCTATTGCTTTATGTGGATTGGGTATGGAGATTCATTATTCATGATTATTCTGTTATTATCTTGTTATTATTATTGTTCATGTTAAGATCATTAAATTAATGGGAACATGGAGCGACCACCCGGGAAAACAGTGCTACCACAAGGGTAGTATGGGATGCCCTTGGCTGATTAATTAGGAAAGCTAGTGGAAGACTACCTTACCCGAAAGGGGCAAGGGCAGTAGGGGAGAGGTCAGTGCGGGGAGGTCCCTAGTTGATTTTGCTGCGATGGCTATCAGCTAGGAACCCTTTACTGGATCTTCCCATAAACTGTAGCGGGTTTTCGGAAGCTAGTGGAACTTTGTAAAGGCCTCGTAGTGGATCCCTAGCCATTCACCTCGGTAGTGTCTAAGGGCCTTGCAAACCCAGGCGACATGGGATACACGACTTGTGGGTAAAGATGCGCAACCTCTGCAGAGTGTAAAACTAGTATACTAGCCGTGCTCACGGTCAAGAGCGGCTCGGACCCTCACATGATTAATTATGGAACTTAAGTTTAATTTGACATTTGCATCGCATTTGGGATTATTTTACTATTACTGTTCTTTATTATTATTAAGGTTTGGTATTTACTTACACTTAGTAATTGCTAATAAAATTTTGACCAACTTATAAAAGCAATGCTTAGCCTTAGCCTTTATTTCATTGTTCAGCCTTACACTACATGGACTCCCACCTTTGGTGAGTTCATGTCACATTATTCCCCACGACTTGTTGAGCTATGATCGTATGTGAGCTCACCCTTGCTGTCTCACACCCCCCCCCACAGGAGAAGAACAGGTTGTTGAAGAGGAGCTGCCTAACACCGAGGAGTTCGATCTGATCTAGGTGGCGTTTCTCAGTCGACATTGGCGCCATCGATCCTTAGTTCGTTTCATGTTTATCTTTATTTTGTAATAAGACTTCCGCTATGTAATAAATACTCTGATGTTTTATGACATTTATCTCTATACACTCTGTTATTATATATGTTGTCTTCTTGGCGCATGTATGAGATGCACCCGGCTTTGTTCTTTAAAACCGGGTGTTACAGAAGTGGTATCAGAGGAAATGTTGACTGTAGGACGAAACCTAGATAGACTGGACAAACCCTTACCTACTTATCTCATTCTGACTCATTCTACACTCACCTCACTCTGATTCTTTCTATACTTATCTTAATCCTGTCTCACCTTCTACTGTTCTACTCTGATCACTCTTACCTTTTCTACTCTGAGACAAGATGGATTTCACACCTTGGAATCCCTACCCCTATGACATTCTAAGAGGTAGGAAGCCTAAGACAAAATTTAAAACTATTTTCTCTATTAAAAATGTTGGTTGATTGTTCTGATGATCAATGCCTGATTTGCTTCTTTGATTGATTGAATTATTATAGATGGACATCTTAGCATGTACCACCATAAGGTATTGGATTAGCTAGGATATGTAAAATATTAATCTGCTTAGCTAATAAATCCCCCAAAGTAACATGATTGTAATTACTGCCTTGTCTACTGCTTCTTCTTACCATATGTATCTAACTCAGATGGTCAATACCAGGAGGGGTGGTGGAATTGACTTGCCTCCTAACCAACACACTCGAAGACAACCTCAGCCACAGCCTGCAGGGATGAATCCTCCCAATCCTCCACCAGGCGGAGTTGACCCACTGGTTGCTGCTCAGATGGCGGTGATGCAGCAGATGGCAGACACCATGGCTGATATGCGTGCCCAGATGCAGCAAGAACGCCAGGAGATGCGTCAAGAAAGAGAAGACATACGCCAGGAGTTGCGCCAGGAGAGAGATGAGATACGCCAAGAAAGGAGGGCGCAACAACAGCTTCAACAACAGCAACAGCAGCAACAAGTGCCACTGCCTCCACCACCACCACCAGCTCCACCTCGTGACAAGCACCGGGAGTTTATGAGCCATAAGCCACCCACCTTCGCCAGTTCGCCAGATCCACTTGATGCAGACGATTGGTTGAAGTCAATTGAGAAGATGCTGAATATTGCACAATGCACTGATCGGGAGAAGGTCTTATATGCTTCTGGACGTCTGACTGGTCCTGCTGCTGACTGGTGGGATTCTTATACTGCTGCCCATGATGCTGCGGATAATATTACTTGGGCAGAGTTTAGTACACAATTCAGGAACTACCATATTCCAGCTGGGATGATAAAGATCAAGAAGAAGGAATTTCTGTCGCTGAAGCAAGGGAGTATGTCAGTCAGCGAGTACCGCGACAAGTTTATTCAGTTATCCAGATATGCTCCGGAGGAAGTTGCTGAGGATGAGAGGAAGCAGGAGCATTTCATTGAAGGACTTAATGGACCACTGCAGTATGCTCTAGTGGCACACACATTTCCATCATTTCAGAGGCTGCTTGATAAGGCACTGGCTATTGAGCACAAGCGTGTTCAACTGGGAGATTTGAAGAGAAAGGCCATATCTCAAGGACAGGGTAGCAGCAGTGTTCGTCCTCGCTACAGTTCACCACAGAGTACACCGCCTCGACCAGGAGGACCGCGCCCAGTTCAGCAATCACCACTGAGGACACCTACTCGACAGGCTACCCCTACTGGCACCCCGACAAAGTTTGCAGGACAGAGTGCGGGCACTCAATGTTTCAAGTGTGGGAAGATTGGCCATTATGCAAATGTCTGCCCACAGAGGATTGCTACTACTCCAACTCAGAACAAGCAACAGACCCCTGGCAAGGGATATTCTATAGCCAGGGTGAATCAAGTCAGCGTTGATGATACTCCTGATGGTGGGGACCTCGTAATTGGTATGTTTTATGTTAATGCAATTCCTGCAACAATATTGTTTGATTCTGGTGCCACACATTCATTCATGTCTGCTAGATATGCCAGCACAAATGAAATACCACTGCTAAATATGAGAAAACCCCTGATAGTAATTACACCTAAAGGGCCTGTTGAGGCGAATCAAATGACACGTAGATTGACCTTGACTATTATGGGTAGAGAATTTGGAGCTACTGCTATAATATTGGAGTCAAGCAGTATAGATCTGATCCTTGGTATGTCATGGTTAAGAAAGGCAAAGGCCGTTATAGCATGTGGTAGGGGTACTATAGAGCTCACTACCACTAAAGGAGAAAGATTTCAAGTCAATATTGCAGTAACCTCCTCATCCATGCGTGCAATGTTCTTTATGCCCGAGGAGTTTGTTGGTGACAACATCCGGGTGGTTAGAGATTTTCCGGATGTCTTTCCAGAGGAGTTACCAGGGATGCCACCAGATAGAGAAGTTGAGTTTGTTATTGATCTCTTACCTGGAACCGCCCCTATTTCTAAACGGCCATATAGAATGTCCGTGGAGGAGTTGAAGGAACTGAAGAAGCAGTTAACGGAGTTACAAGAGGCGGGGTATATTCGTCCAAGTTCATCACCTTGGGGAGCACCAGTGTTATTTGTGCAAAAGAAGGATGGATCGCAACGGATGTGTGTGGATTACAGATCTCTTAATGATGTTACAGTGAAGAACAAGTATCCGTTGCCCCGTATTGAGGATTTATTTGATCAGATGAGAGGAGCCAGGGTATTCTCGAAGATTGATCTCCGATCGGGATACCATCAGATGAAGATTAGACCATCGGATATTCCAAAGACGGCTTTCTCAACCCGATATGGATTATATGAGTTCACTGTTATGTCATTTGGACTAACCAATGCACCAGCTTACTTCATGAATTTGATGAATAAGGTGTTTATGGAATACTTGGACAGATTCGTCGTGGTGTTCATCGACGATATCCTTATCTATTCTAAGAATGAGAGTGACCATGAAGAACATCTAAGGTTGGTGCTACAGAAGTTACGAGATAATGAACTCTACGCTAAGTTTAGCAAGTGTGAGTTTTGGATTGACAAGGTGCCATTCCTTGGTCATATCATTTCCAATGGAGGAATAGCAGTGGATCCTGCTAAAGTTAAGGAGATAATGGAGTGGAGAGTGCCCACTACAGTTACGGAGATTCGGAGTTTCTTGGGACTCGCAGGATATTATCGGAGATTTATTGAAGGGTTTTCTAAGATTGCCAAGCCTATGACATCGCTTTTGGAGAAAGGAAAAGAATTTAAGTGGGATGAGAAGTGTCAAGAGAGTTTTGATCAATTGAAGGAAAGGTTGATGTCACCTCCAGTATTGATTATGCCAGATCTGCAGAAGGGATTTGATATTTATTGTGATGCATGCGGCCAAGGACTTGGATGTGTGCTTATGCAAGATGGTCATGTGATTGCCTATGCATCTCGTCAGTTGAGGAAGCATGAATTGAACTACCCCACTCATGATTTGGAATTGGCTGCAGTTGTGCATGCACTTAAGATTTGGAGACACTACATTATGGGAACTAAGTGCCAAGTATACACGGATCACAAGAGTTTGAAGTATATATTCACTCAAAAGGATCTCAACCTCAGACAGCGTCGTTGGTTGGAGCTCATTAAGGATTATGACTTGGAAATTCATTATCACCCAGGCAAGGCGAATTTGGTTGCAGATGCCTTGAGTCGGAAGGAGCATGTTCACTCCACTTTCGTGGTTCAGCTACCTGATGAATTAGCAAAGGATTTTGAGAGACTCAACCTGGGAATTGTTACACATACAGAAGGAGTGACTATTGAATTGGAACCTACCTTGGAGCAAGAAATTCGTAAAGGCCAGATTGGTGATGCTAAGATTCAGGAGATCAAGGATCTGATAACAGAGGGTAGAGGCCCAGAGTTCACAGAGGATGAGCAAGGCACGATATGGTTCAAGAATCGGATCTGTGTTCCCGATATTGATAGTCTTCGGGAAACCATATTGAAGGAAGCACATGACTCAGTTTATTCTATTCATCCTGGGAGCACTAAGATGTATCAAGATTTGAAGCAAAAGTATTGGTGGTATGGATTGAAGAGAGATGTGGCTGCACATGTGGCTATGTGCGATGTATGCCAAAGAGTTAAAGCTGAACACCAAAGGCCAGCCGGACTATTGCATCCACTGAAAATACCTGAGTGGAAATGGGAAGAGATTGGTATGGACTTCATTGTTGGATTACCCCGCACTTCTGCTGGATATGATTCTATATGGGTGATTGTGGACAGGCTAACCAAAGTAGCCCACTTTATTCCAGTGAAGACCACTTATTCAGGAGCTAAGTTGGCAGAGTTGTACATGGCACGGATCGTATGCCTGCATGGTGTGCCAAAGAAGATTGTGTCAGATCGAGGATCACAGTTTACCTCTCGATATTGGAAGCAGTTGCACGAGTCATTGGATACAAGATTGAATTTTAGTTCGGCTTACCATCCCCAGACTGATGGGCAGACTGAGAGGGCTAACCAAGTACTGGAAGATATGTTAAGAGCTTGTGCTCTTAAGCATGGTGGTAGTTGGGATAAGAGTCTACCGTATGCGGAGTTCTCTTATAATAATAGCTATCAGGCCAGTTTGAAGATGTCACCGTTTGAGGCTTTGTATGGCAGAAAGTGCAGGACTCCCTTGTATTGGAATCAAACTGGTGAAAGACAATTGTTTGGACCTGAGATTATACAAGAAGCAGAGGAACAAGTTCAGCAAATAAGGGAGAATTTGAGAACTGCACAATCCAGGCAGAAAAGTTATGCTGATACCCGGAGAAGACTACTTGAGTTTAAGGAGGGCGATTATGTCTATTTGAAGGTGTCACCACTCCGGGGCATGAGAAGGTTCAAAGTCAAAGGAAAGTTGTCCCCTCGCTTTATTGGACCCTTTTTAATCTTAAAGCGAGTGGGAGAGGTTGCATATCAATTGGAGTTACCGGATCATCTCGCGGATGTTCATGATGTATTCCATGTATCTCAGCTGAAGAAATGCCTCAGGGTGCCTGAAGAACAGTTACCACTGGAAGACCTTAGTGTTCAAGAGGATTTGACTTATGCTGAGTACCCCATCAAGATTTTGGATACTTTGACTCGAGTTACGAGGAATAAGGTTATAAAGATGTGCAAAGTTCAATGGAGTCACCACGGTGAAGATGAAGCAACTTGGGAAAGAGAAGAAGAGCTTCGTATAGATTTTCCCCACCTTTTCCCTAGATCTTCTTAAATCTCGAGGACGAGATTATTTTTAAGGGGGGTAGGATTTGTAATACTCAAGTTGTATACCAAGTGTAATAAAGAGAGACCCTCATTTTGTGTGTTTCATTTGCATCATAAAAAGAGCACCTATGTAATTGAGAGTGACTAAATAAAACCAATAATACCAAAATAAAAGAAAATGCATCATGTGGAGTTTTATGTTTGTGCATTAAATAAAATAATAATAATAGGAATAATAAGATAATAAATGCTAGAAGTTAAATCAAATCCTAAATTAAAAATGAGGGTTTTGAAAATGAGAAGGAGAAAGGATATAAAATATAAAACAAATTTCATAAATGTTCCAAATTAGTACTTCCTAAGTTCACAATAAAATTCGAGGACAAACTCTGCACAAGGTTTGAATTTAAAAATTTGAATTCAAATTTGGGTATGAAAATAGAAAGAAAGAAAACAGAAAAATAAAAAGAAAAGAAGAAAACCTTACCTGGGCTTCGGCTGTGCTTTTCGGCCCACCAAGGGAAGTGTCCCGCGCGGCCCATCTCCAGCGCGTGTGGGCGCCGACACCCGGGGCCCCTTGTCAGCCTCTACTCCCGCGCGTGCTATCTCCACCTCTCGCTGCGCGGCGGGCTCCACTCGTCAGCCTCCTTCGCACCGCGTCTCGCTCTCTCGCTGCGCGGCGGGACCGCTCCGTCAGCCGGTACACAGCGCGCCCGCGATCGCATTTCACTGCCCCGCGGGACCCGCTGTCAGGTTCATCCTCAACCCGGTGACTTCGGAACAAACTCGCACACACTCCGGCGGAACTTGCGGGCACAATTGCGGCGTGGCGGTGCGGAGTTGACCGGACTCGGGGGAATATATGCCCGAGAGCCACAGTACCTTGACCCTCGATAGCCCTAAGTCAGTGCCCCTCCATCGCTATTCACCGCCGCCGTAAGCAAATCGCGCTGTAGAAGCCGCCGCCAGCTGCCTGCCTCTAGCCTAGCGATCCACCCTCGGCGTACCGCCTATCGGGATCGCCGAGGCGCCGGGAAGCTTTTGGGGACCTTGTGCTGGCTTGGACTTCTTCGGGCGCGGTAAATTCCTCACCGGGGTGCCTTCCTCGCCGTGCCGTCCGCACATCGCCATCGACGGTGCGCCTGCGGTCGCCGAACTTAGGTAAGGATCATCGCCGAGCCTTCGGTTACCTTTGTGAGTGCAATACACCTAGAATCGTTGAGGATTGCGCAGTTGTGGGTGCGTGATTGCTCGCCGTCGTGCGATGTCACCGTAGAGCCGCCCCGCTGCGTGAGCAGGATCCGTGCGCAGCCGATTCCTTAAATTGACAGCCCGGTGAGATTGGTTAGGTGATCCGCTACCTAAATCTCGAGCTTAGGGTAGGAATCGGAGCTCGGGAGCGCGATTGAGTGTCCCTCCGGCGATGCGCCGCCGTGTGGAGGTGAGCGCCGCCGCTGCCGTCGGTAGCGATTGGGGAAAAGACCGTCGACCGTCCGATTAGGATGGACGGTGTAGATTAGGCAGAATTCATCGCTTTGGTCTGGCCTCGTGACAACCGTAGGATCTTAGATGGACGGAGCAGATTTGATCACGCATACCCCCTGGGCGATCCAATCTGGACCGTCCGATGGATAATGAGCGTCTTAGATTAGACATAACTTACCCCTTCGTTTATTTAAATCTGAGCCATCCAATCTTGATCCATCGGCCGAGAATCGCCGTAACCCTTCGCCGTGGCAATTTTTCTAAAGAGACCCTATAGTTTTAAGTATTCAACCCGCCGTCCTTTCCACTGTTTCCTGAGTCTTAGGAGTTTTATCCCGTAGCCCCTGACTTTTCTAGAAATCGAGGCCCAGTCCAGAGACAATTAAAAACAGAGAATTTATTATAAAAATTTGTTTTTAATACAAAAACAATTCTAGAAACTTGTAAAATGCATAGAAAATTCATTTTAGCTCCAAATTGAGTCATTCCAATTCCTAAAATTTTGTAATATTATTCTCTATCATTTAGGATCACTGTTTTGACATGAACTCTGTTAGAAAATAAATTTATCATTTAATCCTATTATAATCACCTTAAATCTTAGGAAATTCATAACTTAAATTCTATAACTCCAAATTCAGTGATTCCAGTTCCTATGGTTTCCTTTTAATGTGTAGATTTTTACTGTATATTTCATTCATCTGTTTGGTGTGATGTTGAATTTGGCTATACTATGTATGTATTGTGTTGATGCGAGTAGACGAGCAAGCTACTGTGGAAACTGAGGTTCAGCAAGTAGAGATAGCTGAGCAGGAGCTCATTACAGGCAAGTTGTGCCCTTGATCACTTACTTTTCCCAGCCATGTTCTTATTAATTTTAATGATCTGCATAGGTTAATTTTGATGGGATCCTTTATGTACCCCAGTTTTGATTACCTCTATACCTTGTTCACCCCTGGAATATTTTTGGGTAGTACTTGCTATTGCTTTATGTGGATTGGGTATGGAGATTCATTATTCATGATTATTCTGTTATTATCTTGTTATTATTATTGTTCATGTTAAGATCATTAAATTAATGGGAACATGGAGCGACCACCCGGGAAAACAGTGCTACCACAAGGGTAGTATGGGATGCCCTTGGCTGATTAATTAGGAAAGCTAGTGGAAGACTACCTTACCCGAAAGGGGCAAGGGCAGTAGGGGAGAGGTCAGTGCGGGGAGGTCCCTAGTTGATTTTGCTGCGATGGCTATCAGCTAGGAACCCTTTACTGGATCTTCCCATAAACTGTAGCGGGTTTTCGGAAGCTAGTGGAACTTTGTAAAGGCCTCGTAGTGGATCCCTAGCCATTCACCTCGGTAGTGTCTAAGGGCCTTGCAAACCCAGGCGACATGGGATACACGACTTGTGGGTAAAGATGCGCAACCTCTGCAGAGTGTAAAACTAGTATACTAGCCGTGCTCACGGTCAAGAGCGGCTCGGACCCTCACATGATTAATTATGGAACTTAAGTTTAATTTGACATTTGCATCGCATTTGGGATTATTTTACTATTACTGTTCTTTATTATTATTAAGGTTTGGTATTTACTTACACTTAGTAATTGCTAATAAAATTTTGACCAACTTATAAAAGCAATGCTTAGCCTTAGCCTTTATTTCATTGTTCAGCCTTACACTACATGGACTCCCACCTTTGGTGAGTTCATGTCACATTATTCCCCACGACTTGTTGAGCTATGATCGTATGTGAGCTCACCCTTGCTGTCTCACACCCCCCCCACAGGAGAAGAACAGGTTGTTGAAGAGGAGCTGCCTAACACCGAGGAGTTCGATCTGATCTAGGTGGCGTTTCTCAGTCGACATTGGCGCCATCGATCCTTAGTTCGTTTCATGTTTATCTTTATTTTGTAATAAGACTTCCGCTATGTAATAAATACTCTGATGTTTTATGACATTTATCTCTATACACTCTGTTATTATATATGTTGTCTTCTTGGCGCATGTATGAGATGCACCCGGCTTTGTTCTTTAAAACCGGGTGTTACACAAACTGAGGAAGCAGAAGCTTCGGAAGATGTCAGATGACAAAGTCAAAGGTGCAAGAAACGAAGTTAAAAGACTCCTTAGTGCTGGAGTGATCAAAGAGGTGGCATACCCAGAATGGTTAGCCAACACTGTGATGGTAAAGAAGGCCAATGGAAAGTGGAGAATGTGCATCGATTTCACAGATCTCAATAAGGCGTGTCCGAAGGATGAATTTCCCTTACCAAGAATAGACTCCCTCATAAATGCGGTAGCCACTTCAGAGCTTATGAGCCTATCGGACTATTACTCAGGCTATCATCAGATTTGGATGAAGAAAGAAGATGAGCACAAAACAAGCTTCATAACCCCTAGTGGAACTCATTGCTATCTTCGGATGCCTGAGGGGCTCAAAGATGCCGGAGGAAGCTTCAATACGATGACTTCCAAAGTTCTCTGCACTTAAATTGGCAGGAATGTTTTGACACGTGTTGATGATATCATAGTCAAAAGTACAAAGCAAGAAAATCACATTATCGATTTGCAAGAAACATTTGCTAATTTCAGAAAGGCTGGCATCAAGTTAAACCCAGAAAAATGCGTCTTCGGGGTAAAGAAAGGAAAATTTCTTGGATGTCTAGTATCAACAAAGGGGATTGAAGCTAATCCAAACAAAATAGAAGCTATACTTCGCATGGAACCACCAAAGTCAAGAAAAGGTGCTCAGAGATTGACATGCAGGCTAGCATCATTGAATAGGTTTATTTCAAGATCAGCAGAAAGGAATCTGCCATTTTTTGAAGTATTAAAGTCGGTCGAAGTCTTTCAATGGGGGACAGTTCATCAAAAAGCCTTTGAAGATTTGAAACAATATCTTATACAGTTGACAACTTTGACTCCACCTTCATCAGGAGCTCCATTGCTATTGTATGTAGCAGCTTCCCAGGCGGTAGTTACTGCAGCGCTGGTGCAAGAAAAGCAAGATGAACAAACAAAGAAACAAGTCCCAATTTACTTCGTCTCCTTTTGGGGCTTCGAAAGCTTAGGGCCATGGGGATAAGAAGGGCAGTGCTTAAATCTGACTCTCAAGTCATCACAGGCCAGGTTGACAAAAGCAGTAAGGCAAGAGACCCGAAGCTTGAAAAATATCTTGACACAGTCCGAATGATGGAAGCTTCATTCGAAGGATTTTCAGTGAAAACATCCTAAGAGGAGACAATGAAAATAGGCAGATTTACTAGCTAAATCAGCGGCACAGGGGCTCCTGCTTCCCCTAGAAGTATTCTTTGAAACTCTCAAAACACCTTCGATTGAACTCATGGAAAGAGCGGTGCTCACAATTTCACCTATACATAGCGACTATTGGAGAACAGAAATTGTATCTTTCCTCTAGGGCAACTATCCTTCGGACGATGAAGTTTACATAAAAAGGATGCATGCCAGAACAAGGCCATATGTGATTATAGAGGGGCAATTGTTCAATCAAGGAGTTTGCTCAGCATTACTAAAATGCCTATCCAGAGCCAAAGGTCAAGAGCTGATGAAGGAAATACACTTAGAAATATGTGGAGCCCACATTGGATCTAGGCCACTCCTCGGCAAATCTTTTAGACAAGGATTTTATTGGCCGAAGGCTGCCTTTGATGCAGCGGATCTAGTACAAAAATGTGAAAATTGCGAGAAGTGTGCCAGAGATCAGAAACAACCTTCATCTTTAACACAACTGATTCATTTAAAAGTTTTTCTGGTAGAACATCATTTGTCGTTTCGGTGTGCCGAAGGCTATCACAGTTGACAATGGAGCACAATTCGACTCCGAAGCATTTAAAACCTTTTATGATCAGATTGGAACGAAGATACACTTTGCATTAGTGAGACATCCAGAATCCAATGGTTTAGTAGAACGGGCAAATGGAATCATCATCACATGGATAATGAAATCAATCTTTAATCTACCAAAGGGAAAGTGGCCAGACGAATTGGTGAAAGTAGTGTGGAATCATAACACTGTTGTCTCGAGGTCAACATGGTTCACTTCATTTAAGCTTTTATTCAGAGACGAAGCAATAACACCAGAAGAAGCAAAAACAGGATCGATAAGGACTCTAGCTTCAGAAGAGGACGAAGACACTTGCAAAGTATCAAAAGACACCATAGGAGGGGTCAGACTTCAAACAATAGATCATATCAATAAATACCAAGCTGAAATAGTAAAGTGGCGGGACAGGAAAGTGAGACTAAAGATTATTAAGTCAGGACATTTGGTGCTTCGAAGAATAGCCAACCCAGAAACAGTAGGGAAGCCACAACTCAAGTGGGAGGCCCCTTCTTAGTAGTATCTTCGTTAAGACCTGGTTCATATAGGTTAAGAGACATGGATGAGAATGATATTCCGAGATCATGGAACGCAGACGAGCTTTGGAGATACTATGTGTAACAACCATGTAATTTGTTTCTTTTTCCTACGACACCCTTTTCCTTTCAAGAGGGGAGAAAGGTTTTTAATGGGGCCATATGTTGTAATTTTCATCTTCCTTTCACAACCCTTCCCAATACAAGGGCCAATTCCCCCCATATGTAAAATGTAAAGATCTGAGATTACACCATCTAGTGTAAAAATATGAAAAAACTCCAAAGTCATTCCTACAAGGATGTAGAGCTAAAATGCCACCTAAGTAAAAGGTGAAGTAGCTCCAAAGTCGTTCCTACGGTGATGCAGAGCTACAATGTCACCTAAGTAAAAGGTGAAGAAGCTCCAAAGTCAGTCTTAAGGGGATGCAGAGCTAAACTATCACCTAAGTAAGAGGTGAAGAGACTCCAAAGTCGTTCCTAAGGGGATGCAGAATCTAGGTGCGTATTTGGGTGGGTTTTTTATCTTCGGCATACACTTGCATATTTCATCACATCATATTTTGCATTCATACAAACATACATTAGACATCTGTAGCTTCATCGCATTATGGCATATCGCATAAGACACTAGTGGAAAAGAAAGAAAGGTTTTTGGCTCTGGCTCGAAAATGCTTCGATGTGAACGAAAAGAAGGGAAGGTGTTTTTCGCCTTCGGCTAAAAAACTGGAAGCATTGGTTTCGTCCACAACAAAGCAAGCAACAATGGAAGAAGAAGTAAGGTAATATTACAAGGTATCCATAAATATTTACAAAGGTTTTACATTCTTCGACATTTTTGCCAAATATAATGATTTTTACAAAGAGCTTTAAGAGCATCTCTTAGTCACTAACAGAAGAAGGGACAACTTTGGAAGTATTCTTTAGATTTTTTGAATAAGCTTCGGCTTATCAGCCTTCATCAACATTGCCCTAAAAAGCAATAAGACAACGTCGTTGTGAAACATAATGAGATAAAACATGAAAAAAGCATGAAAGTAAGAAAATCTTCATACCTTGTTAACTAAGGCTCATGCTTCGTCTCCAACAATCTCTCGGCCAACCTTAGTCCAGATCTGGGTAATAAATCTATTACCCACACTTCTGGCTTCGGCCAGGATATTGATTAAGTCTGATGACAAAAGGCCGAAGGTTGGTGTATTAATAGTCCTAAGATGATTGTATACAATCTTGGCGAAAGTAGCAGTTGTCCCATGGGTAGGCACTAGCGCGCAAAAATCACCATGACCAACTATGACTTCGTCAAGATCATCAATCTCCTTCTCAATCCATTCGAGTGCTCATGGGATATTTTCGGTAGAAAGGTTGGCTTCCTTAGACATAGCTCTGACAGAATTGAAGACACTTTTTAACCGAGCAGTACATTGTGTTGCAAAGCCGAAACATTTATCCCGAAGAGCTTTAAGTGTTCCACTTAGCTTAAGATTTTTCTCAGCTTCAGCCTTGATTGTCATGTTTAAAGCTTCGGACTCACGACTGAATTGACTTGAATTTTCTTCCAAAAGTGTCTTTGTTTCCTTCAGCTATTTACTCAATTTCTCAATTTTTATATCTTGATTTGAAACTACAATTCCTTGTTTCTCATTTTGAAGCTGAGCTTCGACGAGTGAGCCCTCGGCTGAGCTAAGCAAGGTGTCTTTTTCCTTCAACGAATTTTCAACTTCTTCAATCTTCTTCTCCAAGCCACTGATAACAAACTCGTTTTCCTATCTTCATCATCTTGCTGCATTTTCAGAGCCTTGCTCAGTAGTAAACTCTGAGTCAAAAGACAAAGTCGAGTTAGACCTTCATTGATGAAATTCTAAAACTAACCTGACAAAGGAAAAGCAGTGGAAAAATCATATCTTAAAATTTGAGTAGAATAAGCTGCCTGTGATATGTTGTCCCTTATAACCGCTAATGTCTTTTTCTAGCTTCAGAAATCTGATACTCTTTGACAGCATGCTCACAATTTTTGCCCCAGCATGATCACATATACATCCTAAAATCTCTTCGTCCACGTTGCCGAAGAGAATAGATCCAAGCTGGTAGCCACCAGACATAGCAAATTCCTTCAATTCAGATATATCCTCTTCGGAAAGTTGTTAGTCGCCCAGGTGCCGTAGATAGAAGCTTTTGTCTTCCAAAGAGGCTTCTTCAGTTCTTTTTTCCTTTGACGTTGAAGTCTTGGCAACAATTGTCCCCTCGATATTTTTCTCAGGTGCAACACTAGCAATAAGTCTATCAATTTCTAACAAGGTTGTCCCGAGGGGACCACCACGGTTTTCAGCCTGTTGAGGCCCTTCGTCAGTCACACAGGGTACAACCTTCTTTTGAATCACCGGAGGCAGAGTATCAAGAACAACTCTCATCACATTTATTATCCGACGTTTTTTCTGTGCGTTCTCTCCATCGGGTGCCGAAGGCTCCTTGTCTACCTCTACTTCGGCAGTTCCCTTAGTATTGTTCTTTTGTGGCTGTAATAAGCTTGTTATCTCTGATCCTAGAGGACTTAGCATCATGAAAGGCAAGAGTTCAGTCATTACCTCTAGAATTTCTGCCATGTCAATAGAAGTTGCCAAAGGGGTCTCTGCCGAATGCTTCGACAGAGATGGTCTTTCTTCTTCTCCACGGCTGGATGACATAATCTTCCTTTTCTTTGATGCCGAAGGTTCTGGTGTCAACTTTGGTTTCTTTGTTAACCTTTTCTTCCTGTCCTTCTCGATAGATCTCCACGCTTGCCTTTTCAAGATGCTCACAACCCTTTTCTTTTTTACTCCCCGGCTCCTTCATCAAGTCTCTCATAGTTAGGATATTCGAAGCCAATGGCATCCATCACTCGATTCAGCCTTTGTTTCTCTCATGTGCCAAAGGCAGCGGTCATTAGCTGGTCCTATTTCTTAGTATAATTTCTGAGGATTTCGTTACACATTGTTTCGATGACCTCCAACCATTCGGCATAGGGTTTGCTGAACTTTTTCTGAAATTTAAAATGATATGGAAGTCTTACAAGCTCAAATTTTTTCCCTTCTTCCTTCTTCGGCATCCCCCACCCAACAAATGTTGGAAAGGTTTTGTTAGCCAGATATTCTTGCACCAAATCTCGAGTACTAATGTGCTCTGCCATGACTCTGAATTCCACTTGGGCTAACTGGCAGGGGAAACCGAGTTGCATGTTGCATAATGGTCTTGTCATGCCGAAGCTCAATTTCAGGGGACTCATCACCATAGTCATAAGCTTCTCCCTTCTCTTTTCATCAGCTTTCACATAAAACCATTCACTTGTCCAGCTAGTCGGCCACTTGGTGTGATATCCAATTACGGGGGTTTAGTATCCTTTCGGTACACAAAATTGTAACACCCGAAGTTCTTGTGCAGTTCATCTACTCTCACTTTAGCCTGGTAATGGAGTTCATGTACCCTGCAAAATTCTTCAGCATTGGCACTCCTTCCTTGGCTTCGGAGAGCCCATATCTACACACTAAGCCTAACTATAGCATTTGAAGTTAGTTGATGAAGGTAGATTTCAAACTTCTTCAAAACTTCACCGATCATTTCATAAAGAGGGAACCGAAGTCTGGCCCTAAAGAAGCTCTTAAAAACAACAACTTCATCATCTCTTGGCTCTAAAATTACTTCGTCCCTAGCGAACCTTATCAATTCGTCATAATCTTTTCCAAAATATCCAAGCTTCTTCATCAAAATCAAATCTTCTGCCTTTACAGTGGTTTTTCCAAATTCAAGATGACTGGGCTTGCTCGGACTCAAGATGTCATCATCCTCTTCGTCATCACTGGCAGCTTCGGCAATAGTTTGTTCAGCTTCGACAAAAACGACATCTTTTTTGGAACAAAACTCTTCTCCCTCTTAGACAATCAACTCAGAATGTCTCATCACTTCTAAAATGGGGGCTGTCTCAGTAGCCTCAGTCTCTTCACCTTTGTTTGTTAGCCTGGCACTCTGGCAGTAGACCTAACTCTAGCCCTTTCAATTCCTTAAGACGAAGCTAAAATTCAACTCATTTCACGTTTGTTCGAAGGTCACACAGCAAATGCAAAGATGAGAAAAAGCTTTGGCTTCAATAATTTTTTTAACAGCATAACGTTGCAATAGCAATGAATGGTGTGGTAACTTCTTACCAACTCATCTATTTATATAGCTCTACAGGTGATGAAGACGAACCGCCGTAACGTGTATACAGACTGATCGGTGGACCGACAAAGGTCGTAACTTTTTATTCGTTTTTTAATAACAACCTAAGGGAAGGTGTTTTTTGGACCTTCGGCATTCAGAAGCCTTCGTGTTTTTTGTAGATCAAGCTCATTATAAAAAACGACCTAGCACCGCGAAGGAACTACTGTTGGAGGTCTCCTTTTCTATCGAAGGTCCTCAAGACGGAGAAATTGTCTATAAACAACAAGATTGAATGCCGAAGCTACAACGAGCATGCGTAAAGCGTCGAAGGATTATATCTTTGGCTTAAGGTGGTTACGAAGGTCAAACATGATGTTGATCCGAAGAGAAAAAGACTAGTTTATCTATAATGTTTTGAATTAGATTATGTGTAAATGTTAATGTCATAAATATATTTTTACCCGGGTTGCGTCCCGTGCCTATAAATAGGTGAACAGTATTCCGTACTGTTCCACGCCAGAATTGAGATTGCGCTATCGTCTTCTCCTTCGAGCAAGCCGAATGTATTAATGTAATGTACGTTATATATCAGTTTGTTAATATAGGATATGGATATTAATATTTTGTTAATATAGGATATAGATATTAATATTTGTTTAAGTAATAAATACGAAATAAATGAAAATACAATGTTACATCTGTAATTATATTTTCATTTTTGCGAATGATGAAGATGCAATCTTCGTACAAGATTCATTATATATAAAATAAGATAATGTTTCGAAGTACAAAATTACTTAACGTTTAAAAATCGTGTTTTCTGGTTTATGGTTCGTCAATCGAAAACAATTGACCAAAAATCTTATCTACCCATATGCGATAAAATAAAATCTTTCAATTACCTGCTTCCGGCAGCGGTACGATGGCCGCTGCGAGAATGGCGCTCGTCTCTTGCGCCCGCCGCCTCCCGTCCTTACCCTCTCCGCTCACCCTCTCGAGGCCCCGCGCCGGCGCCGTCTCATTTCTGGCTGCCCAACCGTCGCCCGCGACGGCACCGAGATCCGGCAGGAATCTTGGTCTCTTCTGTTCTTTATCACCGACGTCGCCATCGCTAACTGAGGCCGCCGTAGCACTGCCGCCACCGAAGGCTGCGGTGGAAGAGACGAAGCCCCCTGTGCCGAGCGGGGACGAGAAGGGGGAACCGACCGTGGAGGAGCTAGCGGGCCTGCTGGACGTCCGGGTGGGCCGAGTGGTGAAGGCGTGGAGGCACCCGGAGGCGGACACCCTCTACGTTGAGGAGGTGGACGTAGGTGAGGCGGAGCCCCGGACCATCTGCAGCGGCCTCGTCAACTTCCTCCCCATCGAAGAGCTCCAGGTATGGACATGATAAATTGCGTCCCTTAGTAGCAGCCGCGGTATATAATAGTAATAGCCGTACAAAATGTCATGTTCGAATCCAGTTTAGCTATGTTTTGTTAGAGTGTATATATCAATTCAAATGGACAAACACCTGTCACCTCTATCAGTTATGATTTACGACAGTTCCAATGTACCTAGTTTTATTTTTATATGCTGCAAATAAACTCCAGAGAGAAGGGCGATATAAGGATAGCCTAAACAATCCTCAAGGATCATGACTCACTCTAGATTTGAACTTGAGAATAGTCCATCCACACTGATTCTGGACACATGGTCAACAGTTAGAGAAATTGTCTTGACAAATCCAGTTTATCCAATCGTGTGGATTGTATCCATGTTGTAACTTACACCCATTATTTCATTATTGATTATGATGATATGTAGCCCCAAAAATCCTCAAGGATCATGGCTCACTCTAGATTTGAACTTAGTATAGTCAATCCATACAGATTCTTTACACATGGTCAACAGTTAGAGAAATTGGGGACCAAATTGTGTTGACAGATACAGTTTCGTGTGGATTGTATCCATGTTGTAACTTACATCCATTACTTCATTATCGATTCTTATGACCTGTGCAGGACAGAAACGTCATTGTTCTTGCTAACCTCAAACCAAGGAACATGCGTGGCATCAAGTCAAATGGCATGCTCATGGCTGCCTCTGATGCTTCCCATGAGAATGTGGAGCTGCTCATCCCTTCAGAAGGTTCCTTTCCTGGTGAAAGAGTATGGTTCGGTTCTGAAGAAGAAAAGAACCGTCAATCTGACCCTGCATCACCAAATCAGGTATCACATAATAATACAAATTTAAGACGTTTTGCCTATCTTTTGAATCTTTTGTTAGCAGCTGGTTGAGTGTTGACATATGTGCAAACAATGTTTACTACTACTTTCTTTTTAGACTATGATTTGCTATTGTTTCTACACCTTATTGCTAGGTTGCACAAATACTTTCCTAGAACCTGGTATTGCATATCTATCCGATATGGATGTACATCCAATACGCCGCCGACACGTATCTTAGGATTATCCGATTTTTACTCTAGAACTAGAACTAGAGAACCTTAAATTCTTCTAAACAACGATAACCTTGAGTACTCATCTTTTATTTTAGCCAATCCTTTTGACATGGGAAAGAATTTCTTAAAGGAAACCACCCTCAATGTCGATACCTCTTTATCTTTATGGAGTTGTTCGTGGCTGTAGGATCGTAAAATATAAAGATAGACAATCTGTGGGGAATCTTTTCATTCTCCTTGAGGTCCATACACACAGGTAAGCCACCAAGCAGAACCTCCCTCTTTCATAAACTGCACTGAGACACTGTAATTATCAACTCTATTCAAACACGTGTACCCCAGCACTTGTTTCCAAGCCACCACTAGCTCCAGCCGAAGGGAGAAAGACAAAATCAGTAAATTGGGAACCAAGCATGGAGAGAATTGTTCCTCTGGAAATAAATTGCATTTTTGTCTCTTGAAAACAAACCACGTCCACCTGAGAGGAGTCAACTAATTCTTTAACAGAATCCTGCTTCACAGTGGAATTTAAGCCCCTCACATTCCACACTGACCACTCATCCAGCAGATATATCTGTCATAGGACTTCCATATAAGCATGACCTGGAAGTCTAGATACATTTTTCATCATCAAAATAAAAATGAGATGTCATTAGTTCTTGATTTTATTTTACCATGCTAAAGAATTTTTCTTGTGTTTCATAAATGAATTTAATTAAGTACCTTTGACATTTGCACAGCAGTGTACATTTCAATTTAGTATTGTAGATAGACCACAGATCTGATGTCTGAAAAAAGATCATTTCATATGGACCATATTTTGATAGCAACTACACCTTTTAAGCTCTGGTTTTAGCATGTTATTTAGATAGAGGCATGCCATATCGATTGTAGAACACATGGTTACATCATTTTGCAAGTTCAATTGGAAAATCCTTAGTTAAAGAGTCTGGTATTGATTAGAGAACTCTGAAGAAAGAAATCTAGTGTTCACAAATAACAGGAATAAAATAGATATATCTTCTAGTATTTCTAGCAACAAACACTGCAATTTGGTGCTTTCTAAGGTAAAACAAAATATGGTGAAAAACTAGTCCTGTGGATTGAAACAAGCTTGAATTTGAAAACCTTGTGACGATAACAACAACGACAAAACCTTTAGTCCCAAGTTGGGGTAGGATAGAGTTAAGACCTAATAGAAGCTACAAATTAAGGTTCATAAAAACAATGTAAGTAATACGTATGAATTAAAATTTACTGAACCAATTTACACTAGTGCATGCTTGCATATTAGTCGTCGCCGCATATTAGTCGTCGCCTTTACGGCAACGACTAATATGCAAGCAAATATTAGGTGCAAGCGAGCAACCAAACTTTTTTGTCTGTTAAATCTAAATCCAACGGTAGATACAACTGTGGTTTGTTAAGGGTTTTTTTGTAAAGCTACATCAGGTGGTGGTGGAAGGGTTTAAGTGCTAAATATAACATACCGTTGGATCTAGATCTAACGGAGTAAAATATCTGCTTGCACGCTTCCACCTAGTGCATGCTTGCATATTAGTCGTCGCCTTTACACTAAACAAACATAGAGGCCTTATTTGTACTAAAAACTTAGGAATCTTAGTCTTGCTGCTGAAGTTGTTTATGAGCAATGCTCGTAATGCATCATTCCACTTTTGTCAGGTCCAAAAGAAGAAGATCTGGGAAGCTGTTCAGCCTCATCTTAGAACAACAGATAACTGCATTGCGGTTCTTGGTGATAAACAAATGCGTACCTCTGCAGGCCTAGTTTTCTGCAAATCGCTTCAGGGTGCAAGAGTGTCATAAATCTTTATGGCCAACATCTTTCTTGTATCATGGAATCGTGTGTCATGTATCTTCCCTGCAAATAATAACTAACTATATGAGGAGAGCAGCAGGGAAAGAATTTCCTTTCCAACTACTGAGATAATCACTGTACTGGAACCATTCACATTTAGTTCTCACTTTTCAGTGTTAAAACAACGTGCTTCCTGGGCTGACGCAATAATCTTGATGATGCGGTGCCTGGGGGCGAGTTATTACATTGACTTTGGTTAGGATTTTACGTAGTCTGCAGCGGTGATGCCGTCATATTCCAAGCATTCCAGACGCCACAGCTAATTCTAAACTTACTAAATTTTGCCTCACCAAATCCTTGTTCTGGTTGTTCTATTGCCATTTAGGCATTTGTTACATATCAAAGCATTGTACACCAACCGAACCACGTCCCGTTTGATTTGTCAAAAATCGAGATGGCTAAATTGGCTGCCAATGGTTTGGGCAATTTTAGTACTTCAGGCCGATATACCAATTAGACACGAGTTCGTAGCCTGCCATCATTTCGGATAAACTGTGTTCCAAAGTAGTCTAAGCCCTGTTTGGTTAGAGGGATTCTTTAGTTCTTGGTTTTTAGTCTTATTTAGTCTCTATTTTGTCAAACAGAATGACTAAAGTAGGGACTAATTGACTTTAGTCTCTAATTCCTCACATGAGTGCTAAAAGGGACTAAAGAGCAACATTTACTCCAATTGACTTTGCGTGAAACAAGAAAATGAGTATTTTGGTCTTTATGTGTTATATTTAATGTACTTAGAATTTGTTTAGTCTCTACAACCAAACAGGGTAGAGACTGAAGTTTAGTATTAGGACTAATCTTTAGTCCTAAGACTAATAGAACCAAACGGGGGCTAAATTGTATCCTATCAAAGACAAGCTTTGGGTTCAATAGACACCATCCCGCTGCTGACTGTCATGGGCTCGTGGCTCTAGCGAATGTAGGCTGTTGATCCAACAGTATCAGCAAGCACAGGGTTGTTCGTACAAAACCTTCCCCATTGGAATTTTAGGAGATTGAGTGGATGGTTAGTTCAATATCCTCGAAATTCTGGAGCACTAACCTTCAACCAACTACAACATTCACGGTCAAAGTCTTAGACTATCTTTAACAACTTACTCATCCCTACACTTATATTTAAACTTCACTCTATAAATAATACAGTCTACAATATAAAACAAAACAGTTCTTTCAGGTAACTATAAATAGACTGCTGTAGCCTACGACAATCTAACACACACTATACTGGAGCAAAAATCTACTCCAGCAGGCTACCAGTCCTACTCTTCCCCCTTCCAACAACCCAATTCTACAAATCCAACAAACTAGCTCCCCGGTGCCTGCAGGCTGCAGCCCTCCATGATGTGGCCCTCCCCAGCAGATCCGGCTGCCCCTTGCCTATCCGCGACCACCTCCCCTATCCGCCCTGGCATCGAGCCTGGTCAACTGCTCCTTGCCCTCTCCAGTCGGCTACTCCTTCGGTCCTTCCCCACCTCGGCACGGCAAGCGACAGGCTCTTCGGCACATGCGCACAACTTTGGCGGAGACTATCTCCAGCAGACTCTATCCTACTTCATATCTTACTCCTTATTTTAAACTCGACTTTACAAATAATACAATCTATAGTACAAAACAGTACCCCATGTATAACACCCTAAAATCCTATTTTGGAATTTATAAATGTTCCTTCAAGAGATTAAGAATTTAAAATGTTTCTTAATAAGTATTCCTCACTTTTGAGGTTAATTTCTCCTAAAATGAATATTTGGCAAATACTAAAATATTGGTAGTTAAACATAGAACCTAAAGATTTTGGAACCAAAATTTCAATTGAAATCGAGAAAAGAAAACATAATATAAGGCCCTTCAATCTATTTGCTAAAGTAGTATGTTTATCTCATAAACTATATAATTAATACTTTAATTTTTTTGAATTAAAGTAAAAACTTACCCTAAACTAAATAAGTATTAAAACATTAAACTTTGAATAAACTGTTAATTTGATTATATATTCAAAAGATTATCTTCTTAGAATAACATGGGTGTATGTGGACTATGTTTAGAATTATTTGCTTAAATAAATAGATAATACAAATATAAATAAAACTATACCATGCATTTGCATGCTGGAGTTTATTATGATTGTGCATATGAATTTTAAAGTTGAACTCAGCACTAAATTGAATTTGAACTTTGGTTTGGAAATAAGAAAAGGAAATAGAATAGAAAAGAAAAGACAAAACATGTTCCCAAGAGATTCATGGCTCGCCCAACTGCTCACTAAGGGCTTGTTCGGTTATTTTCAATTCATATGGATTGGAGGAGATTGATACAGATTGGAGGAGATTTTGACTTACCAAGGATTAAAACTCCCTCAATCCCCCTCAAACCATATGGATTGGAATAGAACCGAACAAGCCCTAAGCGACCTAGTCTCCTCTTCCCACCACTTGAGCCTTTGACCGGCGGGGTCCGCTGACCAGCCTCTTGTCTCCGGCCCAGCTTCCACTTTCCCCCTCAGTGCCTGTCGCTGCCCTTTTTTGGGACCCGCGCGCTAGGTCCCATTTCCGTGGTGCACACGCACACTTGTGCCTCTCCCAGAGTCACCGACTAGTGGACCCGATGGGTTGGGCTCTCCCATCTTTATTTCCCCTCGCTCGTGCACTGACTGTATCGTGGGGTTGGGGCGTCAGTGTCGGCCTTCTAACCGACTCACACCAAGCTTAAACCAAGGCACAACGGCGAGCATCCCAACCAACTCTACCGATCATTGAATCCAACGGGATAACCATCGCATTTTGAAGCATAAATACCCGAGCCACACCCTCATCTACCACTGCGATATTGAAGCATAACCATGTCCCTTGCGCCATTACCGTGAGGGAGTGGGGCGGAGGGGGAGGTCGTGCGGCCGGGCGGGCCGCCGCATGGGAGCTTTGGCTATCCTTGCTCTCGACCTTTGGCTGGTGGCTCGGGAGTTCGACCATGGACTTGGGATCTTGCCTATGGTGCACTGTGGGATTTATTATTAAGTGTGATAAATTATTTAATTAAGTTGATATACACTTATACTTAGTAATTGCTAATAAAATTTTGATCAACTTATTAAAAGTATTGCTCAGTCTTAACCATTTTCCTTGGTAAGCCTTACACTTCATATGAGCTCCCACCTTAAGTGAGCTCATGCACAATATTCTCCACACATGCTGAGCGATAAACTTATGTGAGCTCACCCTTGGTATAATCACACCAAGTTAAGAACTGGTACCGTTGGAGGTGCATGAAGGATGCTACAATGAGTTCAGAGAGGTCTAGGCCGTCGTCTCTCAGTCAACTTTGGTTGCGGAGGATCGTTGTCGTCTTATAATGTATTTATTTAGCTATTTTGTACATAACCTCTATTATATAATAAAGATGTGACATTGATTTTTGTACCATGATTTATCATATGTGTGAGACTTGATCGTAGCACACTTTTGAGACACGTCCGGGTTTAACCTTAAATTTGGGTGTAACACCATGACATGTGGGCCCCATGTGCTATTGATTCTACTCCCTCCATTCTAATTATAATTCGTTTAACTTTTTATGACAAGTTTGACCGACTGGTATTATTCTAATTTTTTGTGAAAAAACAAAAAATTGAAACCATACTTAAAGTATATTATATGCTAAATGATATCACAATAAAAATTAATAATAGTTACAATTTTTTTGAATAAGACGAGCTCATCAAATTTGAAATGAAAAAGTTAAACGAGTTATAAATTAGAAGAGAAGAAGTATAATATTTGAAGAGACATGGTTTATGTAGTACTATTAGAGTTGGTTGAACTTGAAAAGGTAGATAGTACTAAATACGTGGCTATCAAACATGTATTATTAGGCTGTCTGTAGTAGCTACCTTATCCTCTATCTCATCCCTTATTTCAAAATCCACTCTGCAAATAGTGTATCTACAGTGCAAACCTCTATTTTACACAATCTGCTGTAGATAGCCTTAGGAGGTCTGCAACACATGCTCTTAGCCCTCAGAGTTTGCTACTTAGATCTCCGTGATTTGAAATTGCTTTCCTTGTAATACTGTGGCTCCTTGATGTCGTTTCAATACCGCCTAACGGTACCTGTGGTTTTTCTCGTTTCTTGGAGCTTCTCTCCTTTCTGCACATAGCCAAACATCAACAAGATCATATCGTGTAGAATTTTGTGTTTCTATATCTATACCACTATATAATCCATCGGTTTAAACTTTACAAACTCACATAACCAAATCACTTCCACACCTATAATTTCTAATAAATCCACCAAATAAATTGCATCTGGATTTAACACACCATCAAAACCAAAGGTTCTGATCGCTAGATAACCTTATCTTCCTTACTCAAATCTAGTGGATACTATTATTTGGATCATCCCTCATCTCTCGTCCTCCCCTATGACTCGCCGCCCCCAGCCTCCCCCTCCCCTCTCCCGTTGTGTCCACGTCGTCCCTTCACTTGTATCATTACTGTCATCGTCAACCCCTCCCCTCGTGTCGTTGCCGCCATCAACCCCTCCCCTTCCCTCTCCGGGATTGTAGCATTAGCACATGCTATATGATAGTTTAACGACTACATGCCCAAGGCAAGTAAAAATAATGAAAATATTGTTCAACTCTTAAATCGATACTTCTAAAATGGCAAACATTTTTCCAGCCTACCATCCCAATTTAAGCATTGCCTACAACAGCGAATGCATTACAACTACTCCATTTGTTCAAAGTTATAAGTATTTCAAGCTACATTACTTTTGATGTGCGTCGGTGTTACGAACTAGCACTAGGGATGCCAACGGGTACATACCCGTCGGGTAATACCATTCCATATCCGTACCCATCAAAAAAAATTCTACCCGTCGGGTTACCCATATACGCTCGCGGGTATAAAATTTTACCCATACCCGTACCCGCATGGGTATTTTTACCCGTCGGGTAACCCGTACCCACTAGGAAAGTCTTAAATTCCAATATACCAATCACTTAAAATATTAAATAAACATACAAACACAACTTCAACTTCACATATAACAAACCATATGATTATATAACTTGGTATCTAGACAAATGATAGCTAGAGAAGGGTTTTATCTTACCTAAGATGGGCTCTATTAGATGGTTATAGTGGTATTGATGCAGGTATATTTTACCCATGGGTAGACAGGTATGGGTAGTACCAACCCATACCCGTACTCGTCTACCCAACGGGTAGAGGTTTTTACCCATTAACATACCCGCGGGTAGAGAAATTATCCTGTACCCGCCTTCATATCGGGTAAAACCCGTCGGGTATTCGGGTTTCGGGTACCCATTGCCATCTCTAACTAGCACCAATGAGTAAATTTGTAAATGTGTGTTTTAGATTCAGATGATGTGCTCACTGGGCGCAAAATTTATGTTGGTTCGGGCTGAACATTCCTACTTCCAGTCTTCGGTGGCATGCGCTACCAAAACCCGTTTGCTGGTAGTAGAAGTTACAAGCGGGTGAGAGAGGGAAGGATCCCATGTATTTAAGGATTGCTCTGCTAGATCTAGTAATGAGTAGTGGTTCTTGGGTTCGTCCTTTTTCTCGGGCCGACCCCCTCCTTTTATAGGCCAAGGGGGACCAGTTACAGATGGCTTCTCTTAGAAAGGATAGTTGTGCTATAAGAGAAATAGATCTCCCTTGGTCGCCTCATTGTGTGTTGTTATCCGTCCCATATAACTCTCCCATCGTGCCTTCTCTAGACTGCTGGTGCAGCATGCCGATGATGGGAGTCCGAGCATCATAATTACTCTGTTTGTCTGCCTCCACCCACGCCGACCCTCAGTCTTCATAGCCTGTCCTTCTGTCTTCCCTTCATCGTCTTGCGTGTCTCGTAGGGCGTCAGAGGGCTTAGGCTTACTTCCCATAGATGATGACTAGGTCTTAGGCCTAGGGCCTATAGGTCATTGGTGAGGCTCAGACCTAGAACTTGTTGTCCATGAGAGGGAGGCAGACCAGCTCTCTCCCATGCCATGGCTTAGCTCCATGCACAATTAATGTGCACGATATTGATGACGAGAGCGGTCCTTCGGTCAGACACGGAGCCCATTCGAGTGGCTCTCTAACCCTTCATTTGACCTCCAGGCTAGGTTGCGCCTCGCTCAGTCTTTGGTGTGGTGCGGGGTTTATCCAGAGGTAGATTCACTTGGGCAGGTCCCTTCTTATGTTCGCTCTGACTCGTGGCCCCCTTAGGAACCTAGGGATCCGCTCCCTAATAGTAGCCCTGGTTGGAGCAAGCCTTCCCTTGGTGGCTTTTTTGTGGTGATGGGTTAAGACAACTTTTATTTCCTCTTGTTTACCCCTGATTATCGCAACTGAGGGATGAGCAGGACACACAAAAGTCTGCCCCTGATCCCTTTAGGAGTCATTCTACAATTATTAGTAGGGCCCCTTTCTTGTTCTATCCTTGTCGGGAAATCTATTAGTCAAGTCCTTCGTGGGTTTTCTAGCCGACTATGGATCGTGGCAAGCACCCTGCCACAGAGTGTGTCTAGTATGATCACCATAAAAGGCGTTTCCTTCAAGAAGGGTGAGTCATCTTTGGAATCTTCCAAATTTCCTTCTCTTCCTTTCTCCTTTCAGGATTTTTTCATGACACGGCGACTGGTTTGGCTACCCGGGAAGAGGTTATCTCCCTATCTCTCACTTCTGTGGGCTCCTAGTCGATATATCAAAGGTTTATCCCACATCCAGTGGTCTAGGGCCTGCCCTTTGGAGGGGCGCTGATGATGTCCCGATCTTGGTTTGTTATCCTCTCCTGACCATGATATGACCAAAATCTAGGGCCCTTCCGTTGAGCGCCAGTCTCTGCGGGAGGGGGTCGCTGCTTTCTCGCATCCTATCAAGCCTACCCTGGCTAGTAGGCCTAGACCCTGACCCTTCTGCTCTTGGCGATTGCTGAGCTTCGAGGCCGATTGGCCATGTCTCAGGTTACCTTGAGGACTGTCGATGTCTGCCTCATGTGCCTACAAGCTTGCCCCTCCATCGTAGAGGCCCACACATCTAGTGAGCTACGGTCTTGTTACCACATGCTTTTGCCCTACGGATTACCTGAGGCCTCACCTTGGCTTTCTGATAGGGTGGGAAGCGGAACTGAAGGAGCTTATTCGGAATACCAAAGAGGTGATCCAAAGCATTAACGCTCACGGGGTGTCGGCTTGTGGCTCTTCTCCTTTGTTGAGGTTGAACCGATCGAGTTCTCCCTCAATTGTTTTCTGCTTGGTGATCTTGGTTACTTCGTCCCCTTCGTGCGCCGTGTTGAGGACGTCCCAAATTTCTTTAGCACTTTTCAACCCTTGCACCTTATTGTACTCCTCTCTACACAAGGAAGCGAGGAGTATGGAGGTGGCTTGGGAGTTGAAGTGCCTCACTTGGGCGGCCTCATCGGAGTCATAGTCCTCATCACCCACTTGTGGTGCCTGTGCTCCAAACTCAACAATATCCCAAATGCTTTCGTGGAGTGAGGTTAGATGGTGTCTCTTTTATCACTCCACATACAATAATCTTCACCATCAAAGTGTGGTGGTTTGCCTAAGGGAACGGAAAATAAAGGAGCACATTTAGGAATGCAAGGATAGCGAAGAGGGATCTTACTATACTTCTTACGATCTTGGTGCTTTGAAGATGTTGACTCGGCGTGGGAGGTTGAGGGCATGGATGAGTCGGTTTCATAGTAGACCACCTTCTTCATCTTTTTTTCTTCTTGTCGCCCTTCTTGTGTGATTTGATGGAGCTGGCGGATTCATCCTTGTCCTCCTTGTGATTGTTGTCGACCTCCTTTAATGGAGTCTTGCCTTCATTCTTCTTTCCTGAAGATCTAGGATTTTCCCCGGTGATCAACTCCTTTTTGGTGTGTTCTCCCGACATCACTTCGAGTTGTTAGACTCTAATAAAGTACCGGGCTCTGATACTAATTGAAAGTCGCCTAGAGGGGGATGAATAAGCAAAATCTGTAAATTATAAACTTTGAACATGAACTTCACCAGGGGTTATGATTAGAAACAAATTATAATGAATACAGAGTGCGGAAGAGAGTTCTTGCTATGAGTTGCTCAATTAATGCGGATGACTTTGGGAGCTAACTCAAAAGATTGTTAGCAAGAGAACTTAGAGAGAGGGGACAGGAAGAATCAAATCGTAAGGTGAAGATAAACACAAATGAACACAACAATTTGTTTTCCGAGGTTCGGTTCCAATGAACCTACTCCCCGTTGAGGAGGCTGTGAAGGCCGAGTCTTTTTCGACCCTTTCCTTCTCTCAATCGATCACTTAGACCGGTTGAGTGCTTCTTCTTAATCTCAAGGATCAATAAGACCCCGCAAGGATCACCACACACTTAGGTGTCTTTTGCTAGCTTTACAAGTCACTAGAGAGTTTAGAAGGAGATGAAGAAAGCAAGATTAAAAGCCAAGCAACAAGAGCAACAATTGAAACACGAATCACACTCTCTCAAGTCACTAATCACTAATGATCACTTGTCTCAATTGTGGAACTTGGAGAGATTGGAAACTTTGAATGTGTCTTGGAATGGATTACTAGCTCTTGTATTGAATGTGTATGAGTAGAATGCTTGGATGTGTTGAATGGAGGTGGTTGGGGTTGTATTTATAGCCACCAACCACTTCCTAGCCGTTGCCTCCTTTCTGCCAACTGCGGATGGTCCGCGTTCCTGGTCCGGACGGTCCATCCCTGCACATCAACAGCTAAAATCGCAACGGTCAGCAGTAACAACTATATCAACGGCTACAATGCATTTAATGTGTCATCAGATGTCAGATAAAGCAGTCATGGATGGTCCGGCATGTGGCGGAACCACCCAGATTATTCCAGCTTAAGTGCCCGAGTCACGCCTTGAAGGCAGCGACACACTTAAATTGGAATAACGTGTCGATTGCTCGGATCTAGTCCGATAAAGCCACTTACTAAGGATCGAGTACCATTAGCTCACGTGATGGTGAGACCCAGAGAAAACACAGTAAACATGAAACCACAAATTAAAGTACTTGAGTTATTACATAAATCGAAGTTTTGATAAAAGATAACATTGTTCTTAATGTTGTAGTGAATGATAAATACGTCGATAAAGAGGAATAGGGCAAGGCCTGGCCAACTACTCCTCCTGGTCCTCTCCTGCCGAGGCGGCATCCCACTCGACCGTCCAACCCGGTGGTAGGGTGGCTGGCCAAGTCACCCCATCAACCATGTCTTGTAGTGAACCTGTAAAAATAATGCCACAAGCAAGGATGAGTATACTAATACTTAGCTAGACTTACTCGGTGTGAGGAGCCTACTCCTCTAGCTCTAGACCATGAAGCTATTTGGCTGAGTGGGGTTTGGTTTGCCAAAAGCACTAGCTGAGTCTAAAACAAGTTTTAGCTTTTCAAGTTCTATAGTACTCTTTAGAACTAGGTTTGCTCCTTTCTAAGCATACATGGTAACAAACATTTAGTGCAAACAACATGTTATCTCATTTCAGTTCTTATTCGACGCTGTACAATGGGTCAAGCAGTCTCATTAGCTGCGAGAAGCAGACAGTTCGAATCGAGTTTTTAACCTTGCAAGGGAAACCTAAACACACGACATGTAGGGGCACTCTGTCCCACACACATCAACCGTCCCCATCGATTCCCCATCAAAAGAATAGGGCTCACGGCCTTGGCGTACAATGCTCCACTAACCCCGACTGCCGTCATGCAATGACTGCACTTGTAGCCACCATAGCTAGCATGGGAGACTCCGTCTCAGGTCCAATGAGGAATAAAATCTGCAGATAGGTTCAATCAGGTACTAGGCTTATTGGTTACCATATTTCTCGACATGTGTTTAGTACATTCAAATGCTTGACTCAGGTAGCCACACATTAATTCTTAAGTCCATTCCTGTCTCAAAGACAAGGCATCCACCCAGGATCCATGCCTATAGACCAATATAGATCCCGTTATCAAGATGAGTACAATCAATTCTTGACTTCGCGCGAGTGCTCGAAAAATCACTTGACTTCTACCGAGATCTTGGATTATCATAGCAGCTACTCGACCTAGCATACTTGTATCCATCTCAAAAGGAATCCTGAGTTCATGCAACTAGGGTATCAAGCAATTCCTACACTTAAGTGCACGGTACAAACCTACAAACATTAAGTGTAGTAAAATAGCATATATACAATGGTTATGCATAAAACTAGGGCTTGCCTTCAAATGCGGGTGCGACGGAAGGTTCCTCGGCGACGGGATCGGGAGCTGGTTCCTAGGCTTCTTCCTACTGAGCCTCTTGCTCTTGGATAAACACATACTCTTCATCCGTGAGATTGCAATCTAATGAATGCAAATGCATAAGAATGTATGCAATATATATACCCTTTTGTGCATGCTAAAAATTAAAGCTTCTTTTTAGACAATTGGTTTGTAAAGCTCCTTTCTTGGTTAGCTTGGGAAGGTTCTTAACTAGGTTGAGTTAGGAATAAAAGTTGAGGTCTTTAGGTGGGTATGGATCTCCTTTCCTCAACCGAGGACCACTTAACTCAATCCTTGCTTCCCTCAATTTAAAAGGTTTCTAAGGGCATGCTGAACTATGCCTCTGCTCTAAAAGTTCCCAAAAATTATATGAAAATTACACTGGCTTCTTACTAACTTGATTAAGTTTCTCTAAAAATTTGGGAAGTAGAGTAGAAGTGGTTTACCTTGTACAAAAATGACAAGGTCTAGGGCAGAGAGGGCACTTTGAACTACAACCCTTGTGTAGAAGTGGCTTCTGTCCTAAAGCTTATTTTTGCTGATGTTTATGAGTATTATTATGCCTCTATGCCAAATTTTACTCAAGGAAACCTAGTGGTTATTTAATGGTGATTTTCTAAAGTTTGGGGGTTTAGTATGTGCTTACAACTAACACTCCTTTTGAAAAATGACAAACAACATATTTCCCAATTTTTCTAGTTTCTCCTTTATGCAAGAGCAATCATTCCTAAGGTTGGTTATTTTTACTCATAGGGGATGAGTTCTATGATTTCTCAAAGTTTTATATAATTTCTCATGGGGCATGGGGCATGGGGCATGATCTTCTATGCAATTATAACATTTTTATATTTTTCTCCCATAGGTCCTACTATTTTTACCATTATCATCACTTAAATACTTAAGATCAAAATTAAATAATAAATTCCAGAAACAGTACTGGACTAGGGGTTTTCCTATTTTTCCTCTAAAGTTCAACTCATATAGAACCCAATAAAATCTGTTTGGTTGAATTTTCCCAACTATTTCTCCAGTTATGAATTTTACAAGTTCTCTATAGATTTGAATTAAATTTTCTAAAGGATTTGGAAATGACCATTTAGCGCTGGGGTCCCTGGGTTTTCCTTCTCTCTGTAATTACCGGAAGGTCCTTCGGACACTATTTCTCTGAGTCTTAGGCTTAGTAGAAACCCACTGGCTTTCTAGAATATAAACTTGAGGTCCTTTCTTCAACGGAACAGTACCCAACGATAAGAACTGGGTGGCAGGGCTTACCAGCCACGGTCGAGTTCTGGTGAAGTGGTCCGTGAGGTCGGGGAGGCTCTGACGAACACACTGGTGGTCGGATGACGACCAGTGATGGCCGGAGTCGTCCAGTCTACGTTCCCCGGAGGTCAGAGTTCATCGGCGGAGGTGTCCCGACTAGTCGCCGTTGGTAGGGTTCGATTTTTCAGTGGAAAAGCTTCTTAGATGCTGGGAAGACAATTCCACAAGGGTATTTGGTTAGGGATGGTTTTGGACGTGGGTCCACGCTCACCGGCAGAACCCTTGCTCCGGTGAGGGTGAATTCGAGTTTCTGGTGAGGTGGAGCTCTGGCTAGGGTTCTGGAGTGTTCCAGGGAGTTCAGGTGGACGGGGTGGGCTCTAGTTGGGGTGGCGTGTGTTCGTGTATGGCGGTTCACCGTGACCGAACCTTGGCAGCAATGGCGGCGACAGTGCTCTTGCTCTCGGTGAGTCTCCGGCGAGGAAGCGACTGAGCAATGGGGTGAAGGATGGGCGTGGGATGGGGCAACCTTTATAGGCGCGAGCGCACACGCGATGCTACGGTTCCTGGCCCTAGTGCGCGGCAGGAGCTCGACTCTGGTTGGCGCGCACGGACCAGTCACTAATAAGCTCTGCCGCTCAAACCAGGGGTTGAACGGGTTGGCTGGTGGCGTTTTGTCATTTGCAAACACCCATAGTTCACAAATCCAGCCAAATTTGGGCAAAAATCTCTTTGTGTGATCTTCTCTCCTCACTTTTCTCTATTGAAAGGTGCAAAACCCAAAGGGTTTCGTGTCAGGGACTCTAAGTTATCTTTGGTACAAATTGGGTTTGTCAGAGAAGGTAGAACCAAGGCAAAACTCACATTTTGTCTTGTCCAAGCGTGGAGTCCCAATGCCAACTTCTGACAGGGGTTAGGTTAGGTAATTGGTAACGACTTTGTTAATTGGAGTGATAGGATTTGAGGTTTATTTCGTGAAGAACACGGGGAAGCTCTAACTCGGGTCCAGAAATTCAGAATGGCGGTGTGCTAAATTGATCTCCCTTTCTCCCCTTTTGTAGCTTGTTTAGGAAAACTTCAACCATTATTTTTGGGGATGATTTATAGTCTAACTTGTAGGAACAATTTGGTTTGTTACCCTATTATGTCACTGGTTCATGTCATGATAGTAGGGCTCCATTAGTTTTCCTTATCTGACTTTCTTTTGCTCAAGTTTTGGCATTTCAGGGCTTTTGGGTCACCCTACTTTTCTGATGATTATGAGAAGATTTTTGGTGATGACTCATGATAACTTGGCATTTACATTAAGGTTTGAGTCCCTGGGTATGGCTTCACTTATTGTAGTCTTACCCTACTTGTGAGGGTAAAGCTAGTGAAGGTGCCAAGCAGAAACCCTAGCAACACCTGGGGTGTTATACGGCCGTGCACCCCGGATGGTCCGCGAGGACACTAAAAATGCATTTTATCGAACCCGTCACCTTCAGGTTTTTCTGGGTTTTCAATGACTGGACGGTCCGTGCCTGAGGCCGAACGATCCGCGCTTGGTCTCGGACGGCGCTCGCTTATCCTTCGGACAATCCGTAGTGTTTACTCATGTTTTTTGCAGTGTTCATGTTCGAGGCTCACCTTGGTGTCGCGGATGGTCCACCACAAGGGCTCAGACGGTCCGCGCATGGGTGAATTTCCAAAAAGCTTCTCCTATCCGGAATAATCTACGGTATTATGGACAGTCCACTTAGAATTGATGTAGATGAACTTTATGCACCTGAGAAATGATCAACTAGGGAAACTAGTTAGTCCATGAGATTTGTGATGGGCGTCAAACACTAAAATCGATTATAGGAAATGGTTGAGGCCATTTCCCTTTCACAATGCCCAACCCTAATCCAGGGTTAGGGTTTCCCACATGTTATAGAGCCAAGTTTCTTTCCCCCTCCCAACTATCACCCCCTCTGTCACACCCGGGTTTTAGGGGCACCAAACCCGGGTGCGAATCATCACCAAGTGTGCTAGGATCAAGTCTCACACATATGATGACTCATGGTACAGAAATGAATGTCACATCATTTATATATAATGGAGTTCTATACAAAATAGTTAAATAATTACACCATAAGGAGACAACGATCTAGCAACCATAGTTGACTGGGAGACGATGACCTAGACCACTCATGAACTCATCACAACATCCTTCATCCGCCTCATCCTATGATACCTATTCTTGACCTAGGGGATGTGAGTACAGCAAGGGTGAGCTCACATACGTTCACCGCTCAACAAGTTATGGGGAATAATGTGCATGAACTCACCAAAGGTGGACGTTCATGTGAAGTGTTAGGCTTACCAAAGGAGATGGTTAAAGCTGAGCATTGCTTTTAAAGTTAGTCAAAGTTTTATTAGCAGTTACTAATGAAAGTTGCCTAGAGGGGGGTGAATAGGCAAATCTGAAATTTATAAACTTTAAGCACAACTACAAGCCGGGGTTAGCGTTAGAAATATAACCGAGTCCGAAAGGGAGGGCGAAAACAAATCACAAGCAAATAAAGCGGATGACACGGTGATTTGTTTTACCGAGGTTCGGTTCTTGCAAACCTACTCCCCGTTGAGGTGGTCACAAAGACCGGGTCTCTTTCAACCCTTTCCCCCTCTCAAACGGTCACCTAGACCGAGTGAGCTTTTCTCCTTAATCAATGGGTCACTTAGACCCCTCACAAGGACCACCACAACTTGGGTGCTGTTTGGTTCAAGAAATGTAACGCAAATGGTAATGGTTTACGTTCGATTACTGGCGGTAACAAATTTGAATAGGCTGGTATCAATTTTTAGTGTAGTATCTGATTACGGCTGGACTAAAACAAACATGATTTAACGTTATTCGTTACCCATTACGTTACAAATTTGTGAACCAAACGGCACCTTGGTGTCTCTTGTGTTGATTACAAGTTGCTTGAGAACAAGAAAGAGGAAGAAAAAAGCGATCCAAGCAACAAGAACTCAAATGAACACAAATGTCTCTCTCTCACAAGCCACTAAGTCTTTGGAATGAGATTGGGACTTGGAGAGGATTTGATCTTTTGTTTTGTGTCTTGGAGTGAATTCTAGAGCTCTTGTATTGAATGCAATGGCTAAAAACTTGGATGCCTTGAAGTGTGGTGGTTGGGGGGTATTTATAGCCCCACCCACCAAAATGGCCGTTAGGGAGGCTGTCTGTCAATGGGCGCACTGGACAGTCCGGTGCGCCACCGGACACTATCCGGTGCGCCAGCCACGTCACCCAACCGTTAGGGTTCGACCGTTGGTGCTCTGTCAGCTTGGGCCACCAGACAGTCCGGTGGTGCACCGGACAGTCACTGTTCACTGTCCGGTGTGCCTTCTAGCGCCTGCTCTGACTCTGCGCGCACTATTCGCGCACTGTAGCGCTTTTACAGGTTTCCGTTGGAGTCGACCGTTGCGCTGTAGCCGTTGCTTCGCTGGCACACCGGACAGTCCGGTGAATTATAACGGAGTGGCATTTTTAGAAACCCGAAGCAGAGGAGTTTGGAGTGGATCTCCCTGGTGCACCGGACACTGTCCGGTGGTGCACCGAACACTATCCGGTGGCACACCGGACAGTCCAGTGCACCAAACCAGGGCAGCCTTCGGTTTCTTTTGCTCCTTTCTTTTGAACCCTATCTTGGACTTTTTATTGGTTTGTGTTGAACCTTTAGCACCTATAGAACTTATAATCTAGAGCGAACTAGTTAGTCCAATTATTTGTGTTGGGCAATTCAACCACCAAAATCATTTAGGAAAAGGTTTGATCCTATTTCCCTTTCAACTAAGTATAAGTAGATGCAATGCATATGACAAATTAAGTTTAGTTCCATAGATTACTCATATGAGGGTCCGAGCTGCTGATGACCGTGAGCATGACTGATATACTAGTTTTACACTCTATAGAGGTTGCACATCTTTACCCACAAGTTATGTTACCCATTTGCCAAGGGATCACGACTTCCCATTCATCTCTACCGAGGAGACGAGACAGGGTACCACTACGAGGCCTTTACAAAGTTCCACTAGCTTCCGAAAACCCGCTATGGTTTCTAAGAAGGGCAATATAGGAATCCCTCGTCGGAAAAGACATCACAGCATGATTGACCCGAGAACCTCCCTATACGCATGCTCCTCTACCGCCCTTTCCCCTTTCAAGTAAGGTAGCCTTCCACTAGCTTTCCTAATTAGTCAGCCAAGGGCGTCCCATATCACCCTTGTGGTAGCATTGTTTTCCTAGGTGGTCACTCCATGTTCCTATTAACACAATGATCTTATCATGAACAATAATTAAAACAACAGTATAACTAGAACATGATCATTATATACATTAATTTCCCAAAACCAGGTAGAGCAATAGCAAAACTACCCAATAGTGCTTCTATCTGCAAGGTAGGGGATAAACAATGCTAGGAAAACCTATTGGGTCCCAGCAAATTAACCTGAGCATGTCACCATGATTAACAGGAACATTATTAGGTAAAGAAAAGTGATCAAGGGCACAACTTGCCTTAGACTCGAGATTCCTAGGTACCAACTTGGTCTTCAAGTGACTCGTAACCTCGCTGCTAATCGTAGCAATACAAACAAACATGGTATAGACAAAATTAACATCACACCAAACATAAGAACAAACTGCATAATAATGATTTACGCATCGTAACGAGATCCTAGGTTCGAGAATCACTAAATTCGGAGTTACGGTTATAAAGTTATGATTTCTGAAGATTTAAGTGTCTACTATGAATCAAATGAGGTATAAGATTTTAACTATAGGTTTCATGGTAATACAAGGTTACTAGATGATAAACAATATTATTGTAAGATTAATGCAAATGGAATTGGCCAAAAAGGAGTTAAAATGAATTACTTATGAATTAAACAAGTTTCTAGAATTATTTTTATACTGAAAACCATTTTCTATATTAATATACTCGTTTTATTCAACCCCTAGGCCGCAGCCATTATTTCAGAAAAGTTCAGGGGTTAAACTGCAAATTCCAGGGACCTACTTGTGGTTTTCTTTCACTGTGGAAGGACGGCAGGTTATTTTGTTAAAAGGGTAGGGACTCTTATGCAAATTTGCTTGATATCGGTATATGTGAGTCGCCCGATCTGAATCGAAGAGGTATCGGTATATGTGAGTCGCCCGATCTGAATCGAATGACCACGATTACATCTCTTTATCTCTGAACCGATACGCAGTCATAATCAACGGATCATGGATCAACGGTGCGGGGTTGTTCACTCCCCGATTTGACATGAACCCTCCGATTTCAATCCGACAATCACAACTAATCATAACGAAGGGGTACGCTGCATTTAATCGCAGCCGTACACGGTCGGATCTACATCTGACATGATCCCCCTTACCTTCCTCTCACCGCACAACTCAGGACGGCGTTGCATGGGCAGCCGTGGTGGCGCCATGTTTGGAGTCCCGCAATCCACACCCCACGCACCAATCTTCAAACCCGAGACCCTCTATGTGTAACTAGGAATGATTCGATTACAAGGGACGAACTTACAGGGAACAATGTAGGCAAGAAGGGATCTGTCCATGGCATAGGGCGGAACAACGGCTTGGTCGGAGTCCGACGACGAATTCCTGGTCACCCATGCCCCCTTCAGACTAGTGAAGACCACACACACATGCAGCGTTCCTGAGTGAACACACCACCCACTCGCCAGAGGCACAACACCGACGAACACATGACTCCCCACCACGGCGGTCACTGTGACACCCCAGTGTCACCTAGGGTTTCTCTCAAGTGCTAACCCAAGAATTAACATTTCATGTGAGCCAAATTAAGCATGAAGCATCTAATTAACATAAAAATAAAAGGTCCACTAAGTTCATATCGAAAGGAATCATGTTCAAAGCAAATGAGATTTTCACAAAGGAAAAATGTTGAAACCCTAATTCCAACCCTAATTGAGCTAATTAAGTAGATTTAAAGAAAAGGGGCAAAAGACTATGAAAAATATAAAATCATGGCTTAGGCCAAATATAAACATTGAAGTACACTAAGTAAGCTACAATAAAGATTATGAAAGCTTGTCCAAAATAGTTTAATAAAATCTCCAAACAAGCTTCTCAAATGGGAAATTCTGAAATTCAGAATTCTGAATTTCAGCCCTTGAGCTAAAGACCGAGCGTGTTCACCTTGATCCCTAGCTCAAATCCTAATGACCCCATTGACAAAATTTTGCCTAACTAACCCCTCTATCTCATGTCAGAAGATGGCATCGGGACGCGTGCCTTGGACACGTCAAACCTGTGATCTTCTCTCTATGCGCGGCAGTGAGACAATCCAGATTTCTCCCCTCTCTATCTATTGATCCAGTTAGCAAAACCTGCAAGCCTCCACACACAAACGACAAAGGAATGTCAGAGGAAGAGATCTCTCAACAGGATCATGGCCATAATCTCAAAGATTTGGAGCCAATCCGCGCTTGAACTTGACCTCTCTCTGCGCTGCCTCGTGCTCGACGCCGTGCCAGGCACCAGAGCGCGCACTGGCGTTCGCCCGCACATGCCTCGGGCGCTTGTCAGAGCCCCGCCGTCGGCCATGCTCGCCCGCACCTATAAAGCCTCCCCGGGCGCGCCTCACTTCACCCCGTGCTCACCTTCGCCGCCCAGACGCCCCTCCTTAGCTCCGACGAGCTCTTTTCCGCCCGCCATTGCCACCCGGGCCTCGGCCACCGTGGCTAGCCCACTCCAGTTGCTCCCCAGCCGCGCTAGCCGCTCGGATAGCTTCGCCAGTAGCTCGTGAAGCTTTCCAAGCTCTCGGACCCGGTAGAACTTCACCGGAAAGCCAAGATCGCCCTCGGTGGACTTCGGCCGCCCGCCTGCGCGCGTAGACCGAGCAATCCGGTGAGCCGTTCTTCAATTCCTCGCGGACACACCCTCCTTGATCCCTGGTGAAGCTCTCTGACCCGTTTGATTGGTCAATTGTGCCCTGGATAGGCCAGACTCCTTGCCGCCGACGAGCTCCCCCGCCTGCGCGCGTGGACCAGCCGAGTCCGACCATCCCCAACGGCGACCCACACATTGCCGTGACCCTCAGGACCTCCCCTACACCCTCGGCCACCTCACCGGAGCAATCTCGCTGCTGGTAAGCCCCTCCGCTCTTTCCTCTGCCGAGGGTACTATGGGGAAGGACCTCGGGTTAGGATTAGAAAAACTCAGGGGGTTTTCTGAATTGTCAGCGACTTACTTGAATAGTAGCCCAAGGACTAGTCTGTAAGGAAACTTGAAAACACCCGCCAGGGACCCCGTTGCAAAGTAGTTTTCCTTTTAATCATTTTAGTTTAATCTTTTTAATGAACAAAGAACTTAGGAAATTCATAACTTGAGAAATACTTAACCAAAAATTGTCAAACCAATTTTGCTGGATTCTAAATATTATGGACTACCAACTAAAAATACTAAACCCCATGTTTTCTGTTTTAAATTTTAGAGTTTAGAATTAAATATAGAAACTGACCAAACCTTATTTAATTAAAGAACATTTGTTATGCTTCTGTGCTGAACCTAAGAAAATTTGTAGATGTTCAAACCACATGTAAACATTATTTAAAAATAGTGGGAACCCCAGTATTGAAAATCTAAGTAGGGATATCTATTAAAAGCCATTTTGCCCAAAACATAGGAAAATCAGAAAGGCATTAGAAAATTTATGAATAGTGAATGAAATTATTTTTCCTAACCTACTTAAGTAACAGAGAACCTAGGAAAAATAAAAAGACCACTAGTCCAGAACAGGATTAACGTGAAATGTTTTATTTAACATTATTCAACCTAGAAAACAATTATTAGAATTATGGAAACAATTTCAAAATTGTTAATAAAAATCCAGTAGACTTGTAACCACCAAAACCCCACTACAAAAATGATAAACACCCCAGCCCATCATTTTAAGTAGGGTAAACAAATAAAACTGGATAATGAGGCATATTTCAATTAAATCATGAGCAACCCAAAAATAGTGCAATAATGGGCAAATAAAATTTTGCTAGATCAATGATGAGACAGGCCACCAGATAAAAATGCAAACCCATTTGAAAGATGCCAAATAACACCTATTACCAATACTTCATGAAAGAGGCCATTTAATCCAATTAATTCCTACCACCCCTTCCCTTAAGCAAAAAGATGCCAAACTTCAGAATGATTGCTCTTGCGCAAAGAAGGAGCTAGGAAAAATTAGAAATCTGTTGTTTGATATTTTTCAAATAAAGTGGTAGTAGAAAGCACCCCTTTGGCTAAAAACTTTGGAAAATCATGGTAAAATAACTAATGAGTATTAATGACTAAAACTTTGTGCAAAGTCATGTTATAACATCTAAATGCTAGCAAAAATAAGTCTTAGAAAATTTTCTTCTGTTAAATGGTAGTTGTAGTTCAAACCACCCCTTCTGCCCTAACATTTTATAATTTTGGACAGAAAGAACCACTCACTTTTTAAGCCCTAAATTTTAGGACAGAGAATTATGCACCAATAAGAAGCCACTGTAATTTTTACAAAATTTTTGGAAATTTATTAAGACAACTTATAGTTCAAACCCACCATAAAAACGTAAAAGAAGTAAAGGGAAAGAAAGAAAAGATAAACCTCGCCCCAATAAGTTCAAATTGAAATCTTGACAAATTCTCACTAAGGCTTTAAAAAGAATTCAGTGGAACCCCATATTGGACTTACCACTTAGTTTAACTGAGTGTGGTCTAAAATACTAAGTATACCACCAAAAATCTTTTGTAACAAGATTTAACTCTATCTAATTTAAGTGGATCATTCACCCTCAAAGTTCAATTGCTAAGGCACATATCATATCATGCATGTATCTTACTCATTGCATTCATTAGATTGTAATCTCGCTGACGGAGAGTACGTGCTCATCCCCGAGCAAGGAACTGTCCAAGAGGAAGACCATGAGCAAGCTCCCGAGGCTGTCACCGAGGATCTCCCCGCAACCCCAGCAATTGAAGGCAAGCCCCGGTTTTATGCATAACCGTGTTATTATATGCTACTTTACTACACTTAATGTTTGTAGGATTGCAATGTGCACTTAAGTGTAGGAGTTGCTTGAAACCTCTAGTTGCATGAACTTAGGATTCCTTTTGAGATGGATACTAGAATGCTAGGTCGAGTAGCTGCTATGCTAATCAGGATCTCGGTAGAAGTCGAGTGATTTTTCTAGCACTCGCGCGAGGTAAGGAATTGATTGTATTCATCTTGATAACGGGATCTATGTTAGTCTATGGACTGGGATCCAGGGAGGATGCCTTGTCCATAAGACGGGAAAAGGAATTAAGGATTAATGTGTGGATACCTCAGTCAAGCTTTTGAACGTACTAAGCACATGTCGGAAAATATGGTAACCGATAAACCTAGTACCTGAGTGAAGCCGGGCGCGGACTTTATCCCTCACGCGACCTGATACTGGGTCTCCCATGCTAGCTATGGTGGGTACAAGTGCGGTCACTGCACGGTGGCAGCCGGGGTCAGTGGAGCATTGTATGCCAAGGCGGTGAGGCCTGGACGCGAACGAGGAATCGATGGGGACGGTTGACATGTGTGGGGACGGAGTGCCCCTACATGTCGTGTGTTTAGGTTTACCTTGCAAGGTTAAAACTCGATTCGAATCGTCTGCTTCTCGCAGCTAATGAGACTGCTTGACCCCTTGTACTACATCGAGTAAGAAGTGAAATGAGGTTTACAAGAGAAACTTGTTGATTGCACTAAATGCTTGCTACCATGTATGCTTAGAAGGAGCAAACTTAGCTAAGGTAATGATACTAGAAACTGAAAAGCTAAAAGATTGATTTTTAGACTCAGCTAGTGCTTTTGGCAAACTAAACCCCTTAGCCAAACAGCTGCATGGTCTAGAGGTAGAGGAGTAGATTCTTTACACCGGGTAAGTCTAGCTGAGTATTTGTATACTCAACCTTGCTTGTGGCATAATTTTTGCAGGTACGCTTTAGGATATGGTTGATGGTGTGACTTGGCCTACCACCCTGCCATCGAGTTGGACGGTCGAGTGGGATGCTGCTCTGACAGGAGAGGAGCATGAGGAGTAGTGGGTTAGGCCTTGCCCAATTCCTTGCTACCGACGACATCGATTATCCGCTGCATTATACCTTATGAACTATTTCAGTTTACTTGAGAAACTCCAGTCTATGTAATAATTCAGTACTTTAATTTGAGGTTTCCTGCTTTATTGTATTTCTTCTGTGACTCACCTTCGAGTGAGATTGTGGAATTTGATCCTGGTTAAGTGGCTTTATCAGACTAGATCTGAGGGACGGATGGGTTATTCCGATTTAAGTGTGTTACGGCCCTTGAGGCGTGACTTTGGCACTTAAGCTGGAATAATTCGGGCGGTTCCACCACAGCTGGTATCGGAGCAAATTCCACCACAGAGAAGGACAATAAACCATGAATACCGATTTTCAAAATATAAAACTTGCTTAGAAACTGTTAAGAATCGTCAGGACTAGACCGCTAGACCTAGGACAAAAGGCCTTAGGGATAGTGGGAGAAATAGGTGGCTAATTAAGTAGGCACTGTGGGCTAGTACTTAGATTTCTAAAGGATGCCCTAGAAGCACCTTATATTCGGAGAGGAGACGTTACTTTCAGCATGCATGCATTTTAAAAGCTAAAAGGAATTAAAACTTGAGCTAATCCGCTTCCTTTTAAAACCATCCAGGCTCTTTTATTTTTTTCCTTCCACCATAATCTTTACCTTTGATACCCTTCCGCAGATGAATTCACCCACCCCCGCCAGTGGAGGAGACACTCGTTTCAGCTCTGACTTCCTTTCGCACGATGGCTTTCCTTCCATCTTGTGGGAAGTGCTTAACTCTGCCGGTTACCCTACGCCCCCTTTGTACACGGTGCATGTAACGCCCCGAATTTTGCAGTTGAATTTTTTCTTTTCTTTACTCGCCAAATTCGGGCGTTACCTTTTCTTTTTCCTTTTCCCTCGCTAAACCTTGACCTTTTCCAAAGTTTTAGCGGGATTCGGTTTGGATTTCCCGTGTAAGAAAAACTCTAAAAATACTTTGTGTTGTTTGATGCACCATGCCGAACCTTGCATTTTTTGATTGTTTGAAAGTGCAAACGCATTCATCTAAAAAGATCGGATTTCGAAAACAGGGAAATAATCTTTTCTTTTTCTTTCTCTCTCTTTCTCTCTCCTCTTTTTCTCTCTCTCCCGCGCCGTGGGCCGACCCCGGCCGGCCCAGCCGCCCCTGGCGCCCCCTCTTGGGCCTTGGCAAGGCCCAGCCGCCCCCCCCTCCCCTTTTTCCCCTAACCCTCTCCCTCTCCCTCTCATTTTCCCTCTCTCTCTCCCTAGCGCCGCCCCTACCCGCCCCTGCCCTAGGCCGCCGCGCCGCCCCCTGCCGCCGGCCGCCCCTCGCCGTCGTCCCCCAACGCCGGTGAGCCGCCCCCCCCTCCTCTCTCCTCCCTCCCTCTCCCCTTTCCCCTTCTCTCCCTCCCCTCCTCTTTCCCCCGCCCGGCTGCCCTGGCCGCGCCCGGCCGCCTGGCCGCGCCGCCGGCCGCCTGGCCGCGCCCTGGCCGGCCCCGGCCGCGCCCAGCCGCGCCCTGGCCCGCCCCCTGCTCGGCCCCAGCCGGCCGCTGGCCGCCCCAGCCGGCCGCTGGCCGCCCGCTCGGCCGCCCAGCCCGACCCCCCCCCGCGCCCGCTTGGCCGCCGGTTCAACCGGCCGGCTCGGCCGCCCCGGCCCCCAGCTCGGCCGCCCTCCCCCGCGCGCCCGCCCAGCTCGGCCGCCCAGCCCAGGGCCGGTTCAACCGCCCCCCCCTCTGTTTTTTTTATTTTTTTTATTTTATTTTATTTACTTTCTGTGATCATAATTACTTTATTTTAGGTAGGCTAATCATTGTTCATGCTATGGAGAATAGGAAGTTTAATTTAAAATTCCGTTATGCTATTGATTCACGTAGTTAATTGTTTATCCTGTGCAATGTTGATCAACTAAAAAGGATTAGGTTTCCATTAGTATATATATAACAGAATTCTTTTGTTAGGAATCAATTGTAATTGATTATTAGTGCATAAACTTTAACCCCCCTGCGAGACCTTTCCCCGTTTCTTTCTAACCTTAATGAATGCGATATCGAATGTCGTACTTGATGCATATTCACTTTACTTATTCCCTTGTATGGTGTACTGTTCTTTTGTATTAAATATGTGGATGTATGTATGTTTGCGCTCGCATAGAGAACGATCCGGTCGAAGAGCCCGAGGAATTTGCAGGAGAAGCCCCTGAGCAGCAGTCGGTTGGTGGAGGCAAGTGTCCTTTGACCTATCTCTGTCCTATTCATTCTTTAATTCACCTCCCACATTACACATTTATACCTAAGGATTGACTAGCTTTTGTTATCCATGTCCTTGTTTACCTATTTGGGTCGGATTATTACTGCTTAGTTTGATGCTATTGCTCAACTCTAATCAATGAACATGATGTGATTATCTATGATACGCTGTTTTCCCCTTCTTATTTATGATCATACTTGTGGCATTTAAGGGGACTCGAGCGGTTTCTCGAGTGCCTCTCCGTAAGGACCTGTTCAATGGATGACCGCCCGGGAAAACAGTGCAACCATGAGGGTGGAATGGGACGCCCTTAGCTGAATAATTAGAGGAACCGGGGTGTAGTTCGCTTAGCCGTTGTGCCGTCAATGGGGCTCGGTGTATGCGGCTCGCTCTGCCAAGGTTGATTTGTCCCTTGGGGAGGAGTGCGGTACATTTAGGAAACCTAACGGGTGGCTACAGCCCCGGGGAATCTTTGTAAAGGCTACGTAGTGAGACCCTGCCTATTCACCTTGGTAGTGTTTAAGGGTTTGATCAGCCCGAGGCAAGAGGGAATCATGGCTTGTGGGTAAAGTGCGCAACCTCTGCAGAGTGTTATGAAACTGATATATCAGTCGTGCTCGCGGTTATGAGCGGCCAAGGGAGCTCCAGAGATTAGTGATACTTGATCAGAGATATTTTGGTACAGGTGGCAATGAGATTGATGGTTCTGATTATGATTATGGTGCTGGTAAGTGGTATTCTTTCCGTTTGGAAAGGATACATTGGGCTAATAACTTGGGTTAATGTTAAAACCTGGCTCTCTACTAGTAAGTAATAACCTGACCAACTAAAAGCAACTGCTTGACTTATCCCCACATAAAGCTAGTCCACTACAGCCAAACAGGATGCTTGCTGAGTATGTTGATGTGTACTCACCCTTGCTCTACACACCAACCCCCCCCCCCCAGGTTGTCAGCATTGCAACCACTGCTCAGGAGAAGATGAAGCTGTGGAAGGAGACTTCCAGGAGTTCCAAGACTACGACGAGTTCTAGGCGTGGGTTAGCGGCAACCCCCAGTCGGCTGCCTGTGAAGGCCGTGTTATCTACGTTTCTTTTCCGCACTTTGATTTATTGTAAGAACTATATGGACGTCTCAGATGTATGATGTAATCGACTATTATTTCCCCTTTTAATACTATTTGAGCACTGTGTGATGATGTCCATGTTATGTAACTGCTGTGTACGTGAATAACTGATCCTGGCACGTACATGGTTCGCATTCGGTTTGCCTTCTAAAAACCGGGTGTGACATAAGTGGTATCAAAGCCGTGCTGACTGTAGGACTGCTAACCTAGAGTAGAATGGTCGTTCTAAGGATTATAGACCTCTGTCCCTGCCTTGACTTTGATATCCCTTCAAAAGTTGGTCCTACTGACCAAATCTATGTTCTACTATATATTATACCTTGCTGAAAATTTTGTTTTATTCTGATCCTTCATTTATTTATGATTCATTATTATTCTGATCCTTCATTTATTTATGATTCATTATTTGCTGGTCATATTAATTCTGTTCTCACCCTTTTGCTTGCGATGTCTTTTGTAGATGGCTCGACTTAGACACACTGCACGAAAGTCCGTCATCCCCTTCTTACCCTCCCGCCTTGCTGAGCGTCCGCTTCGCCGTCCCGTGGCCGGACAGTCCAGCCACTTGGAGAGACTGCACCACCGCCTGCATGAGGAGCAGGAACGTCGACGACAGGAGCAGCAGGGCTCTTCCTTCTCGCTCCAGCAGGAGATAGAGTCTGTGAGGAGCTGCTCCCCTGTGCTTCCCCTGGAGGCGCCCCCTGCACCACCACTGGGCGTCCCAGCTTCTGGAGTAGCTGCTGGAGGAGACCCAGACGACGGAGGTGGCGACGACAGCTTGAGCCACGACCTCGACCTCTCTAACCATGAGCCGGAAGGATGGGTTGCTCGACCCATCACTCGCGACGCTGCTCGCGGGTGTCACTTCCACGACGCGCTCGACACCCTGCTACGTCGGGCACTTGACCGGCGTACTTGGTCCATCGAGTATCGCTGTGTGGTCTACCAGCATAGTCGCGGGGTCTACCCGGACCGCTGGGAGGCGACCTGCTTGGTGCGCCGTCCGGAGAACAGTCTCCAGGGCGCGGAGGCTTGCTCAGAGCACTATTCTATCTCTGAGCGGGACTCAGCTGAGGCAGCCATGCAGGATGCTGCATGGCGTGCGCTTTCGCACTACTGCTCGGTTCTCGGTGGGGTAGCTGACGGTCTCGACCTGAAGTATTACCCCCGCCGTCCATCTGGCAGCACAGGAGGCGTGATTGTTTCACCTGCTGGTGAGGACAATCCTAGGTTGAGCAGCACAGTCAACCTAGCCGCCGTGCTAAACACGGAGCTGGACCATGCATTAGACGAGCTGAGTAGGGCTCGTGCTGAGATCGCCCTGCTGCGGGCTGAGCGCGCGGAGCGTCGTCACTTGGATGATGGTTCCCCCGCTCCCGTTGGGACTCAGCACCCGTACCGCTCACCTCGGCGTGGACTCCAGTCTTATGGCAATCCCGACTGCAAGACCAAGATCAATCTAGAACCATAGCTCGCTAGAGTTGGATCTTGTAATTAATACAGAATATATATACATAGAAGCTTCAGTCTTAGCGTTGGTCTCGGTCTTAGTCAGTCTTAGTTAGACAGGGTAGTTTGCTATATCCTGTGCATTTATGTTTGTCATGATGAACTATGTTTGGTTTGGATCTTTGTAATGATTGTCACCAGAGTGTGGGTATCCCCTGCATTTTGGTTTACCTATTATGTTAATGGAGTTAGTTATATAGTTGGGAAAACCTTTATTCTACTTTCCTCTTTATCTGAGAAGCTGTGTGGTCTGTGTTGGAGATCAGTGAAGATGCTCATCTGTTCAGTGCTGTTGGAGAATTCTATACTCTTTTCTTATGCTGCAAGATTTGCCAGATCAGTTCTGATGTGTGGTTGCGTTCTGCAGATGTCAGAGAACAGGCGCAGAGGAGGAAGGCGTGCTCAGCAGGAGCAAGCCGGTCAGCAAGATGAGGCGCCCCAGCAGCAGCAGCTGCCGCCCCCGCCCCCGATGTCGATCGAGCAGATGTTTCTGATGCAGACTCAGGCAGTTCAAGCCATCGGTCAGACTCTGGCCGCCATTCAGCAGCAGCAGCAAGCACCACCCCAGCCTCAGATGCCTCAGATGCCCAGAGACAAGCGTGCTGAATTCATGAGAGGTCATCCCCCAACGTTCGCTCACTCTTCTGACCCCATGGATGCTGAAGATTGGCTGCGCACTGTGGAGCGGGAGTTGCATACCGCTCAGTGTGATGACAGGGAGAAAGTCTTGTATGGTCCCCGTCTGTTGAGAGGAGCAGCCCAATCATGGTGGGAGTCTTACCTCGCCACCCATGCCAACCCTGATGCCATCACCTGGGAAGAATTCAGAGGTAGCTTTCGTCAGTACCATGTGCCTGCAGGTCTGATGACAGTGAAGAAGGAGGAGTTCCTGGCCCTTAAGCAAGGGCCGATGTCTGTCAGTGAGTACCGGGACAGGTTTCTGCAGTTGTCTCGCTATGCTCCCGAAGATGTCAACACTGACGCCAAGCGACAATACCGTTTCTTGAGAGGCTTGGTTGACCCTCTGCAGTACCAACTGATGAATCACACCTTCCCGACATTCCAGCACCTGATTGACAGAGCAATCATGACAGAAAGGAAGCGTAAGGAGATGGAGGATCGTAAGCGCAAGATCAGTGGACCCCAGCCTGGAAGCAGCAGCCGTCCTCGTTTTTCAGGCAATCAACCTCAGCAGTTCAGGCAGAACCAGCGTCCACCTCAGCAGCGTCAGCAGTATCAGGCAGTTATCAGTTGTGATAAAAGGACAATCAAGTTGGTGTCCCCACTAGGAGAGGAAGTGGTGACCGAGTTAGTCCCGCCTGAGCCGAAGAAAGGAAGTTGTTATCAGATGGCTGTCGATAGCAGTGAAGCAGACCCAATTGAGAGTATCAAGGTTGTGTCTGAATTCCCAGATGTGTTTCCAAAGGAGTTACCGGGTATGCCACCAGAGCGGAAAGTTGAATTCGCTATAGAGCTTCTTCCTGGAACCGCCCCCATCTTTAAGAGAGCTTACAGAATATCTGGACCAGAGTTGGTTGAGCTTAAGAAGCAGATTGATGAGCTGTCGGAGAAAGGTTACATCCGGCCAAGCACCTCGCCTTGGGCCGCCCCTGTCTTGTTTGTGGAGAAGAAAGATGGCACAAAGAGGATGTGTATCGATTATCGAGCTTTGAATGAAGTCACGATCAAGAACAAGTATCCCTTGCCCAGAATAGAAGATCTGTTTGACCAGTTGAGAGGAGCCAGTGTGTTCTCCAAGATCGATATGAGGTCAGGTTATCATCAGCTCAGGATCCGACCTTCGGACATTCCGAAGACGGCATTCATTACCATGTATGGTTTGTATGAGTTCACAGTGATGTCTTTTGGTTTGACCAATGCACCAGCGTTCTTTATGAACTTGATGAACAGTGTATTCATGGATTATCTTGATAAGTTCGTGGTGGTATTCATTGATGACATTCTAGTTTATTGTCAAAGTGAAGAAGAGCATGCAGATCATTTGAGGATGGTATTGCAGAGATTGCGAGAGCACCAGTTGTATGCAAAGTTGAGCAAGTGTGAGTTCTGGATCAGTGAAGTCCTGTTCTTGGGTCACATAATCAACAAAGAAGGATTGGCTGTGGATCCGAAGAAAGTGGCAGACATTCTGAACTGGAAAGCGCCAACGGATGCTCGAGGAATCAAGAGCTTTATTGGAATGGCCGAATATTATCGGCGATTCATTGAGGGGTTTTCGAAGATTGCGAAACCAATGACAGCGTTGCTAGGCAACAAGGTTGAGTTCAAGTGGACCCAGAAATGTCAAGAGGCCTTCGAAGCGCTGAAAGAGAAGTTGACAACAGCGCCTGTCTTAGTCTTGCCTGATGTGCACAAGCCCTTCTCTGTGTACTGTGATGCTTGTTACACAGGTTTGGGATGCGTGTTGATGCAAGAGGGAAGAGTTGTGGCTTACTCGTCCCGACAGCTGAAGGTTCATGAGAAGAACTACCCAATCCATGATCTAGAGTTGGCAGCAGTGGTTCACGCACTGAAGACATGGAGGCACTATCTGTATGGACAGAAATGCGATGTTTACACAGATCACAAGAGTCTGAAGTACATATTCACTCAGTCAGAATTGAACATGAGGCAGCGAAGATGGTTAGAGTTGATCAAAGATTATGAGTTGGAGATTCATTACCATCCAGGCAAAGCAAACGTAGTGGCAGATGCTTTGAGCAGGAAGAGTCAAGTCAATCTGATGGTCGCTCGTCCGATGCCTTATGAGTTGGCCAAGGAGTTCGACAGGTTGAGTCTCGGATTTCTGAACAATTCGCGAGGAGTCACAGTTGAATTGGAACCTACCTTGGAGCGAGAAATCAAAGAAGCGCAGAAGAATGATGAGAAGATCAGTGAGATCCGGCGACTGATTCTAGATGGCAGAGGCAAAGATTTTCGAGAAGATGCAGAAGGCGTGATATGGTTCAAAGACCGCTTGTGTGTTCCCAATGTCCAGCCTGTTCGGGAGTTGATTCTCAAGGAAGCTCATGAGACAGCTTATTCGATTCACCCTGGCAGTGAGAAGATGTATCAGGATCTGAAGAAGAAATTCTGGTGGTACGGAATGAAGAGGGAAATCGCAGAGCATGTGGCTAAGTGCGATAGTTGTCGAAGAATTAAGGCAGAGCACCAGAGACCTGCTGGATTGTTGCAACCGTTGCAGATCCCTCAGTGGAAATGGGATGAAATTGGTATGGATTTCATAGTCGGATTGCCTCGCACTCGAGCCGGCTACGATTCCATTTGGGTAGTAGTGGACCGTTTGACCAAGTCAGCCCACTTCATACCTGTCAAGACCAGCTACAACAGCGCAGTATTGGCAGAGTTGTATATGTCTCGGATCGTTTGTCTTCATGGTGTGCCAAAGAAGATAGTGTCAGACAGAGGAACGCAGTTCACCTCTCATTTCTGGCAGCAGTTGCATGAAGCCTTGGGCACACATCTGAATTTCAGTTCAGCTTATCATCCGCAGACAGATGGCCAGACCGAAAGAACCAATCAAATTCTTGAAGACATGTTGAGAGCCTGTGCGCTGCAAGATCAGTCCGGATGGGATAAGCGATTGCCTTATGCAGAGTTTTCCTATAACAACAGTTACCAGGCCAGTTTGAAGATGTCACCATTTCAAGCGCTCTATGGAAGGAGTTGTAGAACTCCGTTGCAATGGGATTAGCCTGGAGAGAAGCAAGTGTTTGGGCCAGACATTCTGCTTGAAGCCGAAGAGAACATCAAGATGGTCCGAGAGAATCTGAAGATAGCGCAATCAAGGCAGCGAAGCTATGCAGACACAAGAAGAAGAGAGCTGAGTTTTGAAGTCGGAGACTTTGTCTATCTGAAAGTGTCACCGATCAGAGGAGTCAGAAGGTTCGGAATCAAAGGCAAGCTAGCACCCCGCTACATTGGTCCGTACCAGATCCTCTCAAAGCGTGGAGAAGTGGCCTATCAGCTCAGTCTGCCGGAGAATTTGTCAGCTGTGCATGATGTCTTTCATGTGTCTCAGTTGAAGAAGTGCTTGCGTGTGCCAGAAGAGCAGTTGCCAGTGGAAGGTCTGGGAGTCCAGGAGGACTTGACCTACGTTGAGAAGCCAGCTCAGATCCTTGAGATTGCAGATAGAGTCACCCGAAGGAAAACCATCAGAATGTGCAAAGTCAGGTGGAATCACCACTCTGAGGAAGAAGCAACCTGGGAGCGTGAAGATGATTTGATGGCCAAGTACCCAGAGCTCTTTGCTAGCCAGCCCTGAATCTCGAGGGCGAGATTCTTTTAAGGGGGATAGGTTTGTAACGCCCCGAATTTTGCAGTTGAATTTTTTCTTTTCTTTACTCGCCAAATTCGGGCGTTACCTTTTCTTTTTCTTTTTCCCTCGCTAAACCTTGACCTTTTCCAAAGTTTTAGCGGGATTCGGTTTGGATTTCCCGTGTAAGAAAAACTCTAAAAATACTTTGTGTTGTTTGATGCACCATGCCGAACCTTGCATTTTTTGATTGTTTGAAAGTGCAAACGCATTCATCTAAAAAGATCGGATTTCGAAAACAGGGAAATAATCTTTTCTTTTTCTTTCTCTCTCTTTCTCTCTCCTCTTTTTCTCTCTCTCCCGCGCCGTGGGCCGACCCCGGCCAGCCCAGCCGCCCCTGGCGCCCCCTCTTGGGCCTTGGCAAGGCCCAGCCGCCCCCCCTCCCCTTTTTCCCCTAACCCTCTCCCTCTCCCTCTCATTTTCCCTCTCTCTCTCCCTAGCGCCGCCCCTACCCGCCCCTGCCCTAGGCCGCCGCACCGCCCCCTGCCGCCGGCCGCCCCTCGCCGTCGTCCCCCAACGTCGGTGAGCCGCCCCCCCTCCTCTCTCCTCCCTCCCTCTCCCCTTTCCCCTTCTCTCCCTCCCCTCCTCTTTCCCCCGCCCAGCTGCCCTGGCCGCGCCCGGCCGCCTGGCCGCGCCGCCGGCCGCCTGGCCGCGCCCTGGCCGGCCCCGGCCGCGCCCAGCCGCGCCCTGGCCCGCCCCCTGCTCGACCCCAGCCGGCCGCTGGCCGCCCGCTCGGCCGCCCAGCCCGACCCCCCCCGCGCCCGCCTGGCCGCCGGTTCAACCGGCCGGCTCGACCGCCCCGGCCCCCAGCTCGGCCGTCCTCCCCCGCGCGCCCGCCCAGCTCGGCCGCCCAGCCCAGGGCCGGTTCAACCGCCCCCCCCTCTGTTTTTTTTATTTTTTTATTTTATTTTATTTACTTTCTGTGATCATAATTACTTTATTTTAGGTAGGCTAATCATTGTTCATGCTATGGAGAATAGGAAGTTTAATTTAAAATTCCGTTATGCTATTGATTCACGTAGTTAATTGTTTATCCTGTGCAATGTTGATCAACTAAAAAGGATTAGGTTTCCATTAGTATATATATAACAGAATTCTTTTGTTAGGAATCAATTGTAATTGATTATTAGTGCATAAACTTTAACCCCCCTGCGAGACCTTTCCCCGTTTCTTTCTAACCTTAATGAATGCGATATCGAATGTCGTACTTGATGCATATTCACTTTACTTATTCCCTTGTATGGTGTACTGTTCTTTTGTATTAAATATGTGGATGTATGTATGTTTGCGCTCGCATAGAGAACGATCCGGTCGAAGAGCCCGAGGAATTTGCAGGAGAAGCCCCTGAGCAGCAGTCGGTTGGTGGAGGCAAGTGTCCTTTGACCTATCTCTGTCCTATTCATTCTTTAATTCACCTCCCGCATTACACATTTATACCTAAGGATTGACTAGCTTTTGTTATCCATGTCCTTGTTTACCTATTTGGGTCGGATTATTACTGCTTAGTTTGATGATATTGCTCAACTCTAATCAATGAACATGATGTGATTATCTATGATACGCTGTTTTCCCCTTCTTATTTATGATCATACTTGTGGCATTTAAGGGGACTCGAGCGGTTTCTCGAGTGCCTCTCCGTAAGGACCTGTTCAATGGATGACCGCCCGGGAAAACAGTGCAACCATGAGGGTGGAATGGGACGCCCTTAGCTGAATAATTAGAGGAACCGGGGTGTAGTTCGCTTAGCCGTTGTGCCGTCAATGGGGCTCGGTGTATGCGTCTCGCTCTGCCAAGGTTGATTTGTCCCTTGGGGAGGAGTGCGGTACATTTAGGAAACCTAACGGGTGGCTACAGCCCCGGGGAATCTTTGTAAAGGCTACGTAGTGAGACCCTGCCTATTCACCTTGGTAGTGTTTAAGGGTTTGATCAGCCCGAGGCAAGAGGGAATCACGGCTTGTGGGTAAAGTGCGCAACCTCTGCAGAGTGTTATGAAACTGATATATCAGCCGTGCTCGCGGTTATGAGCGGCCAAGGGAGCTCCAGAGATTAGTGATACTTGATCAGAGATATTTTGGTACAGGTGGCAATGAGATTGATGGTTCTGATTATGATTATGGTGCTGGTAAGTGGTATTCTTTCCGTTTGGAAAGGATACATTAGGCCAATAACTTGGGTTAATGTTAAAACCTGGCTCTCTACTAGTAAGTAATAACCTGACCAACTAAAAGCAACTGCTTGACTTATCCCCACATAAAGCTAGTCCACTACAGCCAAACAGGATGCTTGCTGAGTATGTTGATGTGTACTCACCCTTGCTCTACACACCAAACCCCCCCCCAGGTTGTCAGCATTGCAACCACTGCTCAGGAGAAGATGAAGCTGTGGAAGGAGACTTCCAGGAGTTCCAAGACTACGACGAGTTCTAGGCGTGGGTTAGCGGCAACCTCCAGTCGGCTGCCTGTGAAGGCCGTGTTATCTACGTTTCTTTTCCGCACTTTGATTTATTGTAAGAACTATATGGACGTCTCAGACGTATGATGTAATCGACTATTATTTCCCCTTTTAATACTATTTGAGCACTGTGTGATGATGTCCATGTTATGTAACTGCTGTGTACGTGAATAACTGATCCTGGCACGTACATGGTTCGCATTCGGTTTGCCTTCTAAAAACCGGGTGTGACAGTGCAGTTGTATGAGGAGCATCGGGTACCTTGTTGCCGAGTCTGGCTGACCTTGGAGGCTCATCCCCTTCAGCCGGGTTGGCATTCTCTTGACTCCGATACGATTGGATTCAGGACGGACGACACCACTGAGGCAGCAGCCATGAAGACTCTGACGACTTTCTGTGGCTACCACCCCCTAGAGATGGTGATGCACCCCTTGGGACTCTTCCCTGCTGAAAAGAAGGACGACCCCATGTGGTGTAACCGTGTGAGCCATGTGAAAGATGTGTGGGCAATGTATCCTGACTTGGTTGGGAGGGTCACTGTTCAGTGCATGAGTGCGCTGTATCGCCTTCAGGCCCTGAGCGACGCTATGGCACACCTTGCTAACATCGCTCAAACCACCAAGCTCACCCTCGACAGCTGAGAAGACTTTGTGGTCGACCTGTCCTCCGAGTTGGTGGAGAAGGATTTGCAGGTGGAAAGGCTGAGCCAGCGCATTACCACCTTGGAGCAGCAGGTGGAGATCCGAGACAACACTATTGATGTCTTGGAGAAGCAGCTCCATGATGTGCAGTGGGAACTCGAAGAAGCCAATGACCATCTGGACATGCACCACTTAGAGATGGAGGCCATTGAGGCCGAAAGCGAGGGAGAAGAGGCTCCCGAGGAGTTAGGACCAGCCCCTGGTTCCAATGGGACTACCTCCGCGATGCCCCCTTCACCCGCATCCAGTGTCGCTTCCACCGCTCAGGGTTGATCAGTCACTTTGACGCGTTAGGCGGATAGAAACCTATGCAAGCTTAGTTAATGTCAGATTTTGGACTAAGGCTTACGGGTACTTTCCCCTAATTGATGTAACCCTCGTGAACTTTTGAAATCTGTGGGATGTTTGTAACCATGTTATCTTCGTTTCAAACCTAATGTTATGATTATGACACCTTTCCTTCCATATGAGATAATGGCTTGTCATTCGAAATTGTGAGTTGGGATAACAATGGCGACAATCTCTGTTTTCAGATGGCAGCTAGGCAGCTTTGCGGGCATAACGAGCAAGTTCCCCCGCCACCTCCTCTTGCTCCCACAGTGCAGGAGCTGATGGCCCAACAGAATGAGATTCTGCGACAGCTCTTACAGCACCAGCCCCACCCTCAGCAGCATGGTGGAGGCTAGCATCAGCGACCTCCAGCAGCGGCAACCTACCAGGAGTTCCTGAGCACGCAGCCACCCTTGTTCACCAAGGCAGAGGATCCATTGGACACCGACGTGTGGCTCCACGTTGTTGAGTCCAAGTTTCCCCTCCTCATGGGAGACTGCCCTGATGCTACGAAGACTCGCTTCACCGCGCAGCAGCTTCGCAGATCTGCTCGTACTTGGTGGGACCACTTCCGTGCTATGCTCCCCGCTGATCATGAGGTATCTTGGGAGGAATTGAAGACTGCTTTCAGAGGGCACCACATTCCAGCAGGCATTCTCGATCGCAGGCTGAATGAGTTTCTGGCACTTAATCAAGGAACCCGCACGGTATTGTAGTACGCCTAGGCCTTCAACGACCTGTGCCAATACGCAGGTTACCATGCTGATTCTGACAAGAAGAAGAGAGACCGCTTCCGCAGGGGTCTCAACACCAAGCTGCGAGAACGACTCAACACTGTCCGAGCTGATAGCTTCAATGAGTTGGTCAACCTGGTCATCTCCCAGGAGGACTGTATTGTAGCTCACCGGGCAGAGAAGAGAAAGGCACCAATGGCAGCACCATCCGCTTAGGCCCAGAGGTTCAGGATTGTTTCTCACAATTAGAGCAGGGGTTTTCAGCAGCAGGCAGGTAGATCAGTGATCAGGCCACCTCAGCAGCAGCAGCCGGCACCCAACAGCTTTCTAGCTCCCGCTCCAAGGAACAATCAGCCTCCACAACAGCAGCAGTTCCGCCAGGGCAATGAGAACAAGTGCTTCACTTATGGCAATGTGGGCCACTATGCCAAGAATTGCCCAAGAAATCAGCAGAGGCAGACGCCCGCACCAAGTCAAGACAAGGGAAGAAAGTAGAAGGTACAAGTCAGGCAAGGGAAGCTCAACTTCACTACTCTGGAGGAAGTACCTGAGGGAGCTCCCATCATGACTGGTATCTTTTCAGTTTATAATCAACCTGCTTTAATTCTATTTGATTCTGGTGCATCTCATAGTTTCATTAACCAAAAGTTCAGTGCTAAATGTCAACTGCCTTTCTATCACTCAAAAGGGTCATTTATGATAGCCACACCTAGGGGTAAAATTGTAAACTAATCAATTAAACCAAAGTGTGCCTATTCAGCTGGGAAGCCACATTGTCAAGACCACCCTTCTTGTTTTGGGTTTGGAAAATGTGGATATTATTCTGGGAGCCAATTGGATGACCCTACACCAAGTAATGCTTGATATAGCCAGCCGCATCGTGGAAATCAATTCCCCGTTTTGTGGGAACTTCACCTTAATTCTACCCAGTCAAGGTTCTACTCAGTCATGTGCTTTCTTTATGACGAGTTACCTCTGAAGAAGATCCCAGTGGTCTATGAGTATGCAGAGTTGTACATTGACCGGACCGTGTGTTTGCACGGATTGCCCCGGACCATTGTTTCTGACCGAGGAGCCCAATTTGTTGCCAGATTTTGCGAACAACTGCAGGAGTCTTTGGGAACCAAGCTAATCAGAAGTTCAGCTTACCACCCACAGACTGATGGTCAGACTGAGAGGGTAAATCAAATTCTTGAAGATATGCTGAGAGCTTGTGCAATCGATTGTGGCAAGAACTGGGATAAGCACCTCTCCTTGGCAGAGTTTGCTTATAACAACAGTTATCAATCCAGCCAAAGGATGGCACCTTTCGAAGCTCTCTATGGAAGAAGGTGTAGAACACCACTCAATTGGTCTCAGCCTGGAGAAAGAGAAGTTTTCGGACCTGACTTAGTGACTGAAGCTGAAAGGAAGGTCAAACTAATCAGGAAAAATCTAGAAGCTGCTCAGGCAAGGCAGAAGAGTTACCATGATAAAAGAAGGAAATCTCTCCAGTTCGAGGTGGGAGATTTCGTGTATTTAAAAGTATCACCCACCAAGGGAGTGCAGAGGTTTGGGATCAAAGGCAAGCTAGCCCCTCGTTACATTGGACCTTATGAGATCATAGAAGCATGTGGACCCGTGACATATAAATTGAAGTTACCTCCGAAAATGTCTGCCATCCACAATGTGTTCCATGTATCTCAGCTGAAGAAGTGTGTTCGATTGCCGACCGAGATCATAGCAGAGCCAGAATTGGAGATAGAACCAGATCTATCGTACCAAGAGTACCCTTCCAAGATTCTGGATTGCAAGGAAAGATCAACTCGGGCTAAATCGATCAAGATGTATAAGGTCTAGTGGAGTAATCACTCAAAGGAAGAGGCTACTTGGGAGACTGAGGAATTCTTGCAATCTAACTTCCCCGATTGCCTACCTAAGGAAATTGGTACGTAATCATGCCCAACCCCTCCTCCTGCCCTTCGAATCTAAATTTTAGATATATAATCTTAAATCAGAATGAAGTAATTACAAAACAAAACTTAAAAGGACTTCCTTCTGAAGTTGCAAAGAGAATGACATTCGAAGAGCATTTTACCCTAATAATAGAGCACCCACTTCCTGTAAGTCTCACCCTTCGCTTCACCCCGGGAGGACTCTGACCCGAATCTTGGGACAAGATTCCTTTAAGGGGGGAAGGCTGTGACACCCCAGTGTCACCTAGGGTTTCTCTCAAGTGCTAACCCAAGAATTAACATTTCATGTGAGCCAAATTAAGCATGAAGCATCTAATTAACTTAAAAATAAAAGATCCACTAAGTTCATATCTAAAGGAATCATGTTCAAAGCAAATGAGATTTTCACAAAGGGAAAAATGTTGAAACCCTAATTCCAACCCTAATTGAGCTAATTAAGTAGATTTAAAGAAAAGGGGCAAAAGACTATGAAAAATATAAAATCATGGCTTAGGTCAAATATAAACATTGAAGTACACTAAGTAAGCTACAATAAAGATTATGAAAGCTTGTCCAAAATAGTTTAATAAAATCTTCAAACAAGCTTCTCAAATGGGAAATTCTAAAATTCAGAATTTTGAATTTCAGCCCTGGAGCTAAAGACCGAGCGTGTTCACCTTGATCCCTAGCTCAAATCCTAATGACCCCATTGACAAAATTTTGCCTAACTAACCCCTCTATCTCATGTCAGAAGATGGCATCGGGACGTGTGCCTTGGACATGTCAAACCCGCGATCTTCTCTCTGTGCGCGGCAATGAGACAAACCAGATTTCTTCCCTCTCTATCTCTTGATCCAGTTAGCAAAACCTGCAAGCCTCCACACACAAACGACAAAGGAATGTCAGAGGAAGAGATCTCTCAACGGGATCATGGCCATAATCTCAAAGATTTGGAGCCAATCCACGCTTGAACTTAACCTCTCTCTGTGCTGCCTCGTGCTCGACGCCGTGCCAAGCACCAGAGCGCGCACTGGCGTTCGCCCGCGCATGCCCCGGGCGCTTGTCAGAGCCCCGCCCTCAGCCGTGCTTGCCCGCGCCTATAAAGCCTCCCCGGGCGCGCCTCACTTCACCTCGTGCTCACCTTCGCCGGCCAGACGCCTCCCCTTAGCTCCGGCGAGCTCTTTTCCGCCCGCCATTGCCACCCGGGCCTCGGACACCGTGGCCAGCCCACTCCAGTTGCTCCCCAGCCGTGCTAGCCGCTCGGATAGCTTTGCCAATATCTTGTGAAGCTGCCCAAGCTCTCGGACCCGGAAAACTTCACCGGAAAGCCAAGATCACCCTCGCCGGACTTTGGCCGCCCGCTTGTGCGTGTAGACCGAGCAATCCGTTGAGCCATTCTTCAATTCCTCGCGGACATGCCCTCCTTGATCCCTGGTGAAGCTCTCTGACCCATTTGATTGGTCAATTGTGCCCTGGATAGGCCGGACTCCTCGCCGCCGATGAGCTCCCCCGCCTGCGCGCGTGGACCAGCCGACTCCGACCATCCCCAACGGTGACCCGCACATCACCGTGATCCTCAGGACCTCCCCTACACCCTCGGCCACCTCACCAGAGCAATCTCGCCGCCGGTAAGCCCCTCCGCTCTTTCCTCCGCCGCGGGTACTGTTTGATTTGGGGGAAGGACCTCGGGTTAGGATTAGAAAAACTTAGGGGGGGTTTTCTGAACTGTCAGCGACTCACTTGAATGGTAGCCCAAGGACTAGTCTGTAAGGAAACTTGAAAACACCCGCCAGGGACCCCGTTGCAAAGTAGTTTTCCTTTTAATCATTTCTGTTTAATCTTTTTAATGAACAAAGAACTTAGGAAATTCATAACTTGAGAAATACTTAACCAAAAATTGTCAAACCAATTTTGCTGGATTCTAAATATTATGGACTACCAACTAAAAATACTAAACCCCATGCTTTCTGTTCTAAATTTTAGAGTTTAGAATTAAATACAGAAACTGACCAAACCTTATTTAATTAAAGAAAATTTGTTATGCTTCTGTGCTGAACCTAAGAAAATTTGTAGATGTTCAAACCACATGTAAACACTGTTTAAAAATAGTGGGAACCCCAGTATTGAAAATCTAAGTAGGGATATCTATTAAAAGCCATTTTTGCCCAAAACTTAGGAAAATCAGAAAGGCATTAGAAAATTTATGAACAGTGAATGCAATTATTTTTCCTAACCTACTTAAGTAACAGAGAACCTAGGAAAAATAAAAAGACCACTAGTCCAGAACAGGATTAAAGTGAAATGTTTTATTTAACATTATTCTAACTAGAAAACAATTATTAGAATTATGGAAACAATTTCAAAATTGTTAATAAAAATCCAGTGGACTTGTAACCACCAAAACCCCACTACAAAAATGATAAACACCCCAGCCCATCATTTTAAGTAGGGTAAACAAATAAAACTGGATAATGAGGCATATTTCAATTAAATCATGAGCAACCCAAAAATAGTGCAATAATGGGCAAATAAAATTTTGCTAGATCAATGATGAGATAGGCCACCAGATAAAAATGCAAACTCATTTGAAAGATGCCAAATAACACCTATTACCAATACTTCATGAAAGAGGCCATTTAATCCAATTAATTCCTACCACTCCTTCCCTTAAGCAAAAATATGCTAAACTTCAAAATGATTGCTCTTGCGCAAAGAAGGATCTAGGAAAAATCAAAAATCTATTGTTTGATATTTTTCAAATAAAGTGGTAGTAGAAAGCACCCCTTTGGCTAGAAACTTTGGAAAATCATGGTAAAATAACTAATGAGTATTAATGACTAAAACTTTGGGCAAAGTCATGTTATAACATCTAAATGCCAGCAAAAATAAATTTTAGAAAATTTCCTTCTGTTAAATGGTAGTTGTAGTTCAAACTACCCCTTCTGCCCTAACATTTTAAATTTTTTACAGAAAGAACCACTCACTTTTTAAGCCCCAAATTTTAGGACAAAGAATTATGCACCAATAAGAAGCCACTGTAATTTTTACATAATTTTTGGAAATTTATTAAGACAACTTGTAGTTCAAACCCACCATAAAAACGTAAAAGAAGTAAAGGGAAAGAAAGAAAAGATAAACCTCGCCCCAATAAGTTCAAATTGAAATCTTGACAAATTCTCACTAAGGCTTTAAAAAGAATTCAGTGGAACCCCAAATTGGACTTACCACTTAGTTTAACTAAGTGTGGTCTAAAATACTAAGTATACCACCAAAAATCTTTTGTAACAAGATTTAACTCTATCTAATTTAAGTGGATCATTCACCCTCAAAGTTTAATTGCTAAGACACATATCATATCATGCATGTATCTTACTCGTTGCATTCATTAGATTGTAATCTCGCTGATGAAGAGTACGTGATCATCCCCGAGCAAGGAACTGTCTAAGAGGAAGACCAGGAGCAAGCTCCCGAGGCTGTCACCGAGGATCTCCGCGCAGCCCCAGCAATTGAAGGCAAGCCCCGGTTTTATGCATAACCGTGTTATTATATGCTACTTTACTACACTTAATGTTTGTAGGATTGCAATGTGCACTTAAGTGTAGGAGTTGCTTGAAACCTCTAGTTGCATGAACTTAGGATTCCTTTTGAGATGGATACTAGAATGCTAGGTCGAGTAGCTGCTATGCTAATCAGGATCTCAGTAGAAGTTGAGTGATTTTTCTAGCACTCGCGCGAGGTCAGGAATTGATTGTATTCATCTTGATAACGGGATCTATGTTAGTCTATGGACTGGGATCCAGGGAGGATGCCTTGTCCATAAGACGGGAAAAGGAATTAAGGATTAATGTGTGGATACCTCAGTCAAGCTTTTGAACGTACTAAGCACATGTCGAGAAATATGGTAACCGATAAACCTAGTACCTGAGTGAAGCCGGGCGCGGACTTTATCCCTCACGCGACCTGAGACTGGGTCTCCCATGCTAGCTATGGTGGGCACAAGTGTGATCACTGCACGGCGGCAGCCGGGGTCAGTGGAGCATTGTATGCCAAGGCGGTGAGGCCTGAACGCGAACGAGGAATCGATGGGGATGGTTGACGTGTGTGGAGACGGAGTGCCCCTACATGTCGTGTGTTTAGGTTTACCTTGCAAGGTTAAAACTCGATTCAAATCGTCTGCTTCTCGCAGCTAATGAGACTGCTTGACCCCTTGTACTACATCAAGTAAGAAGTGAAATGAGGTTTACATGAGAAACTTGTTGATTGCACTAAATGCTTGCTACCATGTATGCTTAGAAGGAGCAAACTTAGCTAAGGTAATGATACTAGAAACTGAAAAGCTAAAAGATTGATTTTTAGACTCAGCTAGTGCATTTGGCAAACCAAACCCCTCAGCCAAATAACTGTATGGTCTAGAGGTAGAGGAGTAGATTCCTCACACCGGGTAAGTCTAGCTGAGTATTAGTATACTCAGCCTTGCTTGTGGCATAATTTTTGTAGGTACGCTTCAGGATATGGTTGATGGTGTGAATTGGCCTACCACCCTGCCACCGAGTTGGACGGTCGAGTGGGATGCTGCTCCGACAGGAGAGGAGCATGAGGAGTAGTGGGCTAGGCCTTGCCCAATTCCTTGCTACCGACGACATCGATTATCCGCTGCATTATACCTTATGAACTATTTCAGTTTACTTGAGAAACTCCGGTCCATGTAATAATTCAGTACTTTAATTTGAGGTTTCCTGCTTTATTGTATTTCTTCTGTGACTTACCTTCGAGTGAGATTGTGGAATTTGATCCTGGTTAAGTGGCTTTATCAGACTAGATCTGAGGGACGGACGGATTATTCCGATTTAAGTGTGTTACGGCCCTTAAGGCATGACTTTGGCACTTAAGCTGGAATAATTCGGATGGTTCCGCCATAGCCACGAGTTTCGCCCTTCCCGTGGTGATCGACGATGGTGCTGTTAGGGCTCTAAGCACAATATGGTTTAGGCGAGTCACCGGCAGAGGGTACGACTACCCCATTTTATGAGAAGGCCCGAGTCCGCGTCGAGGGGGGGGGAGTCATTGCAGCGCTCAGATCTCGGTGACGACCTCCGCGATAGTCGCACGTTTGTTGCGGAGACGAAGTTGACGGGAAGGCCCCTCACGACAGAGACAACAGACGAAGCTGGCGTGAGAGAGGCCGACAGGTGGGGCCCATCGGTCATTGACCAACATGCGGGGCACACGCGTGATGTGAGACTGCCCCGTGGGACCGGCCCGATGACGCGTGCGGTGTGCTCAATTGGGCCATGCGAGATTGGCTAGAGTCGGGTAAGGAGCTGGGCCACGACACCTTTCGGCCCAAAAGCAGGTTTGATCTTTTCCTCTCTTATCTTTTTCTTTTCCATTTTCTTTTTATTTCAAATTTCAAATATTCAAACCAAATTCTAATTTCTGTTTTGAATTTCAGATGTCCAATCTCAAATATAATCCAAATGTGAATATACATCCTACTATTTTCAATATTATTATTTATTCTCCTTCCCATTATTTAATTCAAGCAATAAATTACTTTATTACAAATTTCTTTTCTCATTTTCTGTTTTATATTTTTATTTATATTTTGAGGTCAAATTGAAGTTATGATTCCTTTATTCACATAAAGCGCATTATACAAAAACTTTAGCATGGGGTGCATATTTCTTTACTTATTTATTGGTTACTTGACTAATTTAATACCATTATCTGATTAGAAAAGGAAGGGAACTAATAAATCTCCAAAGGTTTCAAAGAAAAATTCCCAAAATACTAACATAAATACATTTATTTATTTATTTCATTATTTTTCTCTGATACTAATTTTTGGGCTTTACAAACCCTACCCCCTTAAAAGAAATCTCATCCTCGAGATTAGTAAGAAAAAGGAAACATCCCAATCTTGTCTCAAAACATATGCACAATCAAGAATCTCAGCATGATGCATAACTTGTTATTAAGACATAGGTTCAAATAGACCTCATTATTATTACTAAAATCATAAATACTAGCTACTAACTAAGGTATTATTTTGGTCTTACAAATACTATTTAATATATATATATATACTCTAATCTTGTTGTTTGTTGCCTTCTTTGTTGGCATCTTCACCTTCAACCGACACTTCTTCCGGGTTTTCGGGTTCGCTAGATTCAGTTTCTGCTTCCACGTGGTTGACTTGCCCCCGATTGACGGATAAGGGCTGACTCTTGCTTTCTGAGGCCTGCCCTTGCTTCATCAGAGCTAGAGTGGTGTAAGCAACCTTGTTGGGATAGTAGTTGGCATAATGACCGGCTTGTCCACACTTGAAGCATGACCTGTTTGTGGATGTATTAGGAGCAATAGGTTCAGCTGGAGTGCTTGCTTGAGGAAGAGCTGATTAGGTCTATTGAGTCTGTTGCCCAGAAATGCAACAAGCGGGTGTGCCTTGAGGTGTAGCATTACAGGGACATGTACTACTTCCAGCATGTCCCTGGTTAGTAGCCCTTCTCTTCTCTCCAAGCTCAACTCTCTTATGTTCCAGAGCGATGGCCTTGTCTAGTAGTCTCTGGAAGGACAGGAATGTTTGCGGCATCAGTCGGTATTGTAGTGGCCCGATCAAACCCTCCAGGAATAGCTCCTGCTTTTTCTTATCATCATCGACCTCCCTAGGAGCATATCGGAATAGCTGGATGAATTTGTCTATGTATTCACTTACAGACATGCCTCCCTGTTTGAGGGATAGGAACTCCTTCTTCTTGATTTTCATGAGACCAGCAGGAATATGGTAATTCCTGAAGTGAGTGGAGAATTCTGCCCAGGAGATGGTGTTAGCAGCAGCGTGAGCAACACAATATGCATCCCACCAATCCACAGCGGGGCCGGTGAGACGACCCGATGCATATATCACTTTCTCCCTGTCAGTACACTGGGCTATATAGAGCATCTTGTCCACGAACTTTAGCCTGTCGTCAGCTTGTAGTGGGTCGGAGTAGTTAGAGAATGTCGGTGGCTTATGGCTCATAAACTTCCAATGCTTATCCCTAGGCGGAGCTGGTGGTGGTGGAGGCGGTAGTTGCTATCGTTCTTGCCGTTCTTGGCGCATTTCTTCACGTTCTTGCCTCATTTCCTGTCGTTCCTGACAGATCTGTGCTTGCATTTCTGTCATCGTGTTGGCCATTTGTTGTAATAATCTCATTTGAGCAGCAATCACGTCATCAACAGGCGGGGGATTCGGTGGGGGATTCATTTTTGGTTCCGGATCAGCTACAACCCTTCTTCGATGAATTCGTGTGGGTAGATCAACACCTTCTCCCCTCCTGGTTTTAACCATCTAGGTTAGAGACATATGGTAAGATAGTTTTGCAAGGGGAATAATTTAGTAGGCAGAATAGATAACCTAGTAGCTGTTCATAAACTGAAGGATCTTAGGCTGAGTTTTGATCTGTTGTTTTGTGTCTATGTCAAGATAATCATGCTTATAAGATGAATCGCCAAAGATGAGATAGATGTGTGACACTAGATATATTTTAATCGGGAATAATCTAGGTTGTCTAGTTATTTTATAAACTTTTTTTTGCCAATATGTATATGCAGATGCAATTATGGACATTACTCCACAACTCATCACACTCAATCAAAGAACCAAATCAAACAATTATCATAAGAACAAACATTCAGGCGTATAGATACTTACAAAAATAGTTTTGTTTTTGTTCCTAAGGTTAGGTCTCCTATTCCTAAAGGTCACTTCAGGTATAGGATTTCAAAGTGTGAAATCCACTTTTGTCTTTAGAGGTGAAAAGGTAAGAATAATCAGAGTAAAGAAGCAATAGATGAGAAAAGATTAAGAAAAGTTTAGAAATAGTCAAAGTAGAGGTAAGTAGATAAGGTTTGTCTAGTTCTATCTAGGTTTCGTCCTACAGTCAACATTCCTCCGATACCACTTCTGTCACACCCGGGCGCGAATCATCACCAAGTGTGCTAGGATCAAGTCTCACACATATGATGACTCATGGTACATAAACGAATGTCACATCATTTATATATAACACAGTTTTGTACAAAATAGTTAAATAATTAATCATTAGGAGACAACGATCAAGCAACAATAGTTGACTGGGAGACGACGGCCTAGACAACTCACAAACTCATTACAACATCCTTCATGTGCCTCATCCTATTGTACCTGTTCTTGACCTGGGGGGATGTGAGTACAGCAAGGGTGAGCTCACATACTTTCATCGCTCAACAAGTTGTGGGGAATAATGTGCATGAACTCACCAAAGGTGGCAACTCATGTGAAGTGTAAGGCTTACCAAAGGAGATGGTTAAAGATGAGGGTTGCTTTTAAATTTGGTCAAATTTTATTAAATGTGGTCAAATTTTATTAGCAGTTACTAAGTATAAGTAGATACCAACCCAAATAAATAAGAGATCAAAATTAATAACAACACCCACAATGCAATGCATATGACAAATTAAGTTTAGCTCCATAAATTACTCATGTGAGGGTCCGAGCTGCTCATGACACTGAGCACGGCTGATATACTAGTTTTACACTCTATAGAGGTTGTGTATCTTTACCCACAAGTCGTGTTACCCATTTGCTAAGGGATCACGACTTCCCATACATCTCTAACGAGGAGACGAGGCAGGGTACCACTACGAGGCCTTTACAAAGTTCCACTAGCTTTCAAAAACCCGCTATTGTTCTGAGAAGGGGCAATATAGGAATCCCTCGTTCGAAAAGCCATCACAGCATGATCGACCCAAGAACCTCCCTATATGCATGCTCCCCTACCGCCCTTGCCCCTTTCGAGTAAGGTAGTCTTCCACTAGCTTTCCTAATTAGTTAGCCAAGGGCGTCCCATACCACCCTTGTGGTAGCACTGTTTTCCCGGGTGGTCGCTTCATGTTCCAATTAACACAATGATCTTGTCATGAACAATAATTAAAACAATAGTATAACTAGAACATGATCATAATATAACATAAATTTCCCAAAACCAGGTAGAGCAATAGCAAAACTACCCAATAGTGCTTCTATCTACAAGGTAGGGGATAAACAATGCTAGGGAAACCTATTGGATCCCATCAAATTAACCTGAGCATGTCACAATGATTAACAGGAACATTATTTGGTAAAGAAAAGTGATCAAGGGCACAACTTGCCTTAGACTCGAGATTCCCAAGTACCAACATGGTCTTCAAGTGACTCGTAACCTCGCTGCTAATCGTAGCAACACAAACAAACATGGTATAGGCAAAATTAACATCACACCAAACATAAGAACAAACTGCATAATAGTGATTTACACATCGTAACGAGATCCTAGGTTCGAGAATCACTAAATTCGGAGTTACGGTTATAAAGTTATGAATATTTTCCAAAGGTTTAAGTGTCTACTATGAAACAAATGAGTTTAATTATAGGTTTCATGGTAATGCAAGGTTACTAGATGATAAACAATATTAATGTGAGATTAATGCAACTAGAATTGGTCAAAAAGGAGTTAAAATAAATTACTTATGAATTAAACAAGTTTATGGAATTATTTTTATACTGAAAAACCATTTTCTATATTAATATACTCGTTTTATTCAACCCCTATGCTGCGGCCATTATTTTAGAAAAGTTCAGGGGTTAAACTACAAATTCCAGGGACCTACTTGTGGTTTTCTTTCACTTTGGAAGGATGGTGGGTTATTTTGTTAAAAGGGCAGGGACACTTATGCAAATATTCTTGGTCAAAGAGGTACGGGTATATGTGAGCCACCCAATCTGAATCAAACGACCACGATTACATCTCTTTATCTCCGAACCGGTATGCAGTCATAACCGACGGATCATGGATCAACGGTGCGGCATTGCTCACACCCCGACTTTACATGAACCATCCGACTTCAATCCGACGATCACAACTAATCCTAATGAAAGGGGTATGCTTCATTTAATCACAGTCGTACATGGCCGGATCTACGTCTAACGTGATCCCCCTTTACCTTCCTCTTACCGCCTAACCCGGGACGGTGGCGCATGGGCAGCCGCGGTGGCGCCATGGCCTGAGTCCCACAATCCACACCCCGCGCACCAATCCTCAAACCCGAGACCCCCTACGCATAATGGGGAACGATTCGATTATGAGGGACAAACTTACAGGGAACGATGTAGGCGAGAAGGGTTTTGTCCACGGCGTAGGGCGGAACGGCGGCTTGGTCGGACTCCGATGATGAATTCCCGGTTGCCCATGCCCCCTTCAGACCAGCGGAGACCACACACACAAGCGGTGTTCCTAAGTGAACACACCACCCACTCGCTAGAGGCACAACACCGACGAATGGACGACTCCCCACCATGATGGTCACGAGTTTTGCCCTTCCCGTGGTGACAGGCGATGGTGCTATTAGGGCTCTGGGCACGATATGGCTTAGGGCGAGTCAACAACAGAGGGCGCGACGACCCCATTTTGTGAGAAGGACCAAGTCCGTGCCGAGGGGGTGGGAAGTCGCTACGGCGTGCGGATCTCAGCGAGGACCTCTACAACAGTCGCGCGTTCGTTGCGGAGACGAAGCTGACGAGAAGGCCCCACACGGCAGAGACACCGAATGAAGCTGGCGCGAGTGAAGAGGCCGACAGGTGGGGCCCACGAGTCAAAGAAAAATTCCCAAAATACTATCATAAATACATTTATTTATTTATTTATTTATTTATTTATTTATTTATTTATTTATTTATATCATTATTTTTCTCTAATACAAATTTTTGGGCTTTACACCCTCCCTCCATCCCTCCCAGCCACCGGCCGACCTCCATGGTCCGGCCACCGCCCCTTCCTCTCCACCCTCCCAATGCGTCGCGTGCCGGTCACCGCCGGTCTGCCCTCCCCTCATTAGTCGTTGTCGGCCCCATCCTTCCCTGCTCCGACCTCATCATTCCCGTCCAGCTTTGGCCACCTAGCACCCGTCCTCGATCCCAGCGGCCTCGCCTCGCCACGCCTCCTCCCCTGCTCCGGCCTCACTGCCCTCGGCCCCGATCTCGTCGGCCTCACGGCGCCCGGCCCTACCCCGGTCGCGCTACACCCCGGCCGCCGCCCTCCTCAACCTCTCTTGCTCCAGCCACACGCCCGCCCGGTTTGGCCGTGCCTCTGCTCCATGGAGGCTCCTCCACATTCCCCGTCCAACACCAATGCCTCCCTGTCCAGTTTCGGTGCTACCGCAGCCCAACAGGCACGCGTTGCCCTCAGCACGGCCATCGTCGCAGTTGTCCAACCCACCCACGGCGTGGCTACTACTCGTGTCGTCACCGGCCTGGTCCCTTCCTGGGCATCGGCCACCGCCGCTGTCACCAGCGCCAACGCTGCTGTCGGTCTCGCCCAGAGCGTCGGCACTGACTTTGGCTCCCACGGTGAGCTCACTATTGGAGGGGCCCTGTTGATCACTTGTTCTCAAATGCTATGAGTTAAGAACAAGACAACACAAAATGTTAATAGTCAAAGACCTTCGTCCTTCAAAGCATTATCTCCCTTAGGATATAATGATCTTCAGACGAAGGTTATGAAGGACATACCTTCATCATCTTAGTATATAATAATAAAAGTATAAACATATGAGTCATGAAAAACAACATGAATAATCATATGATATTATCAGGACATTTTTATTACATTATCATGAATGAATATAAACAATATCGAATTACACTTATACCTTCGGCTTGACAGAAGGTAAAGGCTTGAGAGTGATGTGCAAGCGAATACAAGTCAACGTGAACAGTACGATGCTACTGTTCATCTATTTATAGGCACAGGACGTAGCCTGTGTAAATTATATTCATGCCTTTGACATTTACTATTGACCTAGGGATAATCTATCAAGGACTAGACAACCTTTTCCCCTTTAGGTCGGTTCCATTTTTCGCTGCTAAGCCGAAGCTTCTCCATAGGTAGCTTCGGAACTGGTTCATTCCTCTCTCGATCCGTGCTTTTTATATCGTGTACAGCTTCATCCCAAGGCCAAAGGTCCCTGTATATATATTTGAACTTGGAAAATATGTTAGTCGTGTTTTTGAGGACCTTCAGAAGACGAAGGCCCCCATATATCGTCGGCCTTGGGCCCCTCCCCGACGTGACCATCGCTGCCTAACCGCGTCATGGTTCCCCTCTTGGATTCCCTGCCCTTGCAGCCCCTACATGGCCCAGCGTCACTGCCTCCTCGTCGGCTTCCTCGATGCTCGTCACGGCCATCGCCACCATCTAGGCGGCCGTTGCTGCTTCCTGCGACCGTGAGCACACCGCGACACTTGTCCTGGACCAAGAGCGTGCCATGAGCACCGCTCTGACGCCCAGATGGCCACCGCATAGATCCTCATCCATGGGCCTCCTGCGGTCGTCCATGAGGCCCCTCCGCTCACTCCTGAGGCCCCCACATCGCCTCTCGACTCGACACTGACCACATTGCCACCCTCCATGCACAAGCCATCGGACTCCACAACATATGTTCCCTCATGTCCATAATGCTGGACCCGGCGTCCTCCCACTACCCTCACTGGCAGGGTCAGGTCCTCCTCACTCTTCAATGCTACGCTCTCGTGACCATGTCCTCGATGACATCGTCACCCCGCTGTCTCCATCCTAGTACCTGATGGACAGCATTGTGCTCTCGTGGCTCCACGACACCATCACTGTCAAGCTCCAAGACATCATCCGCGACCAGGCGGACACGGGCCATCAGGCGTGGCTTGCCCTCGAGGAACAGTTCCTTGGGAACCAAGACATTTAGGCTCTTCACCTCGATGCCCTGTTCCACCAGTTCTCTCAGGGGGGCCTCTCCATGGGGGAGTACTGCAGCCAGATGAAGGGCCTGGCAGACTCCCTCTGCGACCTCGATGAGCCGATGGCAGACCGTACCTTGTTGCTAAACCTCCTGCATGGACTCAGCCCCCGCTATGGCCACCTGAAGGCCATGATCAAGAGGACTGTGCCCTTTCCCACATTCCATGTCGTGCATAATGAACTTCTACTCGAGTAGCTCACCAAGGCAATTGAGGCACCCTCTTCGGCCCTCGCACTCTACAATGCTCCCACTGGTGCCTAGGCGTCTTCTGGGGGATAGGCCCCTCGTACTTCATCGACTGGGGGCCTCGCTCGTCCTCCTGCCACGGCCCATCGTCTGGCTTCCACTGTCAATCGCGACCGTCGCCCCTGCTAGGGCGGACGCGGTGGTGGCAGCTCCACCCGCAGAGGTTCCACTGACCGGGGTGGTGGCTAGGGCTAGCCATCGTTCAACAACCCATGCACCGAAACCATCTCCATGTGGTCGGGTCAGGCCTCGGGTGCCTCTCGTCCTCCGGCGATGGCTCTCCTGACTGCGCCCCCCCTACGGCGCACCTCCACCACCTGCCTACGTCATGCCTTCATACGGCTTACCCCCTTGACCCAGGCTCCGCCTCATCCCCGGCTCGCCAGAGGCTAGGACATAGCCTCCCTTGTCGCTGCCTACAGCACCATGGCCTTGGCTCCACCCTCCTCTGACTGGGTAATCGACTTCGGTGCATCCTACCACACCACCCCCACAACAGGCATGTTATCTCGCTCTCACCCACCTCATTCCTCCCACCCCACCTCGATCATTGTTGGAAATGGTTCCACTCTACCAGTCACCTCAGTAGGTGCCCCGGTTCTCCCTGGACCATTCTACCTCAACGACATTCTCGTAGCCTCTCATATCACCCACAATCTCCTTTCAGTTTGTCGGTTCACCACTAACAATTCTTGTTCCATTGAGTTTGACATGTCTGGTTTTTCTGTGAAGGATCTGGCCACCAGGTCCCCACTCGCCCGATGTGACAGCACTGGGCCCCTCTACATGCTTTGCCTTCTTCCACCAGCACGTCTACACCTCCCTTTCTAGTCTCCACCACCACCTTGACCACTTGCAATCGTCGTCTCGGCCACCCTGGACCTGACGTCATGACCAAGCTCGCTAGTAGCCTAGATTCTTCCTATACTAGGGAACATTTTGAGGGTCTCTATCATGCTTGTCAGTTAGGTTGACATACTTGTCTCCCTTTTACTACTTCTTAGGCTGAGCAGGCTTTTGACCTGGTTCATTGTGATCTCTGGACCTCCCCATTTCCTTTGGACTTTTCCCCTTCACTTGAAGTATGACACATTCACCACCCTCACTCACTTCTTTGGCTAGATATCCACCCAGTTTCATCGCTTGGTCCATGCCCTACAGTGTGACAATTGTCATGAGTTCGATAACCATGCCTCTCGTGCCTTCTTTCTCACCAATGGCATTCAGTTGTGCCTCTCGTGCCCCTACACCTATGCCTAGAATGGCCGGGCCCAACACATTATTCGCATCACCACCAATATGGTCCGCTGCCTTCTCTTCCAGGCGTCTGTCCTTGCCAGCTACTAGGCAGAGGCCCTACACACCGGCACCCACCTCCTTAACCACCTCCCATCGAAGGCGGTGAGCCACCTATTGGTCACTTGTTCTCAATTGCTATACATAGTTGAAGACAAGTCAACACAATGTTAAGAAGGTAAATAACCTTCGTCCTCAAGCAGTTATCCCTTCTGAATAACTCCTTCGAGGATGAAGGTTTATATTTTAATCGAATGCATCATATATCAATATAAAAGTGAATATACAAGGAATGTAAAGAGGTTAAACATGTTAACTCATCTCAGATATCTTAACATTCCATTTCTCCCCTTTCATATAATAAGTTTACATTCGTACCTTCGTCTCTATGAAGTGAGCTAGAGCGAAGGTGCTCTAGGGAAGGGATTACATGTGGCAATTATCTAGCCCTTCAAAAAGGTACTTGGTAATATTGTCCTCTGCCTTTAGTGCTTCGGCCGCGGAATCATGTGGACACCTTCTCCCAGCTTTGTTGATCATCTGTCTTTGTTTCTTTGTTGTTGTGATGGAGCTGACACCTTCGCCTTTCTCCACGCATCCTGCTCTGAGGGCATTCTAGCGCCGAAGCTCCTGCAATACTTGAGGATATGTTGATAATTAATAGTTAAATTGTGTTTTTGAGGACCTTCGAAAGATGAAGGTCCCCAATAGTAGCTCCTCGCGGTATTAGTTTGTTTCTTTGTAACAAACTTAGACTGCAAAATGAATGTAGGCCTTAAGTCGAAGGTCCAAAAAAACACCTTCCCGTCACTAAGATAGCGAAACCTTCTGACTTGTGGGGCCACTTTGCAGTGGTTTTTTTGCATATAAATATGACGGTCATGGTAAAATATTTGTTGTGCTATTGAGCTGCCCTGCTGTTTTGAGCCATTTAAATTGCATTTGTTTCCTAGCTTCAGTTGTTTCTTTAGTCTGAGCTGAAATGGCCGAAGGTAAGAGGAATGAGGATCCCAAATTGGTTGGATTTATGAAGCTATGAAAAGGATCAATACTGCAAAAATAGCTGATGTGATATTAGCCGGTTGTCTGATGACTCTGAGGACAGCGAGGATTTGGTATTGATAGTGGTGCTGATGATGCTGAACATCGGCCATGGAGGTCAAGCCACGTAAACTTCAGGAAGTCTAATGTGAAAAGGGGTATGTTGAGGCAATGAAGGGAAAATACTTTCGCGATGTATCCATGGTGAGAGTTGGAGGAGAAAACATCGTTCCTTTTCCTGAGAAAGACGAAGTGGTGGTTTTCCGAAGCTTTATGAAGGATGGATTGCGCTTTCCCCTTCACAGGATGTTGGTTCAAGTTCTGAAAAGGTTTGAAATATTTCTCAATCAACTCACTCCTGAAGGTTTAGTTAGAGTTGGAGTTTTCATCTAGGCAGTAAGGAGACAAGGGCTGGAGCCAGATGCCGACTGTTACTGTAATATCCATGAACTCTCCTATCAGACGAAGGCTACTAGGAAAGAGCAAAATCATAATAACTCTGGCAGTTATACCTCCATATATCGGTCTTGTGCAAGTCGCTAAGTTCCAACCTTTCAAAAAAATAGCTAGGGTCATGGATCAAGCAATGGTTCTACGTTAAGAATGACCTAGTTGAGAGGGAGGATGTCAAAGATGTGATTCAGTGGCCTATTCGGTCAAACTTTGGCATTAAAAGGCCTATTGTTGTAAACACTGAAAACGCTCAAACCTGCCTAGTGGCTTTCAATGTTGTGTGCAGCTACATCAGTACTAGAGACTTGGTGCAAGAGCATATAGCCTTTAAGGTATGGCCCCTTGTTGCTGAGTGGGAAATGCCGAAGAAAATTGATGCTAGTTCGAGTGAAGGTGGTCTGGTTTATCTGAAGTATACTTATCGTTACAAGAATCAATTTGGTGAGCCAGTTGATGAATGGCTTCAGGCAATTGAAGCAACTAGTGACAAGTTTTTGGGGGCTTATACCAAGGCTGAAGATGAAGCTATGAATACTGCCTTTGATGCCAGAGGAAGAGAAGATTGAATAGAGTTTTTGATGTAATTAGATTCGTTTATCCTAACTACTGCTTCCCATTGCCGAAAAGGGGGTTAAAGAGAAAAAGTATGCTGAAGACTTCTTCCACTGTGCCGAAACAAAAGAAAGTAAAAAATCGAACCTGTCGGCCAAAGTCATATTATATGGAGAGGGCAGCAGAACTGCCTGCCTTGCCAACTGCTGAATATAGCAGGACGAAGGCCACCGATTTAAGTGAAGTGGTTGCTTTGCCTCCAAAGGTAATGAGTTTTGATTTTTCTTTAACTTTGAGCTTGGTTGTTAATGATCTAATTTTATTTTGGAATTTTTGAACAGAAGTCAAAGGAAACCAAGAAAAAAGAAACTGCAGAAATAGCCACAGTTGATACAGAATCAAAAGTGCAAGAGCATCCGAAGATGCAAGAGCACCCGAAGGTGCACGAGCAGTCAAAGGTGGAATCTGCCTCAGCAGGGACTCCTCGGAAAGGAAAAAGGATGGCTAATGTGCTAAAAGTTGTTCTGAGGCCTGCAAAGATGGCATCGCTTGTAGTGCCAAAGGTTTCTGAGGTTATAGCTCTTCAGCCGAAGATGACCATTGATGTGGAGATCCCTGTCAGCTCGGATAAGGCCGACCCTTTGGGATCCACTTCAGCAAGGCATGGATTTGATATCGTACTGGAGAAGGAAGTTTTTCCAGCAACCAAAGCAACGCCATCTGAAGATCATGAGTACATTATTCGCCATGCTTCGGGGAAAATGACTAGAGAGCAAATTGATGAAGTTTAGCATTATGCTCGAGACCTAAGGTATCCTCGAGGTTCTCTAGTATATGGGGGTAATGATGAAGATGATTATTTGTACTGTCTCCTAGATAATAAATAGATTGATATATGCCGCGAGATGATGGACAACATGGGTTATCTGAAGCTTGAGCTTTGGCTATCTACTATGCCGAAGGATCATCTTACAGATTGTCTAGCATACAATAATTTAAAGGTTTGTTTATACTTTTCTGTTTTACTTTACTAATTACTCAAATATTTTTTGCTTATTGTGTTATTTAATCTTTTTGCTTTGCTGCCACTAGGGAATTATTTTGAGTAAGGCTTTAAAAGCACAGAAGGATGCCGAGGACGATAGTACTCGGATAGCCTTCGACAATTTACGCTCAGAGGTTATAGACCTACGACATCAAGTTGTTGAGAAAGATAAGATTTTGCTTTCTTTAATTGATAAGCTGAAGGAGATCTAGGCTAAATTGGTGAAGTTTTCCAAAGGGAGTTCAAGAATTTCAAGGCTAGAAGAAGAGAAGAAAGCTGATACAAAGCACATTGCCGATCTGGAATCTGCACTGTCAGCCCAAGTGGAGCTACATAAGTCTAAAGTGCTAAAATTAGAGGAAATCTTGATGAAGTGAGTGAAAATTTCAAAGTTGAAAAAGAGAAACGTGAGATTGTTGAAATAGAGCGCGACAGAGTTCATAGGAATATTGATGAGCTTTGGGGCTTTGAAAGAACAATGCTTTTTTGTTTCTGCTCACTGTTGTGAGAAACTGAAGAGTATGTTTGCCAATATTGGAGCTTTCTTGAATAATTAAAATTTTGTTTGTGGGGATGCTGAAGGGGCCATAAAATGGATAGAAGGCCAAATTGAAGCCTTTGACGAAGTCCTCAACGGCTGAGGAGTTTTTTTTTGCGCTTGCGTGGAAGCTCGAGGAGCAGTTTCATTGCTTGAAAAGGCTCGTTGCAAACATGTCAAGGTTGTAATTCAACTAGACTTCGTAGTTTCAACCAAAGATATAAAGGAACCTTCTGCCAAAGCCATTGCCTTGGGAGGAAGGTGCTATTCCGAAGTCTGGCTCAATGGTGGAAGAGAGATAGAAAACGAAGCTATCAAACAAAATGAAGAAGAGGTCATTTCAGATACTAGGTTCTTATTATTCAAGTTTTTAGTTTACTTTTTATAATCAAATTACTCATTTGACTTTTTCAGACTTATGAGGCTTCGGAAGAGGCCAACAAGCTGAAGAAGCTACACAGTAAGAAAGACGCATAGGTACACGTTACTTGCTGTTGAATTTTGACTTTGTAATTAGTCATCTTCGTAACATATGACAAAAAATGATTTCTTGTACAATGGAACTTTCTCCACTACCAGAGCCATAAAATTGATAGAGTTTGGTATTCAATTTTTTGGTATTTCAGTTCGGTATATGGTGAAAACCGATTACGATACCAAAAACCGAACTTCTTAGATACAAAAACTGAAACCAAAACAAACTACTGAAAAAATTAAAGTTTCGATTCGATTCGGTATGGTTCGGTTTAGTTTTCGGTTTATGGTAAAAAGTGACCACCCCTACCATGACATGCTCTGGTTAACTTGATGGTACCTAATAGGTTACCCCAGTTTTGTTCACCCTACATCATCCAAACAAATGAACTATTTGGTAGTCTTGCTATTGCTCTACCTAGTTTTTGGATTAATATTATATCTTAATTATGATCATATTCTATTATTATTGTTGGTTTAATTATTATTCATGATAAGATTATTGTGTTAATTGGAACATGTAGCGACCACCCGAGAAAATAGTGGTACCACAAGGGTGGAATGGGACGCTCTTGGTTGATTAATTAGGAAAGCTAGTGTGAGTTAATTCTTTCCCAAAAGGGATAAGCGTGGTGTGAGGAGCTGCAGTATAGGGAGGTTCTCGGGTCGAACATCTGTGATAGCTTTTCGGGTGAGGGATTCCTATATCGCCCCTCCTGCCTGATTCTGTAGCGGGTTTTCTCGTGCTAGTGGAACTTTGGAAAGGCCTCATAGTGCTACCCTGCCTCGCATCCTCGATAGAGGTGTATAGGGTCCGTACAACCCTGTAGCTGATGGGTATTACGGCTTGTGGGTAAAGATGTGCAATATCTGTAGAGTGTAAAACTGGTATATCAGTCATGCTCATGGTCATGAGGAGCTCAGATCCTCACATGAGTAATTAATGGAATTAAACTTAAATTGTCATTTGCATTTTATTGTGGGATTTATTATTAATTGTGATCAATTATTTAATTAGGTTGGTATACATTTATATTTAATAATTGCTAATAAAATTTAACTAACTATAAAAGCATGATCAGCATTCATCATTCTTTTTGGTAAGCCTTACACTTCAAATGAGCCCCCTGTAAGTGAGCTCGTGCACATTATTCCCCACAACTTGTTGAGCGATGAACGAATGTGAGCTCACTCTTGCTAAACTCACACTAGGTCAAGAATGGGTATCGTGAAATTAATGACGAGCATGAATGATGCTGCGATAAGTTCGAAGAGGTTTAGGTCATCGTCTCCCAGTCATCTAAAGGTACAAAACGGAGGATCGTTGTCATCATATAATGTATTTATTTAACTATTTTCTAGAGAACTTCTATTATATAATAAAGATGTGACATTGATTTCTATACTATGAGCTATCATATGTGTGAAACTTGATTGTATCATACAAATGAGACACGCCCGGGTTTAGCATTAAATTCGGGTGTGACACATGGCGGGCGCGTTCTAGAGTGCACGCACTACTTCTGCTCGTGGTGCGGCGAGGAGACAGCCCAACTGGGTGGCGGTGCCCCAAGTGCTGGCGGCCGATCAAGAAGAACCACGGTGCCATGACACCAAGCGCTGCTACGAGGAGAGCGACTTGGACGTGTCCTAGTAAAAGGATAGGCAATGGTAGCGCGGCAGGCCAAAGTGTCGCTGGATAGGTACCTCACGGACATGGTGGGAGTTAAAGAGGTCGGGGCTCAAGGAGATGCACTACCGGAATCCGGCTCTTTGCCGAGTGCTCGACGCTTTGCCGAGTGCTCGACGCTTTGTCGAGTGCTTTCTATCGGGCAGTCGACAAAGAAGTCTTTGCTGAGTGCCGCACTCAGCGAAGTTCCACTCTCAGTAATGATTGTGTTTACCGAGAGCAGGACTCTCGGCATAGGAAGACACTCGGCAAAAACTACTTTGCCGAGCGCCAAACACTCGACGAAAGTCGGCGCTCGGCAAAGGGCTGTCAGCAACCGTATATAGCTGACGGTCGTTATCTTTGCCGAGTGCCGGGCGTTGGCACTCGGCAAAGAAGCTACTTTGCCGAGTGTCCCATGCCTTACACTCGGCAAAGAATTCTTTGCCGAGTGTCATTCTTGGACACTTGGTAAAGTATATTTTTATTTTTTTCTTTTCCCAACCAAACTTTTTGTGGTATGTTCCTACACTATGTAGACCTACATGTCCCATTTTTGCACAATTATAAAAGTGTTTTATATAACTATTAGATTTAGTTCGTTTAATTGAATTTCTTCGGAAAATTTAGATTTGAACTGCAAGTCACTCTAAACATGAAAAATCGTGCATGCAAAAATGATATTCATGTTATTTAGCATAAGTTACGACCGATTTCAGGAGCAGACCAGAATCTTCGAGCACCATGCTCACTAAACATGACTGTGAACTTGCCATCCAGTTGTTTAAAAATTGTATAAAACACAAACAAAGTCAGAAAATCATGAAACTTGTCCACATGTCATGATATCATATGTAGAGGCTATGATAAAAATTTGAGAACGTTTCGAGAAAGTTGTGATGCACTATGTGTAGAAACCTAAGTGGCCTACACATGAAATCATAGAGTTTTAGTGTAGATCGGCTAGGTTTCTACACATACTGTGTCACAACTTTCTTGAAACATTCTTAAATTATTATCATAGCATCTACATATGATATCATAATATGTGGACAAGTTTCATGATTTTTTGACTTTGTTTGTGTTTTATACAATTTTTAAACAACTTGACGACAAGTTCATGGTCATGTTTAGTGAGCATGGTGCTCGAAAATTTCGGCCAGCTCTTGAAATTGGTCGTAACTTGTGTTACCTAACATGTATATCATTTTTACATTCACGATTTTCTATTTTTCGAGTGACTTGCAGTTCAAATCTGAATTATTCGAAGAAATTCAATTAAACAAACTAAATATAATAGTTATAGCAAACACTTTTATAATTGTGCTAAAATGGAACATGTAGGTCTACATAGTGTAGGAACATCCCACAAAAAGTTTGGCTGGCAAAAGAAAAAATGAAATTGTGCTTTGGCGAGTGCCTATGCCACATCACTCGGCAAAGAAGGTACACCTGGGCACCGATAAAGCTTCTTTGTCGAGTGCTGTGGCCGCGACACTCGGCAAAGAAGCAACATTTACCGAGTGCCTCCTAGTGCGCTCAGCAAAGGTACTGATAGATGGGCCCGCTGGCGCTCTCGTTGCCAAGTGCTAGTCCGTCGGGCACTCGGCAAAGGGATACTCTTTGCCGAGTGTCTCCTAGTACACTCAGCAAAGGTCCCGTCTCCGTTACAAGCCGCCGTGACGGTGACTTTTCTTTGCCGAGTACCTTGTGATAGTCTTTGCCGAGTACCTTGTGACAATGACCAGCTAGCTCGCGAACTGGGACGGATCTGAATATTTATTGGGATGTCAAATTTTTAGTTTTCTTTCTTCGATTATGGACAAATAACATGTAGAATTTGTTATGTAAATTTATATTCTTGTTTTTAGCATTGAGGTTATTAATCTTCACAAAGAATAAACATTAAATTCGTTCTATATCTTTTTAAATAATTGATATAAAATTCGGATGTCTGGATTCAGATGTTTTTTCACCTTTTTTGTTGTAGGGAGAAAATAATGTACATAAAAGGTTATACAAAAAGTTATTTAAATACTTCATAATCTATACTACTATATTAAGGCTGCAAGGGGGTAGCCTGCCTCCCCTGGTTCTACCTTCGGTGAATCTGCACCGTTCGCTCGCTTCCGTGAATCTACACCGTCCGCCTGCCTAAGCCCACATTCGTCCCCCTGCCTCCCCTCCCCCACCCCGCGTGAGCCGCCGCCCTGCCTCCCCCCTCCACGCGAGCCGCTGACAGCCCCTCACCACTTGCGTCTCCCCCTTCGTTCCTCCATCCACAGCCTCCCGGGCGTGCCGCTCAAGGGCTCGTCTGCATGCCTTCTTCGACACCGTGGTGCTCAAATCTCCTCTCCACCACCGACGACGACCACCACCATGGCAGCCACCTTCCTTGTGCATCTCTCCCGCCGCGCCACCACCACGTCTACCTCCACAGCGGCGGCCTCCCTCCGGTGCCTCCTCACAGCCCCCTCCACCGGCCTCATCCTCCCGTCCCCATCCGCTCCACCCACCAAAGAAGAGCATCTAGATCTCTTCTTTTTCAAATCGGCAAAATGGTTGTTAAGATACTGCTATATTGCTGACCAGATTGATTTACATATTCAGTTTGAGGTACATTCGTTAGAGTGCATGCTTACTCAAGGTTGTTGTGTTTCTTTGTTTCTATGACTTGGATAGAATATGGTTACTTCTTTTTGGTGTGATATATTATGCAGTGCATGACCACTGAATGTCTTAGGTTTGCCTCATGTCCTCTACATAGAACTAGAGACTGTTGTTTTCCTTTTTTGCTACTAACTAAGAAGAGATCCAAATGCCCTGATATTCACAGAGGTAACTGCATGTCGGAGTAACTAATATTGGCTTTTATTTATCATTTAGTACCAAATTGTTGGCCTCCAACTATATACATTTTGTTAGCTATTTATGTTTGCATTTTAGCTGGTGATATGGGTTAATAAGCTGATCAGATCCCTCCCTCTGTTTGCCATTATTATACTTTCATATAATGCATAGTACTACATGTTTTCTTTGACCATCATTTGATTACTGACCATTGTGTTATAAAGCTACTTCTAACTTGTGTGCCAAATTACATGTTACGACTATTCATTCGATTATCTGGCCATGGTGGATTACCCACTTCCATCAGAATTTCTCATGCCTTTAACAGCCAATCCTATTAAAGAAGTTAGTCCTTAAACATCAATTTCCATGCATCATGTCGCTCTGTATATCATGTCTTGCTAAGTTTAAGCATTTGTGAATCATGTCGCTATGTATATCATGGCTAGGTGGTAATTGCCCTTATGTTTACATGAGCAGTGCATACAACATATATGTGCAGATTGTAAATCAGTGACATAATGTTAGTTGTGACATAAGATGAGCAACACTAACTCCTTTGTTTGGCCATTGGTCGATGTTCAAATATATTTGTACTTGATAAAGGAAATTGTTATATGGTGAAAGTTGTGCTGACCTTTTTTTAGTTATAGCAAAAGCTTCTTCTGAAGGGTACAACTGTGACTAAATATTTCATTTTTGGTGAAAATTGTTATATGGCTTGATTATCTGAATGGGAAATACATTAGTTGAAACTGAAAAACAAAATTGAGTATACACAGTGTCGGTGTTTCGACCCCCCCCGGGGAGGGGGGGGGTCCCTGGACCGACGAGTAAATTGTCGCTGCGTGTCCCTGCCCAGATGGGTTGGCGCGGGATGGAACACAAGATGTGGGACAAGCCTTGTATTATCCTGCACCAGGGGTGCCGCTCGCAGTAGGGGTTACAAGCGCGTCGCGTGAGGGAGAGAGAGAGAGAGAGGGGGACACAGAGCTCGTCCGCCGCTTCCCTCGCGCGAACCTCTCTCAGGGTGGCCCTAGACTCCCCTTTTATAGAGGCAAGGAGAGAGTCCAGGTGTACAATGGGGGGCGTAGCTATGTGCTAACGTGTCCGGCAATGGTGTGCCTAAGCCCTGTGTATATGCCAACGTGGCCGTTGGGGGAGAGCTTGGGCGCTGTACATGTGATGGCGTGGCCGCCGGAGGAGCGCCTAAGTCCTGTAGGAGCACAGCTGGTAGCGCGGCGAGGACCCTGCTGACGTCTCCTTGCTGTCGTAAGGGGCTGAGAGCCACCGGCGTCATGGCGCACGCGGGGCACCATCATTACCCATCGCCGGGGTAAGCCAGATGGGACGCCGGTCTTGTTTCTTGTAGCCTGAGCAGGCTAGGAATAGGGGAATGATGCATCCCCTATCATCATGGTCAGTCCAAGCCCAGGGTCGGTCGAGGCGGAGACTTCTCTTGTGACCGAGGCCGGGGTCGGGCGAGGACGCGATTCCTCCCGAGACCAGGGTCGAGGCCGAGTCCGGGGGTCGAGCGAGGCGGAGACCTCCTCCCGAGGCTGGAGTCTGAGGTCGGGCGAGGCGGAGACCTCCTCCCGAGGCTGGAGCGTGAGGTCGGGCGAGGCGGAGCTTCCTGTTGTGCCCGAGGCTTGAGCACGGTGGTTGATCGTGACCTGTTGTCAGTCATTACCGGGGTGGCTGACACGATAGTCGGAGTGGAGCGCGCGACGCTGTTTTCCTGTCATATCGGACAGTAAAGAGGAGGGGCGAAGTGACTGCGGTCACTTCGGCCTGGCCGACTGAGGCGCGTGTGTTAGGATACGTTGTCAGGCATCCCCCGCATTTAATGCGCCTGCGAAGGGGTCGGTTGGTGAGGCGGTATGGCCAAGGTTGCTTCACAATGAAGCCTGCCCGAGCTGGGCCTCGGGAGAGCCGACGGGGTGCCTGCCGTCTGAGGAGGCCCTCGGGCGAGGCGTGAATTCGTCTGGAACCACTGTTCCAACCCGAGGCTGGGCTCGGGTAAGATTGCGTCCTTCGGGTAGACGAAGTCTTGGCTTGAACCGCACCCGTCAGTTGGTCTGAGGGTGTTAACCAGCCGTGATTAGGAGCGTTGGGGGTACCCCTAATTATGGTACCTGACAGTAGCCCCCGAGCCTCGAAGGGACTGATGGTACTCGCTTGGAGGCTTTTGCCGTGTTTTCAGTGAGGGGACCGGCCTTTCTCGGTTTTTGCCTTGTTCTGGTGGGTGCGCGCGAGCGCACCCGCCGGGTGTAGCCCCCGAGGCCTCGGAGGAGTGGTTTGACTCCTCTGAGGTCTGAATGCTTTTCGTGGTGCTTCGGCCGGTCTGATCGTTCCCTCTTGCGGCCCGACAGTAGCCCGGGTGCGTGGTCGGGTTCCAAGTTATCAGGCTGGTTTGTTGACGCTGTCAATAGTTTTGGCCGTGGCCGGGTGCGAGAGCAGCCCCCGAGCCTCTGCACGGAGCGAGAGGACAATCAAGGACTTTCCTGACTTTTATTATACGCCCCTGCGTTGCCTTTCCGCAAGGAGGAGGAGGGGGGAAGCGCCATGTTGTCCTCGGAGGGCGCCGAACATGGTGTTTCCAGTGAGCTACTAATGGGTGATCCGAGTGGACGCCCGTGCCCCGTTCGTTAGGGGTCGACTGTGGCCCAGAGGCACGCTCCAAAAGTACCTGCGGGTGATTCGCCGGACCCAGACCCCTTCGACAGGGTCCGAGGGCTCGATGCCTCCCTCCGGTGGGATTCCGTTACAAATCGTTCCCGCCGGTCTCGGAAAATGTCCTAGGGTACCTCGGGAGCGTAGCCCGAGCCTTGGTTATGTAGCAAACGTACCAGAGTCATCCCTCACTCTGCATGCTCTAGGGCGACTATCGAACCCTTCTGAGGGGCCAGCCTACGAACCCCTGATCAGTAGTGGGCACGGAGCCCGGGCGCTCTGGGGCGAATGTCGAACCCTTCCGAGGGGCCAGCCTTCGAACCCCTGATCAGTAATGGGCTTGAAGTTTGGGTGCTCTAGGCGGCTGTCGAAACCCTTCCGAGGGGCCAGCCTTCGAACCCCTGATCAGTAGGAGGGCTCGGGGCCCGCTTCCTTCGCCGGGAAGGATCCTTTCCACAACGTCCCCTTTCCCGGTCCCTGTGGCAAGAGAGAGAGAGAGAGGAGGGGAAGGATACGAATTTTAAATAAAGTGGCACACCTTTTTTGACGCGGTCATTATGGCGAAGGCGAAGCGACACCCGCCTCGCCTGCCAAAGGTGTTGCCTGCTCCGTCAGGGAGTTAATGTGACGGGACAGGCGATTCGCGTGGCGCCCGTTGCGCGTGCAAGCCGTTCGAGGAACGGGCGTTTCGCCTCTGGGTTTGAACTTTGCGGCGGGTTCGGGCGAAGTGTTGAACGGGTCTTGCTCAGGCCTTTATATACCTGGAAGAGAGACCGGTTGCGGTTCGTTACTCTGCTGCTCGCCTCCTCCTTGGGTTTTCGTAACCTAAGGGAATAGCCAGAGAAAGAAAACCGCGTACCTTGTCCGCTCCGCCGCCACCCCCTTCACTTGGCGATGGCCAACCGGGTGACCATCGTTCCTCCGCGCGACCCGTGGTCTTTTTCCATCGTCACGGTGGACGATCTGGAGGCCCTTGTCGCCGACAGTTTGCTCCGTCCCCTCTCCGGTGACCCGCAGCCGGAGTGGATGGTCCCTCCGAGCGGGGCTGACCCGACCCCACCACCGGGGTATGTGCTGAGCTTCGTCTCCTTCCATGAGTGGGGGTTTGGAGCGCCAGCAAGCGTTTCATGCGGGCGCTCCTGCATTACTACGGGGTGGAGCTACACAACCTCAACCCCAACTCCATCGCGCAAGCGGCCATCTTCGTGGCGGTTTGCGAAGGCTTTTTGGGGATTGACCCCCAATGGGATCTGTGGACCCATCTCTTCTCCGCGGAGCTTTTTGCCTTGATGACGGGGGAGAAGAAGGTTCGTATGGCGGTGCGAGCCGGCGGCTGCACCCTCCAGTTGAGGCAAGCGTGCGCACAGCAGTACATCCCCGCCATCCTTGTGTCTTCGAACAAGGGGTGGCAACGCCGGTGGTTTTACCTCCGGAACGACGATGGAAGGCTCCCGTCATTTTCTCAACGAGTGGTGACCGCTCCCGGTAACAATTGGTGCTATGGGGCCACGCGCGAGAGACAGGAGAAACTCCAGCCCCTTCTGGAGGCCTTGCAGGAGCTACGAGATGGGGGGCTTACCGCCGCGGGGGTGGTTGCCGCCATTCATCGCCAGAGGGTGCTCCCCTTGGCAGAGCGGCGGTTGCCGCTTTCGGAGATGATGCCGGGAGTCGACTTGGAGGGTTCGCAGATGTCCTCGGTCCCCCTCTCTGCCGACGACCATCGCAGGCGGGTAGCGGGCATAGTGGGGAGGCTGGACGCCGGTGCCCTTACCCAGCCCTTGATGCGTCCCGAGCGTGGGCGCGTGTCCTTGGTGAGTATCCACTCCTTCTCCTATTTTGCGTCAGGTTGCCTTCGATTCTCTCAGTCAGGATTTCTGCTCTTCTCTAGGAGCTGGGGTGTTACAAGCCTTCCCTGCCACTGGTCCCGGAGGACGCGGTGAACCGAGCCGCGCGGAGGGTCGCTGCGGAGAAGAAGAAGGAGAAGAAGGACATGGAAAAGGCTCGGGCCCGCGAGCGGATGCGAGCTCAGGACGCCTTGGAGAGGCGCCGTCGAAGGCAGGAGAGGGACGGGCTCCCGAGGGAGCCATCGCTGGAGGCGCCTGATGACGACGATGACGACGATGATGACGAAGACAACGACATGGCAGCCCGCCTTGGCCTCAGCCCGGATCTGAGGCTGGGCTAGGGGTCGTCGAGCCACCCCCTGAGTGGGCTGGCGCCATCAGTGTCCAGGGCCGGGACATCAGGGTCCCGGTCCAAAGAGCAGGGGCAAGCTGAGGGGGTACTTGACCCCTCGGCCGAGGTAGTTGAGGTGACCCCGGGGAGTCAGGCCGTCCCGCCTGTCCCCCACGAGCAGTCTCCTGTGCCGGCCGTACAGGAGGTTGATCCTTGGCCCGTCGTGATGTTGCGCGGGCGAGCCGCCTCTTTGGCGCCCCGGGCGCCCGAAGTGGGAGCGGCGCTGAAGCCGGCAGCGGTGCGAACCTTGGCGGCGCCTGCGGGGACCAAGGCCCGAGGGGCCTCCCCTCAGGCATGATTGGCTTTGGTCCGGAGCGGGTAAGTATCTGAGGATACCTATGTCCTGGCTCCTTCTTCGTGTGTCCTAATCCTGCTTTACCTTTTCCTCCCAGCAAACGGAGGCACGGTTCGGCCGATCTGGCTCCTAGGAAGGCCCTTAAGACGGCGCCGGCTTCTACAGCCAGTGCCGCACCACGCCACGCCTGTCGGCCGCCCTCCGCACCAGATGCCCCCAAGCGGGGGGCCCAGGCGGCGCGAGTTGCCATGGGGCGAGCTCCCCAGGCTGAACCCTCCGTCGAGGCGGCCGTCGTGCCGGGGGAGACTGCTGTCGTGGCCGCGGCCTTGAGCCCACCTAACGTGTTGTCGGCGCCGGCACCAGCTTCTGCCGAGGCTGTTGCCGTTCTGCCCGTGGAACCGCCCGTCGCCATTGATGCTGAGATGGTTGAGGTGCCGCTGCTTGAGGTCGCGGATCGGGAGCCTACCTCCTTAGCCGAGGGGGTACCCAATGCGTCGACTGCCGGGGGTCCCGACGCCTTGGAGGAGGGGGGTGCAGAGCCTCGGCCCGTCTTGGGGAGCGGCGACCTCATCCCCGTGCGGCGTGATCCTAATGAGCGGCGCGCGCAGGCGCTCCAGTTCTGGACCCGCGGCGCCCCAAAACCCCTCTTCGTCCTTGATGATGAGCGGGAGGAGCAGTCTTGGGATGAGCTCCGTGAGTATGCCGAGGCGGCAATGGGATCGCTTCGGGCGACCATGGAGATCTTTTCCAGGGACGTTCCCAGGATCCTCCAGGTAAGGATTTTAGGCGCACCTTTCGCATGGCCAGGGTATTCTTTGTGACGCCCTGCTTCCCTTTCTCAGGATCTGACGGATCTGAGCACTGCCAAGTCGTCGTTCATCCGCCGCGAGGCCGACGTCTGGGGTTCGCTGCGGTTCCTGAGGGCCACGCTTACCGAGGCTACTAAGCGCCTCGCCCAACGGAGCGCCGAGGCGGCGGACCTTTGGTTGCTCTGTGATGAGCTGGGGGTGGAGACAGCGGCGGCACGCGCAGAGGCGCAGCAGCGGCAGCTGGAGTTTGGCCAGGTTGTCGGCGAGTGGGACCAATCTTGGAACCGGGCCGCTGAGGCCGAAAGCCGGGCTGAGGCCCTTGGGGGCCAGCTAGCCGAGGTGTCCGCTCGGGCCGGAGCCCTGGCGGAGGACCTGGTCACGGTCGTCGGGTCTGCCCAGTCCACCCAAGCCGCAGCCTCGGAGCAGCGTGCCCGGGCAGAAGGTATGTTTTGGCCGCTTTGTGACTTCGATCCTCATTCTTCAACTCGTGTTTGAAGAATTCTTTTTGGCTGTTTACAGAGTTCAAGTCAGCCCTCAACGAGTCCACCAAGGCACTTGCCCGGGCGGCTGAGCGGGAGGAAGCCGACCGCGTGGCCATGTCTGAAGCTATCTCGGCCTTCTGCCAGGTCTTTGGTCTTGACGACGTTCCCTCGGGAAGCTCCCCCCGGAGTCACCTAGAGGCCTTGGGCGGCCATGTGCGTAGCAGACTCCGCGAGGCGCTGCATCACGGTGTTAGGCGGGCCTTCGCCGTGCTCGCTTCCCACTACGATGTGGATCTGGAGCGGGTCAGCGAGGGGTACTGTCTACTCGACGAAGATGAAGCTGCCCTGGCCGAAGTTCAGAGGCTTGACGTGGCCGTCGCGGGCCCAAGCGCAGTGTTGGCGTCCTCCTTCGAGGTGGAGATCCTTCCGCTTGCGTCGCCGTCCAAGGCCGAGGCGGATCTCGTCGAGGGTGGAGACGGCGCCGAGGGTGGAGACGAAGCCGAGGGTGCCGCTCCTCCCCCGGGTGATGCCTGATTCTGCCGAAGCAGTTTGTTCGGAACATGCATGTGTCTTTCGCGGCCGCTGAGGCCTAAACACTTTGTCGTCGTGTTATAAAGCTGCATTTCTTTTCCTCTTGTTTCAAGTATCCGGACTCGTTCGTCAGTAGCAGAATTGCTTATCCGAGTAAGAGTTATTTTTCGCGGAAGGTGCCGAGTGAGGTATCCATATCCTGGAGGCGTAGGAGTCCCTCGGCTCGGTCGGCCTTGCCGCTTACATGCGCTCTTATTCGTTTTGCGGGGTTCTGTTACCGATATAGTCGGGAAACACGAAAGTCGTTTTGGTGGAAAACTTTTTCGAGGAAAATTTTGACGCGGAGGGGGTTCCCCCCTTCTAGCCCCCGAGGGAGGGTCGGGCTTTGCTGAGGCAAGGCCGACCCTTCCTTGACGGTTAGACTTTGTGTACGTAAACGAGGTACATGAACGACTTAAAACATCTTAAGGGTAGAAGCGACGTAGCTGTTGGATGTTCCAAGCGTTGCTGTAGACCTTGCCTTGGTCGTTGGCCAGCTTGTATGTTCTGGGCTTCAAGATCTTGGCGATGATGAAGGGCCCTTTCCAGGGAGGAGTGAGCTTGTGGTGCCCTCGGGCGTCCTGTCGCAGGCGAAGCACCAAGTCTCCCACTTGGAAGCCTCGGGCCCGAATGCTTCGGGCGTGGTAGCGCCGCAGCGACTGCTGGTACTGTGCCGAATGTAGTAAGGCGATGTCTCGAGCCTCCTCGAGTTGGTCCAGCGCGTCTTCTCGGCTGGTCTGGTTGCTTCGGTCGTCATACGCCTTGGTCCTCGGGGAGCCATATTCTAAGTCCATGGGGAGGACGGCCTCGGCCCCATAGACTAGAAAGAACGGCGTAAAACCCGTGGTGCGGCTCGGCGTCGTCCTCAGACTCCAGACTACTGAGGGTAGCTCTTTCATCCACCGCTTGCCGAACTTGTTGAGGTCATTGTAGATCCTTGGTTTGAGCCCCTGCAGAATCATACTGTTGGCACGCTCCACCTGCCCATTCGTCATGGGATGAGCTACGGCGACCCAGTCCACACGGATGTGGTGGTCATCGCAGAAGTCCAGGAACTTTTTTCCGGTGAACTGCGTGCCATTGTCGGTGATGATTGAGTTTGGGACCCCGAACCGATGAATAATGTTGGTGAAGAATGCCACCGCCTGCTCGGACCTGATGCTGTTTAGGGGTCGGACCTCGATCCACTTGGAGAATTTGTCGATAGCGACCAGCAGGTGCGTGTAGCCCCCGGGTGCCTTCTGCAAGGGTCCGACGAGGTCCAGACCCCATACAGCAAATGGCCAGGTGATGGGTATCGTCTGCAAGGCCTGAGCGGGCAGATGCATCAGCTTTGCATAGAATTGACACCCCCGGCAGGAGCGCACAATCCTAGTGGCGTCGGCCACCGCGGTTGGCCAGTAGAAACCTTGTCGGAAGGCATTCCCCACGAGGGCTCGAGGCGCTGCATGGTGGCCGCAAGCCCCCGAGTGTATTTCTTGCAACAGCTCTTGTCCTTGGGCGATAGATATGCATCGTTGAAGGATGCCTGAGGGGCTGCGGTGGTAGAGCTCTTTTTCATCACCCAGCAGGACAAATGACTTGGCGCACCAAGCCAGCCACCGAGCTTTGGTCTTGTCGATGGGAAGCTCTCCTCGGAGCAGATATTCCAGGTACGGGGCCTGCCAGTTCAGATCTGGCGTGACCCCATTCTGTTCCTCTTCGACGGGCAAGGCCTCTTCCTCGATGGCTGAGGGTGCCTCGGGTGCCGCCGAGGGTACCTCGGGCTCAGCTGAGGGTGCCTCGGGCTGGGCCGAGGCTTCCTCAGGTTGGGCCGAGGCTTCCTTAGGCTCGGGCGTGTCGTCGATCTTAACGGATGGTTGATGTAGGTCTCTGGAGAAGGCGTCGGGGGGAACTGTCGTTCGCCCTGAGGCTATTTTCGTCAGCTCGTCCGCAGTCTCGTTGTACCGTCGGGTGATGTGGTTGAGCTCCAGCCCGTAGAACTTATTCTCCAGGCACCAGACTTCGTCGCAGTAGGCTTCCATCCTCCAGTCACGGCAGTGGGAGTTCTTCATGACTTGGTCAATGACAAGCTGCGAGTCGCCTCGAGCGTCAAGGCATCGGACCCCTAGCTCGACGGCGATGCGTAGCCCATTAACCGGTGCTTCGTACTCGGCCATGTTGTTTGACGCTGGAAAATGGACGCGAATGACGTAGCGGAGATGCTTTCCGAGGGGTGAAACGAAGAGCAGGCCAGCGCCCGCTCTTGTTTTCATGAGTGACCCATCGAAGTACATGGTCCAGAGCTCGGGCTGGATTGGAGTTGTCGGTAACTGGGTGTCAGTCCACTCAGCCAGGAAGTCTGCCAAGACCTGGGATTTTGTGGCCTTCCGAGGAGCGAACGATAGTGTTTCGCCCATAAGCTCCACCGCCCACTTTGCTATCCTACCCGAGGCCTCGCGGCACTGGATGATCTCCCCCAGGGGGAAGGATGACACCACAGTTACCGGATGAGACTCGAAGTAGTGTCGCAACTTTTGTCGTGTCAGGATCACTGCGTAGAGCAGCTTCTGGATCTGTGGGTAGCGAGCTTTGGTCTCGGAAAGTACTTCACTGATGAAGTAGACTGGCCTCTGGACGGGCAGTGCATGCCCTTCTTCTCGTCTCTCGACTACGATCACGGCGCTGACCACCTGAGTAGTCGCGGCTACGTAGATCAAGAGGGCTTCTCCTGCGGCGGGGGGCACTAGGATGGGTGTTTTCGTAAGGAGCGCCTTATGGTTTTCGAGAGCTTCCTCGGCCTTGGGGGTCCAAGTGAAGCACTCGGCCTTCCTTAAGAGGCGGTACAGAGGCAAGCCTTTCTCGCCAAGGCGTGAGATGAAGCGGCTTAGAGCCGCAAGGCATCCCATGACCCTCTGTACTCCTTTCAAATCTTTGATCGGTCCCATGCTGGTGATGGCCGCGATTTTCTCCGAGTTGGCCTCGATGCCCCGCTCGGAGACGATGAACCCAAGGAGCATGCCTCGGGGGACTCTAAAGACACACTTCTCGGGATTGAGTTTCACGCCTTTCGCTCTCAGACACTTGAATGTCGTTTCAAGGTCAGAGAGGAGGTCGGAGGCTCTCTTCGTCTTGATAATGATGTCATCGACGTAAGCCTTGACCGTTCTGCCGATGTGTTCTCCGAACACGTGGTTCATGCACCTTTGGTAAGTGGCGCCTGCATTCCTCAACCCAAATGGCATTGTGGTGTAACAGTACATGCCAAAAGGTGTGATGAAAGAAGTCGCGAGCTGATCGGACTCTTTCATCTTGATTTGGTGATAGCTTGAGTAGGCATCGAGGAACGATAGGGTTTCGCACCCAGCTGTGGAGTCCACGATTTGATCGATGCGAGGTAGAGGGTAGGGAACTTTCGGACATGCTTTGTTTAGACCAGTATAGTCTACACACATCCTCCATTTCCCATCCTTCTTCCTTACGAGAACAGGGTTAGCTAACCATTCGGGATGGAATACCTCTTTGATGAACCCTGCCGCGAGTAGATTGTGGATCTCCTCGCCTATGGCCCTGCACTTTTCCTCGTCGAAACGACGCAGGGTTTGCTTCACGGGTCGGGCTCCAGCTCTAACATCTAGTGAGTGCTCGGCGACATCCCTCGGTATGCCGGGCATGTTCGAGGGACTCCACGCAAAGACTTCAACGTTTGCGCGGAGAAAGTCGACGAGCACTGCTTCCTATTTGGGGTCGAGCTTGGAGCCGATCCGAACTTACTTGTTGGCGTCGTTGCTGGGGTCGAGAGAGACGGACTTGACCGCCTCAACCGGTTCGAAGTTGCCAGCGTGCCGCTTCGCGTCGGGCGCCTCCTTGGAGAGGCGTTCAAGGTCAGTGATGAGGGCCTCGGACTCAGCGAGAGCCTCGGCATACTCCACGCACTCCACGTCGCATTCGTACGCGTGGCGGTACGTGGACCCGACAGTGATGATCCCATTCGGGCCCGACATCTTGAGCTTGAGGTAGGTGTAGTTGGGGACGGCCATAAACTTGGCGTAGCATGGTATTCCCAACACCGCATGGTAGGTTCCTCGGAACCCGACGACCTCAAAGGTGAGAGCTTCCTTTCGGAAGTTTGAGGGAGTTCCGAAGCAGACGGGTAAGTCGATCCGTCCGAGGGGTTGGTTTCGCTTCCCAGGCGTGATCCCGTGGAAGGGTTCCGCACCGGCCCGGACATCAGACCGATCAACCCCTAAGAGTTCCAGGGTCTTGGCGTAGATGATGTTAAGGCTGCTGCCTCCGTCCATGAGGACCTTGGAGAGCCTAACGTTACCGATGATCAGATCGACAACGAGCGGGTACCTTCCCGGGCTCGGCATGAAGTCGGGGTGGTCGCCTTGGTCGAAGGTGATAGGATTGTCGGACCAGTCTGGGTAGACTGGCGCCGCCACCTTCACCAAGCAGACTTTCCGGCGCTCTTGCTTGCAGTGCTAAGCCGAGGCGTTTGCCGCCTGCTCGCCGTAGATCATGAAGCAGTTATGGACTTTCGGGAATCCCTCTTCCTTGCCGCCCTCCTTCTTGTCGTTGTCATGGCCCTTGCCATCCTCCACCGGGGGCCCGGTCATATGGAAGTGGCGTCGGAGCATGATACATTCTTCGAGGGTGTGCTTGACGGGCCCCTGGTGATAGGGGCACGGCTCTTTGAGCATCTTGTCGAACACGCCGGCCCCTCCAGGTGGTTTCCGAGGGTTCCTATGCTCGGCCTCAGCAACGAGATTCGCGTCTGCGGTGTCGCGCTTCGCTCGTGACTTGTTTTTGGCCTTCTTCTTCGTGCCCCGCTGGGCGGACACCTCAGGGGCGTCTGTCTTCGGCTCCACCTGAGGCTGCTTGTCCTTCCGGAAGATGGCTTCGACCGCCTCTTGACCCGAGGCGAACTTGGTGGCAACGTCCATCAGTTCGCTCGCGCGAGTGGGAGTCTTGCGCCCCAGTTTGCTCACCAGGTCCCGGCAAGTGGTGCCAGCAAGGAAAGCCCCGATGACATCCGAGTCGGTAACGTTGGGCAGCTCGGTGCGCTGCTTCAAAAACCGCCGGATGTACTCTCGGAGGGACTCCCCTGGCTGCTGGCGGCAGCTTCCGAGGTCCAACGAGTTCCCAGGGCGCACGTACGTGCCTTGGAAGTTCCCCGCGAAAGCTTTGACCAGATCATCCTAGTCGGAGATCTGCGCAGGAGGCAGATGCTCTAGCCAGGCTCGGGCGGCGTCGGAGAGGAAAAGGGGTAGATTACGGATGATGAGGTTGTCATCATCCGCCCCTCCCAACTGGCAGGCTAGTCGGTAGTCCACGAGCCACAGCTCCAGCCTCGTCTCCCCCGAGTACTTGGTGATAGTAGTCAGGGCTCAGAAACGGGCATGGAACGGTGCTCGTCGTATGGCCCGACTGAAGACTCGCAGGCCGGGTGGTTCGGGTGAAGGACTGCGGTCCTCCTCACTTTTGCAGCGTCCCCGCGCCTAGGATGGTAGCCTCGGCGCACCTTCTCGTCGAGGCGGGCTCGATGGTTGAGAAGGTGGTGCTCATTGTCGAGGCATTCCTGGGCGGTGGGCGCCTCGTCCCTTGTATGCTCGGGACGGACCGAGGCTTCCTGAATGCGCCGGGAGGACACCGCGTGATGCTCCAAGGGGTCAGCTCGCCTACGGGAGGCGGAGCTCTCGGCTCGTCGAACCGCGGCGCCCTCTAGAAGATTCTTGAGTTCGCCCTGGATGCATTGTCCCTCGGTGGTGGATGGCTCCAGCATGGCCCGAAGCAGCATCGCCGCTGTAGCTAGGTCCTAGCCGGACCCACTGACGGCCGGAGGCAGCGCTGCCCTGGCATTGTCGTCGAAGCGATGCCGGATGTCTTGGGCCCGATGACAGGCTTCTCTGGCGAGTGATCGGCCTGCCCACTCCTGTTCGATGTTCTGTCGGAGCTGCACAAGCCGGCCTGCCTCCCCGTCGACCCAGGCCTGCATCTCACGGATTTGCTCGAGCTGTATGTCCTGACCCCCCACAGGGACTAGGACAACAGCTAGCTCCCACGGGATGTCAACGCGAGATGAGGGCCCAGGGGGATCATCAACCTCTGGCATACCGAGGTGGTTGCCTTCATTGTGATCTCCCAGATCGATGTGGAAGCATTCGCGACTTGGGCCGTAACCCTCGTCGTCAAGGTCATGGCCATCGTCAGAACAACCGGAGAGGCAGTGGTCACATGCGGACATGAAGCCCTGCATGGCACCGGGGTCATTGAGGGCAGAGAAATCCCAACCGGAGTCGGGGATGTCCTCTTCCTTAGAACCCGCCGGTCCGAAGGTCGAGATGGCTGTCAGTCGGTCCCAGGTCGACCACATGTGGTACCCCGGAAGGTTTGGATACGCCTTTACGAAGGCGCTCACCATAGCGGGGTCGCTAGGTGGATCAAAGCTGAACCGAAAAGGTATGGGATGGAAAACGGACGGTACCTCTTGGTCGTTGGACGGTGGTGAAGTCGCGTCGGGGGCGGTGCACACCGTCATCTCAGGTACGAGGGTAACGCCCAGCAGGTCCTTCACGAGGGTGCTGGCGTCATCAGTCCGCTTGGGGCTGACACATCGTGAGGAAGTGACACCCACCGTCGCCTCAGGTGCGAGGGCAATGTCCGGCATGTCCCGCGGGGGAGTGCCAGCGTCGTCGACTCGCTTTGGTGCGACAGCCGACAAGGTGCCACCTCCTGCGTGGCCATGGTTGCCCCGTCTCCGCCTCCTTCGACGAGGAGGGTGGCAGGGACGACTGGAGTGCTCCTCTTCTGCCACGGGGGGATGCTGTCGTAGAGCTCGCCGCCGCCGGGCGAGTCGAAGACCGTCGTTGTCGTCACGCCGCGGGGGGAGGAGTACCATGTCGTAGCTGTCGTCGAGGGACATGAAAAAGACTCCCGAAGCGGAGCACCGTCCTGGGCTGGAGAGGTTGCTGAAGACTCCCCATCTGGATCTCAACGGGAAGGTGTTCGTTAACACACAGCAGGCCCCTACCTGGCGTGCCAACTGTCGGCATTTCGATCCCGGGGGGTCCCTGGACCGACGAGTAAATTGTCGCTGCGTGTCCCTGCCCAGATGGGTTGGCGCAGGATGGAACACAAGATGTGGGACAAGCCTTGTATTATCCTGCACCAGGGGTGCCGCTCGCAGTAGGGGTTACAAGCGTGTCGCGTGAGGGAGAGAGAGAGAGAGAGGGGGACACAGAGCTCGTCCGCCGCTTCCCTCGCGCGAACCTCTCTCAGGGTGGCCCTGGACTCCCCTTTTATAGAGGCAAGGAGAGAGTCTAGGTGTACAACGGGGGGCGTAGCTATGTGCTAATGTGTCCGGCAATGGTGTGCCTAAGCCTATGTACATGCCAACGTGGCCGTTGGGGGAGAGCTTGGGCGCTGTACATGTGATGGCGTGGCCGCCGGAGGAGCGCCTAAGTCCTGTAGGAGCACAACTGGCAGCGCGGCGACGACCCTGCTGACGTCTCCTTGTTGTAGTAAGGGGCTGAGAGCCACCGGCGTCATGGCGCACGCGGGGCACCATCATTACCCGTCGCCGGGGTAAGCCAGATGGGACGCTGGTCTTGTTTCTTGTAGCCTGAGCAGGCTAGGAATAGGGGAATGATGCATCCCCTATCAGCATGGTCAGTCTGAGCCGAGGGTCGGTCGAGGCGGAGACTTCTCTTGTGGCCGAGGCCGGGGTCGGGCGAGGACGCGATTCCTCCCGAGACCGGGGTCGAGGCCGAGTCCGGGGGTCGGTCGAGGCGGAGACCTCCTCCCGAGTCCGGAGTCTAAGGTCAGGCGAGGCGGAGACCTCCTCCCGAGGCCAGAGCGTGAGGTCGGGCGAGGCGGAGCTTCCTGTTGCGCCCGAGGCTTGAGCTCGATGGTTGATCGTGACCTGTTGTCAGTCGTTGCTGGGGTGGCTGACATGGCAGTCGGAGCGGAGCGAGCGGCGCTGTTTTCCTGTCATATCGGACAGTAAAGAGGAGGGGCGAAGTGACTGCGGTCACTTCGGCCTGGCCGACTGAGGCGCGTGTGTCAGGATACGTTGTCAGGCATCCCCCGCATTTAATGCGCCTGCGAAGCGGTCGGTTGGTGAGGAGGTATGGCCAAGGTTGCTTCACAACAAAGCCTGCCCGAGCCGGGCCTCGAGAGAGCTGAGGGGGCGCCTGCCGTCTGAGGAGGCCGTCGGGCGAGGCGCGAATTTGTCTGGGACCACTGTTCCAACCCGAGGCTGGGCTCGGCTAAGATCGCGTCCTTCGGGTAGACGAAGTCTTGGCTTGAACCGCACCCGTCAGTTGGTCTGAGGGTGTTAACCAGCCGTGATTAGGAGCGTTGGGGGTACCCCTAATTATGGTACCCGACACACAGTAACATCCATATTTTTTTGGGATGCAGATTGGGCCACTGAATTCAGTGTGTTTTGGGCTTTCTTTTAGATATTTTATTTCTTGCATTTCTGGAACTAAATTGTGTATGACAAACTGTATATATTAATAAAATGACTTCTCCTATTTCATTTATGCATTGTCCTTACCCGGTACCACACATGAAACTGAACGTAGGACGGTAGGAGTATATTTGCTATTAAAGAAGTTAGTCCTTAAACATCAATTTCCATGCATCATGTCGCTTTGTATATCATGTCTTGCTAAGTTTAAGCATTTGTGAATCATGTTGCTATGTATATCATGGCTAGGTGGTAATTGCCCTTATGTTTACATGAGCAGTGCGTACAACATATATGCGCAGAGACTGTAAATCAATGACATAATGTTAGTTGTGACATAAGATGAGCAACACTAACTCCTTTGTTTGGCCATTGGTCGATGTTCAAATATATTTGTACTTGATAAAGGAAATTGTTATATGGCGAAAGTTGTGCTGACCTTTTTTAGTTATAGCAAAAGCTTCTTTTGAAGGGTACAACTATGACTAAATATTTCATTTTTGGTGAAAATTGTTATATGGCTTGATTATCTGAATGGGAAATACATTAGTTGAAACTGAAAAACAAAATTGAGTATACATAGTAACATCCATATTTTTTTTGGGATGCAGATTGGGCCACTGAATTCATTGTGTTTTGGGCTTTCTTTTAGATATTTTATTTCTTGCATTTCTGGAACTAAATTATGTATGACAAATTGTATATATTAATAAAAGGACTTCTCTTATTTCATTTATGCATTGTCCTTACCCTGGTACCACACATGAAACTAAATGTAGGACGGTAGGAGTATATTTGCTATGTAGACCAAATGGCTAAAACCATCCAATATTTTCATAAACTGAAAATGCAAAGAAAGTAACAAAGTTGTATCTATACAGCCGTACAGGCTTAGTAGGAGCTTCCAATATCTAGCACTAATAATATGTAGAATGACATATGAATGAACAAACAATATGAGGACTAGTAACAATATTGATTTCGCTAATAGGGCTTAGATTGGATACTATGATTTGTTCCCATGTGATTTTTCCAGTCCTCTGTAGGCTTCAAGATCATCCTTTGGCTCATTTATGATATATTGGCCCATGGTCTACGTGTTAAGTCGCCTTTGTTTTACCACCTCAATATATTGTTTCCTTGGTTTTGTATTTTTTAATTTAAAACCACCTACCCTGCTGCCTTGCCGGGGAGTGGCCACCGACCGCTCCACATGACCACATCGGCTGAGGACATGAGGGAGGCACCAGCAGTCATAGAGGTGCTGTACAAGTGGACAAACATCGGCAAGGGGTACCTGGATTCTGAAGGCCCAGGCAAGTTGTGCCCTTGATCACTTCTTTTTACCCAGCCATGTTCTAATTAATCATAATGATCTGCATAGGTTAATTTTGATGGGACCCAATAGGTTACCCTAGTTTGTCTATCTTTATACCCTGTTTACCACTGAACTTTCTGGGTAGTACTTGCTAGTGCTATATGTGGTTTTGGGTATGAAGATTACACTATTCATGATTATACTTTTGTTATCAGTTGTTATTTATGGTTCATGTTACGGTCATTATGTTAATTGGAACATGGAGAACCACCCGGGAAAACAGTGCTACCACGAGGGTGGAATGGGACGCCCTTGGCTGATTAATTAGGAAAGCTAGTGGAAGACTACCTTACCCGAAAGGGGCAAGGGCAGTAGGGGAGAGGTCAGTGTAGGGAGGCCCTCGGGAGGATTTTGCTGCGATGGCGGTCCTGCAAGGGATTCCTGCACTGGATCTTCCTATAAACTGTAGCGGGTTTTCGGAAGCTAGTGGAACTTTGTAAAGGCCTCGTAGTGGATCCCTAGCCATTCACCTCGGTAGTGTCTAAGGGCCTTGCAAACCCTGGCGACATGGGATACACGACTTGTGGGTAAAGATGCGCAACCTCTGCAGAGTGTAAAACTGGTATACTAGCCGTGCTCACGGTCAAGAGCAGCTCGGACACTCACATGATTAATTTATGGAACTAAATTCAATTTGTCATATGCATTGCATTGCAGGTGATGTTGTTATTACTTTTGTTCCACTATTTAATTGGGCTGGTATTTACTTTTACTTAGTAACTGCTAATAAAATTTTGACCAACTTTAAAAGCAATGCTCAGCTCTAACCATCTTCTTTGGTAAGCCTTACACTTCACGTGAGCTCCCACCTTTGGCGAGTTCATGCACATTAATCCCCACAACTTGTTGAGCGATGAACGTATGTGAGCTCACTCTTGCTGTCTCACATACACCACAGGTCAAGACCAGGTACTGCAGGATGATGCTCATGGAGGATGCTGTGATGAGTTCGTGAGAGGTCTAGGTCGTCGTCTCCCAGTCAACTTTTGGGTTGCTGGACCGTTGTCTCCTTATAATGTATTTATTTATTTTGTATAGAACTCCTGTTATATATAAAGATGTGACATTCGATCCTGTGCCACTATACATCATATGTTTGAGACTTGGTCCCAGCATACCTGGTGTTTATGTTAACCCCGGGTTTTGGACCCCTAAAATCCGGGTGTTACATGCCTGGACCCCATTGACGGCACGACGGAGAAGCAACTACACCTCTAGTTCCTCTAATTAATTAGCTAAGGGCATCCCATTTCACCCTCATGGTTGCACTGTTATCCCGGGTGGTCTCTCAACGAACAGGTCCTTACGGAGAGGTACTCAGGAAACAGCCTGAGCCCCTAGAGTATCACAAGATCATCAATATAATCAGGATAACAGTATCGTATCATAAATAGTCACATCATGTTCATTGATTAAGTTAAGGCAATATCAAAATGCTAACCATAATAACCCAAAAGGTCATCAAGGATAAGGTAAATATAAAGCTAGTCAATCCCTATGTTTCAATTAAGTAATGCGGGAGAGTGAATTATAAGTGAATAGGACATAATGGGTCAGAGGACACTTGCCTTCACCAAATTGCTGCTCAGGGACTTCTTCTGCAACCTCCTCGGGAAACACAGACTGCCCGTTGTCTACGTAAAGTAATCATTCATTCTATGCACTTGGGGAATAACAAACAAAAGCAATATACCAAACATATGCAGCAGAGAGATCACAAGTTCACAGTAGAAAAGGATTGGCAATTTGGTGTTCCCTAGGTCTAGGGTAGATGACTATACAAAGTGATTCATTATCCACTAATCAGGTCTAAGTCAGTGGTGGGGTTACATCATTACATGGTGTTAAGTCCATAAACTTAGGTGCTCCAACTTTTATTAAAGTCTACTATCTTTTATTTATTTCAAATAGGGTTCCAATAACATTAATTTTACCCTAATGATCAACTATTAATTGGGACATAAAAACAGCAGGGAAACATTGTTTAAATAGATAGATAAGAATATTATGAACATTTTGCAATTTGAAGCAACTCATTTGGAGTTCATATGACAAAGTTATGAATTTTACAAAATTAGGGATTAAAAATATGCCTTAAATACTTATTTTGGATTAAATAAAAGGTCCAAGGACCTAACTGCGAAGATCCAGGGACGGCGGGTTAATTTGCAGAAAACCGGGGGTCTCTTTAAAAAATTGCGCGGGCGAAGGGGTATCGGGCTCCTATGGCCGTTGGATCTCGGATCAACGCCCGAGATTAGATCTGCGGGCGGGCGCGCGAGCGCGCGGCGGCATGAGCGGCTGACAGGCGGGGCCGAGCGGGCAGCGCGGGCGCGGACGGCTGACAGGCGGGGCCGGGCGGGCAGCGCGGGCGCGCGAGCGGCTGACAGGCGGGGCCCGATTGACAGGAAGGCGGGATGCGGGGGGGGGGGGGGGGGGGGGGAACAGCCCTGAGCCATCGGATTTCAGGCGGACGGCTAAGGTTGGGTTCGGGCTATTTGAAACAGGGCCGTCCGATCTAAGATGGACGGCGGAGATCTGGCGGCTGGCTTCTGTCCTTCTCTCCGGCTAGCAGAGGCGGCGGCGCCCGTTCCCGCGGCGGAGAACTCGCCGGAGACGAGGGGCGCGGGGGCTCTGCGGGTCCTTGGGGCGACCTGGATGGCCGGGGAGGTTGGGGAGGGTGCGAGGAACCTTCTGGTGGGGACTAGGTCAGGACAGGGGCACCGGAGGGGGGCGGTCCACGGCGAAGTGGCTCGGCAGCGGCGCTAATGGACTCCGGCGAGGAATTAAGCGCAGCGGGGGGCAATAAAAAGGAAGGGAGAGGGCAGGGGAGGTTCCTTACCTCAAGGCGAACTCCGGGGACTCCTCGGTGGCGGCGAAGGTGCGGCGGTAGCCCGAGTCGACGGTGGCGGACCACGGCGACTGCGCAGAGGACGGCGGGTGAGCGCGGGCAGAGGAAATTGGGGAGGGAGAGGGGAAATTGGGGCGTGTCCCGGGTTGCGGACGTCGAGGCGGAGCTCACCGTGGCAGAGGGCACGGCGGGGCTCCACCGTCGACGGAGGGACGGGCTCGGGACGGCGGCGGTTAATGGCGGTGGCGCTTTGGCGTGCGAGCAGCGCGGGGGGAGGTGGAAGGGAGGTCTGCAGGTGCGCAAATGAGGGAGGGAGAGAGAGTGGGCTAGGCTCCGGGCTCAAGTGGCCGAGGGCGAGGTGGTTGCGAGCTTCACGCGCGACGTGGGCGCGGAGTCCGCGGCACGCGCAGCTCGGGGCGGCGGTTACGCGGAGACGAGGGTGCTGACAGCCCGGGCCCGCGAGCAGAGAGAGCGGGGGAAGCGGGCACGGATGCGGGGAAGGCGGCCGCGCTGACGGGCGGGCCCGCCAGGGCAGAGAGAGGAGGGGGAAAGGAGGCGCGCGCGCGGGGTGGGCCGGCTGGGCCGAAAGGCTGAGGGGGGCAGGGGAATGGGCTTCTTTCCTTTTTTCTTTTATTCCAGCAATTGTTTTCCCTTTTCTTTTATTTACTCTATTTGATTCAAATCTAAATAGGCCACAAATTCAAATTAGCACTTCTAAGTATTATGCACCAAACAAAAGTGAAACTTAGGGTTTAACATGATGCCACAATTCATACTTCATTGGAGTTTTAGTCTAATAAAATATAATTACACAAGCCACTTTTCTTCTATAGAAAATAGAAAGAGGAGATTGGGAAGGGTGTGAAAAGAGAAGTAACACCTGAATTTGTGAATATGAGCAAAGAAATTTTATACCCCCAAATTCAGGGTGTTACAATCATGAAACGCGCTAAGACCTCGGAGGGGTCAAACCACTCCTCCGAGGCCTCGGGGGCTACACCCGGCGGGTGCGCTCGCGCGCACCCACCGGAACAAAACGCTACCGAGAAAGGCCGGTCCCCTTGCAAAAAAGTGCGACATAAGCCTCCAAGCGAGTACCAACACTCCCTTCGAGGCTCGGGGGCTACTGTCAGGGACCATAATTAGGGGTACCCCCAAGACTCCTAATCTCAGCTGGTAAACCCCATCAGCACAAAGCTGCAAAGGCCTGATGGGCACGATTCAGGTCAAGGCTCCGTCCACTCAAGGGACACGATCTCGCCTCACCCGAGCCCAGCCTCGGGCAAAGGCAGCCGACCCAGGAGGATTCACGTCTCACCCGAGGATCCCCTCAAGCAACGGACGCACCTTCGATTCGCCCAAGGCCCAGCTCGGGCAGGCTTCACGGAGAAGAAACCTTGGCCAGATCGCCACGCCAACCGACCGTATCGCAGGAGCATTCAATGCGAGGATCGCCTGACACCTTATCCTGACGCGTGCTCCTCAGACGACAAGGCCGAAGTGACCGCAGTCACTTCGCCCCTCCACTGGCTGACCTGACAGGAAAACAGCGCCGCCTGCGCTGCTCCGACTGCTGTGCCACCCGTCAAGGTGAGGCTGACAGCTGCCAAGACTGGCCTCAGGCGCCATAGGAAGCTCCGCCTCGCCCGACCCCAGGGCTCGGACTCCACCTCGACCTCGGAAGACAGACTCCGCCTCGCCCGACCCCAGGGCTCAGACTCAACCTCGACTCTAGAAGGCGGTCTCCGCCTCGCCCGACCCCAGGGCTCGGACTCAACCTCGACCTCGGACGACGATCTCTGCCTCGCCCGACCCCCAGGCTCGGACTCAACCTCGACCCTGGACGACGGTCTCCGCCTCGCCCGACCCTCGGGCCCGGACTCAGCCTCGACCTCGGAGGAGCCTCCGCCTCGCCCGACCTCGGGCTCGGACCGACCACGTCACAGGGGGGCATCATTACCCTACCCCTAGCTAGCTCAGGCTACAGGGAACAAGACCGGCGTCCCATCCGGCTCGCCCCGGTAAACAAGTAATGATGGCACCCCGCGTGCTCCATGACGACGGCGGCTCTCAGCCCCTTACGGAAGCAAGGAGACGTCAGCAAGGATCCGACAGCCCCAATAGCTGTACTTCCACGGGGCTCAAGCGCTCCTCCGACGGCCACAACATCACATGAATAGGGCGCCAAAACCTCTCCGACAGCCACGACGGCACGTACATAGGGCTCTGGCTCCCCTTTGCTAGACACGTTAGCACATTGCTACACCCCCATTGTACACCTGGGCCCTCTCCTTACGCCTATAAAAGGAAGGTCCAGGGCTCTCGTACGAGAAGGTTGGTCACGCGGGAGAACGGGCCGACGCACAAGGCCCTCTCTCTCTCTCTCCCACGCGAACGCTTGTAACCCCCTACTGCAAGCACATCCGCCCTGGGTACAGGACAACACGAAGGCCACGGTTTCCCCTTACTGTTTTCCCCCCTTTGTGTTCCGACTCGCGCCGACCCATCTGGGCTGGGACACGCAGCGACAATTTACTCGTCGGTCCAGGGACCCCCCGGGGTCGAAACGCCGACAGGTACCTAAAACCCAAGCGTAAATTGTCTTGCAGGTTTATGCATCCGAGGGCTCAAGCTGGATTATCGACAGCGGATGCACAAACCAGATGACGGGGGAGAAGAAGATGTTCACCTCCTACGTCAAGAACAAGGATTCCCAGGATACGATCATCTTTGGAGATGGGAACCAAGGCAAGGTCAAAGGCTTGGGCAAGATAGCCATCACCAACGAGCACTCCATTTCAAACGTATTTCTAGTAGAGTCGCTTGATTACAACCTCCTGTCTATAAGTCAATTGTGCCACATGGGCTACAATTGTTTGTTTACAAATGTTGATGTTTCTGTCTTTAGAAGAAGTGATGGTTCATTAGCATTTAAGGGTGTATTAGACTGCAAACTCTACTTAGTTGATTTTTCGAAAGAGGAGGCCGATCTAGATGCATGCTTAATAGCTAAGACTAGTATGGGCTGGCTGTGGCATCACCGTCTAGCACATGTTGGGATGAAGAACCTTCATAAACTTCTAAAAGGAGAACATGTGTTAGGACTAACCAATGTCTACTTCGAAAAAGATAGACCTTGTGAAGCTTGTCAGGCAGGGAAACATGTGGGAAGCACTCATCACAACAAAAAAGTGATGACTACATCAAGACCACTGGAGCTTCTTCACATGGACCTCTTCGGACCCGTCGCCTACCTTAGCATCAGGGGAAGTAAGTATGGTCTTGTAATTGTAGATGACTTTTCCCGCTTCACTTGGGTGTTCTTTTTGCCGGATAAATCAGAAACCCAAGGGACCCTAAGGCGCTTCCTAAGGAGGGATCAAAACGAATTTGAGCTCAAGGTGAAAAAGATAAGGAGCGACAACGGGTCCGAGTTCAAGAACTTACAAGTTGAGGAGTATCTTGAGGAGGAAGGTGTCAAGCATGAGTTCTCCGCTCCCTACACACCACAGCAAAACAGTGTAGTAGAGAGGAAGAACAGGACGCTTATCGACATGGCGAGGATGATGCTTGGAGACTTCAAGACGCCTGAGCGGTTTTGGTCGGAAGCTGTGAACACAGCTTGCCACGCCATAAACCGGCTCTATCTGTATCGTCTCCTCAAGAAGACCTCCTACGAACTCCTTACCGGTAACAAACCCAATGTCTCTTATTTTCGTGTATTTGGGAGCAAATGCTACATTTTGGTGAAGAAAGGTAGACATTCCAAATTTGCTCCCAAAGCTGTAGAAGGGTTTTTACTAGGGTATGACTCAAATACAAAGGCGTATAGAGTCTTCAACAAATCATCGGGTTTGGTTGAAGTCTCAAGCGACGTTGTATTTGATGAGAATATGGCTCTCCAAGAGAGCAAGTTGATCTTGATGACATAGATGAAGATGATGTTCCGACGGCCGCAATACGCACCATGGCGATTGGAGATGTGCGACCACAGGAACAACAAGAGCAAGATCAACCTTCTTCCTCAACAATGGTGCATCCCCCTACTCAAGATGATGGACAGGTTCCTCAAGAAGAGACGTGTGATCAAGGGGGAGTACAAGAAGAACAAGTTATGGAGGAAGAAGCACCACTAGCCCCTCCAACTCAAGTCCGAGCGACGATTCAAAGGAATCACCCCGTTGCCCAGATTCTGGGTGACATAAGAAAGGAAGTAACTACTCGCTCAAGACTAGCTAATTTTTGTGAGCATTACTCGTTTGTCTCTTCTATTGAGCCTTTCAGGGTAGAAGAGGCCTTGCAAGATCCGGACTGGGTGTTGGCCATGCAGGAAGAGGTCAACAACTTTAAGAGGAATGAAGTTTGGAGCCTGGTGCCACGTCCAAAGCAAAACGTTGTGGGAACCAAGTGGGTGTTCCGCAACAAGCAAGATGAGCACGGAGTGGTGACAAGAAACAAGGCTCGACTTGTGGGAAAAGGTTATGCCCAAGTCGCAGGTTTGGATTTCAAGGAGACTTTTGCTCCTGTGGCTAGGCTAGAGTATATTAGAATATTATTAGCCTATGCCGCTCACCACTCTTTCAGGTTGTTTCAAATGGATGTGAAGAGCGCTTTCCTCAACGGGCCAATCAAGGAGGAGGTGTACGTAGAGCAACCCCCTGGCTTTGAGGATGAACGGTACCCCAACCACGTGTGTAAGCTCTCTAAGGCGCTCTATGGACTTAAGCAAGCCCCAAGAGCATGGTATGAATGCCTTAGAGACTTTTTAATTGCTAATGCTTTCAAGGTTGGGAAAGCCGATCCAACTTTATTCACTAAGACTTGTGATGGTGACTTATTTGTGTGCCAAATTTATGTCGATGACATAATATTTGGTTCTACTAACCAAAAGTCTTGTGAAGAGTTTAGCAGGGTGATGACTCAAAACTTTGAAATGTCGATGATGGGCGAGTTGAACTACTTCCTTGGGTTCCAAGTGAAGCAACTCAAGGACGACACCTTCATCTCCCAAACGAAGTACACTCAAGATCTTCTCAAGCGGTTTGGGATGAAGAACGCCAAGCCTGCGAAGACACCAATGGGAACCGACGGACATGTCGACCTCAACAAAGGAGGTAAGTCCGTTGATCAAAAGGCATACCAGTCTATGATAGGGTCATTACTTTATTTATGTTCTAGTAGACCAAATATTATGCTTAGCGTATGCATGTGTGCTAGATATCAATCCGACCCAAGGGAATGTCACCTTGTGGCCGTTAAGCGGATTCTTAGATATTTAGTTTCTACGCCTTGCTTCGGGATCTGGTATCTAAAGGGGTCTACCTTTGACTTGATTGGATATCCAGACTTCGATTATGCTGGATGCAAGGTTGATAGGAAGAGTACATCGAGGACGTGCCAATTCCTAGGAAGGTCTCTGGTGTCTTAGAGTTTAAAGAAACAAACCTCCTATGCCCTATCCACCGCTGAGACCGAGTATGTTGCCGCAGGACAGTGTTGCGCGCAACTACTTTGGATGAGGCAAACCCTCCGGGACTCTGAGCAAAGTCCCACTCCTATGTGACAATGAGAGTGCAAGCATGGCGGATAATCCTGTTGAACACAGCCGCACTAAGCACATAGACATCCGGCATCACTTTTTAAGAGACCACCAGCAAAAGGGAGATATCGAGGTTTTCCATATTAGCACCGAGAACCAGCTAGCCGGTATCTTTACCAAGCCGTTAGATGAGAAAACCTTTTGCAGGTTGCGTAGTGAGCTAAATGTCTTAGATTCACGTAACTTGGATTGATCTATATCATACATGTGTTTTATGCCTTTGATCATCTTACTTATACATTTATGCAATTTTTTGCTTATTTATGGTGCTCAAGTTGTGCAAGAGATCCCCGGACCTCACAAGTCCATGTGTGAATGATGCACATATTTAGGGGGGAGAAGTGCTACAACTTGATCCTTTGAGACTAACCTTTGTATTTGAGTGTATTTGATGTAGTCTCAAAGGTGAATTAAAAGGGAAAAGTGAACTTGGACCATGGAAAGACTTCCACTGCACTCCGGTATTAGTGTACTCACCTCCAAGTTCATTCTTATGCTCTTATTGCCTTTTGCTCTTAATTGACAATTTTGGTGAGGCAATGGGTTTAAAGGGCCAAGAATAATCCCGTTTTGGTGCTTGATGCCAAGGGGGGAGAAATTAAGGCCAAAGCAAATGGATAAGCTCCCACTTGAGAATTTTGAAAATAGTAGAGTTAGGATTTTTGATTTGACCAAAATACTCTTATTGCAAAATTTGGCCTCTTGTGGGGGAGAATTTTCGATTATGACAAAAGGGGGAGTTTTTGGTACTTGATCAATTTTTCGATTGGAATATCTCTCTTTGTGCCTAAACAAGTTCGTTTGACTTAGAGATAGGAAAATGAATTTGATTTGCAAAAACAAACCAAGTGGTGGCAAAGAATGATCCAAATATGCCAAATTAGACTAAAAAACAATTTGGTCTTCAATTTGAATCGATGTTGCATGTTTTGCATTGCTTTTTGATGTGTTAGCATAAATCACCCAAAAGGGGGAGATTGAAAGGGAAATGTGCCATTGGGCCATTTCTATAATGTTTTGGTGATTAAGTGTCCAACACATAGTGAGTGAGATATTATGTGCCAAACAAGCAAGAAGTGCAAATCATGTAACAAGGTATGTTTCTAGACTTAGTACATTGTTATGAGTACTAACATATATTGTCTAAGTGCTAGAAACAGAGAAAACAAGAGAAGAAAAGAAATGCAAAAGACTTGGCTTGGTACAGCCAAAGTCCAGCTCGGCTTGGCACACCGGACTGTCCGGTGGCGCACCGGACAGTGTCTGGTGCGCCAGGCCAGCCTCCGGTGAACAGGCCACTCTTGGGAAAAATCGGCGGCGTACGGCTATAATTCACTGGACTGTCCGGTGGTGCATCGAACTGTCCGATGAGCCAACGGCCACAAGCGCAACGGTCGGCCGCGCATTCCGCAGGCGACGCGTGGCCCGCGCCAACGGTCGGCAGGGGGCACCGGACAGTGTCCGGTGCGCCAACTAGCTCGGCGCTGCAACGGTCATCTGTGTCAGAAAAGGAAGGAGATCCGCACCGGACCGTCTACAGTGACTGTCCGGTGCACCACCCGACAGAAGGCAACTTTGGCCTTCCTTGTTGGCCTCCAACAGCTCCTAGCTGCCTTGGGGCTATAAAAGGGACCCCTAGGCGCATGGAGGAGTCACTCAAGCTTTCACTAATCATTCTAAGGCATCCAGACTCTGCTCCCGCGCATTCGCTTTGTTGTGTTAGAGATTTGAGCTCCATTCGAGTCGAGAACTCCCTGTGTGTCATTTGAGCTCAAGTCTTCACTTGTGTGCGTTGGTGTGCTGCATTTTTTGAGTCTTGTGTGCGTTGCTCTTCCCAACCTTACTCTTGTGTGTTCTTTGTGATCAATCTTGTAAGGGCGAGAGGCTCCAACTTGTGGAGATTCCTCGCAAACGGGAAAAGATATAAGGAAGAAAAGCCGTGGTATTCAAGTTGATCATTGGATCACTTGAAAGGGGTTGAGTGCAACCCTCGTCCATTAGGACGCCACAACGTGGAAGTAGGCAAGTGTTACTTGGCCGAACCACGGGATAAAATCGTGTGTCTCTTGTGATTGTTCCTTCTTTGATTGTTTGTGTTCGCAAGAGCTTGTCTCATTGACTTGATTAACCCGCACTAATATTTTTATAATCAAGGTTGTTGGAATTTAGTGTTGAATTTTACAGGATCACCTATTCACCCCCCTCTAGGTGCTCTCAATATGCATTCATGTGCATAATGCATTCCATTTAGGTACGTTAATTAATCGCGTGATGCGGAGAACAAGAACTAAATCGACCACGAGATGGTATTGATGAACGAACCTGAAGACGGATAATCTGACGAATGCCGGAACAAAGGTTGATCGTCAAGTGATCGACGTCTAACAACACTAACGTAGTATTATCCAGGCAAGCCCCGGTGCATTTGCCCCTTCCTTGTGTTTTAAATGTTTTATCACCTGATATGATGCATTAGGTTGATAGGAGTTATGTGATAAACAATTGATGCATTACCATTCCTTGGAAACTCCTTAATCCCTGTTTTATAAAAAGAACTAATAATGCTTAGCCCTGCTTAGAAACTGAAAAATCATTTGTTTTCAAAAAGAATGATTATGGAACATTGGTTATGGGCTTTTTGATTCAAAAATCAAAGCAAACTAAGATGATGATTCCACTTCAGCCGAAGTGGGCTCATCATTGGAATAGAGTACCCCAGTCGGGTACCAAAAATGGGAAAATGGTTTGAATAAATCTAGACCAGGCGCTAAGCAGACAGAGTCGCCCGTCTGTGTCGATTAAGGATCGTACCGATTGTTGGCCTGCTGATCTAGGGCCCTTTAACTGGCCACATACCTCATCATGGCTAAGCCTGAACCCAGCTATTCCAAATATGAAAAGACAATCGCACACTGGGAGTGGAGAGATGGCGAGAGTGGCACGTACCCTCCTAGCAACGGACCGCCTAAAAGGGGTGGTGTGCTCTCGGGTGGTGCAGACCTGTTCATGTGGTGGAGGATCCGTGGGAATGGTAGACATGTGCAAAAGAGTTAAGGGAAGCATATGTCGTGTGGTTGGAGATCCCCAGCTGGGTATTAATCGATTCGGATCGCCGAACTTCTCGGATATGAAGACTGGATCACAGCCCTGCATCGTAGTTTAATAAGTGAAACATGATTGTGGTTTGGTTAAAAGGAAACTAGTGTAGGACAAGTGAATGCTCTAGATTAGGCAAATCTAGATTTAGGAAAAGTACTTAACTTGTGAAGTAAAAGTTTGGCATAAGGATCCACTACTAGTAAGCCCTTCTGCAAAAATTGAGTCCTTGATTCTTGATAAGCCTTACCTTGAATCCTTTTAAAATCAGCATACCCTTGAGAGTCTTTTCTTTAGTCGGGTAAGTCTTGTTGAGTACTTGCGTACTTAGGGTTTTACCCATTGTTGCTGCAGGTTACGAGTCACTTGATTGTGATTGGTGTTAAGCGCCGGTGGGCACGACCTTCTTATAAGTCTAAGTAACTCTTCTATACTTCTTATTGAGGATGGTCACTTAAGCTAGCATATATTTTAAACATATAAATGTTTATACATTCAAAACATAGTTCAATTACTCAGATCATGTACCATGTAAACTTGATGTAACTTGTAAAATTTGATAATAAGATTTCCGCTGCAAATTGTTGGTGTGTGATTTGTGTTTACTTAATCCCGCGGTCCTGGTTGTAAGTGGTTTATCCGAGGTCCTTGGGACACTCGGACAGATCCTGTTAAGTTATCTGGTGCACATGCATAGCCGTCTGAGGTCTTTGAGACAAGGACAGGTGCATGTGGGACCAATAACTTGGGAGGTTCTGCCACAGCTGGTATCGGAGCAGGATTAAGTATATACGGTCACATACGTATTTTTAAAACAAAAGTTTTGGTTTCGAAAAACCTATTTTCAACTAAACACATTGTTTGGCTTTGAAAAATAGTTTTGAAAAACTATAATGCTAGCGACATCCTCTGTTAAGCCCTAAATTGAGGACTATCAGGTGGCTTAGTTTAAAACCAATAACCCACAACCGGGGGTATTGCATACATGTGTACTGTTATTTTCAAGGTCATTCAGTTTTGAATGGATTGACGCTAAGGTAAGGTGAGATGTGAGAGCATGACCGAACAAACGTCGGTCTAGGGAAGAGTATAAAAAGCGCTTGACTATATACATGTTTTACATATGTATATATGAAGGCTGCGATGTGGAGTAATTACTTTTATGGGAATTCAATACCCCATGGATGTGTATGGGTATACAGACATGGGAATACTGAGAAGTGTAATGTACTTATAACGACGCACCTACGCTTAGGTAAGAAGGTAAGTTACCATAATGAGTTGCCCTATGGTTAAAGTGTGGCAACGGCGCCTATGCGTGGCTCGGCGCTTAATGATGAGCTGGCCTCCATATAGAAATATATGGAGTATAAACTGTGATAAACTGTCATGTGTGAACTACATCATGGGAAATTGGGTTGTGATGGATTTTTCTGCATGTACACTAACCTCGAAAACGTATGTGTAGCTGATGACTAGAAAATACCGTGAGAGTCGTAAGTATGCCACCGATATAGAACGTATTGCCACATTATGTTGGCAAAATCAGTGAGGACGAATAAGACAAGCATGCATCCTGATTGTTGCATCATGTTTGCACCTATACACCCAAGCTGCTTCTCTCATCTTTATTCTAGTAACCAGTGATTGTAAATAATATGGTGTCTTAAAGCTACATGTTTAGATAGCTTTCAGGTTGTTTTAATTTGACCATTAGTGTAAAATGTGTTTGCTCTTGTACTGATGTGCTAATAGAAGGTTGGTGACTTGTTTGCCTAAACTCAAAACTAGGCCATGTTCTTATTTAGTGCACCATGACCCAAAATTGAATTTTCTGTTATCACTCCATGACCAAACACATACAAATAAATGCTTAGATAATTTCTTTGTTGGACATAAAGTGTACTCGGGCTTAAAACAAGAATCTCGAGTCATGTCTCCATCCTAAACCATGTCCTTATTCGGTTGGTGTAAGCTGATATCCCTAATTACAGTTTGCCTCTTTTTGAGGATCTTATCGTTGCTTTATCAACCTAACCTAGGAAAGACATGTCCGATCATTTTCTTGAGTTTAATGCCTTTGGTTTCCCCATATTTATCGAAGGCATTTCAACTTAACCTTATGATTGTTTTCCTCTGTATCTAATCAGATACTAATCATTGACCTTGTACTCTCTGCGATGGGCATAGAGATATGCTTGGGGCTGAAGTTACAGTCTCCCATCGTACTCCCTCACCACCCAGTTTAGGTTATGGCCATGCCTTGTTCATTTCATCGGGCTATGATCTATTTGGCTCTCTACTTGTAACCATTCATACAGGTGGAGTATCTCTTTGTATATTATCACCCTTGTCCAGTCTATTTGTGTTGTGCGAGATTTCTTATTGGTTATGTCTGGTAATGGTGTTATGACTAAAACCGGTGGTGCCGTGACGAAACCGAGGGCCTTCTGTGTGTGTGCACACATGGTCGTGCTGCTCGACACGCTGGTATCACTGTTAGTAGTTGTAATCCATTATGAGACTATGTCAATGTGTTATCTTGGCACAATCTATTTTCGCCGCGTGAGATTCATTATTGGTGCCAGTTCGGTAATGGTATCACGATTAAGGACTTATGGTGCCGCAGCGAAACTGAGAGCCTCCTGTGAATGCGCACACATGATTGTGCTACTCGTCGGATGCTGGTATCAAGGTCTGTGGTCATGATCCATTATGGAATTACACTGATGTGTTATCTCCCATAGATCTCTTCCTTGAAACGATTTCGGTGTTGTTTGTCGAAACGATTAAGCAACATCTATTATCTCTATTGGGTCAAAAGGGGCATACCACTTTCATGTGTGGTCTCTTTTCTTTTGATCTTGGAAGTGACTACTCATACAAGTTCCCTTTACATCCTTTGTGTAAAGGTGAAGCCTTGGAGCTTTTTAAAGTTGGAAAACAGCTAATTAGTTCCCAAAATGGAGATCTGCTTCCCCTGTTGTTGAGATGCAAGAGTTTGTTCATTCGCTCCCTTATTTAATCCATGTATTTCCTAACCAAGTGGATAATTCATCTCGCATGAAGAAACGGATGAACAACCTGACCTAATGGATTTCTACCCAAATGCATGACCTTTTGCTAGCAGAAGTGAACTCTCAACCCTTGGCTTACCGATGTTACTGAGAGGACATGCTCAATGTCAAAGGCAGTTCAACAAATTGGTTTGACTAACTTGTAACCGCATTGTGATCAAAGGTTGAGTTTAGAGATCGTTTTGTCGAGTTTTCTAAACTCATTTTGGTTCAACCCATCTTAAGGAAGTACTTTCAAGAATCGAGATTAAGTCGACCAGTAACCACCTAATCATCGCTCTAGTCATGCCTCGCTCGCCTCACGTATGGTTTTCCGACGTGTGTGATTAGGTCGAGCCATGATTAGTGCTCAATAAAATGGATTGGTTACGAAGGCAGCATTTACAGATCCTTTCGCTGGTGTATTTCTCGAATCTATATCACCTTTCGTGGACTTGGATTTTCTAGACAACACAAGTTAATTGTGATGTTGTTCGACATCCACACTCGTCTTGTGTGCTATGAAATTCCAGTGACCACTTGTTGGTAAACCTATTTCTATGTGTTTTACCCAAGAGATTGCATCTGATTCTGTTTGGGTAAAGTCGCATATCCACCGCTCGCTCAACAGACTCCGATAGTACATTGTCATCAGAAAAAGCAAACTGCACACATGGAACCTTATATGTTCTTCTGGCAGACATCGTCTCTATTGGTAGACATCTCTAAAATTAGTTTAAGGCGATATATGTTATGTCCACTAGAGAAACGACATTCTGAGACACTCACCTTTGCTTAGAACTGTCTTATGATTATCGCTGATATGGACATGGGTTACATGCTTCTCTACTCTTAGAAGTCTTTCGTTCTGAATCTCGAGACGAGATTCTTTTAAGGGGGAGGGCTGTAACACCCCAGGTGTTACTGTACGCGTAACAGCGAATACGGACTTAAGCATGGAATGTCAGTATAAATAATGATCTCTTTATCTAGTGTGCTTTTGTCTCTCAAGATGATAATAATAATAATAATAATAATAATAATAATAATAATAATAATAATAATAATAATAATAATAATAATAATAATAATAATAATAATAATAATAATAAATACAATAATAATTTACGAAGATCCGACTTTAGTAATCTCTTGGCATGCAAGCTCTATGGCGGTTGGATCGTTTGAGTGGGTGAACGTGAATTTGGACAACATTTGGATTTTATAAATTCGGACTATGCGGGTAACTGTGAAATCAAGCGTAGTCTGTACTAGTTTGACTAGTATCTTTTGTTTCGTCCGATTTACATCTCCCACAGACTTAATCATCTATGTAGTCTTTTGTAACAAAAATTAAAGAAGAAAAGAACAAAATGCAAAAAGATCTGAAAAGAAAATATCTTCTCATTCCTATCTCTACCGCCGCCCCCTCCCCCTCTCTGATTTTTCTTGAGAGATTCTGATATTTGCCATCAGCAAGAAACAAGTTTATAAAATTGCCATTAGACCCACATTTCATAGACCCAGCTGGACCCACAATTCATAGACACAGTGGTAATTATAACAAGAAGACAACATTGTGAGTGGCAAAAATCCAATTATCTTGATTTTTCTTCCCCCACGCGGCAGCCGTACTCTGTACTCAGGGTCTCAGGCTCATTCTTCCGATGATTTTTCTCCCTGCGCGCACGCCGTCGTTACCTCCAGCAGCTTCTTCCTCCATGCGCCGTGCGCACAGCCGAGCAGCTCGCCCATCCTTTCCTCCTCTCTCTCTCCCTCGCCACGGTCGCCCAACACAGCCGATCTCCCTGCGCGCGGCGTTCCTCCAGCTCGCCCATGGACGCGCGCTCCATCTTCCCCAACCACGCGTCCCTCTATTGGTCGGAGTTCCCGGGCCCGACCCCGTGCTGCGCTCGCCCTTGGCCGTCAAATTCGCCCAGCTCGTGCCCAGCCCCGCGCCGACTGCTCATCTTCCATGGCCGGCGCTCCTCCTCGGCCTCTGCCTCTCTAGCCATGGCTTCTCAACTCCAGCTCGGTCCGTCCATGGTGCTTGGCTTTCCCAAGGTCCGTCCGATGCTCTCTTCTACTCCCGGCTCGTCCCTGCGCTTGGACTGGGCCAATCCCGTGCCCTCTGCGCGGATTCCACATGGCCGCGCCCCCTGTTCTGCCGGGCCGGTCAAGTTCTTCCCGGTCGCGAAGCTCCCTCGTGTACGCGCTCAGCCGAGGCCCCACCCTTCCGTGTTCCTACCTGCTTGCGCCCATTTCCCTGCTCTCCCATGGCTGCCTGCTCCATTATGCTGTTGCCCAGCTACTCGCCATCGCGTGCGCGCCAGTTGGGGGCTCACCAGCGACGACGGTCGTGCTTGTCCAGCTCTGTAGCCGCTATCCTTCTCGAGTGCTTCCTGTTCGCTCCCATCTCTGGCCTCTGCTCGGATTTCGCCGCGCGCTCCTTAGTTCGACGCCCGGTGCTTCTCCATGGATGGCCGATGCTGCTCCATCGGCTCGCGCTCGTCGCGCCCATAGCCGAAGCTTTTCTCTGCACGACGGAACTCGCCCAGCCATGTGTTCTTTTCCCCCTGCTCGCGAGTTTTTCCTGGGCGCGTTGTTCCTGGCCGATCTCTTCTCCTCTTCGAGCTCGCCCCAGTGCTCGGGCTTTACTAGAAGTCGAGCTCCTTCTATGTTGTGCCCTTCCTGCCCGGTCACGCAAACGCCGAGTTCACCCTGGTCGCAAGCCTATGTGTCCTCGCCGCGCCTGTATAGCCCCAGTTGTGACGCCATGCACCCTACAGTCATGACGTCGTGCCTCGCATCCCGCCTATTCGATGAAACACACAAACCCATAGACTATCGACGCGCTACTGCCGTACGCGGCTGTCTCCGTCTCTTGCGTCAGCTCGCCAGACCTGCAGCTCTATATACGTCACCCTCCCATATCGTCGTCGAGCCCGTCGAACCCCGTTCTTCCCTGCTCGACCTCGTCGAACCCCGAATCCTGGACGTTAGGCAAAAATAAGCGAGGTCCATGTGCATCGCTTATCTTTTGTTTCGTCCGATTTACATCTCCCACAGACTTAATCATCTATGTAGTCTTTTGTAACAAAAATTAAAGAAGAAAAGAACAAAATGCAAAAAGATCTAAAAAAGAAAATATCTTCTCATTCCTATCTCTACCGCCGCCCCCTCCCCCTCTCTGATTTTTCTTGAGAGATTCTGATATTTGCCATCAGCAAGAAAAAAGTTTGTAAAATTACCATTAGGCCCACATTTCATAGACCCAGCCAGACCCACAATTCATAGACACAGTGGTAATTATAACAAGAAGACAACATTGTGAGTGGCAAAAATCCAATTATCTCGATTTTTCTTCCCCCACGCGGCAGCCGTACTCTGTACTCAGGGTCTCAGGCTCATTCTTCCGATGATTTTTCTCCCTGCATGCACGCCGTCGTTACCTCCAGCAGCTTCTTCCTCCATGCGCCGTGCGCACAGCCGAGCAGCTCGCCCATCCTTTCCTCCTCTCTCTCCCTCGCCATGGTCGCCCAGCCCAGCCGATCTCCCTGCGCGCGGCGTTCCTCCAGCTCGCCCATGGACGCGCGCTCCATCTTCCCCAACCGCGCGTCCCTCTGTTGGCTGGAGTTCCCTGGCCCGACCCCGTGCTGCGCTCGCCCTAGGCCGTCGAATTCACCCAGCTCGTGCCCAGCCCCGCGCTGACTGCTCATCTTCCATGGCCGGCGCTCCTCCGCGGCCTCTGCCTCTCCAGACGCGGCTTCTTAGCTCCAGCTCGGTCCGCCCATGGTGCTTGGTTTTCCCAAGGTCCGACCGGTGCTCTCTTCTACTCCCGGCTCGTCCCTGCGCTTGGACTGGGCGAATCCCGTGCCCTATGCGCGGATTCCACATGGCCGCACCCCCTGTTCTGCCGGGCTGGTCAAGTTCTTCCCGGTCGCGAAGCTCCCTCGTGTACGCGCTCAGCTGAGGCCCCACCCGTCCGCGTTCCTCCCTGCTTGCGCCCATTTCCCTACTCTCCCATGGCTGCCTGCTCCACTATGCCGTCGCCCAGATACTCGCCATCGCGTGCGCACCGGTTGGGGACTCACCGGCGACGACGGTCGCGCTCGTCCAGCTCTGTAGCCGCTGTCCTTCTCGGGTGCTTCCTGTTCGCTCCCATCTCTGGCCTCTGCTTGGATTTCGCCGCGCGCTCCTTAGTTCGACGCCCGGTGCTTCTCCATGGATGGCCGATGCTGCTCCATCGGCTCGCGCTCGCCACGCCCATAGCCGGAGCTTTTCCCTGCACGACGAAACTCGCCCAGCCATGTGTTCTTTTCCCCCTGCTCCCGTTGTTCTGGCCGGTCTCTTCTCTTCGAGCTCGCCCCCGTGCTCGGGCTTTACTAGCAGTCGAGCTCCTTCTACGTCGCGCCCTTCCTGCCCGGTCACGCAAACGCCGAATTCGCCCTGGTCGCAAGCCTATGTGTCCTCGCCGCGCCTGAAGCCTATGTGTCCTCGCCGCGCCTGTATAGCCCCAGTTGCGATGCCATGCACCCTCCAGTCATGACGTCATGCCTCGCATCCCGCCTATTCGATGAAACACACAAACCCATAGACTGTCGACGCGCTGCTGCCGTACGCGGCTGTCTCCGTCACTTGCGTCAGCTCGCCAGACCTACAACTCTATATACATCACCCTCCCGTATCGTCTTCGAGCCCATCGAACCCCATTCTTCCCTGCTCGACCTCATCGAACCCCGAATCCCAGACGTTAGGCAAAAATAAGTGAAAGGGAAATGTGCTCTTGGACCATTTCTAAGTATTTTGGTGATTAAGTGTCCAACACAAATGGTTATGTGTTAAACTATGCCAAATGGTGGACAAAGTGCAAATCAATACAAAGGTATGATTCTAGACTTAGTACATTGGTTTTTGTGTACTAACAAATTTGTCTAAGTGCTAGAATCAGAGAAAAGACAAATGGAAAAGACTTGGCTCGAGCAGCCAAGACTCTGCTCAGTCTGGGTGCACCAGACTGTCCGGTGGTGCACCAGACAGTGTCCAGTACGCTAGGCTGGCGTCTGGGAACTGCCTGCTCTCGGGTCTCGACGACGGCGTACGAATATAAATCACCGGACTGTACGGTGGTGCACCGGACTGTCTTGTGAGTCGGTTGCGGCGAAGTCGCCGCTCTCGGGAATCAACTCAACAGCGTACGGCTAAAATTCACCGAACTGTCCGATGAGCAAATGGTCGGCCGAGCCAACGGTCGGCCGCGCAATCCGCGCGTGACGCATGGCCGGGCCAACGGTCTAATGGGGGCACCGGGCTGTCCGGTGTGCACCGGGCAGTGTCTGGTGCGCCAATGGCTCCAATTCTTCAACGGTCAGCTGCGCCAGAACAAGAATGAAATCTGCACCGGACAGTGTCCGGTGGTGCACCGGACTGTCCGGTGCACCAGTCGACAGAAGGCAAGAATTGTCTTCCTGGATTGCTCTCAATGGCTCCTAGCTGCCTTGGGGCTATAAAAGGGACCCCTAGGCGCATGGAGGAGAACACCAAGCATTCTTTGATCATCTCTTAGCACCAAGACATCTCTCTAGCGCATTTGATTCGTTGTGATAGCAATTTGAGCTCCTCTTGAGTTGAGAACTCCGTGTGTGATCTTAGAGCTCAAGTTGTGACTTGTGTGCGTGTTTGTGCTCGTGCTTTGAGGCTTGTGTGTGTTGCTCTTCCCACTCTTACATCTATGCTTCTTTGTGATCATCTCAATGTAAGGGCGAGAGGCTCCAAGTTGTGGAGATTCCTCGCAAACGGGAAAGAGTAAAGGAAAAAGAACACCGTGGTATTCAAGTTGATCATTGGATCACATGAAAGGAGTTGAGTGCAACTCTCGTCCATTGGGACGCCACAACATGGACTAGGCAAGTGTTGTACTTGGCCGAACCACGGGATAAATCTCTGTGTCTCTTGTGCTTGTTCTCACTGTGTCAATTGTGGTTCACAAGAGCTCTCCTTAGCCACTTGATTTCATTGTGCTAACACTTAATCAAGTTTGTGGCTTTAAGTTTCAAGTTTTTACAGGATCACCTATTCACCCCCCTCTAGGTGCTCTCAATTGGTATCAGAGCCGTTCTCTTCACGAAAGGGACTAATCGCCCGAAGAGATGGATCCTAAGGGAAAGGGGATGGTGATCGACAACAAGGAGAAGGAATCCTTCATCAATGAGCCAAAAGACGACAAGCCCACTTACTCGGGCTCAAGTCAAAAGAAGAAGGATGGAAAGAAAAAGAGGCACATCAAGAAGATTGTCTACTACGACAGCGACGAATCTTCCTCTTCTCAAAAGGACGACGAATACGAGGAGAAAAAGAAAACGGTTAACTCGAACTTTTCTTTCGATTATTCTCGTATTCCGCATAATTCCAATGCTCATTTGCTCTCCATTCCACTTGGTAAACCTCCACACTTTGATGGAGAGGACTACGGATTTTGGAGTCACAAAATGCGTAGCCACTTGTTTTCTCTTCATCCAAGTATATGATAGTAGAAAATGGGATGCGATTTGATAGTTCGGATAACTCCATGTTTATCAATGAACAAATCCATAAAAATGCACAAGCTACTACTGTTCTTTTAGCATCCTTGTGCAGGGAAGAGTACAATAAGGTGAGCGGCTTGGACAACGCCAAGCAGATTTGGGACACCCTCAAGATCTCGCATGAGGGGAACGACGTCACCATGCTCACCAAGATGGAGTTGGTGGAAGGCGAACTAGGAAGGTTTGCAATGATCAGGGGAGAGGAGCCAACTCAAACGTATAATAGGCTCAAGACCCTGGTCAACAAGATAAGAAGCTATGGAAGCACGAGATGGATGGACCACGACGTCGTCCGACTTATGCTAAGGTCCTTCACTGTCCTTGATCCTCATCTTGTAAACTCTATTCGTGAGAATCCTAGGTACATCAAGATGATGCCCGAGGAAATACTCGGAAAGTTTGTAAGCAGGCGAATGATGATCAAGGAGGCGAGATACGTTGATGAGGCATTGAATGGCCCAATCTACGAGCCTCAAACCGTTGCTCTCAAAGCAACAAGTAGCAGGGAGGCACTACCTAGCAAGGTGGCGCAAGTTGAGGCGACTGGGCTAAATGAAGATGAAATGGTCCTCATCATCAAGCGCTTCAAGACGGCGCTCAAAGGTCTCAAGGAGCACCCCAACAAGAGCAAGACGAAGGGGAAGCGCTCCTGCTTCAAGTGTCGTAAGGTTAGTCACTTTATTGCTAACTGTCCTGATAATGATAGTGACCAGGATCAAGAAAAGAAGAGGGAAAAGAAGAAGACTTACAAGAAAGCGAAGGGCGAGGCACACCTTGGCAAAGAGTGGGACTCGGATTGCTCTTCATCCGACGACGAAGGACTTTCCGCCTCGGCCTTCAACAAATCATCCCTCTTCCCCAACGAGCATCACACCTGCCTCATGGCAAAGGAAAAGAAGGTATGCACTAGGAATACTATTACATATGCTTCTTCAAGTGATGATGAATCTAGCGATGATGAAATAGACTATGCAAGTTTATTCAAAGGTTTAGATAGAATTAAAATTGATAAAATCAATGAATTAATTGATGCTTTGAATAACAAGAATAGATTGTTAGAAAAGCAAGAGGATCTTTTGTATGAAGAGCATGATAAATTTTTAGATGTCCAAAAATCTCTTGCTTTAGAAGTTAAAAGGAATGAAATGCTTTCTTGTGAATTATCTACTTGCCATGAGACTATTTCTAGTTTAAAAACTGGTAAGGATGATTTAAATGCTAAGCTAGAAGTAGCAAATAGATCTAGTTCTTGTGTAGAACATGTAGTGGTTTGCAATAGGTGTAAGGACTTTAATGTTGATGCATGTGTTGAGCACCTTACCTCTATTACAAAACTAAATGATGAAGTGGCTAGTCTTAATGCCCAACTTAAGACTAGCAAAAATGAATTTGATAAACTAAAATTTGCAAGGGATGCCTACACTGTTGGTAGACACCCCTCAATTAAGGATGGGCTTGGCTTTAAGAGAGAAGTCAAGAACTTAACAAGTCATAAGGCTCTCATCTCCGCCAAGGAGAAAGGGAAGGCCCCTATGGCTAATAGTGTTCAAAAGAATCATGCTTTCATTTATAGTGATAGAAAACTCTCTAGAAATGCTTATAGGAATTATTCTTATGATTCATATGCTATGCCTGCTTCTAGTTCTTCTATTGTGCATGATATGGCTAGGAAAAATGTTATTCATCATGTGCCTAGGAAAAATGTTGTTCATGTATCTAGGAAAGCAAATAATGAACCTTCTACAATTTATCATGCTTGCAATGCTTCCTTTGCAATTTGTAGAAAGGATAAGAAAGTGATTGCTAGGAAATTAGGGGCAAAATGCAAGGGAGATAAAACTTGCATTTGGGTTCCTAAGGATATTGTCACTAACCTTGTAGGACCCAACAAGAGTTGGGTACCTAAGACCCAAGCCTAAATTTGCCTTGCAGGTTTATGCATCCGGGGGCTCAAGCTGGATTATCGACAGCGAATGCACAAACCACATGACGGGGGAGAAGAAGATGTTCACCTCCTACGTCAAGAACAAGGACTCCCAAGATTCAATCATATTCGGTGATGGGAACCAAGGCAAGGTTAAAGGACTAGGAAAAATAGCAATTTCATCCGAGCATTCCATTTCTAATGTGTTTTTAGTAGAATCGCTCGGATATAACTTGTTGTCCGTTAGTCAATTATTTAATATGGGGTATAATTGCTTATTTACAAATGTAGACGTGTCTGTCTTTAGAAGGAGTGATGGTTCATTAGCTTTTAAGGGTGTACTAGACGGCAAACTCTATTTAGTTGATTTTGCAAAGGAGGAGGCCGGTCTAGATGCATGTTTAATGGCTAAGACTAGCATGGGCTGGCTGTGGCATCGCCGTCTAGCACATGTGGGGATGAAGAACCTTCACAAACTTCTAAAGGGAGAACATGTGTTAGGACTAACAAATGTGACTTTCGAAGAAGATAGACCTTGTGCAGCTTGTCAAGCAGGTAAACAGGTGGGAAGTGCTCATCACAGCAAGAATTTAATGACCACATCAAGACCTCTAGAGTTACTTCATATGGACCTCTTCGGACCTGTCGCCTACCTAAGCATAGGAGGAAGTAAGTATGGTCTTGTTATAGTTGATGATTTTTCCCGCTTCACTTGGGTATTCTTTTTGCAGGATAAAACAGAAACCCAAGGGACCCTCAAGCGCTTCCTAAGGAGATCTCAAAATGAGTTTGAGCTCAAGGTGAAGAAGATAAGGAGCGACAACGAGTCCGAATTCAAGAACCTTCAAGTGGAGGAGTACCTTGAGGAGGAAGGAATCAAGCACGAGTTCTCCGCTCCCTACACACCACAGCAAAACGGTGTGGCAGAGAGGAAGAACAGGACGCTCATAGACATGGCGAGGACGATGCTTGGAGAGTTCAAGACGCCCGAGCGGTTTTGGTCGGAAGCCGTAAACACGGCCTGCCACGCCATAAACTGGGTCTACCTTCATCGCCTCCTCAAGAAGACGTCATACAAACTCCTAACCGGTAACAAACCCAATGTGTCATACTTTCGTGTTTTTGGGAGCAAATGTTATATTCTAGTGAAGAAAGGTAGAAATTCTAAGTTTGCTCCCAAAGCTGTAGAAGGGTTTTTGTTAGGTTATGACTCAAATACAAAGGCGTATAGGGTCTTCAACAAATCATCGAGTTTGGTTGAAGTCTCTAGCGACGTTGTATTTGATGAGACTAATGGCTCTCCAAGAGAGCAAGTTGTTGATCTTGATGATGTAGATGAAGAAGACGTTCCAACGACCGCAATACGCACCATGGCAATTGGAGATGTGCGGCCATAGGAACAAAAGGAGCAAGATCAACCTTCTTCCTCAATAATGGTGCAATCCCCAACTCAAGACGATGAACAGGTTCATCAAGAAGAGGCGCGTGATCAAGGGGGAGCACAAGATGATCATGTTATGGAGGAAGAAGCACAACATGCCCCTCCAACTCAAGTTCGAGCGACGATTCAAAGGAATCATCCCGTCGACCAAATATTGGGTGATATTAGCAAGGGAGTAACTACTCGCTCTAGATTAGTTAATTTTTGTGAGCATTACTGTCACACCCGGTTTTAGAAGGCAAACCGAATGCGAACCATGTACGTGCCAGGATCAAGAATTCACGTACACAGCAGTTACATAACATGGACATCATCACACAGTGCTCAAAGAGTATTAAAAAGGGAAATAATAGTTGATTACATCATATGTCTGAGACATCCACATAGTCTTTACAATAAATCAAAGTGCGAAAACCAAACATAGATAAACGCAGCCTTCACAGGCAGCCGACTCGGGGTTGCCGCTAACCCACGCCTAGAACTCGTCGTAGTCTTGGAACTCCTGGAAGTCTCCTTCCACGGCTTCATCTTCTCCTGAGCAGTGGTTGCAATGTTGACAACATGGGGAAGGGGGGGAGGGGGTTGGTGTGTAGAGCAAGGGTGAGTACACATCAACATACTCAGCAAGTGTCCTGTTTGGCTGTAGTGGACTAGCTTTATGTGGAGGGTAAGTCAAGCAGTTGCTTTTAGTTGGTCAGATTATTATTACTAGTAGAGAAAGCCAAGTTTTAGAGTTAACCCACATTATTAACCCAAACGTACTCCTTTCCAAACGGAAAGAGTACCACTTACCATTACCAGAGTCAAAACCAAGAACCATCAGTCTCATTGCCACCTGCAATCCGAACATCTCTAATCAAGTACCACTAATCACTGGAGCTCCCTTGGCCGCTCATAACCACGAGCACGACTGATATATCAGTTTTCTAACACTCTGCAGAGGTTGTGCACTTTACCCACAAGCCGTGATTCCCTTTTTGCCTCGGGTTGTACGGACCCTTGAACACTCCCAAGGTGAGTAGGCAGGGTCTCACTACGTAGCCTTCACAAAGATTCCCCGAGGTTGTAGCTATCCGTTAGGTTTCCTAAATGTACCGCACTCCTCCCCAAGGGACAAATCAACCTTGGCAGAGCGAGCCGCATACACCGAGCCCCATTGATGGCACGACGGCGAAGCGAACTACACCCTGGATCCTCTAATTATTCAGCTAAGGGCACCCCATTCCACCCTCATGGTTGCACTGTTTTCCCGGGCGGTCATCCAACAAACAGGTCCCTATGGAGAGGCACTCGAGAAACCGCTCGAGCCCCCTTGAAGACCACAAGTATAACATCATAATAAAAGAAGGGAAAACAGTGTATCATTGATAATTCTCATCATGTTCATTGGTTAGAGTTGAGCAATAGCATAAGACTAAGCAATAATAATCCAACCCAAATAGGTAAACAAGGACATGGATAACAAAAGCTAGTCAATCCTTAGGTATAAATGTGTAATGTGGGAGGTGAATTTAAAGAATGTAGAGGACAGAGATAGGTCAAGGGACACTTGCCTCCACCAACCGATTGCTGCTCAGGGGCTTCTCCTGCGAGTTCTTCGGGCTCCTCAGCCGGATCGTTCTCTATGCGAGCGCAAGCATACATACATCCATCCATTCGAATTAGGAAACAAACAGTACATCATTACAAGAGAACAAATAGATTAAACATGCATAGAGTATAACATACGATATTGCATATGCCATGGCTAGAAAGAGAAGAAAGGTCTCGCAGTGGTTAAAGCTATACTCAGGGCGTATTACGGGTAGACGCATAACTAGTCGTTACGTGCTCTAGTTCCACTTAGCTCTAACGAAAAGGATTAGTCACATGCGCTAATAGAATCATAACCATTTTCAATTGATCAACATTAAATAAGATAGATGATTAACTACATGAATTAACTAACGTAACCAATTTTCAACTTGAGTTTCCATTCATTAATTAAATAACGCGATCACTACACATGGAGTACACACGGGGGGTAGACGGGCGCGTCTAGGGGGTAGACAAGCGTGTCAAGGGCACGACGAGCCGTGCCAAAGCACCATGCACCATGAGAGCACGCACGCGCAAGGCCGCGCTGACGCGTCGCGAACGGGTCGCGCACACGCCGGGGCCGAGCCGCGCACGCGCCGCGCTACGCAAGGGCACTACGGCCGCGCGAGCCGAAGCCGCGCCGGGCCGAGGCCACGCTGCGCAGGGGCGGGGCACGCCAAGGCGGGCGGGGCCGGGCTACCATGGCCGGCGAACCGGGTCGTGCCACGGCCGGGCGAGCTGCGCGGGGAGGGCGCCGCACCGAGCGGGGCGAGGCCGGACCGCCGCGCCGGCGAGCCACCGGGGCCGGACCACGCGGGACCACGCGCCGAGGGCGGGCAGGGGGGCTGCGCGGGGTCGCCGGAGGGAGGGGGCACCACGGCTGCATGCCGGCGAGCTGGGGCCGTGCCAGGCCGCCACGGCGAGGATGGGGATGCCGGGGGAGGTCTGGGCCGCGCTGGGACGCCGGGAGGGCGGGGTCGCGCCGCGACGCTGGGCCGTGGCCGTGCCACCAGGCCGCGGGGGAAGGCAGGCCGGGAGCGGGCGCGCCAGGGCGAGCTGCCATGGCCGGCGGGCACGGGGACGGGGGGGAAGGGCGCGGCCGGGCCAAGCAAGAAGAGGAGGGGGCGGGGAAGGGAGGCCGGGCTCACTGCGGACGAGGGCGCAGGTGGGCGGCGGTTCTGGGCGTCGGGGCGTGATGGAGCAGGGGAGGAGAGAGAGGGGTTTGGGGAGGGGGAAGTTGACGGGTGGGGCCCGCGCGGGGGGGGGGGGAGGCGGCGGTTCCTAACCGCATGCACCGCGGGCGCGCGTGGGGAGCGGGGGGGCGGCTGGGTTGCGGCTGGGCCGCCGCGGGGCCCATAGCGGGGAAAGGGGAGAGGGGGGAGAAAGGCCGGCTGGCCGGCTAGGCCGCGCGAGGGGGGCGGCTGGGCCAAAAAACAAGGAGAGGGGGAAAGAGGAAAAGAAAAAGGTTTTTCCTTTTTCTAAAGTCTATTTTCTAGATGAATGCTTTCACAATTTCAACCTACCAAAATAAATGCATGGTTCGGCATGGTGCAGTCAACCAAAATAAAGTACTTCTAGGGTTTTGTTTTACACGAGATCTCAAGCCGAATCCTGCTGTAACTTTGGAAAAGATCAAGGCTTAGCGAGGGGGAAAAGGGAAAAAGAAAAGGGTAATGCCCGAATTTGGCGAGTGAAGAAAAGAAAAAATTCAACTCCCAAAATTCGGGACGTTACAAACCTATCCCCCTTAAAAGAATCTCGTCCTCGAGATTCAGGGTTGGCTAGCAAAGAGCTCAGGGTATTTGGCCATCAGATCACCTTCACGCTCCCAGGTTGCTTCTTCCTCAGAGTGATGATTCCATCTGACTTTGCACATTCTGATGGTCTTCCTTCGGGTGACTCTGTCTGTAGTCTCAAGGATTTGCGTTGGCTTCTCAACGTAGGTCAAGTCCTCCTGGACTTCAAGACCTTCAACTGGCAACTGCTCTTCTGGCACACGCAAGCACTTCTTCAATTGAGACACATGAAAGACATCATGCACAACAGACAAATTTTCTGGTAGGCTGAGCTGATAGGCCACTTCTCCACGCCTTGCGAGAATCTGGTACGGACCGATGTAGCGGGGTGCTAGCTTGCCTTTGACTCCGAATCTTCTGACTCCTCTAATCGGTGACACTTTCAGATAAACAAAATCTCCAACTTCGAAGCTCAGCTCTCTTCTTCTTGTGTTTGCATAGCTTCGCTGCCTTGATTGCGCTATCTTCAGATTCTCTCGAACCATCTTGATGTTCTCTTCAGCTTCAAGCAAAATGTCTGGCCCGAACACTTGCTTTTCTCCAGGCTGATCCCATTGCAATGGAGTTCTACAACTCCTTCCATAAAGCGCCTGAAAGGGTGACATCTTCAAGTTGGCCTGGTAACTGTTGTTATAGGAGAACTCTGCATAAGGCAATCGCTTGTACCATCCGGACTGATCTTGCAACGCACAGGCTCTGAACATGTCTTCAAGAATTTGATTGGTTCTTTCGGTCTGACCATCTGTCTACGGATGATAAGCTGAACTGAAATTCAGATGTGTGCCCAAGGCTTCATGCAACTGCTGCCAGAAATGAGAGTTGAACTGCGTTCCTCTGTCTGACACTATCTTTTTCGGCACACCATGAAGACAAACGATCCGAGACATGTACAACTCTGCCAATACTGCACTGCTGTAGTTGGTCTTGACAGGTATGAAGTGGACTGACTTGGTCAAGCGGTCTACCACTACCCAAATGGAATCGTAGCCGGCTCGAGTGCGAGGCAATCCGACTATGAAATCCATGCCGATTTCATCCCATTTCCACCGAGGGATTTGCAACGGGTGCAATAATCCAGCTGGTCTCTGGTGCTCTGCCTTGATCCGCCGACAACTATCACACATAGCCACATGCTCTGCGATTTACCTCTTCATTCCGTACCACCAGAATTTCTTCTTCAGATCCTGATACATCTTCTCACTGCCAGGGTGAATCAAATAGGCTGTCTCATGAGCTTCCTTGAGGATCAACTCCCGAATAGATTGGACATTGGGAACACACAAGCGGTCTTTGAACCATATCACACCTTCTGCGTCTTCCCGAAAATCTTTGCCTCTGCCGTCTAGAATCAGTCGCTGGATCTCACTGATCTTCTCATCATTCTTCTGTGCTTCTTTGATTTCCCGCTCCAGGGTAGGTTCCAACTCAATTGTGACTCCTCGCGTGTTGTTCAGAAATCCGAGACTCAACCTGTCAAACTCTTTGGCCAACTCATAAGGCATCAGACGAGCGACCATCAGATTGACTTGACTCTTCCTGCTCAAAGCATCTGCCACTACGTTCGCTTTGCCTGGATGGTAATGGATCTCCAACTCATAGTCTTTGATCAGCTCTAACCATCTTCGTTGCCTCATATTCAGCTCTGACTGAGTGAATATGTACTTCAGACTCTTGTGGTCTATGTAAACATCACATTTCTGTTTATACAGATAGTGCCTCCATGTCTTCAGTGCGTGAACCACTGCTACCAACTCTAGGTCATGGATTGGGTAATTCTTCTCATGAACCTTCAGCTGTCGGGATGAGTAAGCCACAACTCTTCCCTCTTGCATCAACACGCATCCCAAACCGGTGTAACAAGCGTCACAATACACCGAGAAGGGCTTGTGCACATCAGGCAAGACTAAGACAGGCGCTGTAGTCAACTTCTCTTTCAGCGCTTCGAAGGCCTCTTGGCATTTTTGGGTCCACTTGAACTCAACCTTGTTGCCTAGCAATGTTGTCATTGGTTTCGCAATCTTCGAAAACCCTTCAATGAATTGCCGATAATATCCGACCATTCCAATGAAGCTCTTGATTCCTCGGGTATCTGTTGGCGCTTTCCAGTTCAGAATGTCTGCCACTTTCTTCGGATCCACGGCCAATCCTTCTTTGTTGATTATGTGACCCAAGAACAGGACTTCACTGATCCAGAACTCACACTTGCTCAACTTTGCATACAACTGGTGCTCTCGCAATCTCTACAATACCATCCTCAAATGATCTGCTTGCTCTTCTTCGCTTTGAGAATAAATCAGAATGTCACCAATGAATACCACCACAAACTTGTCAAGATAATCCATGAATACACTGTTCATCAAGTTCATGAAGAAGGATGGTGCATTTGTTAGACCGAAAGACATCACAGTGAACTCATACAACCCATACTTGGTAATGAATGTCGTCTTCGGAATGTCTGAAGGTCAAATCCTGAGCTGATGATAACCTGACCTCAGATCTATCTTGGAGAACACACTGGCTCCCCTCAACTGGTCGAACAGATCTTCTATTCTGGGCAAAGGGTACTTGTTCTTGATGGTGACCTCATTCAGAGCTCGATAATCGATGCACATTCTTTTGGTGCCATCTTTCTTCTCCACAAATAGGACAGGGGCGGCCCTAGGCGAGGTGCTTGGCCAAATGTAACCTTTCTCTGACAGCTCATCAATCTGCTTCTTAAGTTCAACCAACTCTGGTCCAGATACTCTGTAAGCTCTCTTAAAGATGGGGGCGGTTCCAGGAAGAAGCTCTATGGCAAATTCAACTTTCTGCTCTGGTGGCATACCTGGTAAGTCCTTTGGAAACACATCTGGGAACTCGGACACAACCTTGATACTCTCAATTGGGTCTGCTTCACTGCTATCAACAGCCATCTAATAACAACTTCCTTTCCTCGGCTCAGGCGGGACTAACTCGGTCACCACTTCCTCTCCTAGTGGGGACACCAACTTGATTGTCCTTTTATCACAACTAATAACTGCATGATACTTATCTAGCCAATTCATCCCTAGGATGACATCTATTCCCTGAGTACCCATTACTATGAGGTTAGCGGGAAAAGCTATCCCCCTTATTTCCACACTTACATTCAAACAAATGCTATCGGCTCGAATTCTACCACCGGCTGAGTCAATTTGAATGGGGGTTGACATGGTAGTTATTGGAAGACTATGTGCTTCTACCCATGATGCAGTAATGAAAGAATGCATTGCTCCAGTATCAAATAACACTTCTGCAATATGAGAGTCGACTGGGAACATACCTACTATCATGTCGGGGGTCCCTTGAACTGCTTCAGCCTCCAAGTGGTTCAGTCTCCCATAATTATAGCGCGGCTGAGGGCGGTTGCCTACTCCAGGCTGAGACACATTCTGCTTTGCTGGGGCATTGGGGCCTGATTGCTGCTGGGCTGCCTTCCTCGGACATTGCATCACCCAATGGCCCTGCTCTCCACAGTGGAAACATGCCATGTTTCCAACCTGAGCTGGTGTTGCCTGACTGTTCTGCTGGTTTGCTGGGGCAGGAAGACGAGGTGCCTGCTGATTCTGCCTCTAGAACTGACCTCCTCCTCACTGATTGCTCTGACGGTTCTGATACTGGTGCCGAGGATTCTGCCTTTGGAACTGCTGATGCTAAGGTGGACGCTGGTTCTGCCTGAACTGCTGAGATTGATTGCTTGAGAAACGAGGACAATTGCTGCTTCCAGGCTGGGGTCCACTAATCTTGCGCTTGCGATCCTCCATCTCCTTGCGCTTCCTCTCTGTCATGATTGCTCTGTCAATCAGGTGATGGAATGTCTGGAAGGTATGATTCATCAGCTGATACTGCAGAGGGTCAACCAAGCCTCTCAGGAAACGATACTGTCTCTTGGTGTCGGTGTTGACATCTTCAGGAGCATAGCGAGACAGCTGCAGAAACTTGTCCCAGTACTCACTGACAGACGATGACCCTTGCTTGAGGGCCAGGAACTCTTCCTTCTTCACTGTCATCAGACCTGCAGGAACATGGTACTGACGAAAACTACCTCTAAACTCTTCCCAGGTGATGGTGTCGGGGTTGGCATGGGTGGCGAGATAAGACTCCCACCATGACTGAGCTGCTCCTCTCAACAGACGGGGACCATACATGACTTTCTCCCTGTCATCACACTGAGCGGTATACAACTCCCGCTCCACTGTGCGTAGCCAGTCTTCAGCATCCATGGGGTCAGAAGAGTGAGCGAACGTTGGGGGATGACCTCTCATGAATTCAGCACGTTTGTCCCTAGGCATCTGTGGTTGAGGTGGTGCCTGCTGCTGCTGCTACTGAATGGCGGCCAGAGTCTGACCGATGGCTTGGACTGCCTGAGTCTGCATCAGGAACATCTGCTCGATGGACATTGGGGGCGGGGGCGGCAGTTGCTGTTGCTGGGGTACCTCTTCCTGCTGGGCGGCTTGCTCCTGCTGAGCACGCCTTCCTCCTCTGCGCCTATTCTCTGACATCTGCAGAATGCAACCACACATCAGAACTGATCTTGCAAGTGTTGCAGCATAAAAAAAGAGTATAGAATTCTCCATAACACTGAACAGATGAGCATCTTCACTGATCTCCAACACAGACCAACACAACTTCTCAGATAAAGAGGAAAGTGGAATAAAAGGCTTCCCAACTAAATAGCTAACTCCATTACAAAGATACCCACATTCTGGTGACAGTCATTACAAAGATCCAAATCAAACATAGTTCATCATGACAAACATGGATGCACAGGATATAGCGAACTACCCTGTCTAACTAAGACTAACTAAGAGCGAGACTAACGCTAAGACTAAGACTAAGACTAAAACTTCTATATTAAGCATTTATTACAAGACTCAACACTGACGATCTATGGTTCTAAGTCTATCTTGGTCTTGCAGTCGGGGTTGCCATAAGGCTGGTGTCCACGCCGAGGTGAGCGGTACGGGTGCTGAGTTCCGACGGGAGCAGGGGAACCATCGTCCAGGTGACGACACTCCGCGCGCTCAGCCCGCAGCTGGGTGATCTCAGCACGAGCCCTACTCAGCTCGTCTAGTGCATGGTCCAGCTCCGTGTTTAACATGGCGACTAGGTTGACTGTGCTGCTCAACCTAGGATTGTCCTCACCGACAGGTGAAACAATCACGCCTCCTGTGCTGCCAGATGGACGGCGGGGGTAATACTTCAGATTGAGACCGTCGGCTACCCCGCCAAGCACTGAACAGTAGTGCGAAAGCGCACGCTGTGCGGCATCTTGCATGGCCGCCTCAGCTGAATCCCGCTCGGAGATGGAATAGCGCTCTGAGCAAGCCTCCGCACCCTGGAGACTGTTCTCCGGACGGCGCACCAAGCAGGTCGCCTCCCAGCGGTCCGGGTAGACCCCGCGACTATGCTGGTAGACCACACAGCGATACTCGATGGACCAAGTACGCTGGTTAAGTGCCCGACGTAGCAGGGTGTCGAGCGCATCGTGGAAGTGACACCCGCGAGCAGCGTCGCGAGTGATGGGTCGAGCAACCCATCCTTCCGGCTCTTGGTCAGCAGAAAAGTCGGTGTCGTGGCTCGAGCTGTCGTCGCCACCTCCGTCGTCTGGGTTTCCTCCAGCAGCTACTCCAGGGGCTGGGGCGTCCAGTGGTGGTGCAGGGGGCGCCTCTAGGGGGAGCACGGGGGAGCAGCTCCTCACAGACTCTATCTCCTGCTAGAGCAAGAAAGAAGAGCCCTGCTGCTCCTGTCGTCGACGTTCCTGCTCCTCATGCAGGCGGTGGTGCAGCCTCTCCAAGTGACTGGACTGACCGGCCACGGGACGGTGAAGCGGACGCTCCACGAGACGAGAGGGTAAGAAGGGGCTGACAGACTTCCGTGCGGTGTGTCTAAGACGAGCCATCTACAAAAGACACCGGAAGCAAAAGAGTGAGAACAGAACTAGTATGACCAGCAAGTAATGAACCATAGATAAATGAAGGATCGGAATAAAACAGAATTTTTAGCAAGGTATAATATATAGTAGAACATAGTTTTGGTCGATATGACCAATTTTTGAAGGGATACCAAAGTCAAGGTAGGGACAGAGGTCTATAATCCTTAGAACGACCATTCTACTCTAGGTTAGCGGTCCTACAGTCAGCACGGCTCTGATACCACTTATGTCACACCCGGTTTTAGAAGGCAAACCGAATGCGAACCATGTACATGCCAGGATCAGCAATTCACGTACACAGCAGTTACATAACATGGACATCATCACACATTGCTCAAAGAGTATTAAAAAGGGAAATAATAGTTGATTACATCATATGTCTGAGACATCCACATAGTCTTTACAATAAATCAAAGTGCGAAAACGAAACGTAGATAAACGCGGCCTTCACAGGCAGCCGACTGGGGGTTGCCGCTAACCCACGCCTAGAACTCGTCGTAGTCTTGGAACTCCTGGAAGTCTCCTTCCATGGCTTCATCTTCTCCTGAGCAGTGGTTGCAATGTTGACAACCTAGGGAAGGGGGGGTGTTGGTGTGTAGAGCAAGGGTGAGTACACATCAACATACTCAGCAAGTGTCCTGTTTGGTTGTAGTGGACTAGCTTTATGTGGAGGGTAAGTCAAGCAGTTGCTTTTAGTTGGTCAGATTATTATTACTAGTAGAGAAAGCCAAGTTTTAGAGTTAACCCACATTATTAACCCAAACGTACTCCGTTCCAAACGGAAACAGTACCACTTACCATTACCAAAGTCAAAACCAAGAACCATCAGTCTCATTGCCACCTGCAATCCGAACATCTCTGATCAAGTACCAATAATCACTGGAGCTCCCTTGGCCGCTCATAACCGCGAGCACGACTGATATATCAGTTTTCTAACACTCTACAGAGGTTGTGCACTTTACCCACAAGCCGTGATTCCCTTTTTGCCTCGGGTTGTACGGACCCTTGAACACTCCCAAGGTGAGTAGGCAGGGTCTCACTACGTAGCCTTTACAAAGATTCCCTGGGGCTGTAGCCGCCCGTTAGGTTTCCTAAATGTACCACACTCCTCCCCAAGGGACAAATCAACCTTGGCAGAGCGAGCCGCATACACCGAGCCCCATTGACGGCACGACGGCGAAGCGAACTACACCCCAGATCCTCTAATTATTCAGCTAAGGGCACCCCATTCCACCCTCATGGTTGCACTATTTTCCCGGGCAGTCATCCAACGAACAGGTCCTTAAGGAGAGGCACTCGAGAAACCGCTCGAGCCCCCTTGAAGACCACAAGTATAACATCATAATAAAAGAAGGGAAAACAGCGTATCATTGATAATTCTCATCATGTTCATTGGTTAGAGTTGAGCAATAGCATAAAACTAAGCAATAATAATCCAACCCAAATAGGTAAACAAGGACATGGATAACAAAAGCTAGTCAATCCTTAGGTATAAATGTGTAATGCGGGAGGTGAATTTAAAAAATGTAGAGGACAGAGATAGGTCAAGGGACACTTGCCTCCACCAACCGATTGCTGCTCAGGGGCTTCTCCTGCGAGTTCTTCGGGCTCCTCAGCCGGATCGTTCTCTATGCGAGCGCAAGCATACATACATCCATCCATTCGAATTAGGAAACAAATAGTACATCATTACAAGAGAACAAATAGATTAAACATGCATAGAGTATAACATACGATATTGCATATGCCATGGCTAGAAAGAGAAGAAAGGTCTCGCGGTGGTTAAAGTTATATTCAGGGCGTATTACGGGTAGACGCATAACTAGTCGTTACGTGCTCTAGTTCCACTTAGCTCTAACGAAAAGGATTAGTCACATGTGCTAATAGAATCATAACCATTTTCAATTGATCAACATTAAATAAGATAGATGATTAATTACATGAATTAATTAATGTAACCAATTTCCAACTTGAGTTTCCATTCATTAATTAAATAACGCGATCACTACACATGGAGTACACACGGGGGTAGACGGGCGCGTCTAGGGGGTAGACAAGCGCGTCAAGGGCACGGCGAGCCGTGCCAAAGCACCGTGCACCATGCGAGCATGCACGCGCAAGGCCGCGCTGACGCGTCACGAACGGGTCGCGCACACCCCGGGGCCGAGCCGCGCACGCGCCGCGCTAAGCAGGGGCATCACGGTCGCGCGAGCCAAAGCCGCGCTGGGTCGGGGCCGCACTGCGCAGGGGCAGGGCACGCTAAGGCGGGCGGGGCCGGGCCGCCATGGCCGGCGAACTGGGCCGCGCCACGGCCGGGCGAGCTGCGCGGGGAGGGCACCGCGCCGAGCGGGGCGAGGCCGGGCCGCCACGGCGAGGTCGCGGACCGCCGCGCCGGCAAGCCACCGGGGCCGGACCGCGTGGGACCACGCGCCGAGGGCGGGCAGGGGGGCTACGCGGGGTCGTCAGGGGGAGGGGGCGCCACGACTGCGCGCCGGCGAGCCGGGGCCGCGCCAGGCCGCCACCGCGAGGACGGGGACAGGGTCAGGGACGCCGGGGGAGGGCGGGGCCACGCCGGGACGCCGGGCGGGCGGGGCCACGCCGCGACGCCGGGCCGTGGCCGCGCCACCAGGCCGCGGGGGAAGGCGAGCCGGGAGCGGGCGCGCCAGGGCGAGCCGCCATGGCCGGCGGGCACGGGGACAGGGGGAAGGGCGCGGCCGGGCCGAGCAAGAAGAGGAGGGGCGGGGAAGGAAGAGGGAGGGAGAGGGAAGGGAGGCCGGGCTTACCACGGGCGAGGGCGCAGGTGGGCGACGGTTCCGGGCGTCAGGGCGAGATGGAGCAGGGGAGGAGAGAGAGAGGGGTTTGGGGAGGGGGAAGCTGACGGGTGGGGCCCGTGCGGGGGGGGGGGGGGGGCGGCTGGGCCGCCGCGGGGCCCATAGCGGGGAAAGGGAAGAGGGGGGAGAAAGGCCGGCTGGGCCGGCTAGCCAGCTGGGCCGCGCAAGGGGGGGGGCTGGGCCAAAAAAAGAGGAGAGGGGGAAAGAGGAAAAGAAAAAGGTTTTTCCTTTTTCTAAAGTCTATTTTCTAGATGAATGCTTTCACAATTTCAACCAACCAAAATAAATGCATGGTTCGGCATGGTGCAGTCAACCAAAATAAAGTACTTCTAGGGTTTTGTTTTACAAGAGATCTCAAGCCGAATCCCGCTATAACTTTGGAAAAGATCAAGGCTTAGCGAGGGGGAAAAGGGAAAAAGAAAAGGGTAACACCCGAATTTGGCGAGTGAAGAAAAGAAAAAAATTCAACTCCCAAAATTCGGGACGTTACAATTACTCTTTTGTCTCTTCTATTGAGCCTTTCAGGGTAGAAGAGGCCTTGCTAGATCCAGACTGGGTGTTGGCCATGCAAGAGGAGCTCAACAATTTCAAGAGAAATGAAGTTTGGACATTGGTGCCACGTCCCAAGAAAAACATTGTGGGAACCAAGTGGGTGTTCTGCAACAAACAGGACGAGCACGGGGTGGTGACAAGGAACAAGGCACGACTTGTGGCAAAAGGTTATGCCCAAGTCGCAGGTTTGGACTTTGAGGAGACTTTTGCTCCTGTGGCTAGGCTAGAGTCAATTCACATATTGTTAGCCTATGCCGCTCACCATTCTTTCAGGTTGTTCCAAATGGATGTGAAGAGCGCTTTCCTCAACAGGTCAATCAAGGAGGAGGTGTACGTAGAGCAACCCCCTGGCTTTGAGGATGAACGGTACCCCGACCACGTGTGTAAGCTCTCTAAGGCGCTCTATGGACTTAAGCAAGCCCCAAGAGCATGGTATGAATGCCTTAGAGACTTTTTAATTGCTAATGCTTTCAAGGTTGGGAAAGCCGATCCAACTTTATTCACTAAGACTTGTGATGGTGACTTATTTGTGTGCCAAATTTATGTCGATGACATAATATTTGGTTCTACTAACCAAAAGTCTTGTGAAGAGTTTAGCAGGGTGATGACTCAAAAGTTTGAAATGTCGATGATGGGCGAGTTGAACTACTTCCTTGGGTTCCAAGTGAAGCAACTCAAGGACGGCACTTTCATCTCCCAAACAAAGTACACGCAAGACTTGATCAAGCGGTTTGGGATGAAGGACGCTGTGATACCCAATTTTCTGAAAAGAACTTAAATTTATTTTTCCCTTTTCTTTCATGATCTGTGTAGTTGGGGTTGGAGTTTTTTAGGAAGCATTCACTAGTAAAACAGTAGATTACTTGTTGGATTTGTGCGCTGGGGTCGGGAGCAGACGTGAGAGCGAGTTTGGGCCGTGGATCTTGATTCGGCGGTGGGGAGCCCATTAGTTCCCCCCCCCTTAACCCTAGCCGCCTCCTCCCTCTCACTCCCCCACCCCTTTGGCCGCCCCCCTCTCTCTTCCTCTCTTCCACTCTTGCAGCCGCCCCAATCCCTCTCCTTCTTCCCCAAGTGATTGCAGCGCCACCCCTCAACCCTAGCCGCCCCCACCTCTTCCTCTCCAAGGTGGAGCCTCCCCGCTTGGTGTCCGTCGTGTGGGTGCGAGTCTTCCATGGGAGTTTGGAGGGAGGAAGAAGGAAGAAAAAAAGGAGGAAAGGAGGAACCCAAGGTGATTTTCGTGATCATTTTGTTGTATTTGTGCTGCAATCCAATTGGTTACATGTTTACCTATGCGATTTGGTAGAGGTGCTGTCCAGAAATTTAGTGGGTGGACGAACAACAGTAGTTCTAGGGATTTCTGGGAATTTTTCATGGGCAATTAGTGGGGATCAGTGGGATAATAATGTAGAGCTTTGTCATACCTTTCCAACGAGTACCTATACGCTCGATTCGGAGTTATAATTTAGGAGATATCGTTGTTTGAATCCGGTTATGTTGCTGTCCAAAAAAAACAGATTTTTCAGGTGGGTGAACAGCAGTAGTATTAGCAGTTTCTGGGAATTTTTCGTGGGTAATTAGTGTTAACCATATGATAATCATGTAGGGCTTTGTCTTATATTTCCAATGAGTACTTATGCGCTTGATTTGGAATTATATTTTAAAAGATATCGCTGTTTGAATCCGGGTATGTCGTTGTCCAAAAGACATAAAAAACAGATTACAGGGTTCATCTTGTGGACTGTTTTGGGCTAATTAGATATTGAAATTTAATTATAAATTATATACAAAACTTGTGGGGAATTTTATGTAGATGCCTCTGGAGGTTTTTTTTGTTACCACTGCTGTCATAATTTTAAAGTTATGAAATTATTAAGCAGCGCCGCTGCAGTTTGGTGGGTGTGGGGAGAGATGTAACCCGCGGCGGGGTTTGAGTTTGTGCGTAGGTGCGGCGTCGTTTATGAGCCTGATTATGTGAAATTGGTGCACTAAGTTGTGTGTCAAAAACAGGTGGTGGACTTCCGGATCGTACTTAGGGATTTGCCCGAACTTCCGATAAAGGCAAGTAAATACAGTGGTGGTTGCTACCGTTTGGGTTGCATCCTAATCCCTGTCATTGAGTATGCATAAGTTTTAATTATGTTAATCATTGAATTCTATGATGAAGTTTATTTGTTTGGAAGTATTAATTCTCAATTGTCTAATATTGTGGATGATCATAATTTGGTAATGATATATGTGGTTGATTCCCATCTTGGATGAAGTTGAAGTATCTTTTTGAATCACATTATATGAAGTGTTGTAGGCATGACATGCACATCGCATCATCCATCTTGCACTTTGAAGTTATGTCGCGATCTTATGGTCCGACCGTACCGGTATATTTTTAGCATCGTACGTTGCCCAAGGAGGGGTACGATGCGGCTTCATATCCTTAGAGGTATGAAGGCAGAAGTCATACTTGCATTTGCAGACATTTGCACTCATGAGGTATATATGAAGTGTGACATTACTATGTTACTATTGTGGTTTCTACCTGTGAGGTGTGGTGACTAGGTGTGTTGTACGTTGTATACGTGCTGCACCTTCGTAATAAGAAGGTTGTGGAATCAAGTGGTGGTAAAACAATGTTCTAATGTGGTTAAACAGTTTGATATTATTTTACTTGCTGAGATGTGTCATCTCACTCTTGCATTACTCAATGCAGGTACTTTATGCATGCTGGAAATGAGGGGAGTAGCATCACGTCCACTTTCACTCTCACAATAACGCTGCCCAGGCGCAGCCATGATTTAATTAGAAACTTATTGTCAAAGGAAGTTTGTTTTTTTAACTAGTCGTGCGCACTAGCTAATTCAGATCATGTCGTATGTTTAACTTCTCTTTGCTAGCCGATTAATAATACTTAGTATGTTTTTGTCATGATATATGTTTATACACTGTTGCCCCCTCATTTATGCAATTTTGCAAAGGGGATGCTGCCGAAATTTTATATATGGACGTTGGAAGTGTAGTTCAGTAGTATTCTGGGTTGTTTGTGGAACCCAGGGTGTTACAGACGCCAAGCCCGCAAAGACTCCAATGGGAACTGACGGACACGTCAACCTCAACAAAGGAGGTAAGTCCGTTGATCAAAAAGCATACCGGTCGATGATAGGTTCCTTGTTTTACTTATGTGCAAGTAGACCGGATATTATGCTTAGTGTATGCATGTGTGCTAGATTTCAATCCTATCCAAGGGAGTGTCACTTAGTGGCCATGAAGCGAATTCTTAGATATTTAGTCGCTACGTCTTGCTTCGGGATCTGGTATCCAAAGGGGTCTACCTTTGACTTAATTGGATATTCAGACTCCGATTATGCTGGATGTAAGGTTGATAGGAAGAGTACATCAGGGACGTGCCAATTCTTAGGAAGGTCCCTGGTGTCTTGGAGTTCTAAGAAAAAAACTTCTATTGCGCTATCCACCGCTGAGGTCGAGTATGTTGTCGCAGGACAGTGTTGCGCGCAACTACTTTGGATGAGGCAAACCCTCCGGGACTTTGGCTACAATCTGAGCAAAGTCCCACTCCTATGTGATAATGAGAGTGCTATCCGCATGGCGGATAATTCTGTTGAACACAGCCGCACAAAGCACATAGACATCCGGCATCACTTTTTGAGAGACCACCAGCAAAAGGGAGATATCGAAGTGTTTTATGTTAGCACCGAGAACCAGCTAGCCGATATCTTTACCAAGCCTTTAGATGAGAAGACCTTCTGCAGGCTGCATAGTGAGCAAAATGTCTTAGATTCATGGAACTTGGATTGATTTATAGCATACATGAGTTTTATGCCTTTGATCATGTTCCTTTATGCATTTTCTTGCTTAATTATGGTGATCAAGTTGTACAACGCAATCCCCGGATCTCAAAAGTCCATGTGTGAGCGATGCACATATTTAGGGGGAGATGTGCTACAACTTGATCCTTTGAGACTAACCATGTGCTTGAGTTTTCTTAGATTAGTCTCAAAGATCTATTGAAAGGGAAAGGTGGACTTGGACCATGAAAGACTTCCACTGCACTCCGATGAGAGGGTAACTTACTCCAAGTTCATCTCCATACTCTTATTGCCTTTTACTCTTATTTGAAGATTTTGGTGAGGAAATGGGGTTTAAGGGCCAAAAATGATCCCGTTTTGGTGCTTGATGCCAAAGGGGGAGAAATTAAGGCTAAAGCAAATGGATTAGCTACCACTTGAGAATTTTTGAAAATAGTAGAGTTAGAACTTTTGTTTTGTCAAAATACTCTAAGTATCTCTTTCTGTCAAAAGTTGGTCTCTTGTGGGGAGAATGTTTGATTATGGGAAAAAGGGGGAGTTTTTGAATCTTTGATCAATTTCTCTTGGAATACCTTTCTCTATGCCTCAACAAGTGAATTTGACTTAGAGATAGGAAGTTGAGTTTGATTTGCAAAAATAAACCAAGTGGTGGCAAAGAATGATCCAAATATGCCAAATTTGAATCAAAACAAATTCTTGTTCTCATTTGCATTGATGTTGCACTTCTATATGTTGCTCTTTGTTGTGTTGGCATAAATCACCAAAAAGGGGGAGATTGAAAGGGAAATGTGCTCTTGGACCATTTCTAAGTATTTTGGTGATTAAGTGTCCAACACAAATGGTTATGTGTTAAACTATGCCAAATGGTGGACAAAGTGCAAATCAATACAAAGGTATGATTCTAGACTTAGTGCATTGGTTTTTGTGTACTAACATATTTGTCTAAGTGCTAGAATCAGAGAAAAGACAAATGGAAAAGACTTGGCTCGAGCAGCCAAGACTCTGCTCAGTCTCGGTGCACCGGACAGTGTCCGGTGCGCCAGGCTGGCGTCTGGTGAACTGCCTGCTCTCGGGTCTCGACGGCGGCGTACGGATATAAATCACCGGACTGTCCGGTGGTGCACCGGAGGCCGCGGTGAAGTCGCCGCTCTCGGGAATCAAGTCAACAACGTACGACTAAAATTCACCGGACTGTCCGGTGAGCAAACGGTCGGCCGAGCCAACGGTCGGCCGCGCAATCCGCGCGTGACGCGTGGCCAGGCCAACGGTCTAATGGGGGCACTGGACTGTCCGGTGTGCACCGGCTAGTGTCCGGTGCGCCAACGGCTCCAATTCTTCAACAGTCGGCTGCGCCAGAACAGGAACGAAATCTGCACCGGACAGTGTCCGGTGGTGCACCGGACTGTCCGGTGCACCAGTCGACAGAAGGCAAGAATTGCCTTCCTGGATTGCTCTCAACGGCTCCTAGCTGCCTTGGGGCTATAAAAGGCACCCCTAGGCGCATGGAGGAGAACACCAAGCATTCTTTGATCATCTCTTAGCACCAAGACATCTCTCTAGCGCATTTGATTCGTTGTGATAGCAATTTGAGCTCCTCTTGAGTTGAGAACTCCGTGTGTGATCTTAGAGCTCAAGTTGTGACTTGTGTGCATGTTTGTGCTCGTGCTTTGAGGCTTGTGTGTGTTGCTCTTCTCACTCTTACATTTGTGCTTCTTTGTGATCATCTCATTGTAAGGGCGAGAGGCTCCAAGTTGTGGATATTCCTCGCAAACGGGAAAGAGTAAAGGAAAAAGAACATCGTGGTATTCAAGTTGATCATTGGATCACTTGAAAGGAGTTGAGTGCAACTCTCGTCCATTGGGACGCCACAACGTGGACTAGGCAAGTGTTGTACTTGGCCGAACCACGGGATAAATCTCTGTGTCTCTTGTGCTTGTTCTCACTGTGTCAATTGTGATTCACAAGAGCTCTCCTTAGCCACTTGATTTCATTGTGCTAACACTTCATCAAGTTTGTGGCTTTAAGTTTCAAGTTTTTACAGGATCACCTATTCACCCCCCCCTCTAGGTGCTCTCAATAAGCGAGGTCCGTGTGCATCGCTTATCAAGTGCTCGGTCGAAGACTTCAATCGAAGGTCGTCGTCGTTCCGTGCGTCATCAAGAAATCCCAAGAGTCGGGTGAAAACGGAGTTAGCAGCGTGACGTTCACCAAGTACTCGACAGAAGGGCCGAACTGGAATCCTTGCCGTGCTCGCGGATAGCGCGTCAGAGTTAGTATGGTAAGCCGATTCATATTTTTGTTAGCTTAATTATTGGTTTGATGAATAGATTGCGTACATGCGTATGAAGTGGTCATGTCACGCGAAACTCAAAGTTTAAAATGATTATTGTGTGAGGAGTGGTTAAATGAATAATAAGTCTAGTGTCTCGCTCATATAGCAGATAAATACAGTCGTGGTTATATTAAATGAACATTAAAATAGTTCTTTATGATCGCTTCATTACTTCTGAAATCTGCGCTATTTCGGTGGCCTCGGTTTCATCCCCCTCATGAGACACTCTAGCAGTTGATCGCACTCTGGCCATTTCAATGGTTTCACCTTTTGACGAAGTTAACCTTAAACGATGAAGCGTTTGCTCGAGAGCGCAATACTGAAAGCTTCGGCTATGGTCAAATTTTTTAACAGCACAACAGTGCAATGGCAATGAATGATGTGGTAATTCCTCACCAACCTGTCTGTTTATATAGTGCTGTAGGGGGGAAGGTGAACTGCCAGGCCGCTAGGACTCGCTAAACATTGGACCATCCAACGCCTGGAATATTATAATTGTTTCTCGGCAACGAGCTCAGGGAAGGTGTTTTTTGGACCTTCAGCATTCCGAAGCCTTCGAGTTTTTCGCAGATCGAGCTCGTTATGAAAAACGATTTAGCACCGCGAAGGGGCTACTGTTGGGGGCCTTCTTCTCCGCCGAATGTCCTCTAAGCAAAAACACCTTCGGCGGGACGATATGCAAGCAGGTACGACATGAAGATATATGCTGAAGCTACAATTGAAAGAGCTTCAGCATGGTGGCATGCCTAAGACGAAGGATGGCACCGACTTAAAGAGGAAAAGACTACATAGTCCATGATAATTTGTATTATGATTATAACTAGTTATTAGGGACACGAATGTAATTTTGTCCGAGCTGCTTCCTGTGCCTATAAATAGATGAATAGTATCCCCGTACTGTTCACGCTGAATTGTAATCTTTCTTGCGTCACCTTCACATTTTTATCTTCTGTCAAGCCGAAGGTACGAATGTAATATAAATATCATTGACATTTATTCATGTTTATAAGAATAAGAATATAAATAATCTAATGACTTGGTATGATTGTTTATATTCTTTTCATGTTTCATATGTCTCTATTCTTATATCTTTACCCACTGAAATGATGAAGGTATGCCCTTCTTGACCTTCGTCTGAAGAACATTATATCCTAGGGGAAATAATGCTTCGAAGGATGAAGGTCTTTAATCGTAAACAATTGTGTTGCTTTGTTCTTGGTGTATAGCATCCAAGAGCATGGACCAACAATATCGTAAGGAGACAACGATCCAACAACCCAAAGTTCACTTGGAGACGACGGCCTAGACCTCTCACGAACTCATCACAACATCCTCCATGCGCCTCATCATGTGGTACATGTTCTTGACCTATGGGCGGTGTGAGACAGCAAGAGTGAGCTCACATACGTTCATCGCTCAACAAGTTGTGGGGAATAATGTGCATGAACTCGCCAAAGGTGGGAGCTCACGTGAAGTATAAGGCTTACCAAAGAGGATGGTTGAAGCTAAGCATTACTTTTAAAGTTGGTCAAAATTTTATTAGCAATTACTAAGTATAAGTAAACACCAACCCAATTAAGTAGTAGAACAAAAGTGTCAACGACACTCGCAAAGCAACGCATATGACAAATTGAATTTAGTTCCATAAATTAATCATGTGAGGGTTCGAGCTGCTCATGACCGCGAGCACGGCTAATATACCAGTTTTACACTCTGCAGAGGTTGCACATCTTTACCCATAAGTCGTGTTACCCATTTGCCATGGGGTTGATCGGACCCCATACACCTCTACTAAGGAAGCGAGGCAGGGTTCCACTACGAGGCCTTTACAAAGTTCCACTAGCTTCAGAAAACCCGCTACAGTTTCTAGGAAGCTCCAATGCAGGGACCCCTCGCCTGACCGCCATCGCACCAAAATCAACCCAAGGGCCTCCCTACACTGACTACTCCCCTACTGCCCTTGCCCCTTTCGGGTAAGATAGTCCTCCACTAGCTTTCCTAATTAGTCAGCCAAGGGCATCCCATACCACCCTTGTGGTAGCACAATTTTCCCGCGTAGTCGCTCCATGTTCCAATTAACATAATGATCTTATCATGAACTATAAATAACAAACAGATAATAAAAGTATGATCATGAATAATGTGTATCTCCATACCCAAAACCACATATAGCAATAGCAGGTACTACCCAAAAATTCAATGGTAAACAAGGTATGAAGATAGTCAAACTAGGGTAACCTATTGGGTCCCATCAAAATTAATCTATGTAGATCATTATGATTAATAAGAACATGACTGGGTAAAAGAGGTGATCAAGGGCACAACTTGCCTGGGACTTGAGATTCCAGGTACCAACTTGCTCTTCAGGTGACTCGTGACCTCACTGCTAATCGTAGCAATACAAACAAACATGGTATAGACAAAATTAACATCACATCAAACATAAGCACAAACTGAATAATAATGATCTACGCGATGCTACGAGATCGTAGGTTCGAGATCTACCAAAATCGGAGTTACGGTTACGGAGTTATAATTTACTGGGGATTCACGTGGTTAAATATTAAACTATATTATAAATTGGTTAATATACATCATATGAGATAATATACTCTAAATATTTAATTTAGCTTTAATATATATTATAGCTTGTTTTAGAAACCATATTATAGTAAAATTATAATTATATACATATCAACCTTGATTAGTAAAATAAATCCACTACTCAAAGGGTAAACAAACTTTTAATTATAAAAGTGTGGGATATGACACAACTAATGCTACTACTACGTAGGCAAATTTATCACAAAACTATCGCAACTTGAACGGGTCAATTCAGACTTAAGATGCACAAGTTATGAATTATCTAAGTTTATAGGGTTATTTTATATTCAAAATCAATTTTCCATTTTTTTCATATTCTGAAATCTCTGGACCGCGCACAACATTTGTACAAAGCTCAGGGTCGATGTCATAAAAAACCAGGACTTGTTTGAATGACTTTTTTAACTATATGGGATGGCGGGTTGATTACTTAAAGCACTAGGGGCTCTTTTGTGAAACTGGCTCGGCGAAGGGGAACCAAGCATCCAGAGTTGTCTGATCTTCAATCAGTGGCTACAATTAGATCTACATTAATCGAACGGATACACGACGTGGACCGCACGATCCAACATCAATGTCACGAATTTTATTAGGCGCGATATCACAATTTAATTGTGACCACCCATTCACGATCCGATGTCCAGAGGACATCTCCTACCTCAGTCTCCGTCACCAAACGCGTTAACGGCGGCGCGCGTATGGACGCGGTGGCGCCATGGCCGGCGCAGGGACATCGCTTGCCCTGGCTTGCTACCCTCAAGGAGAACGGTACATGCTACATGTACAGGGGGACATGGCAAACAAGATCAAGGGAATATTACCATGGATTGTCGTTCGGGTGACGCTGGCCACGGTGAGGAGTGCATCCATGGCGACGCTAGGCTACGACGTGCCATTGCCCGAGCTATGATTGACCATTCATCAAATTGGCGGCCAGGATAGCTTCCCCATGATACCACGCACCCACATCATGGTCCCCGGCCGCTGGTAGGTGCTAGGAACGGCGCCGACGGCGGGTTCCCTCCACACAACACTGGTGATGGTGCCAGACCGAGGCAGATTGGGATGGACGAAGGCCACAGAGTATGGGTTTTATAGGCTGCGACGGAGTCCGACTCGGGGATCAACACCAGCGGAGTCCACGGAGTTTGTTACATGCCATGGAGCAGGGCCATGACGGCCGATCGGAGATCCGGGCGAAGAACGTGCGGGTCTTGTTCAGGCAAGGGGAAAGATCTGACACGGCGGACCCATTCGTCAGTCAGCGACCAGAGCGAATGGCTGTGCGGTGGGGCCCACATGTCGGCACCCCCTGATGCCTAGGCTGAAGCGGGCGAGCGGGAGGCGGAGTGGGCTGGAAGGTGAGAGCTCGGCCCAAACGAGTTTTTCTTCTTTTCTTTTTATTTTACTTTTTTTCTATTTTCAAATTTCAAATTCAAAAGCATATTCGAACAAGGTTTTAATTTCAAACTTAATTCAATGCCTAGTCAAAGATCCAGGATGCCATGCAAAGTTTATTTTATTTATTTATTGATTAATGATTCACCTAAATAAATGTTTCTATATGCACCACTCATAAGAGAATATTTCACACATTACTTTATTTTGTTTAGGGGAATTTAATATAAAATCTTCACCATGATTTGATTCAAATATTGTTAAGGAGTACTTTAATTATAAAGTTATAATAAATACATTGAAAGTGTTTCTTTTAAGTTTCCACATTTGGTATTTTGAATTCAAATTTGTTGGTGTGTTTCACAGATTAGGTGCAAGAATAAAGAACACACATGATGAATTACAATTATTTATTTACATATATATTTTTTTGTAATGTATTTCCTTTTCCTTCCTTATTTCCCTTTCCCTTGTCAAATTCTTTTTTTTGAACTTAAACTTGTCTCATAATTTCGAGTACAAAGGCAAAAGGGCAAGAACTTTGTCATGCAGTGCATATTTCTATATTTATTTATTTTGTTATTTGGCTAGCTTACTTCCCTTTAATTGAACATTTAGAAGTATGAGAAATCCAAAAAGGTTTCGAAAATCCCTAAAGCACAAACTTAAATTTATTTATTTATTTATTTATTTTATTATTATTATTATTATTTCTACTAATTTTGGGCTTTACATGTACAAACAACATTGCAGAATGCCGAAGCTCAATAGCTTCGGCTCGGACCAAGTAAAGAAGTAAAAGACTAAATAGACCTTTGTAAGGAAAATGGACCCCGGGCCATTTGGCTAATTGAGTTTTGGTGTTTGATGAACAACACAATCCGTGAACTAATAAGTTTTCTAGTGTTTGTGTTTGTAGTTCACAGGATGCGAAGAGAATTGGACCAAGGCAATGAGGATGCAACACCTCAAAAGAAGACATAAAAAGATGCATAGGAGTCCAATACTCAAGAACAAAGAAGCCCGAAGAAATCAGCAAAGAAATCCAAGATAAGGGCTGTCAGCCAGCGCCTGGTGGCGCACCGGACATTGGTGTCCGGTGTGCACCGGACTGTCCGGTGAGGCACCGGACAGTCTGCGCAGAGAGGCCGCAGACAGGCGCTCTCTGGCTGTAGCACCGGACTGTCCGGTGTGCACCGGATTGTCCGGTGTGCCAACGGGCAGAAGGCAACGATCGGATCCAACGGTCGACTGCTACAGGCGCCAACGGTCGGCTGACGTGGCGTGCACCGGACACTGCACAGTAGATGTCCGGTGGTGCACCGGACTGTCCGGTGCACCCGACGACAGAAAGCTGCTGCTTTCTGTCCAACGGCTAGTTTGGGGTGTGGAGGCTATAAATACCACCCCAACCGGCCATTCTCAAGTGTGAGAGCCCAAGCAACATACCAAGGCATATAGTGCACATTTCTAAGAGCTCAAACACCCAAGTGCGTAATAGAATCACTCGGTGATTAGCGTAGGTGCTTTGCGAAGTGCTTAGGTTAGTTAGACCGCTTTAGCGCTTGCTCTAGGTGAATCCTAGTTAGTTGAGTGAGTTTTGTAAAACCACACAACCCCTCGGCTCTTGCGTGAGTCGTTGTAATTGTACCGAGTGGGGCGAGAGTCTTGCGAGACCGTGACAACCGCGTTTGTGTCACGGCCGCCACCGTGTACCGGAGGGAACGAGGCCCGCGGCGTTTCGGCCGGAAGCTCGATAGTGGAGACGGCGGGGAGCGTCCGAGAGGAGCCGGAAGCGGAGCACCACTTGCGCGTGGAGAAGGCCCGCGGCTCTCTACGGAGTTACTCGACCGTGGTGCTTGGCCCTCGTGTGGGCTTCCCTTTGCGTAGGGGCACCAACGAGGATTAGTCGGGACCTTGCGTGGTTCCGGATACCTCGGTAAAAATACCGGCGTCATCCACGAGAGTTTGCTTCTCTACTTAGCTCTTTACATTCCGCATTTATATTAAGCATTTAAGTTTCAATCTTGTAGTCATACTTATTTAGTATAGATTGAAACTTAGCCTTTTGCGGTAGAGATAGCAACACTTAGACAAAACCTAGTTTGCACATTCTAGTTTTGATTATTTGCATAGGTTTTGCTCTAGGGATTTAATTGTGGCCTAGTTTAGTAAAAGTTTTAGAAGTCCTAATTTACCCCCCCCCCCCTCTTAGGCGTCACCCGTTTCCTACAAGTGGTATCAGAGCCCGGTTTGGCTCATTTGAAACGCTTTAGCTTCACCGCTAAAAGAGCCGACGCTTTTTAGAGGAAGGGATGGATACCCATAGGCCACCACACCTTGACGGCACTAACTTCCCATATTATAGTGCTAGAATGGCTTGTTACCTAGAGGCCGTTGATCTAGGTGTTTGGAGAGTCACTCGTGACGGGATGAAACCCCTCAAGAATCCCGAGAAACCCACCACGAGTGAGGAAAAAGAAATCCATTTAAATGCTAGAGCCAAAAATTGCTTGTATGAATCTCTTAGCATGGATATTTTCAATCAAGTATTTACCCTGAAAACTGCTAATGAGATTTGGCTAAAATTGCATGAGCTCCATGACGGCACATCCAATGTTCGTGAGCAAAAACATTGTCTAGTCTTAAATGAGTATAATTCTTTTGCCATGAAAGATGATGAGCTTGTTAGAGACATGTATTCTCGTTTAAATCTAATTATCAATGAGCTCAATTCTATTGAAATTAATAAGCTAGGTGATGCGGACATTGTGAGGAAGATTATCTCCCTGCTACCACAACAAAGATATGGGAGCATCATCACCATCCTTCACAACATGGAGGATTTGAGCAACATGACCCCGACCATCGTGATTGGGAAAATCGCGGCTTTTGAGATGTCGCGAAAAATGAGTCGGGGAGATGAGCCAACTTCCTCAAGACCATATGCTTTTACATGTGATGAAAGGAAGGGCAAAAAGAAGGCTCCCACTCCAAGTTCCTCAAGCGAAGAAGAGGAAGAAGAAGAAGAAAGTGATGATGATGATGAAGATAATCAACCATGCACATCATCCTCCGAGGACGAAGAAACAATCCGACGCGTCGGAAAGGTAATGAGGATGATCCGCAAGATTAATCTAATGGGTGTGCCCCTGCAGGTCGAGGATCTTCTCTTTAACATTGACAGGAAAAAGCAAAGGAAGAGAGGATGCTTCGCATGTGGGGAGAAGGGCCACTTCAGGGACAACTGTCCAAATATGGCCAAGCCCAAAAAGGAGAGGAGCAAAGGCAAGGCGCTAACAAGTGGTAGAACTTGGGATGATTCTTCAAGTGAAGATGAACCTCCAAGGACGCGCAGCCACCGGTCCTCGTCACGATCATCACGGTCATCACACAAATGCCTTATGGCAAGAGGTAACAAAAGCATTCCATCCTCTAGTGATGAAAGTAGTAGTGATGATGAAGGTGAGGGAAAGCCCTCTCTAGATGAGCTTGCGGAAGCCGTAAAATTTTTCCAGGATGTTTGCACTAAGCAAAAAGCTCAACTTAAAACTTTGAATAATAAGTTGGTTAGCTCTCAAAATGATTACAAAGGTTTGCTAGAAAAATTTGAAACTTTTGCAAACTTAAATAGTGAGTTGTCAACTAAAATTGAGTTATTAGAATCTAGTGCTCCATCCACTGCTACCGATAATAGCCTTATTAAAAAGAATGAAAAACTTAAGGCTAAGTTAGCTAGCTCCCAAGAAGCTATTGAAAATTTGCTAGAGAAAATGGAAATTCTTAGCATACACAATAATGAGCTAACTACTAAGCTAGAAAACATTGGTAGCACCCCAGCAGCATCTTTAGTTGAAATACCTAAAATAATTAAGAAAGATGCTTCTACTTCCTGCTTTGATTTAATTGATGATTCTAACCCCTGCAACCAAGTCGTTGTTGAGAATATTGTTGTAGAGACATGTTCGGATGAGGTTGCAAAGGAAAATGAACAATTAAAGCAAGAAGTGGCTCGCCTTGGCAAGGCTTTGTATGACAAGAAAGGCAAAGCCAAACAAATCCGACCTCCACAGGATAACACCACTGCGGGAGTGAACAAGCCTGTAGAGGGAGAAACTGTGATTTGTAGGCTATGCCACAAGGAAGGCCACAAGTCTTTCCAATGCAAGGCGATGACCGAGGATAAACAAAGGCAAAAGCTCAAGCAAAAGCCATCAAGCAAAATCTCCAACACCTACATCAAAAAGGTGAACAAAAAGGATGCTACACCATATTTGATCAAGAAGAAAAAGAACGGAAAGGTGATAGCAACCAAGGCCAACAAGCAAGCCAACAAAGGAAGGGAGACCAAACGCATCTGGGTGCCAAAGGAAATAATTTCAACCATGAAAAGCACCAAGAAGGTTTGAATCCCGAAAGGGAAGTGAGTGGACCAAAGGTCAACGGGAAATTTGGAGACTTGGCTAAATTGGGATGTATATCATGGGATACATCATATTGGATCAAGTTTATTGCCAAGTGGGTTAGTGAAAATTTTGGACCCAAATTTCCCACCCATGACTAAGGTAACTAGTTTTATTGTATTTCTCGTTTTTAGATATGCGTATCTATTTACCTTGTATCTAGTTTACCTTTCTTGCCTAGTATTACATGTGTTATGTACTTTTGTTTAAAATCATGCATACTAGGTAAATCACATGGTAGGATTGCTTGCTTTCAATTCATATACTTAAGCAAACCTACAAGGTTTAAAATGTTTATTTAAGCACGGCACATAGCTTCTATATCACTCCATAGTAAATGATGCATAAATTGAAAATTCTGATTTCTACAAAGTGTATCATTTAACTTATATGTGCCAAAGTTTGGATTATGGATAATTTGCCCCTCTTGATATCAAATCAAAGTGCATGTCTCCTACAAGTATTCAAAACTTGTATGCACACCTTTAGGGGGAGGTTACTCTATAATCTAACACTTTGAGACTAACACCTTTTCAAGTCTATTTCATGTGATAGTCTCATTGTAAGGAAAATGAGGTCCCCGGAGAAAGACAACAATCTTCCACTGCAAAATCTCCAAGAACTCTCATGTCTCTCAAGCTCGCCATTGATCTTCAATTGGTATCTTTTGAGACTACTTTCAGTATCATTTACATGTCTTCTCCAATATTTGATTAGACTATATTTCATATCATATGCTTCCATGTTGCTATAAATGCATAAGTAGTTAACTCATATTCTGTTACCTATGCATAAGGGAAGTTAGTCTTTTCAAATCATGTCTTGCACCTCTAATTTTCACATGCTTTTTCCTAAGTAGAGGATCTCTGTCAGGGGGAGTATTTCTTCATCTCTAAAGGGGGAGAAAAACTCTTTCTAAAGGAGAATACTCATTTAGGGGGAGTAATCTTTTGAGGACTCTTTCAAGTGGTATCATTCACATAATTTAATTTAATATCCTTCTAGTGATATCATTTGATACAATTCTTGATGAGGGCAAGCTTTTATTTACTTCCTACATGCTTTTAATGTCTTCCTTTTCGGTGGTTGATGCCAAAGGGGGAGAAGTTTAGGGACCAAAGCAATGAAAACTATATCAAACACCAAACACCACCAATTTAAAATTTTATATCTACAAATGGCTTTTCAAGTGGTTTTGGTTATTTGGTCCAAAAATAGGAAGTAAGTGAATTATGGAGTTAGGGGGAGGCTTAAGTCCATAATATCACATTGTGGGGACAATCATGCATCTTAGCAAGTAGATTGCATATTTTCACTCAAATACTTGTATTATTTGCTTGCTTTGGTTGTGTTGTCATCAATCACCAAAAAGGGGGAGATTGTAAGGAAAATGGACCCCGGGCCATTTGGCTAATTGAGTTTTGGTGTTTGATGAACAACACAATCCGTGAACTAATAAGTTTTCTAGTGTTTGTGTTTGTAGTTCACAGGATGCGAAGAGAATTGGACCAAGGCAATGAGGATGCAACACCTCAAAAGAAGACATAAAAAGATGCATAGGAGTCCAATACTCAAGAACAAAGAAGCCCGAAGAAATCAGCGAAGAAATCCAAGATAAGGGCTGTCAGCCAGCGCCTGGTGGCGCACCGGACATTGGTGTCCGGTGTGCACCGGACTGTCCGGTGAGGCACCGGACAGTCTGCGCAGAGAGGCCGCAGACAGGCGCTCTCTGGCTATAGCACCGGACTGTCCGGTGTGCACCGGACTGTCCGGTGTGCCAACGGGCAGAAGGCAACGGTCGGATCCAACGGTCGACTGCTACAGGCGCCAACGGTCGGCTGACGTGGCGTGCACCGGACACTGCACAGTAGATGTCCGGTGGTGCACCGGACTGTCCGGTGCACCCGACGACAGAAAGCTGCTGCTTTCTGTCCAACGGCTAGTTTGGGGTGTGGAGGCTATAAATACCACCCCAACCGGCCATTCTCAAGTGTGAGAGCCCAAGCAACATACCAAGGCATATAGTGCACATTTCTAAGAGCTCAAACACCCAAGTGCTTAATAGAATCACTCGGTGATTAGCGTAGGTGCTTTGCGAAGTGCTTAGGTTAGTTAGACCGCTTTAGCGCTTGCTCTAGGTGAATCCTAGTTAGTTGAGTGAGTTTTGTAAAACCACACAACCCCTCGGCTCTTGCGTGAGTCGTTGTAATTGTACCGAGTGGGGCGAGAGTCTTGCGAGACCGTGACAACCGCATTTGTGTCACGGCCGCCACCGTGTACCGGAGGGAACGAGGCATGCGGCGTTTCGGCCGGAAGCTCGATAGTGGAGACGGCGGGGAGCGTCCAAGAGGAGCCGGAAGCGGAGCACCACTTGCGCGTGGAGAAGGCCCGCGGCTCTCTACGGAGTTACTCGACCGTGGTGCTTGGCCCTCGCGTGGGCTTCCCTTTGCGTAGGGGCACCAACGAGGATTAGTCGGGACCTTGCGTGGTTCCGGATACCTCGGTAAAAATACCGGCGTCATCCACGAGAGTTTGCTTCTCTACTTAGCTCTTTACATTCCGCATTTATATTAAGCATTTAAGTTTCAATCTTGTAGTCATACTTATTTAGTATAGATTGAAACTTAGCCTTTTGCGGTAGAGATAGCAACACTTAGACAAAACCTAGTTTGCACATTCTAGTTTTGATTATTTGCATAGGTTTTGCTCTAGGGATTTAATTGTGGCCTAGTTTAGTAAAAGTTTTAGAAGTCCTAATTCACCCCCCCCCCTCTTAGGCGTCACCCGTTTCCTACAACCTTATTAGCTTTAGTTGCTTGTAAATAAACGTTCAAGGGTACCGATGTAATTTCACCTGGGCTGCGTCCCGTGCCTATAAATAGATGATCAGTAACCCCGTACTGTTCACGCTGGATTGTATTCACTTTCTCGCATTTAAACCTTCGAGCAAGCTGAAGGTATCATTGTAATATTAACATTGTTGATATTATTACATGTTTTATGAAATGCAAATATAAATGAATTAATGATATGCAATCATCATATTTATCTTTTCGCATTCCTATTCACATATTTGATGATGAACATATATCTTTCTTGACCTTCGTCTTAAGAGCATTATATCCCTTGGGAGATACTGCTTCAGAAGACGAAGGTTTATAACCATTAACAATTGTGTTGTCTTGTTCTTGATTTACAGTATTTGATAACAAGTGACCAACAATACATAAACTATATATATAAAAAACTACCGGATCCGACTCTTTGCCGAGTGCTTTTTGTCGGACACTCAGCAAAGAAGTCATTGTCAAGTGCCGCACTCGGCAAAATATTGCTCTCGGTAATGATCGCGTTTACCGAGAGCATGACTCTCGGCATAGAAATAGCACTCGGGAGAGAAGGAACACCTGTGCACCGGTAAAACTTCTTTACCGAGTGTTGTGACCCTGACACTCGGCAAAGAAGCAAGCTTTGCCGAGTGTCTCCTAGCGCACTCGGCAAATAAACTGACAAAGGGCCCCGCTGGTGGCCCCTTTGTTGAGTGTAGGCCGGCGGACACTCGGCAAAGAAGTAATCTCTTTGCCGAGTGTATTAGGTGACACTCGGCAAAGATGCCGTCTCCGTTACCAGTCGTCGTGACGGCGGCTTTTTTTGCCGTGTACCGAGTGACACTCGGCACGATAAAAAGTACTCGGCAAAGAAGCCGTTGCCGATGTACTATTCGTCGAGCTCACTTTGCCGAGTGTCACACTCGGCAAACACTTTACCGAGTGCTTCAGTTTGTCGGCAAAATGCCCGATTCTGGTATGTGTGAGCCTGGTTGTGAACGTTTCACAAGATGTAATTATGTTGAGTACGATAAAAAAATGCATCCTTAATAAAAAAATACGCAAGCAACGTCATTAATTTGAGTGTACATAAAATAGCTAGGAAATTGACAATCAAAGCACATACAGATACAACAACATTTCATGGCGTGGTATAGATAAAATCAAATGGACTTTTTGATAGACAGGAGTGTCCCTATGATCCCGCCAACAGCACCAACGCCGGTGACAACCGCGGCGATGGCTTTCTTGTGGTTGTGGAGAAACCCATGTATCTTGGTCTTTATCAGGCTATTTTCCCTGTAAATCGCGATGTCTTGCATGATGCGATAGTAGCGCGGTCCCATGCGCAGATTCTGGAAGTTGGTGAAGAAGCAGAGCGCCTCCTCGTTGGTGAGCCCTCCTCCTCTCTGGATGATACCTCTCTCCCGTAGCTCCTGAACTTCCTCCTCCCTGTATACCAAATTAGCCAGGAGCAGAACGTAGGAGCAGACAGCAGAGTCCTCTTCTTTGGCACCTCCAAAACTCTCCACTGCGCACAGCTCGAGAGCCGCCATGTTGACGAGGTAGCTTGCACGATCGCGGTCCAGGGACAGCGGCGCCAAGCAAAGCTCGGTGAAAACAGCCCCTGCTTTCGGACGATTGAGATGCATGTCAATGAGCTGCATCGTCTTGTTGGCCTTGAGTGTGATGCCGATCTCGGCAAGGTCCATGGCACTGACAGAGAAGGACATGTTCTTGGGCTCCGGTTTCTCTTCCTCGTCATCGTCGATGTCGCACTCACATCTTCGGCCAACAATGTAGTACCGGAGGAGGCCAAGGAGATGAGGTGGACTGTAGTCTTCATACCAGATAAAAGGCTTTGGTTCAGGAGGCTCACGATGGTCGTACGGCATCATACAGCGTCTCATTCTGTGAACGAAGCTCTTGGATATCGATGGTTGTGGCATAAATCTCATGACTGCTTCGACCACCATCCATGGGAGCTGGTTCTCAAGCAGCATGATGTCATGGAAGATGTCGTAGCGGTTATGCCTCAAGTAAACCTGCAAGCTCTTATCAATTTTGGAGGAACCAGCCCGTGAAAGCATGAACTGCACCAAGAAGCAAGCGTCGAAGAACATCATATGCCGGAAGTCATCTTCGGCAATGCCTTGTATCGCATCCTTATCGTACAAGTCATAGGCGGCGTCTGCGACGGGGATCAGCTCTTCATACATCTCCTTCAGTAACTTGCCTGTCCCGGTACACTGCCAGGCAGCAACCTGCTTCACTTCCTCCGCCTTCTTGAGGTGCTCCATACCACAGTGGTAGGGGCCGATGGCCACAATCCTCGGCACGGTATAAGATTTATCGACAGCACCAAGGCATGCTGGGTATCTATGCATCTTCTCTTTCATCATCTCCATATCAGCCTTAAACCGGTCTACTACTTTTTTCACCTCGCTCCTGCTAGTGCTAGCATCGTCACTATCGTCGTTCGAGGAGATCTTTGCTGCTGCTTTGGCAACAATATTACTATTGTGTTGTGAGGCTGCAGAATAGTACTCAGCGAGGTGGTGCTGCAGCTGCACATCATATTCATATGCTTGGAGGCCGCAGGCACCACCAGGTATGTCGATGGACGCATAATCCACAGGGGTCCAGTTCGCCAGTTGAAACTCTGCAACAGCTTCCATGATCTGCAGGAAAACGTACAAATGGAGAAATGAAATCAGACATTTTACAAAACTTAGATATATATATATATATATATATATATATATATATATATATACCAATTAATGACTACTCGCATCGCATGTACATATGTCTCGAATTATGATCGCATGCAAACACAACTTGGTGCACTAAGGACCCAAGCAGAGAGAAGAGAATGAATGACTACTTACAGCTGGGCCAGAAGAAGCACAGCCTTTTCCTTAGCTTGCATTGTTGACACCTTATATATATAGACAGCAGGGGCAGAATGTGATCTAAAACGTTGCCCAATTGGTTTATGTCAACGTTAATTAGGTACAGTATATATTATATCTTGATGCATGCATGTTGCTGGCACTCACCACAAGATCTACAGCTACACCTAACCATAAAATACAAGAAAAAAACAGAGATAGAGAAGAGGGAAAGTAAAGGTTCTTGTCAGAGACATTAAAGAAAAGAATTATCTACCCGGGATTATTGTTATATTGTGCTGCTGGTGGTGGTGGTGGATGTAGACAAAAGCATGTGGTCACTCTAACAATAAGCATGCATGTGATAATGCCGATGGCATTGTTGCTGCTCACTCTAACAAGCATGTGGTCGCGTGTACACAATAGACGCATATGCATGTGCGTTAGGCATACTAACCTGACACTCACACAATACACTACTACAGGATGAGTCATTTGCCCGAGGTGGCAAAATTTTGTATCGCATGTTGGTACGTACACCCACCATTCTTAAAAATATATGACACTGTTATTAACTTTTTTTAAAAAAAAATTTGACCTCTCGTCTTATTCAAAAATATAAAATTTCAATTCATGCTCAAACAACCTTAAGTGATAAGACAAATCATAACAAAATAAATGATAATTCACATTTTTTTGAATAAGACGAGTAGCCAAAGTTTTTTTAAAAAAATTAAGGATGTTATATATTTAAGAACAGATATAGTATATATGTTAGATATCTAGGGCGTTCTGTGTGCTGAGTTGAACTGAAAGTAGTGGATCGCAACGAGTTATGGCACCAACACGTAGAACTAATGCCATTGGCTAATCACGCGAGGATAGACGTGATTAGATCTAAAACACTAGTAGAGAGTTCGAGGCTTTAGGTCATGTTTGAAGCAATCTAGTTTTTAAGAAGCCAGTTTTTTTCTTTTAATTAGAAGAGATCAGCTTCTTAGTTTTTAAGAAACTGGTAATCTAATTTCTATAAACTGAGCCGTAAAGTGGTATGTTTGGAACCACCTCAATTTCTATAAATCAGTTTCTTATAAACTAGGTACATTCAAATAGACCCTTAGTCCGGGCTATTTTTGGACATGGGACTAAACAAAGCACTAGTCACAATTAGAATTACATACTTGGACTAAAGTCCCTTGGCCAACAACTAAAAGGTCATCTTTTGCCGGAGAGGATGGGCCTGTTTGGAATAGATTATGTGCAGCTTCTGGTGGGGAAAAGCTGGATCTCGGTGCCAAACGCCTGGATTCTCCACCTGATTCACCTGGAAGCGCTTCTTCCCACCGCACTGTTTCAACGTGGATGGAGAATCGGCTCTACAGCCGCATCGCGAGGAAGCAGGTGATTCCTGTAGTACCTCTTCACATTCTGCACACTAGTGTGTGATGCTGTTCGTATATTTAAGGCTTGAGTATAGCGTGGCAAAAGGCAAGGAACATGTTCGTTTCTAATGAAGGTTTAACTCACGTAAATTCAACACATATTTCTAATGAAGGTTTAACTCATGTTTGGAACAGTATATCCATGCGTTGCTGCCATTGCAGTTGTTAAGTGTACCTTAAATCCTCATGTTCAGATGTTAACAATACGATAATTTGGACATTTAAGCATATAGACTTCAGACACTGATATTTAATAATCCGGCCAGTCCCATAATGCACTAGTTGGTTGTCTGTATTTATCTGTTTTCTTTTTTAATCAGAATCTATAATCTCATAATCTGCGTATCCAAACACCCAGATTCTACCCACCAGCTTCTCTCCACATCAGCGGAATCAAACACCCAGATTTTAACCACCAGCTTCTCCCCACAGCCAGCATTTCCCCATAGCCAGCTTTTTTGAAAAGCTCTTCAGAAAAAGCCGAACCAAACAGGCCCGATGTTTAATCCCAGTTGGTTGCTCCAACTAGGACTATAGGTCACCCTCTATTCCCGTTTGGAGCCACTAGCTATGGCTAAGAGCTTCAATACCGGTTGGTGGCTCTAACTTCGGTTCTTTTTGAACAACAAACCGGGATTACAAGTCTTGCCAAGTACTTTATCTTCCTTCCTTCTCCCCTAGCCTAAGCCATTTCAACTTCTGGTTCTAAAAGGTTAGCAGCTTTATCCTTTGATCACTACCAGACTCGTGTTCTTTATCGAGTGTCTAAGGCTATTTTACGCTCGGCAAAGCCTTTGCTGAGTGTTACACTCGACATAGAATACTCGGCAAACATTTTATCGACAAAGAGTTCTTTGTCGAATACTTCGAAAAACACTCGACAAATTAAGAATCACAAAAAAACCCCAAAAAATATCAAAACATTTTTCAATTACAGAAACAACTCTCTAACCACTATCCATCGCCCTATCATTTTTCGCTATTAATTTGAATCAAATTTATATGGTGAATGCTGAGATTTCAACTCACAACCTCTCTCTCGCGCATACCCTCCTCTAACACTACACTACTACATCAATTTTGACTATATTACGTTTTCATTCCTTGTATACTATAATAAACCGTGAGTAATTTGATTATTTGAGGAACTAAATGAATTTATTTGAAAATGTGACCAACTATAAAGTTACATAACTTTTCAAGATCTACAAGTTCTATTTTGATGGTTTCTACATCTGATGCCGTTTACAAAATTTGAATTTCAAAAATTTGAAAACTTCACACAAATTTTTCAATGATAAGATGATTTCAAATCAAAAAATTGTCAATTACAAAGTTTCATTATATTTCAAGACCTACAACTTTATTTTGGTGGTTTTTCCATCCGAGGTAGTTTGAAAAAAATCAAATTTTAAAACTCAAACATAGTTTTGCATGACAAGATGATTTTAAACCAAAACATTGTCAACTATAAAGTTTCATAACTCTTCAATATCTACAACTTTCATGTTGGTGGTTTTTTCCTTTGAGATCATTTTCAAAATTCAAATTTTAATTTTTTTAAATTCAGACGTAGTTTTAGTTGACAAGATGACTTCAAATGAAAAGTTGCCAACTACGAAATTCTATAATTTTTCAAGATCTACAAAGTTTATTTTGGTTGTTTGGTCATTTGTTCAACTCATATGATGGTTCTAACAATATGTACAAATCTTATATCTCTCTCTCGTAGTTTCAAAAACTACGAGAGAGATATAGGTTTTATGAATAAATTTACTTTTATTTTGTCATATGAAGAAATATTCAAAATATAAATTGTACATCATGATGAGTTATACAAATTTGTAGTTGAAAACTTTTTCATTTGAATTAATTTACTGCTTTAAAATGTGATTTTTAAATTGTCATTTCCTAGTGTTGAAAAAAACACTCGGCAAAGAAGTTGTTTGCCGAGTGTTATATATTTGACACTCGGCAAAGAAGCTCTTTGCTGAGTGTTAAAAAACACTCGGCAAAAAAACTCTTTACCGAGTGTCAAAAATAAAACACTTGGCAAAGAGCTTCTTTGCTGAGTGTTTTCTTTTACCGAGGGTTTTTTGCTTGGCACTCGACAAAGAACTTCTTTGCCGAGTGCTCGAAAAAAACACTCGGCAAAACATTTGGTACTCGGCAAAGAGCCAAATTCCGGTAGTGGATGTTTCATTACAAGCATGGCTTATTTTGTGGTCTACATTGTGCTTTTTTAGATTGTAAATAAAGACAGCAGTCATACGGTTGTGCTACTTTTTCAACAAGATCTCACAAAAAGGTAATTGACCGTGATGGGTTGGTAGCTCTTCAGGAACTCGTAGTGGACACAATATGTCAAAGTCACCTAGGGGGTGAATAGGTGAAACCTGAAAATTATAAACTTTGAACACGAACTTCACCCAGGGTTACGATTAGAAATAAGTAATAACGAAATCGGAGTGCGGAAGAGAGTTCTTCTTGCTATGAGTTGCTCAATTAAAGCGGATGACTTTGGGAGCTAACTCAAAAGAATGTGAGCAAGAGAACTTAGAGAGGGAGAGGAAGAATCAAACCGTAGGATAATGATTAACACAAATGAACATGGAAATTTGTTTCCCAAGGTTCGGTTACGAAGAAATTACTCCTCGTTGAGGAGGCCACGAATGTCGGGTCTTTTTCAACCATTTCCCTCTCTCAATCGATCACTTAGACTGGTTGAGTGCTTCTTCTTAATCTCAAGGATCACTCAGACCCCGCAAGGACCACCACATACTTAGGTGTCTGTTGCTAGCTTTATAAGTCACTAGAGATTTTAGAAGGAGATAAAGAAAGCACGATAAAAAGCCAAGCAACAAGATCAACAAGAAAAGACACATATCACACTCTCTCAAGTTACTAATCACTAATGATCACTAGTCACAATTATGGCACTTGGAGAGATTTGGAAGCTTGAATGTGTCTTGAGATGGAGTGCTTGCTCTTGTATTGAATGGAAGTTAATGGAAGGCTTGGATTTGATGAATGGAGGTGGTTGGGGTTGTATTTATAGCCACCAACCACTTCCTTATTGTTGCCTCCTTTCTGCCAACCGCGGACGGTCTGTGCCCCTGGTCCGGACGGTCCGCCCCTGCACATCAATGGCTAAAATCACAACGGTCAGTAGTAATGGCTATATCAACCACTATAGTGCATTAAATGTGTCGCTAGATGTCAAATAAAGCAGTCGCGGATGGTCCGGTCGTGCACCCCAACGGTCCGCGAGGACACTAAAAATGCATTTTACCGAACCCGTCACATTCGGGTGTTTCAGGTTTTTCAACAAGCGGGCGGTCTGCGCCTGAGGCCGGATGGTCCGAGCTTGGTCCCAGACGGTGCTCACCTCTGCTTCGAACATTCCATAGTATAAATGCGAGTTTTGCATAGTTCCTGTTTGAGGCTCACCTTGGTGTCGCGGGCTGTAACACCCCAGGTGTTACCTTGTTTGGAGCCCACCTTAATACTAAAGGCTTTGATCACATGAGGTAGAGGCTTAGGGCCACACCAAAGAACTTTGGAGATCATGTGCTAACCATGTTGCCAATGACCTAAGAAGCATTACTCAAGTCCTTGCTCACTTACTACCCTGGATAAGAGGGGAGAAGAACCCTAGACCTCTTTCTAAACCCTATCTTCCAAAACCCTAAGTAAAGGGGGGGGGGAAAGAGAGTGAGCAAATGTGCAAAGCATGGACAATCTTTACCCAAACCCTAAGCAACCTTATAACCAGCAATTAGGGGAGAGAAATAATGCAAAAAGACCCCTGGAGAAACCCCAATTTAAATCTCCAAGTGGAGAGAGAGCTAGAGCTCTCTATCTCTCCCTAAGTCCATTTTTAACCCTAGTTTAAGGATCAACCGTGTTCACCTTGAAGATGGCACCAAAACCACTTGGGTTCTATACCAAAAATGTGGTATACCACCTAAGGCACCCCCTAGAAAAAGTGGAGACCGAGACTTGGATGTTTGACAGGGATTGGCATCAGTTTTGTCGCGGAGTGGGCAGTGAGACAAGCCAGATTTGGCGCCTGTCTATCTCCTGATCTAGGGCGTATCTTCCTTTGGAACTCACACATGTGAGATAGCCCTAGGTGCAAGGAGGAGGTCTGCGCCGGATTCATGGCAAGATTCGCACGTATGCGATCTCTGGAGACGTTTGAACAATGGAAGAAACTCACCTCCACGTGTTCGACGCCTTCTGCCCGCGCCAGAGCACGCCCGCGCGCGCTCCCGCGTGCCCAGCGCCGCGCCCGAGCCAAACCAGCGCCGTGGCCCGCGCCCGAGCCTATAAAACCCTCCCAGGCTTCGAATGCACTCTTCCGCGCACCCTCAAAACCTCACCGGAGTTAGCTCGTCGCCGTTTGCCCGTGCGCAGCGAGTCCGCGGCCGCCCAATCCCCCTGTCACCGTAGACCGGCCAGCAGAGCCATTCCCAACCCCGTCCAGCCCTCGGAGAAGACTGTGCACGTCTCCATGAAGCTTCCCGAGCGAGGAATCGGAGTTTGCTTCGCTGGAGAGGCCAGTCCACGCTCGCTAGAGCTCTCAACCCCGCCGGAGTACGTGGACCGGGTAAACCACTCCACCATCCTTCGATTCCTTGTGCACACAGTCGCTACGTTACACCATGAAGCTCACCGTGCCCTTGGATTGAACCAGTTCGCCGTAGTTTGGCCGGTACACTCGCCGCCGACGAGCACACCCGCCTGCGCTCGTGGACCGGGCGATTCCGGCCATCCCCGACGTCAAGCCGTACCTCGACGTGACCGCCAGAGTCTCCCCGAGCCAACCCCACCCTTTGCCGGACCTCCCTCGCCGCCGGTAAGCCGCGCCACCCTTTTCTTTCCCGCGGTTACTGTTTCAGTTGGGGGAAGGACTGCGGGTGAGAGGGAGAGAAGGTCGGGGGGTTTTGTGAAATGTCAGAGACTCAGGGAAACAGTGGCGCGAGGGTAGATCTGCGAGGGTTGATTTGTTTTAAACCCAGGGACCCCGGTGTAAACCGTTTTTCCAGGAAACTCATTTTAAAATCTATTTTAAAATTGAACAGAGACTTTAAAAATTCATAACTTGTGTTTAGTGCATCCAAATTTGGTCAAACCAATTTTGTCAGACTCTAATTAATGTAACCTATTTAAGAAAAATATAAAAACCCCTTGGTATTAAGGAAGATTTTAAAACTCTGATTTAATGTTAGTTTTGGCCAAAAGCTCAATAATGGTAAGAAAAATAGTTGTGCTATTTGACTAGGGTTAGAAAAATTTGGGGAAGTTTATATCTACCTACTGACCTGTTTAAAAATGTTGAACCTCTCTGTCCACTTTATTAAGTTGGTTTTTACCCCTTATTCCATAATATGCTTAAAGATAAGAAAAATAGAAAATATAATTTAAACCATGAACCAGAGAGCACCCCTATTTTTGTTAGGATACTTATTTAATGTAGTTCACTGGAAAAATATATCATACCCTGGTTTAGTATAAAATAAGAAGGATACCTTTTAATTTAATAAAATAAGGATAACTTAGAAAAACCCTACAAAAATAACCATAAGGCAAAAACACCCCAAACCTTGGGATAACTAATGTTTGGTTATTATGAACAGAGGAAAAATACAAAATCTGTTGTTTGATATTTTTTCAAATGACAAGTTAGTTATAAGCACCTTTTTGGCATTAAACTTTAGAAAATCACAATTAAATAATCACCAATTAACTTTCTATGGATTTTGGCACAGAGATTTAGTATTACTGTTAGATCCCAACAAAAATTACCCTTAGGAAGAAACTCAACTCTAATGGTAAGGTGTAGTGTAAAGTGGCCCATTTTACACCACCCTTGTTATTTTTGTCTAAAGCATAACCCTTATAGTTTAAGCCTCAAATTCCTAAAACCAGCTAGGATAGCCAATGGCAACCCACTGCAATTTTTACAGAATTTTTGGAAATTATTAACCCACTGTCATAGTTCAAACCTACACTAAAAACCATAAGTAGAAATTAAAGAAAGGAAAATAAATACTGGTAATTAGTGTCACCCTAAAACCCTTATAACATTTCCCATTGAAATGTGTAAGAACAATGCAAATCCACTATGTTATCCTCAACAAACATCTAAACCTAGGAGTAATAAGCCTAAACCACTAAGAGCCCCGTATGACCCGGAAACCCTAAGTTTTTCCTTAACTTAGTTTTCTTTTTGCATAATGTTATTAATCCAGCATAATTATAACATGCATGTTCATTGCATTCGATAGACTGTAATCTTGCTGACGGAGAGTACGTCCTCGTGCCGGAGCAAGGAGCTGCTAAGGAGGTAGCCCCAGACCCAGCACCAGAGCCTGCACCAGAGGACCTGCCTGCCCCAGCTTTGGAAGGCAAGCCCCGGTTTATGCATAACCCGTTATTTATGCTATTTTACTTCACTTAATGATTGTAGGATTGATTGTGCACTTAGGTGTAGGAGTTGATTGAAACCCTAATTGCATGAACTCAGGACTCCTTTTTGAGATGGATACTAGTATGCTAGGTCGAGTAGCTGCTTTACTAATTAGGGATCTCGGTAGAAGTCGAGTGATTTTTCTAGCACTCGCGCGAGGTCAGGAATTGGTTGTACCCACTTTCTTATCACATTGATAGTTGGTTGGTGGACACGGATCCATGGGGATACGTGGTCTATGAGGTAAAATGGGAATAAGGATTAACGTGCGGATACCTGTGTCAAGCGTTTGAATGTACTAAACACATACCGAGAAATATGGTAAATCGGTAAGCCTAGTACCTGAGTGAACCTGCCCGCAGACATATCCCCTCACGCGACCTGAGACGAGGTCTCCCATTCCGGTTATGGTGGGTACAAGTGCGGTCACTGCACGACGGCCAGTCGGGGTCAGTGAGGCATTGTACGCCAAGGCGGTGAGCCCTGATCTGTTGCCAGGGAATCGATGGGGACGGTTGATGTGTGTGGGGACGGAGTGCCTCGCCACGTCGTGTGTTTAGGTTTACCTTGCAAGGATAAAAACTCGATTCGAATCGTCTGCTTCTCGCAGCTAATGAGACTGCTTGATCCATTGTACTGCATTGAGTAACAAGTGGAACTGTGTTGAGATGATACAAGTTGTTGATTGCTAAAAATGCTTGCTACTATGTATGAGTAGATAGTACACTTTTAGCCTTAAGAGAGTCACACTTAATTTTGACAAAGTTAAAATCTTGATTTAGAAACTCAGCTAGTGCTTTTGGCAACCAAACCCCACAGCCAAACAGCTGCATGTCTAGAGGTAGAGGAGTAGACTCCTCACACCGGGTAAGTCTAGCTGAGTATTAGTATACTCAGCCTTGCTTGTGGCATAAATTTTTACAGGTTCTCTGGAGGACGTGGTTGCTGGAGTGACTTGGCCGTCCACCTTGCCACCAGGTTGGACTGTTGAGTGGGACCCAGCCTCGGCTGAGGAGGAGCATGAGGAGTGATGGGACAGGCTTCCCCATCTCTCTATTTATCTACCGTTAGTTTATTTCCGCTGCACTTCGAAACAATGATGGTCACTTTTGCAAAAACTCTGATGATGATGATGATGATGTAATAATTTAATACTCTGACATGTATGGTTTTATGCTTTATTGTATTTGCTCTGTGACTCACCATCGAGTGAGATTGTGGTACTTGATCCTGTCAGTGGCCGTGTCGGACTAGATCCGAGGGATTGACGGGTTATTCCCATTTAAGTGTGGTCTAGCCTCTAAGGCAGGGCTTGGGCACTTGAGTTGGAATAATTCGGGCAGTTCCGCCATATCTGGTATCGGAGCTTGTACCACCACAGAGGAATCAATAAAACATGAATGCCATCCTTTTTCTAAAGTAAAATTTGATAGAAACAATGTCGGATAGATCGTAGGACGAGCAGGATAGACCTAGGACGTGAAGCCTTAGGATGGTAGAAGGGTAGCTAGGTGGCTAAGTGACTAGGCCCTACCGGCCACTTTTTACAGGATGGGAGTTCTTCCCTATTCCTTTATCTTCTTGTGAGGTCGTTCAGGACGAGCATGCATGCATTCTTAATTAAGCAAATGGATAACGGAGTAAAAGGACTTAAAAAAAAAGATAACAACCAACTAGGTCCCCAGTGCCTTTTTCTTTTAACTAGAGACAGGCTGAGTTTTTATTTTCCTTGTTCGTTTTTGTAATTCTTTTTCTTTTACTTACGCTTAACCGTACACAGATGACTTCCCACGACTCCTCCGATGACGGAAATGCACTGACCCACACTGACGGACTTGCACGAGAGGGTTTTCCCCGCATCTTGTGGGAGGTACTTCAGGGGGCCAGATACTTGACACCCCCTCAGTACACGGTGCAGCAATTTGAGAAGCACCGGGTGCCTCGCTGTAGGGTGAGGATGATCTTGGAGCCTCATCCCCTGCAGCCAGGCTGGCGTTCTCTGGACTCCGAGTCTTTCGGATACCGGGCAGAGGACACGATCGAGGCGATCGCTCTGCACGGGTTGACGACTTTTTGCGGGTTCCATCCCTTGGAGCTCTCTACCCACCCCATTGGGTTGTTCCCCACGGAAAAGGAGGACGACCCGATGTGGAAGGATCGGGTGGAGCATGCCAAGGACATCTGGGCTCTCTACCCAGGCCACACGGCTCACTTGTCGGTGCGATGCATGAACGCCCTGTATCGTCTGCAAGTGATGCGTGGGGAGGCAATGTCTCATTTGATGGCACTGCTAGAGGCGACCAAGATCACCTTGGACAACAGGGAGGAGCTCGTGGTTGACTTGTCCCAGGAGCTGGTAGAAAAAGATTTGCAAGTGGAGCAGCTGTCTGATGAGATTCATGAGTTGGAGGAGCTAGTGGGCACCAGGGAGAACACCATCGAGGTTTTAGAGGATCAGCTCATGAACACTCAGCAGCAGCTTGCTGAGGATAACGAGCACCTGGACATGCATCACCAGGAGATCCAGGACCAAGAGGCCAACGAGGACGTCGACATCGAGGGAGGAGATGAGCCTGCCTCCAGTGTGGATACTGCTGGCTCAGGAAGACCACCTTCCCCCGAGTCGAGTGCGGCCTCATTTTCTCACTAGATGTTCAGAGTAGAGTTAGACGTTGGTGATGGTAGGACTCCTCGCGGCTAGCTTAGCTTTTGCGCCTTTGGGGTACTAAGCTAGATAGAGTTGAGTCATTTTGGGGCCAATCGATGTAATCGTGCTAAACTCTCTTGGAAGCTTGTTTAATGGATGCTAATATCAGTTTAAATTTGGAAAGAAGAATTTGTGACTTTTAAAAAAAAATCTTTATGTTGAAGTTGGAGTCTATCATGTTGTTTTAACTTTTTCCCCGCAATTAAACTTTGAACTTGGAGATGTGGTGTTAAGCATGTATGTGGCTTTTCAGATGGCCGGGAGGCAGCGTCGTGGCCAGAATGAGCACGTTCCTCCACCGCCACCGCCTCCCACTTTGCAGGAGCTCATGGCTCAGCAGAATGAGATCTTGAGGCAACTGGCTCAGCGTCAGCCACTACCACAGCACTATGGTGGTGGAGACCATCAGCGTCACCCTGCGGCGGCTACCTATCAGGAGTTCCTCAGCACCCAGCCTCCATTGTTCACAAGGGCAGAGGACCCACTTGATGCAGATGTATGGTTGCGGGTGGTAGAATCCAAATTCCCACTGCTCCATGGAGCTTGCTCAGAGGTCACCAAAGTCAGGTTTGCCACCCAGCAGCTTCGCGGACCCGCAAGGACTTGGTGGGATCATTTTCTTGCTATGCAGCCAGAGGACAGAGAGGTGGAGTGGAGGGAGTTCAAGGCAGCTTTCAGAGGACACCATATACCAGCCGGGATCATGGACCGGAAGCTCAATGAGTTTTTGGCACTCACTCAGGGCAACAGGACAGTGTTGCAGTATGCCCAGGCCTTTAATGACTTGTGCCAGTATGCTGGATACCATGCAGACACGGACGAGAAGAAGAGGGACAGGTTCAGACGGGGGCTCAGCACCAAGCTCCGTGATCGTCTCAACACCGTCAGGGCCAACAGCTACAATGAGTTGGTCAACATGGCTATCTCCCAGGAGGACTGCATTACAGCTCGACAGGCAGAGAAGAAGAGGAAGACCCCTGTGGCAGGACCCTCAGCTCAGCCGCAGCGCTTCAGGATTGTGTCCGACACGCAGAACAGGGGACCCCAGCAGCAGCAAGGGAGATGGGTGATCCGACCACCGCAGCAGCAGCAGGTACCCAACCGCACCCAGTTTCCAGCTCAGAGGAACAATCAGCAGCAGCAGTACCGCCAGGCAAATGACAACAGGTGCTTCACCTGTGGTAACACTGGGCATTATGCCAAGAATTGCCCCAGGAATCAGCAGAGGCAGGGGCAGAATGTTAATCAGAGCCAGGGCAAGAGGCAGAAGGTGCAAGTGAGGCAGGGCAGGCTGAACTTCACCACCATGGCTGATATTCCAGAGGGAGCACCCGTCATGACTGGTATCTTTACAGTTTTTAAATTATCCTGCTATCACTCTTTTTGATTCTTGTGCATCACATAGCTTTATTAGTGCCAAATTTAGTGCCAAGTGTCAATTGCCCTTTCACCACACCAACGGGGGTATCACCATTTCAACACCAGGAGGCAGGATTGCCACCAATCAAATCAACAAGAATGTGCCTCTGAAGTTTGGTAGTTTGATAATTAAAACCAACCTTCTTATCTTGGGACTGGATAGTGTGGATATCATATTGGGAACTGATTGGTTGACCAAACATCAGGCAGTGATTGACATTGCAGCTAGGGCCATCGAAGTGCACTCACCAACCTGTGGTGAAACCACATTATATTTGCCCGATCAGGGTTGTACCCTTTCTTGTGCCTATATCATGACAGAAACCCCAGTAAGGAAGATCCCAGTAGTCTGTGACTACCCCGATGTTTTTCCGGATGAATTGCCAGGAATGCCACCTGACAGAGATATTGAGTTTGCAATTGAATTGCAACCCGGGACTGCTCCTATCTCTAAGAGACCCTATAGGATGCCTCCCGCGGAATTGGCAGAATTGAAGAAGCAATTGCAAGAGTTGTTGGACAAGGGGTTTATTCGTTCAAGTACTTCACCATGGGGATGTCCCGCCTTATTCGTGAAGAAAAAGGATGAGAGTTTGAGGATGTGTATTGACTACCGCCCTCTCAATGCGGTGACTATCAAGAACAAATACCCGTTACCCCGCATTGATGTTCTGTTTGATCAGATGGTAGGAGCCAAGGTATTCTCCAAGATAGACCTTCGCTCAGGCTACCATCAGATCAAGATCCGTGCCAGCGATATTCCCAAGACGGCCTTCTCTACCAGATATGGGCTGTATGAGTTTTTGGTGATGTCTTTTGGGCTGACCAATGCCCCGGCTTATTTTATGTACTTGATGAACTCAGTATTCATGCCAGAGCTAGACAAGTTCGTGGTCGTTTCCATTGATGACATTCTGGTTTATTCCAAGAATGAAGCTGAGCACACCAAACACTTGCATACTGTACTTCAGAGACTGCGTGATCATCAGTTGTATGCTAAGTTGAGTAAGTGTGAGTTCTGGCTGAAGGAGATTAAATTCTTGGGTCACAAAATTTCTCAGAATGGGATATCAGTTGACCCTAAGAAAGTGAAAGAAGTGATGGACTGGAAACCTCCAACTACAGTGAGGCAGATTAGGAGTTTTCTAGGATTGGCAGGGTACTACCGACGATTTATTCCAGATTTCTCCAGAATTGCCAAGCCAATGACTGAGTTATTGAAGAAGGGAGCCAAGTTCACTTGGATCCAGAAGTGTGAAGATGCCTTTCATTCACTGAGGCAACATTTGACAACAGCCCCAGTGCTGGCTCAACCTGATAACACTAAGCCCTTCGAAGTTTATTGTGATGCTTCTGGTACAGGATTGGGATGTGTCTTGATGCAAGAGAACAGAGTGATTGCTTATGCTTCCAGAGCACTCAGACCCCATGAGCAGAACTACCCTACACATGATCTGGAGTTGGCAGCTGTGGTTCATGCTCTTAAGATATGGAGACACTACCTGATGGGAGCTCACTGTAACATCTACACTGATCATAAGAGCCTCAAATACATCTTCACTCAGGCAGATCTGAACATGAGGCAGAGGAGATGGTTGGAAGTAATCAAGGACTATGATTTGGAGGTGCATTACCATCCTGGCAAAGCCAATGTTGTGGCAGATGCTTTGAGCAGAAAGGCCCAGTGCAATTGTATGAACATGGATGCAAGAGTCACCACCCTGTGTGATGAGCTGTGTAAGCTGAACCTGGAAGTTGTTCCTTCCGGTGAATTGAGATATATCTCGGTGGAGCCCACATTGCAAGAGCAAATAGTTCAGGCACAGATTGGGGATAAGGGTGTTCAGGTTATCAAAGATATGCTCAAGCAAAAGGCAGAAAAATACAAGTGTTTCCGTCAGGACAGCAAGGGAATTTTATGGTTTGGAGACCGATTGGTGGTTCCCAAGGACCCTGAACTTAGAAAGAAGATACTGGATGAAGCTCACCTTTCCAAATTCTCCATGCACCCTGGTGGCAACAAGATGTACCATGATCTTAGACCTTTTTACTGGTGGACCAGGATGAAGAGGGAAATTGCCAAGTACATCTCCGAGTGTGACACTTGCCAGAGGATTAAGGCTAGTCACTTGAAGGCAGCAGGCCCTCTGCAACCCCTTCCCATACCATCTTGGAAATGGGAGGACATTTGCATGGACTTCATAGTGGGATTACCCAATACCTCCAGGCACCATGATTCTATTTGGGTCATTGTGGACAGATTGACCAAGACTGCTCATTTCTTGCCAGTGCACACCACCCACAAGACAGAGAAGTACGCAGAAATTTATGTTGATCAGATAGTAAGATTGCATGGTATCCCAAAGACCATTATATCTGACAGAGGAGCACTGTTTGTGGCACGCTTTTGGGAGAAACTGCAAGAAGCACTCGGGACCCACGTAATCCGAAGCTCAGCATATCACCCTCAAACCGATGGTCAGACAGAAAGGGTGAATCAGATTTTGGAAGACATGTTGCGAGCATGTGCACTACACTATGGAAAGGATTGGGACAAGTGTCTTTCCTTGGCAGAGTTTTCTTACAATAACAGCTATCAGTCCAGTCTGAAGATGGCACCATTTGAGGCATTATATGGGAGAAGGTGTAGGACCCCACTAAATTGGTCTCAAGCAGGAGAAAGGGAAATTTTTGGGCCCGATTTGGTACTTGAAGCAGAAGCAAAAGTCAGAATTATCAAGAAGAACCTAGAAGCTGCTCAGGCCAGGAAAAAGAGTTATCATGACAAGAGGCGGAAGCCTCTACAGTTTGAGGTGGGAGATCATGTCTACCTTAAGATATCACCAACCAAGAGTGTCCAGAGATTCGGGATCAAGGGCAAGTTAGCCCCTCGTTACATTGGACCCTATAAGATCAAGGCGAGTTGTGGACCCGTAGCTTACCAATTGGAATTGCCACCCCATATGTCAGCAGTTCACAATGTGTTCCATGTATCTCAGCTGCGGAAATGTGTTCGTCTACCCACTGAAGTGCTACCAGAACCGGACATTGAGATAGAACCAGACTTGTCCTACCAAGAGTACCCCGTCAAGGTATTGGATCAAAAGGAGAGATCAACTCGGGCAAGATCAATCAGAATGTATAAGGTTCAGTGGAGTCACCATTCAGCAGAAGAAGCTACATGGGAGACGGAGGATTTTCTACGCTCTCGCTTCCCCGACTTTCTGCCCAAAGGAGTCGGTATGTAACCCCAAAAACCCACCCCCACCTGCCCTTTGAATTCAATTATAAGAAAAACTTAGATAACAAGGATAGTCTAAGTTGTGGATTTAACCTAAGAAGGGCTTCCTTCTGAAGTTGCAAAGAGGATGACATTCGAAGAACAGTTAATAAGTGAAACTTGAGCATAAAGGGAGAGTAGCACTAACACACCTTCAAGCACCCTCCAAGGGACTCTACCTAAAATCTCGGGACGAGATTCCTTTAAGGGGGGAGGGCTGTAACACCCCAGGTGTTACCTTGTTTGGAGCCCACCTTAATACTAAAGGCTTTGATCACATGAGGTAGAGGCTTAGGGCCACACCAAAGAACTTTGGAGATCATGTGCTAACCATGTTGCCAATGACCTAAGAAGCATTACTCAAGTCCTTGCTCACTTACTACCCTGGATAAGAGGGGAGAAGAACCCTAGACCTCTTTCTAAACCCTAAGTAAAGGGGGGGGAAAGAGAGTGAGCAAATGTGCAAAGCATGGACAATCTTTACCCAAACCCTAAGCAACCTTATAACCAGCAATTAGGGGAGAGAAATAATGCAAAAAGACCCCTGGAGAAACCCCAATTTAAATCTCCAAGTGGAGAGAGAGCTAGAGCTCTCTATCTCTCCCTAAGTCCATTTTTAACCCTAGTTTAAGGATCAACCGTGTTCACCTTGAAGATGGCACCAAAACCACTTGGGTTCTATACCAAAAATGTGGTATACCACCTAAGGCACCCCCTAGAAAAAGTGGAGACCGAGACTTGGACGTTTGACAGGGATTGGCATCAGTTTTGTCGCGGAGTGGGCAGTGAGACAAGCCAGATTTGGCGCCTGTCTATCTCCTGATCTAGGGCGTATCTTCCTTTGGAACTCACACATGTGAGATAGCCCTAGGTGCTAGGAGGAGGTCTGCGCCGGATTCATGGCAAGATTCGCACGTATGCGATCTCTGGAGACGTTTGAACAATGGAAGAAACTCACCTCCACGTGTTCGACGCCTTCTGCCCGCGCCAGAGCACGCCCGCGCGCGCTCCCGCGTGCCCAGCGCCGCGCCCGAGCCAAACCAGCGCTGTGGCCCGCGCCCAAGCCTATAAAACCCTCCCAGGCTTCGAATGCACTCTTCCGCGCACCCTCAAAACCTCACCGGAGTTAGCTCGTCGCCGTTTGCCCGTGCGCAGCGAGTCCGCGGCCGCCCAATCCCCTTGTCACCGTAGATCGGCCAGCAGAGCCATTCCCAACCCCGTCCAGCCCTCGGAGAAGACTGTGCACGTCTCCGTGAAGCTCCCCGAGCGAGGAATCGGAGTTTGCTTCGCTGGAGAGGCCAGTCCACGCTCGCTGGAGCTCTCAACCCCGCCGGAGTACATGGACCGGGTAAACCACTCCACCATCCTTCGATTCCTTGTGCACACAGTCGCTACGTTACACCGTGAAGCTCACCGTGCCCTTGGATTGAACCAGTTCGCCGTAGTTTGGCCGGTACACTCGCCGCCGACGAGCACACCCGCCTGCGCTCGTGGACCGGGCGATTCCGGCCATCCCCGACGTCAAGCCGTACCTCGACGTGACTGCCAGAGTCTCCCTGAGCCAACCCCACCCTTCGCCGGACCTCCCTCGCCGCCGGTAAGCCGCGCCACCCTTTTCTTTCCCGCGGTTACTGTTTCAGTTGGGGGAAGGACTGCGGGTGAGAGGGAGAGAAGGTCGGGGGGTTTTGTGAAATGTCAGAGACTCAGGGAAACAGTGGCGCGAGGGTAGATCTGCGAGGGTTGATTTGTTTTAAACCCAGGGACCCCGGTGTAAACCGTTTTTCCAGGAAACTCATTTTAAAATCTATTTTAAAATTGAACAGAGACTTTAAAAATTCATAACTTGTGTTTAGTGCATCCAAATTTGGTCAAACCAATTTTGTCAGAATCTAATTAATGTAACCTATTTAAGAAAATTATAAAAACCCCTTGGTATTAAGGAAGATTTTAAAACTCTGATTTAATGTTAGTTTTGGCCAAAAGCTCAATAATGGTAAGAAAAATAGTTGTGCTATTTGACTAGGGTTAGAAAAATTTGGAGAAGTTTATATCTACCTACTAACCTGTTTAAAAATGTTGAACGTCTCTGTCCACTTTATTAAGTTGGTTTTTACCCCTTATTCCATAATATGCTTAAAGATAAGAAAAATAGAAAATGTAATTTAAACCATGAACCAGAGAGCACCCCTATTTTTGTTAGGATACTTATTTAATGTAGTTCACTGGAAAAATATATCATACCCTGGTTTAGTATAAAATAAGAAGGATACCTTTTAAATTAATAAAATAAGGATAACTTATAAAAACCCTACAAAAATAACCATAAGGCAAAAACACCCCAAACCTTGGGATAACTAATGTTTGGTTATTATGAACAGAGGAAAAATACAAAATCTGTTGTTTGATATTTTTTCAAATGACAAGTTAGTTATAAGCACCTTTTTGGCATTAAACTTTAGAAAATCACAATTAAATAATCACCAATTAACTTTCTATGGATTTTGGCACAGAGATTTAGTATTACTGTTAGATCCCAACAAAAATTACCCTTAGGAAGAAACTCAACTCTAATGGTAAGGTGTAGTGTAAAGTGGCCCAATTTACACCACCCTTGTTATTTTTGTCTAAAGCATAACCCTTATAGTTTAAGCCTCAAATTCCTAAAACCAGCTAGGATAGCCAATGGCAACCCACTGCAATTTTTACAGAATTTTTGGAAATTATTAACCCACTGTCATAGTTCAAACCTACACTAAAAACCATAAGTAGAAATTAAAGAAAGGAAAATAAATACTGGTAATTAGTGTCACCCTAAAACCCTTATAACATTTCCCATTGAAATGTGTAAGAACAATGCAAATCCACTATGTTATCCTCAACAAACATCTAAACCTAGGAGTAATAAGCCTAAACCACTAAGAGCCCCGTATGACCCGGAAACCCTAAGTTTTTCCTTAACTTAGTTTTCTTTGTGCATAATGTTATTAATCCTGCATAATTATAACATGCATGTTCATTGCATTTGATAGACTGTAATCTTGCTGACGGAGAGTACGTCCTCGTGCCGGAGCAAGGAGCTGCTCAGGAGGTAGCCCCAGACCCAGCACCAGAGCCTGCACCAGAGGACCTGCCTGCCCCAGCTTTGGAAGGCAAGCCCTGGTTTATGCATAACCCGTTATTTATGCTATTTTACTTCACTTAATGATTGTAGGATTGATTGTGCACTTAGGTGTAGGAGTTGATTGAAACCCTAATTGCATGAACTCAGGACTCCTTTTTGAGATGGATACTAGTATGCTAGGTCGAGTAGCTGCTTTACTAATTAGGGATCTCGGTAGAAGTCGAGTGATTTTTCTAGCACTCGCGCGAGGTCAGGAATTGGTTGTACCCACTTTCTTATCACATTGATAGTTGGTTGGTGGACACGGATCCATGGGGATACGTGGTCTATGAGGTAAAATGGGAATAAGGATTAACGTGCGGATACCTGTGTCAAGCGTTTGAATGTACTAAACACATACCGAGAAATATGGTAAATCGGTAAGCCTAGTACCTGAGTGAACCTGCCCGCAGACATATCCCCTCACGCGACCTGAGACGAGGTCTCCCATTCCGGTTATGGTGGGTACAAGTGCGGTCACTGCACGACGGCCAGTCGGGGTCAGTGAGGCATTGTACGCCAAGGCGGTGAGCCCTGATCTGTTGCCAGGGAATCGATGGGGACGGTTGATGTGTGTGGGGACGGAGTGCCTCGCCACGTCGTGTGTTTAGGTTTACCTTGCAAGGATAAAAACTCGATTCGAATCGTCTGCTTCTCGCAGCTAATGAGACTGCTTGATCCATTGTACTGAATTGAGTAACAAGTGGAACTGTGTTGAGATGATACAAGCCGTTGATTGCTAAAAATGCTTGCTACTATGTATGAGTAGATAGTACACTTTTAGCCTTAAGAGAGTCACACTTAATTTTGACAAAGTTAAAATCTTGATTTAGAAACTCAGCTAGTGCTTTTGGCAACCAAACCCCACAGCCAAACAGCTGCATGTCTAGAGGTAGAGGAGTAGACTCCTCACACCGGGTAAGTCTAGCTGAGTATTAGTATACTCAGCCTTGCTTGTGGCATAAATTTTTACAAGTTCTCTGGAGGACGTGGTTGCTGGAGTGACTTGGTCGTCCACCTTGCCACCAGGTTGGACTGTTGAGTGGGACCCTGCCTCGGCTGAGGAGGAGCATGAGGAGTGATGGGACAGGCTTCCCCATCTCTCTATTTATCTACCATTAGTTTATTTCCGCTGCACTTCGAAACAATGATGGTCACTTTTGCAAAAACTCTGATGATGATGATGATGATGTAATAATTTAATACTCTGACATGTATGGTTTTATGCTTTATTGTATTTGCTCTGTGACTCACCATCGAGTGAGATTGTGGTACTTGATCCTGTCAGTGGCCGTGTCGGACTAGATCCGAGGGATTGACGGGTTATTCCCATTTAAGTGTGGTCTAGCCTCTAAGGCAGGGCTTGGGCACTTGAGTTGGAATAATTCGGGCAGTTCCGCCACACGGGCGGTCTGCCGAAAGGGCCCGGACGGTCCGCGCATAGGTGAATTTCCAAAAAGCTTCTCCTGTCCAAAATAATCTACGGTATTCCGGACAGTCAACTTAGAATTGATATAGATGAACTTATGCACCTGAGAAATAATCAACTAGACAAACTAGTTAGCCCATAAGATTTTGTGATGGTCGTCAAGCACCAAAATCGATTATAGAAAATGGTTAAGACCATTTCCCTTTCAATCTCTCACTTTTTGGTTATTGATGCCAACACAAATCAAAGCAAATATAAAGTTTAGAAATATAGCTAGTTTGAATTTTGACAGATGTGCATAAGTTACTTTGAAATGAAAGCAGTTCTAAATATATATATGAATGTTTTGATATAGTTAAAATTTTGGACCACATTTGCACCACTTAACTTGTTTTTGCAAATCTTTTGGAAAAGTATTTTCAAATTATTTTGCAACCAGCCAATGGTATAAGAATATAATTTCCAAAAGGTATTTTCAAGTTTTGAAAGATTCTCTCCCTTTTTCAGATACTTTTCCTTTGGCTAAATAAAAGCCCCCCCCCCTAAAAAATGCCCCCCTTAGCTGTCAAGAGGGTTTTTGCAAACGTAGTAATTCTAATTTGGAAGAGAAAGTTTTTAGAAAACAGGGTGGTGGTGCGGTCCTTTTGCTTTGGCCTATTAATTTCTCCTTCGATATTAAGCGCAAAAAACGAAGAAATCTAGAGGCCTTTAACAAGAAAAATATAAATGTAAATACATGAGTCGGACAAATGGTACACAATACTCACGAAAGTGTAGTGGAAGCCTTGCCTTTGCCTACAACTCCATTTTCCTTTCAATCTAAGACTATGTATAAAAGTACACTTGGAAGCACATTAGTCTTAGCTTAGGCACAAGAAGAATAAGAAATATGTATTTGTACCGAATGAAAGAGACATGACATGGTCAAATGTATAAAATGAGCAATGTGTGCAAGATTTCAATCAAGTTCCAAGAATCTAAGACATTTAGTTCATTCCTAAGCTTGCTAAAAGTCTTTTCATCTAAGGGCTTGATGAAGATATCGGCTAACTGGTTGTGGGTGCTAACATAAGCAATTGTGATATCTCCCCGTTGTTGGTGATGTCTTAGGAAGTGATACCGGATGTCTATATGCTTTGTGCGGCTATGTTCAATAGGATTGTCTGCCATGCGTATTGCACTCTCATTGTCACATAGGAGAGGGACTTTCCTCAATTTGTAGCCATAGTCCCTAAGAGTTTGCCTCATCAAGAGTAATTGTGCAAAACAGTGTCCTGCAGCAATATACTCGGCTTCTACGGTGGATAGAGCTACTGAATTTTGTTTCTTTGAAGCCCAAGACATCAAGGATCTCCCTAGAAACTGATAAGTCCCTGATGGACTCTTTCTATCAATCTTACATCTAACATAATCAGCATCAGAATACCCGATTAGAACAAAGGTAGATCCCTTGGGGTAACATAGCCCAAACTTAGGAGTGTAAACTAAATATCTCATGATTCTTTTAATGGCCCTTAGGGGATTTCCTTAGGGTCGGCTTAGAATCAAGCACACATGCATACTGAAAGTATAATATCCGGTCGTGAAGCTGAAAGGGAAATAGGGTCAAACCTTTTCTTATAAATAATTTTGGTGGTTGAATGCCCAACACAAATAATTAGACTAACTAGTTTGCTCTAGATTATATTCCACAGGTGCATAAAGGTTCAACACAAACCAATAAAAAGATTAAAGAAAGGGTTCAAAAAGAAAGGAGCAAAGAAACCCAAGTGTGCCCTGGTCTGGCGCACCGGACTGTCCGGTGCACCAGGACCATACACGGATGAACTCGCAAGTCTCGGGTTTCTTCTGCGTCACTCTGCTATAATTCACCGGACTGTCCGGTGTGCCATCGGACTGTCCGGTGCACCAGCGGAGCAATGGCTCTTCGGCGCAATGGTCGACTGCATGGTGCCCCTGACAGCGCTACAATACGCGGCAGAAGTCAGAACAGAGGTCAGAGACGCACCGGACAGTGAACAGTTGTCACACCCGGTTTTAGAAGGCAAACCGAATGCGAACCATGTACGTGCCAGGATCAGTTATTCACGTACACAGCAGTTACATAACATGGACATCATCACACAGTGCTCAAATAGTATTAAAAGGGGAATAATAGTCGATTACATCATACGCCTGAGACGTCCATATAGTCCTTACAATAAATCAAAGTGCGGAAAAGAAACGTAGATAACCGCGGCCTTCACAGGCAGCCGACTGGGGGTTGCCGCTAACCCACACCTAGAACTCGTCGTAGTCTTGGAACTCCTGGGAGTCTCCTTCCACAGCTTCATCTTCTCCTGAGCAGTGGTTGCAATGCTGACAACCTGGGGGGGTTTGGTGTGTAGAGCAAGAGTGAGTACACATCAACATACTCAGCAAGCATCCTGTTTGGCTGTAGTGGACTAGCTTTATGTGGGGGTAAGTCGAGCAGTTGCTTTTAGTTGGCCAGTTTATTATTTACTAGTAGAAAGCCAGGTTTTAGCATTAACCCAAGTTATTAACCCAAAGTACCCTTTCCAAACGGAAAGAATACCACTTACCATCACCATAAGCATAATCATAACCATCCTCATTGTCATCTGTAAACCAAAATGTCTCTGATCAAGTACCACTAATCACTGGAGCTCCCTTGGCCGCTCATAACCGCGAGCACGGCTGATATATCAGTTTTCAAACACTCTACAGAGGTTGTGCACTTTACCCACAAGCCGTGATTCCCTCTTGCCTCGGGCCGATCAAACCCTTAAACACTACCAAGGTGAATAGGCAGGGTCTCACTACGTAGCCTTTACAAAGATTCCCCAGGGCTATAGCCGCCCGTTAGGTTTCCTAAATGTACCGCACTCCTCCCCAAGGGACAAGTCAACCTTGGCAGAGCGAGCCGCATACACCGAGCCCCATTGACGGCACGACGGCTAAGCGAACTACACCCCGGTTCCTCTAATTACTCAGCTAAGGGCGTCCCACTCCACCCTCATGGTTGCACTGTTTTCCCGGGCGGTCATCCATAGAATAGGTCCTTACGGAGAGGCACTCGAGAAACCGCTCGAGCCCCCTTGAAGACCACAAGTACAACATCATAATAAGAGAAGGGAAAACAGCGTATCATATATAATCTCATCATGTTCATTGATTAGAGTTTGAGCAATAGCATAAAGCTAAATAATAATAATCCGACCCAAATTGGTAAACAAGGACATGGATAACAAAAGCTAGTCAATCCTTAGGTATAAATGTGTAATGCGGGAGGTGAATTAAAGAATGAATAGGACAGAGATAGGTCAAAGGACACTTGCCTCCACCAACCGACTGCTGCTCAGGGGCTTCTCCTGCGAGTTCCTCGGGCTCTTCGACCGGATCGTTCTCTATGCGATTGCAAGCATACATACATTCATCCATTCAAATTAGGAAACAAACAGTACACCACACAAGGGGACAAATAAAGTAAATATGCATCAAGTATGACATTCGGTATCGCATTCGTTATGGTTAGAAAGAAACGGGAAAGGGTCTCGCAGAGGGGGGTTAAAGCTTATGCACTAATGATTAGTTACAATTGGTTCTAACAAAAGAATTTAGTTATATGCACTAATGGAAACCTAGTCATTTTTAGTTGATCAACATTGAACTGGATAAACAATTGATTATATGAATCAACTAGCGTAACGGAATTCTAAATTAAGTTTCCTATTTCAATAACATGAACAATGATTAACCTGCCTAAAATAAAATATATAACAGTAATGAAATAAAATAAAATAAAATAAATAAAAAAGGGGGGGGGGGGCGGTTGAACCGGCCTGGGGAAGGGGCGGCTGGGCAGGGCGCGGGCACGGGGCAGGGGGCGGCCGAGCCGGCCAGGGGGCGGGGCAGGGCGCGCAGGGGCGGCCGAGCTGGGCGCGCAGGGGCGACCGAGCCGGCCAGGGGGTGGGGCAGGGCGCGCAGGGGCGGTGGCGACCGAGTCGGCCAGGGGCGGCCGAGCTGGGCGCGCAGGGGCGGGGCAAGGCGCGCAGGGGCGGCGGCGGCCGAGCCGGCCATGGGGCGGCCGAGCCGGGCGGCGGTTGGGCCGGGGAGGGGGAGAGGAGGGGAGAGGGAAGGGAGGAGAGGGGGAGGGGGACCTCATCGGGGACGGGGACGGGCGGCCGAACCGGCGACGAGCAGGGGCGGCGGCTAGGGCAGGGGCGGCGGCTAGGGCAGGGGGCGGCGGCTAGAGAGAAAATGGGAGAAAGGGAGGGAGAGAGGGGGATTTGGGGGGAAGAGGGAGGGGCGGCTGGGCCCAAAGGGGGCGCGCGGGGGGCGGCCCACGGCGCGGGAGAGAGAAAAGGGAGGAGAAAGAGAAAAAAAGAAAAAGAAAGAAAAGGTTTTTCTCCTTTTCGAAATCCGATCTTCCTAGATGAATGCACTTACATCTCTAAGCAATCAAAGAATGCATGGTTCGGCATGGTGCATCAAACAACATAAAGTATTTTAAGGTTTTGCTTAACACGGGAATTCCAAGCCGAACCCCGCTAAAACTTTGGAAAAGGTCAAGGTTTAGCGAGAGAACGAGAAAAGAAAAGAGTAACGCCTGAATTTGGTGAGAGAAAAGAAGAAAAAATTCTACCCCCAAATTCAGGGCGTTACAAACCTATCCCCCTTAAAAGAATCTCGCCCTCGAGATTCAGGGTTGGCTAGCAAAGAGCTCAGGGTATTTAGCCATCAGATCATCTTCATGCTCCCAGGTTGCTTCTTCCTCAGAGTGGTGATTCCATCTGACCTTGCACATTCTGGTGGTCTTCCTTTGGGTGACTCTGTCTGCAACCTCAAGGATTTGCACTGGCTTCTCAACGTAGGTCAAGTCCTCCTAGACTTCAAGACCTTCCACTAGCAACTGCTCTTCTGGCACACGCAAGCACTTCTTCAACTGAGACACATGAAAGACATCATGCACTGCGGACAAATTCTCTGGCAGACTGAGCTGATAGGCCACTTCTCCACGCCTTGAGAGAATTTGGTACGGACCAATGTAGCGGGGTGCTAGCTTGCCTTTGACTCCGAATCTTCTGACTCCTCTGATCGGTGACACTTTCAGATAGACAAAGTCTCTGACTTCGAAACTCAGCTCTCTTCTTCTTGTATCTGCATAGCTTCGCTGCCTCGATTGCGCTATCTTCAGATTTTCTCGGACCATCTTGATGTTCTCTTCGGCTTCAAGCAAAATGTCTGGCCCGAACACTTGTTTTTCCCCAGGCTGATCCCATTGCAACGGAGTTCTACAACTCCTCCCATAGAGCGCTTGAAATGGTGACATCTTCAAACTGGCCTGGTAACTGTTGTTATAAGAAAACTCTGCATAAGGCAATCGCTTGTCCCATCCGGACTGATCCTGCAGCGCACAGGCTCTCAACATATCTTCGAGAATTTGATTGGTCCTTTCGGTATGGCCTTCTGTCTGCGGATGATAAGCTGAACTGAAATTCAGATGTGTGCCCAAGGCTTCATGCAGCTGCTGCCAGAAATGAGAGGTGAACTGTGTTCCTCTGTCTGACACTATCTTCTTTGGCACACCATGAAGACAAACGATCCGAGACATATACAACTCTGCCAGTACTGCGCTGCTATAGTTGGTCTTGACAGGTATGAAGTGGGCTGACTTGGTCAAACGGTCCACTACTACCCAAATAGAATCGTAGCCGGCTCGAGTGCGAGGCAATCCGACTATGAAATCCATGCCGATTTCATCCCATTTCCACTGAGGGATCTGCAACGGTTGCAACAATCCAGCTGGTCTCTGGTGCTCTGCCTTAATTCTTCGACAACTATCGCACATAGCCACATGCTCTGCGATTTCCCTCTTCATTCCGTACCACCAGAATTTCTTCTTCAGGTCCTGATACATCTTCTCACTGCCAGGGTGAATCGAATAGGCTGTCTCATGAGCTTCCTTAAGAATCAACTCCCGAATAGACTGAACATTAGGAACACACAAGCGGTCTTTGAACCATATCATGCCTTCTGCATCTTCTCGAAAATCTTTGCCTTTGCCTTCTAGAATCAGTCGCCGGATCTCACTGATCTTCTCATCATTCTTCTGCGCTTCTTTGATTTCTCGCTCCAATGTAGGTTCCAACTCAACTGTGACTCCTCGCGAATTGTTCAGAAATCCGAGACTCAACCTGTCAAACTCCTTGGCCAACTCATAAGGCATCGGACGAGCGACCATCAGATTGACTTGACTCTTCCTGCTCAAAGCATCTGCCACTACGTTTGCTTTGCCTGGATGGTAATGGATCTCCAACTCATAGTCTTTGATCAACTCTAACCATCTTCGCTGCCTCATATTCAATTCTGACTGAGTGAATATGTACTTCAGACTCTTGTGGTCTGTGTAAACATCGCATTTCTGTCCATACAGATAGTGCCTCCATGTCTTCAGTGCGTGAACCACTGCTGCCAACTCTAGGTCATGGATTGGGTAATTCTTCTCATGAACCTTCAGCTGTTGGGACGAGTAAGCCACAACTCTTCCCTCTTGCATCAACACACATCCCAAACCTATGTAACAAGCATCACAGTACACAGAGAAGGGCTTGTGCACATCAGGCAAGACTAGGACAGGCGCTGTTGTCAACTTCTCTTTCAGCGCTTCAAAGGCCTCTTGACATTTCTGGGTCCACTTGAACTCAACCTTGTTGCCTAGCAACGCTGTCATTGGTTTCGCAATCTTCGAAAACCCTTCAGTGAATCGCCGATAACATCCGGCCATTCCAATGAAGCTCTTGATTCCTCGAGCATCCGTTGGCGCTTTCCAGTTCAGAATGTCTGCCACTTTCTTCGGATCCACAGCCAATCCTTCTTTGTTGATTATGTGACCCAAGAACAGGACTTCACTGATCCAGAACTCACACTTGCTCAACTTTGCATACAACTGGTGCTCTCGCAATCTCTGCAATACCATCTTCAAATGATCTGCATGTTTTTCTTCGCTTTGAGAATAAACCAGAATGTCATCAATGAATACCACCACAAACTTATCAAGGTAATCCATGAATACACTGTTCATCAAGTTCATGAAAAACGCTGGTGCATTGGTCAAACCAAAAGACATCACTGTGAACTCATATAATCCATACTTGGTAATGAATGCCGTCTTCGGAATGTCCGAAGGTCGGATCCTGAGCTGATGATAACCTGACCTCAGATCAATCTTGGAGAACACACTGGCTCCTCTCAACTGGTCGAACAGATCTTCTATTCTGGGCAAAGGGTACTTATTCTTGATCGTGACTTCATTCAAAGCTCGATAATCGATACACATCCTCTTGGTGCCATCTTTCTTCTCCACAAATAGGACAGGGGCAGCCCAAGGCGAGGTGCTTGGCCGGATGTAACCTTTCTCTGACAACTCATCAATCTGCTCCTTAAGTTCAACCAACTCTGGTCCGGATATTCTGTAAGCTCTCTTAAAGATAGGGGCGGTTCCAGGAAGAAGCTCTATGGCAAACTCAACTTTCCGCTCTGGTGGCATACCCGGTAAATCCTTTGGAAACACGTCTGGAAATTCAGACACAACCTTGATACTCTAAATTGGGTCTGCTTCACTGCTATCGACAGCCATCTGATAACAACTTCTTTTCTTTGGCTCAGGCGGGACTAACTCAGTCACCACTTCTTCTCCTAGTGGGGACACCAACTTGATTGTCCTTTTATCACAACTGATAACTGCCTGATACTTATCTAGCCAATTCATCCCTAGGATGACATCTATTCCCTGAGTACCCATTACTATAAGGTTAGCGGGAAACGCTATCCCCCTTATTTCCACACTTACATTCAAACATATGCTATCAGCTCGAATTCTACCACCGGCTGAGTCAATTTGAATGGGGGTGGACATGGTAGTAATTGGAAGATTATGTGCTTCTACCCATGATGCAGTAATGAAAGAATGCATTGCTCCAGTATCAAATAACACTTCTGCAATATGGGAGTCGACTGGGAACATACCTACTATCATGCCGGGAGTCTCCTGAACTGCTTCAGCCTCCAAGTGGTTCAGTCTCCCATGATTATAACGCGGTTGAGAGCGGTTGCCTGCTCCAGGCTGAGACACATTCTGCTTTGCTGGGGCATTGGGGCCTGACTGCTGCTGGGCTGCCTTCTTCGGGCATTGCATCACCCAGTGGCCTTGCTCTCCACAGTGGAAACATGCTCTGTTTCCAACCTGAGCTGGTGCTGCCTGACTGTTCTGCTGGGTTGCTGGGGCAGGAAGACGAGGTGTCTGCTGATTCTGCCTCTAAAACTGACCTCCTAACTGATTGCTCTGACGGTTCTGGTACTGATGCTGAGGATACTGCCTTTGGAACTGCTGATGCTGCTGAGGTGGACGCTGGTTCTGCCTGAACTGCTTAGGTTGATTGCCTGAGAAACGAGGACGGCTGCTGCTTCCAGGCTGAGGTCGACCAAATTCGGCACTTTAACTCCCAAGCCACAACTATACTCCTCGCCTCCTTGTGTCGAGAGGAGTCTAATAAGGTGCAAGGGTTAAAGACGGCCAAAGAAATTTGGGACGTCCTCAAGACGGCGCATGAAGGGGACAAGGTGACCAAGATTACCAAGCGGGAGACGATCGAGGGGGAGCTCGGTCGATTCGTCCTCTACCAAGGAGAGGAGCCACAAGCTATGTACAACCGGCTCAAGACCTTGGTGAATCAAGTGCGCAACCTCGGGAGCACCAAGTGGGATGACCATGAAATGGTCAAGGTTATTCTTAGATCACTCATATTTCGCAATCCTACTCAAGTTTAGTTAATACGTGGTGATCCTAGATATAAGCTAATGTCTCCCGAGGAGGTAATAGGGAAGTTTGTGAGCTTTGAACTAATGATCGAAGGCTCTAAACAAATTGTCAACTTGGAGCAAGGCGCCACCTCCACACCCGAGGTGCAACCCGTCGCATTCAAGGCGACAGAAGAAGAAAATAAGGAATCTACACCAAGTAGGATTCCAATCGACGCCTCCAAGCTCGACAACGAGGAAATGATGCTCATCATCAAGAGCTTCCGCCAAATCCTCAAGCAAAGAAGGGGGAAAGACTACAAACCCCGCTCCAAGAGGGTGTGCTACAAGTGTGGTAAGCCCGGTTTTTTTTATTGCTAAATGTCTAATGTCTAGTGATAGTGACAGGGGCGACGACAAGAAGAGGAAGAAAAAGGAGAAGAAGAGATACTACAAGAAGAAGGGGGTGATGCCCACGTGTGTCGGGAATGGGACTCCGACGAGAGCTCCACCGACTCCTCCGACAAGGACGCCGCCAACATCGCCATCAACAAGGGTCTCCTCTTCCCCAACGTCGGCCACAAGTGCTTCATGGCAAAGGACGGCAAAAAGAAGAAGGTAAAATCTAGAGCCTCCACCAAATATACAACATCTAGTGATGAGGGTAGCTCTAGTGAAGATAAGGATGATTTGCTTACTCTTTTTGCCAACCTTAGCATGCAACAAAAGAAAAAATTGAATGAATTGATAGGTGCCATTCATAAGAAGGATGAACTCTTGGACAGCCAAGAGGAATTCCTTATTAAAGAAAATAAGAAGTATGTTAAAGTTAAAAATGCTTATGCTCAGGAAGTAGAGAAAATTGAAAACTTGACTAAGGAGCTTAGCATTTGCCATGACACTGTTTACAACCTTAGAACTGAGAATGCTAATTTAATTGCTAAGGTTGAAAAATTAAATGTTTGTAATGATTCAATTGTCAATCTTAAAAATGAAAATGCTAATTTAATTGCAAAGATTGATAAATTGAATGAATCAATTTCTAGCCTTATAGATGAAAATGCTAGATTAATTTCTAAGGCTAAAGATTTAAATGTTTGCAATGATATTGTTTCCAGTCTTATAAATGAGAATGCTATTTTATATGCTAAGATTGATGAATTAAATGCTTGCAAACCTTCTACATCTACTATTGATCATGTTTCCATTTGCACTAGATGTAGAGATGTTAATGTTGATGCTATTCATGATCACCTTGCTTTAATTAAACAACAAAATGATCATATAGCTCAATTAACCGCTAAAATTAATGAGCATGAAATTGAAAATGAAAATTTTAAATTTGCTAGAAGCATGCTCTATAGTGGGAGACGCCCTGGCATTAAGGATGACATTTGTTTCCAACAGGGAAGCAATGTCAAAATTAATGCCCCTAAGAGATTGTCTAATTTTGTTAAGGGCAAGGCTCCCATGGTTCAGGATAATGAGGGCTATATTTTATATCCTGAAAATTATCCCGATCACAAGATTAGGAGAATTCATGCTAGGAAACCTCATAATGTTACTCACCATGCTTTTATTTATAAGAATGAGGCTTCTAGCTCTAGGCATTCAACACATGTTAAAATGCCTAAAAAGAAAACTCCTGCTGCATCAAATGTGCCTAACATTTCATTTAAAACTTTTGATGCATCTTATGTTTTAACTAACAAATCAGGCAAAGTAGTTGCCAAATATGTTGGGACCAAACACAAGGACACAGAGACTTGTGTTTGGGTACCCAAGGTGCTTGTTTCTAACATCAAAGGACCCAAGACTGTTTGGATACCTAAGAACAAGGCCTAAATTATTTTGTGGGTTTATGCATCCGGGGGCTCAAGTTGGATCATTGATAGCGGATGCACAAACCATATGACATGGGAGAAAAGAATGTTCTCCTCCTACGAGAAAAACGAAGATCCCCAAAGAGCTATCACATTTGGGGATGGAAATCAAGGTTTGGTCAAAGGACTTAGTAAAATTGCTATATCACCTGACCATTCTATTTCCAATGTTTTTCTTGTAGATTCTTTAGATTACAATTTGCTTTCTGTATCTCAATTATGCAAAATGGGCTACAACTGTCTTTTTACGGATATAGGTGTTATTGTCTTTAGAAGGAGTGATGATTCAGTAGCATTTAAGGGAGTGTTAGAGTGTCAGCTATACTTAGTTGATTTTAATAGAGCTGAACTTGGCACTTGCTTAATTCCTAAGACTAATATGGGTTGGCTCTAGCATCGCCGACTAGCCCATGTTGGGATAAAGAATCTTCACAAACTTTTAAAGGGAGAACACATTTTGGGACTAACAAATGTTCATTATGAGAAAGACAGGGTTTGTAGTGCATGTCAAGCAGGAAAGCAAGTTGGCGCCCATCATCCACACAAGAACATCATGACGACCGACAGGCCGCTTGAGCTACCCCACATGGATTTATTCGGTCCGATCGCTTACATAAGTATCGGCGGGAGTAAGTATTGTCTTGTAATTGTGGATGATTATTCTCGCTTCACTTGGAAATTCTTTTTGCAGGAAAAATCTCAGACCCAAGAGACCTTAATGGGATTCTTGAGACGGGCTCAAAATGAGTTCGGATTGAGAACAAAAAAGATAAGAAGCGACAATGTGACGGAGTTCAAGAACTCACAAGTCGAAGGCTTTCTTGAGGATGAGGGCATCAAGCATGAGTTCTCCTCTCCCTACACACCTCAATAAAATGGTGCAGTAGAAAGGAAGAATAGAACTCTACTGGATATGGCAAGAACCATGCTTGATGAGTACAAGACACTGGACAGGTTTTGGGCCGAGGCAATTAACACCGCCTGCTACTGAAAGTCGCCTAGAGGGGGGTGGATAGGCGGAATCTGAAATTTACAAACTTTAAGCACATCTACAAGACGGGGTTAGCGTTAGAATAAAATTCTAGTCCGAGAGAGAGGGTGAAAAACAAATCAAAGACAAATGAAGCGGATGACAGAGTGATTTGTTTTACCGAGGTTCGGTTCTTGCAAACTTACTCCCTGTTGAGGTGGTCACAAAGACCGGGTCTCTTTCAACCCTTTCCCTCTCTCAAATGGTCACCTAGACCGAGTGAGCTTTTCTCCTTAATCAAACGGGTCACTTAGACCCCTACAAGGACCACCACAACTTGGTGTCTCTTGTTTTGATTACAAGTTGCTTGAGAACAAGAATAGAGGAAGAAGAAAAGCGATCCAAGAACAAGAACTCAAATGAACACAAATGTCTCTCTCTCACAAGCCACTAAGTCTTTGCAATGAGTTTGGGACTTGGAGAGGATTTGATCTTTTGTTTTCTGTCTTGGAGTGAAGTCTAGAGTTCTTATATTGAATGCAATATGCTGGAAACTTGGATGCCTTCAATAGTGGTGGTTGGGGGTATTTATAGCCCCAACCACCAAAACAGCCGTTGGGGAGGGCTACTGTCGATGGGCGCACCGGACAGTCTGGTGCGCCAGCCACGTCACCCAACCATTAGGTTCTGACGGTTTCGACCGTTGGAGCTCTGACATCTTAGAGCTCCGGACAAGCACTGTTCACTGTCTGATGCGCCTTCTGGCACTACTTTGACTCTGCGCGAACTGTCCGCGCACTGTTCACGCTCACTGTTCATTTTTGCAGACGACCGTTGGCGCAGTAGTCGTTGCTCCGCTTGGTGCACCGGACAGTCCGATGCTACACCGAACAGTCTGGTGAATTATACTGGAGCGGCTCTCCAGAAACCCGAAGGTGGCAAGTTCAGAGTGTGCGGTCCCTGGTCCACCGGACACTGTCCGGTTGTGCACCGGACATAGTCCAGTGGCACACCGGACAGTCCGGTGCGCCAGACCAGGGCACACTTCAGTTTTCTTTTGCTCCTTTCTTTTGAACCCTAACATGGTCTTTTTATTGGTTTGTGTTGAACCTTTGGCACCTGTAGAACATATAATCTAGAGCAAACTAGTTAGTCCAATTATTTGTGTTGGGCAATTCAACCACCAAAATCATTTAGGAAAAGGTTTGACCCTATTTCCCTTTCAATGTCCCCCTTTTTGGTGATTGATGCCAACATAAACCAAAGCAAATGTATAAGTGCAGAATTGAACTAGTTTGCATAAGGTAAGTGCAAAGGTTGCTTGGAATTAAACCAATTTCTATTTTCACTAGATATGCATGGATTGCTTTCTTTCTTTTAACATTTTGGACCACATTTGCACCACTTGTTTTGTTTTTGCAAATTCTTTTTGAAAAAAATCTTTTGAAAGCCTTTTTGCAAATAGTCAAAGGTATATGAATAAGATTGAAAGAAGCATTTTCAAGATTTGAAATTTCTCCCCCTGTTTCAAATGTTGTTCCTTTGACTAAACAAAACTCCCCCTAAATGAAATTCTCCTCTTAGTTTTCAAGAGGGTTTTAAGATATATATCAATTTGAAATATAAATACCAATTGAGATATTCTTTTAGAGGAAAACCAATTTGAAAGATACTATATTGAAAACTTCATTTGAAAATTTTAAAATTGGTGGTGTTGCGGTCCTTTTGCTTTGGGCTAATACTTTTCTCCCCCTTTGGCTTGAATCGCCAAAAACGGAGACTTTGTGAGCCCTTCATAAATTCTATCCCCCTTTTGCAAACAATATATGAGTGAAGGATTATACCAATTTGGAGAGATGGCGGAATACCGGCAAAGAGTAAATAATACCGATAGAGTTGAGTGGAATACTCCATTTCCCTTTCAATTCTATGACTAAGTATAAGAATACACTTGAAAACACATTAGTCATAGACATAAAAGAGATATGATCAAAGGTATATAAATGAGCTAGGTATGCAAAGTATCAATCAAAATTCCGAGAATCAAGATTATTTAGCTCATTCCTAAGTTTGGTAAAGGTTTTCTCATCTAATGGTTTGGTAAAGATATCGGCTAATTGTTCTTTGGTGCTAACATAAGCAATCTCGATATCCCCCCTTTGTTGGTGATCTCTCAAAAAGTGATGCCGAATGTCTATGTGCTTAGTGTGGTTGTGTTCAACAGGATTCTCCGCAATGCGGATAGCACACCCATTGTCACATAGGAGAGGGACTTTGCTCAATTTGTAGCCATAGTCCCTGAGGGTTTGCCTTAACCGAAGCAATTGTGTACAACAATGGCCTGCGGCAATATACTTGGCTTCAGCAATTGATAGGGCTACTGAATTTTGTTTTTCTGAAGCCCAAGACACCAGGGATCTTCCTAGAAACTGACAAGTCCCTGATGTGCTCTTCCTATCAATTTTACACCCTGCCCAATCAACATCTGAATATCCTATTAAATCAAAAGTGGAACCCTTGGGGTACCAAAGACCAAACTTAGGAGTGTAAACTAGATATCTCATGATTCTTTTCACGGCCCTAAGGTGAACTTCCTTAGGATCGGCTTGGAACCTTGCACACATGCATACGGAAAGCATAATATCCGGTCGAGATGCACATAAATAGAGTAAAATCCTATCATCGACAGGTATACCTTTTGATCTACGGATTTACCTCCTGTGTCGAGGTCGAGATGCCCATTGGTTCCTATGGGTGTCTTGATAGGCTTGGCATCCTTCATTCCGAACTTGTTAAGAATGTCTTGTGTATACTTTGTTTGGCTGATGAAGGTGCCCTCTTGGAGTTGCTTGATTTGGAATCCTAAGAAATATCTCAACTCCCCCATCATAGACATCTCGAATTTTTGAATCATGATCCTACTAAACACTTCACAAGTAGATTTGTTAGTAGATCCAAATATAATATCATCAACATAAATTTGGCATACAAACAAATCTTTTGCAATAGTATTAGTAAAGAGTGTAGGATCGGCTTTTCCGAATTTGAAGCCATTAGTGATAAGAAAATCTCGAAGGCATTCATACTGTTGGGGACTTGTTCTCAAATGCTATGAATCAAGAACAAGGCAACACAAAAAATGTTAAATATCAAATGCCCTTCGTCCGCGAAACGTTATTCCCTTGAGGATAATGAACCTTGGACGAAGGATAATGAGAATACGATTACGAAGGTTAAATCTTCGTAATCAAATTTTAATAGATTGTACGAGATAATATAAAATAAAGGGAATCAAAGGTAAACGAATCATATTATAATATATTAAATCATTGAATACAGCTATACCTCTGCCTTGACAAAGATTGGTTCCCGGATGATGCGATTGCAACCACTAGAATCCGTGAACAGTAAAGGAATACTGTTCACTATTTATAGACACAGAATACAGCCTGTGAAGAATTACAATTATGCCCCTCATAAAAGTTTACAACATTGACTCAGACCTTTACGGACTAAAAGGTCATTCTACTTTTAAGTCGGTTTGTAACTCCAAAGCTTCATGAAGAGGAACCTTCGGTCGTCTTCTGCGGACAGCTTCAGCCGAAGCTGCTTCTTCCTTCAAGACCTTCGGCGCGACGAAGCATAGCCCCAACAGTAGCCCCTTTCGCGGTGCTAGATCGTTTTTCGTAATGAGCTTGATCCGTGAAAAAAGTCTCTTAAGCTTCGGGAAGCCGAAGGTCCAAAAAACACCTTCCCTGAGCTCGTTGTCGAGAAACGATTCAGTTTCCGAGCGCGTAGTGGTCCCACTTTGCAGCGAGTGCAAGCGGTTGTCCGCCTGGTGTAAAAATCCTGGCGTTTCGCCTTCTTACCTGCAGCACTATATAAACAGACAAGTAGGTGTGAAGTTACCACGGCATTCATTGCTATTCGCACTGTTTTGCTGCCAAAATTTTTAACCATAGCCGAAGCTTGACTCTCGGAATCAAACGAAGCTCCAGCTTGAAGCCCACTTCGTCAGAAGAAAAAACTTCGGAAGAAAAAGTATTCAATTCCCGTAAATTCAGAATTAAATGGCCAGAGTGCGCTCTATCGCTAGGGTTGAGCGTGAAGGAGGCAAAGCTGAAGGCTCGGAGACTATTCCCATCTCCGAAGCGATGCGACGATCCGGACTGGTAACTTCGGAAGAAATCCCCACTGTTGAAGCAGAACAAGCAACTGCCGAAGCAGAAGATGAGAACATTGAAGAAACTGATCCCGAAGATGGTTATCGTATTGCCATGCCAAGTAAGCCCAGCCACTTGGACTTCGAAAAGTCGACCGTTTCGAAGGCTGATCTCTCCAAGATGGTAAAGTCAGGTTATTTCAGTGAAAGTCAGAAGAAGCTACTTCGCTTCGGGGGGGAAGAAACTACCCCGAAGCCAGAGAAGGATGAAATAGTCATTTTCAAGAGCTTTCTAAAGGCTGGGTTGAGATTCCCCCTTCATAGGATTATTGCAGATGTATTGAAAAGGTTTGGCATCTACTTTCATCAGTTGACTCCTAACGCTATCGTTAGGCTTAGTGTTTATATCTGGGCCCTCCGAAGCCAAGCGGTGGAGCCGTTTGCCGACAGCTTTTGTCGAGTTCATGAGCTGCATTACCAGACGAAGGCTAGAAAAGATGGATTACATGATAACTTTGGTTGCTACAATTTTGCCTATCGAAAAACCACAAAGTTTCCTGTAATCAGCTACCGAAGCAAATGGCCGGCAGGATGGAAATCAGAATGGTTTTATGTGAGAGTTGACGAAGACAAAGAGAAGCTGGTACAAAGCCCTCTTGAATTGACACTAGTACACAGAAGCTCTATAGTGGCGGTTCTAAACCTATTTACACAGGCGTTTTTCAGTACCGCCAGTGCTAGGGGTCAGTGGAAATCAGCATTTCCACTGGCGGTTATTTTGGAACCGCCAGTGAAAAGTGCATTTTCACTGGCGGTTTTCTTAAGGAACCGCCAGTGAAAAGTGCATTTCCACTGGCGGCTGAATAAAGAAAACCGCCAGTGGAAATGCATTTCCACTGGCGGTTTTATAAAGCAAACCGCCAGTGGAAATGCACTTTTCACTGGCGGTTTTCTTTATTTAGCCGCCAGTGGAAGTTTTCCCGCCTTTTTTCAAAATTTCAAACAATACTGAATTATATATATATTTATTTACACACACACAAACATATATATATATAGATCTATATTGATATTGAAAGCAACATGAAATTAAATTCTATCATACATTTATATACATCAAAGTATTCTGTTTACAACCATATATGCTTCATGCATTCTATACATCATAAGTTTTCACCTAAGCTCTAATAACTATCTCGGCTAAGAGATAATCTACTAATTTCTGTTAGTATTCTGAACTCTGGCAAAGCTAATGTCCCGGAAGCATCGTGATATTTTCCTTCTGCGGGTATGACCTCTTTCAATATGAATGTGCAGAGGTCCTCGATTATGCCATACAATGCAGCTTCGGTCAAGTTCTCCGGGTTTCCTCGTTGAAATTGCTGTAAAGGAATTTTATAAACATCATCTATTTATACTCAATAATAACACATTTGCATCTTTAATGACATAAATACATACTTGACTATTACTAATAATACCTTGTCAGGGTTCGTGATGTATCGTCCGTTCACTCTCATGAACTCGCACGCATAGAATCCACATAGGACCGATCCTTGTGGTTGCTTGTGGCACTACATAACGGGAGATTGGTTATTTAGTTGCAACATTGTGTATGATATGTATTCATAAAATCACATACTTACCGGCCAGTGATGATGGATGTCTAGTGGCACGCCTTTTTTCGACAGGTCGTACTTTCCACCTCTCATCTTATAGAATCTATAAGCCCTGTGATCTCAAATAGAATCACCATGTTATTCTCAAATTTTAATCGATAAAAGTATGCATGCATAGAAAAGGCTTACAGCTCTAAGATGCTGAGGAATTCTGCATATGTCGAAGGGTCGAAGTTCAAGGAGTCGAGCACCAGCACCTTTCCAACCTTAGGATAAATGAGGAAGCATATCCAGTGGTCCCTGTACGAATCAAATTTGTGATGCATGTGTATTGAAATTATTAATTTTATTTATGCAAAATCACACTTACTTAAAGTTGTACGGGGCCATTATGGCTTCCCTGTCTTGAAATTGAAGCATTGCATGTCCTATATAGGTGGCGTATCGAGCTTCAAAATCCTTCTTCATATCCTTTATACGCTTCTCAACTTCTTCGTCCGTCTTTCCCCGTAATTCATCGTTGTCTTTCCCGATTCTAAAAGTGTGGCTTTCCTCGGATATAAGTATTGGGTTGAGATACCCAACCCTTTTACTGGCACTAGCATTGGGCTTGGTACCGTAAAGAATCTCCTGCTGATCATGTTGCATTCTGCAAGTCACACGTGCATGTCAGATATTGAAATTTTATACAACTCACTAATAATAACACACATATGTGGAAGTATGAGCGACACTTACAATGCAAACATCGTTACAAGTTGCACGTCGAGTCTCTGAAGGTTCATCATTAACCACATGTCCTCGAATGTAACAACGGCCTTTTGGTCCGAACCAATAAAAGCATGGTCTGGTATATGCACACTGATGGTGTCTATGCCAACCGATGATGCCCGCATGTACCAGTCATGCAACCTTTTAACACCAGCCGGGACCTTTCTTAGTTTCTCAAGAGGTAGCAGAGGTCTGCCCGGCACATATTTTTTAGGCACGTTTTTGTAATCTGCCTTAGTTGGCTTCTTTATCTTTGCGGCCATTGCCTCAGCCTTTTTTGCAGACTCCTCGTGCTTGGCCAAATCAACAGTTTGTGACGTGAGGCTCCGTCCAATCCCTTTCAAAAACCGAGCTGTGCCAGCAGTAGTAGCTTTACTCTTCTTTTTCTGATACGGGGACACCAATTTTGGAATAGGAAGTTTAGATTTCTTTGATGGCCTTGAATCCTTTGATGGTTGTGGAGAAGGTGGATCCCTTGATGGTGGCGTAGACAGTGGGTCACCAAGAGGATGGGGAGGAGAAGGTGGTGGAGCCCTGAATGGTGATGCTTGTGGCGGAGAAGGTGGGTCAGAAAAAGGATGAGGAGCAGCATGTGAAGTTTGAGGAGGTGAGGATGATGGATGTACAATAGGAACAAAAATTTGAGAAGGCGGAGACGGTTGGGCCTGCGACGCCTGCGACGAATTCGACCAATCAAGCAAATCGACATCCCTTCGAGGCCAAAGGATAAAATTATTGATAGCTTGTCCAAGTTTCTCGATACCTTCGGGCCCAGGGATGTCTAGCATGTCGTCCTCGGATCCTTGGACGACCGACGTCACTTCTACTTTGCAATAATCATCTGGAATATCGTTTCCATGGAACTTACGTCCTAGGATCGCAAGGCCTGTGGCTACTTTCTTTGTACGTTTATTGTTAATACCATATCTTATAACCAGTGTGCACGCCACAGGCCTTGTGATGTCATCAACTGGATAACGGTCCTTATTTCCCGTTGAAGCAACAGAGCTTGGTAATGTCGTACAATCTGTGGAAGCCGGCGGTTGAGCTGCTGGAATTATTTGTATTTGTGGAGTGGTCATCTGTTGAACAGACATCGCACTCGCCAACTGTTGCATCAATTCTGGAGGAGGATTCGATAGCATTTGAGACATCATGGCTTTGAACTCTTTCTTGGCCTCCTCATTAAAATAATCCGCCATCTCTTCCTTGTATCGATCACGTTTCCTGTACAGACCTTCCCACTGTTGTCCGAATCCTTCCTTCCATCCTTCCTTAGACGAGATTCCTCGTACACGGCCAGGATGCTCAGGGTTACCGAGACCAGCCGTTAGGATGTCTCTTTCCCTTTGTGGCTTAAAAGTTCCTTCGCTCTGCTTAGCTGCCATTGTATATATGTTTTTTGCCGCTTCTTCGACAATGGGATCATCAAAAGATACACCGGTCTCGGTTTCCCTTGGTTTTCTAGCACGGAGCCAATTTGCCGCCCTTTCACCAAGTTGCTCAGACAGCGTCGGCAACCCTGCGGCCTTCTTCTCGGCGTCTTCTTGTCTCCATTTAGGAACCTGACGCTTGTAACCACCTGTGCCTAGGTGGTGGCGGTACTTGTTCTTCTTTGATAGTTCCGAATTTGCCTCACTTAGAGATATGAAATCAGGGCTGCTCCTCTGCTCTAGAAATACTGCCCACTGACCTGCTGAGATTTTATATTTTTTGGTCGGGTCCAGACCTTTCTTTGCAAACTTTGTGTTCATCTCAGACCTCCAGTTTCGGAAATTGATTGCAAGCTGCTTCATCGTGTATTCCTTCACGAGTTCTTCTGAACCCCGAGGCAGAACGAACCTCATTAATAGCTTATTCCATATTTGATTCTTGACATCATCTGACACATCTCTCCACTGTCGTATTGTTATGTCAAGATTATCTCTAACTAAAAACCCAAGTGCATTCCGGAACTTAGGTAGTGCCTCTTCTGGAGCTAGGGGCTGACCTTTCGGGCTCACGTCTGAGATTTTGTATGTTTTGTCGGGAAACTTGTTCAGCCCCCTGTCACCTCTTTTTCGATCGCTCTGCTTCCTTTTCCTTGACGTCTCGGTTGTTGTCTTGGTCTGTTCCGGTGCGTCTTGGGTCGGCTCCGGTACGTCTTCGTTTCGTGCCACGGCTTCTTCGAGTATCGCACGAAATTCAGACACGACCTCCTATTCATGTAATAAAATGCACAAGAGATCATGCATGTGAAATCAGTAGGGTACACATACGAAGCTAAAGATGTGTACTTTTACCTCAGCTTCTTGTGGATCATAAGTAGGGTCACGTTGCAACTCACGGAGAGCGGCCCTATCTATGCTAGTGGTAGGAAAAGGGTCGCTAGGCGTTTCATATCCTTCACTGCTGGATTGTTCTTGAGCAACACTCTTGTCCATGTGCTCGGGCACTAAATCTTGGTCCTTGATCGGAGAACTCATTGAGCTATATATATACAAATACATAAGCAATAATTAAATACATATTAACACATATTAACGTAAGCAATATTAAATTCATATTAACAAATAGTATAATTAAATACATCCTCGGGCACTAAACCCTTAAGCCTAACCCTAACCCTAAACCCTAACCCTAAACCCTTAACCCTAACCCTAACCCAAAACCCGAACCCTTAACCCAGAACCCGAACCCTTAACCCAAAACCCGAACCCTTAACCCTAAACCCTAACCCTAACCCTAACTATAACCCTTAACCCTAACCCTAACCCTAACCCAAAACCCGAACCCTTAACCCAAAACCGGAACCCTTAACCCTAACCCTAACCCTAAACCCTAACCCTTAACCCTAACCCTAACCCTAACTATAACCCTTAACCCTAACCCTAAACCCTTAACCCTAACCCTAACCCAAAACCCGAACCCTTAACCCAAAACCCGAACCCTTAACCCTAAACCCTAACCCTAACTATAACCCTTAACCCTAACCCTAACCCTAACCCTTAACCCAAAACCCGAACCCTTAACCCTAACCCTAACCCTAAACCCTAACCCTTAACCCTAACCCTAACCCTAACTATAACCCTTAACCCTAACCCTAAACCCTTAACCCTAACCCTAACCCAAAACCCGAACCCTTAACCCAAAACCCGAACCCTTAACCCTAAACCCTAACCCTAACTATAACCCTTAACCCCAACCCTAACCCTAACCCAAAACCCGAACCCTTAACCCAAAACCCGAACCCTTAACCCTAACCCTAACCCTAACCCTAAACCCTAACCCTTAACCCTAACCCTAACCCTTAACCATAACCCTAACCCTAAACCGTAACCATATAGTATCGTATAGTCGTATAGTATCGTGTAGGACGGGGAGAGAGTCGCATAGGACATATAAAGAGGGAGAGAGGGAGAATCGTATGGATATTATCGAGTTACGTATAGAGAGGGAGAGAGGGAGAGTCGTATAGGACGAGGAGAGGGAGAGAGGGAGAGTCGCATAGGACGTATAGAGAGGGAGAGAGGGAGAGTCGTACGGAAATTATCGAGTTCAGATCGAATTCGGATCGGATCGGATACGTATATTATCGAGTTGTGACGGATAAAATTACAATGTATATATTCAACATACATTTGAACACATATGAACACACATATATATATTGAACACATACATTTGAACACATATGAACACACATATATATTGAACACATACATTTGAACACATATGAACACATATATATATTGAACACATACATTTGAACACATATGAACACACATATGAATAAAAATAAGTATTGTATGAATACTCTCATCTCCTCTCCTCTCTCTCCCTCTCCCTCCTCTCTCTATCTCTCTCCTCTCCCTCCTCTCTCTCTCTCACCCTCCTCTCCCTCCCTCTATCTATCTCCTCTCCCTCTATCTCTCTCCCTCTCTCTATCTCTCTCCTCTCTCTCTCTCACCCTCCTCTCCCTCCCTCTATCTCTCTCCCTCTCCCCCTCCCTCCTCTCTCTTCCCTCTCCCTCTCCCTCCTCTCTCTTCCCTCTCCCTCTCCTTCCTCTCTCTTCCTCCCTCTCGGCGGCGGCGGCGCGTGCGCCCTCCTCTCTCTTCTCTCTCCCTCTCCCTCCTCTCTCTTCCCTCTCCCTCTCCTTCCTCTCTCTTCCTCCCTCTCGGCGGCGGCGCGTGCCCTAGGGTTTACTAAACGCGGCGGCGGCGGCGGTACGACAGATTAGGGGAAGAGAAAGAAACCTGGAGACGGCGGTGCGGGGGCGGGAATGGCGGCGTGGGGACGGGCGCGGGGACGATCGCCGGCGAAAACCTCGGGGTCGAAATCCAGCAGCCTGACGGCGTCGTCTTGAAGTGAACTGGCGCCAGGGACTTGTAAATTTTTTGGCTCCCGCGCGCCACCCTTTATATAGGCGCCATTTCTACTGGCGGTTGACAACGAGAACCGCCAGTAGAAATGGCTTCCACAGACTGTAGAAGCCATTTCTACTGGCGGTTGGCAACGAGAACCGCCAGTAGAAATATTTTCTACTGGCGGTTCTCATAGAGAACCGCCAGTAGAAATGGCTTCTACAGTCTGTGGAAGCCATTTCTACTGGCGGTTCTCGTTGTCAACCGCCAGTAGAAATAGTATTTTATTATTATTAACATAGTTTTTTATATATTGTTTTACTTCACTTTTTATATATTATATTAAGTATACTTTTATATATTGTTTAGTATACTTTTACCTCTCTCCATCCCCTCTCTCTCTCCTCTCTCTACATCCTCTCTCTCCCTCTACCTCTCCACTCTCTCTCCCCTCTCCCTCTCCATCCTCTCTCTCCTCTCCACTCTCTCTCCCCTCTCCCTCTCCATCCTCTCTCTCCTCTCCACTCTCTCTCCCCTCTCCCTCTCCATCCTCTCTCTCCATCCCCTCTCTCTCTCCTCTCTCTCCTCTCTCTCTCTCCTCTCTCTCCATCCTCTCTCTCCTCTCCCTCTCCTCTCTCCTCTCTCTCCCCTCTCCCTCTCCATCCTCTCTCTCCTCTCCACTCTCTCTCCCCTCTCCCTCTCCATCCTCTCTCTCCTCTCCACTCTCTCTCCCCTCTCCCTCTCCATCCTCTCTCTCCATCCCCTCTCTCTCTCCTCTCTCTCCATCCCCTCTCTCTCCTCTCTCTCCATCCCCTCTCTCTCTCCTCTCTCTCCATCCTCTCTCTCCTCTCTCTCCCCTCTCCCTCTCCATCCTCTCTCTCCTCTCCACTCTCTCTCCCCTCTCCCTCTCCATCCTCTCTCTCCTCTCCACTCTCTCTCCCCACTCCCTCTCCATCCTCTCTCTCTCCTCTCTCTCCATCCTCTCTCTCCTCTCTCTCCCCTCTCCCTCTCCATCCTCTCTCTCCTCTCCACTCTCTCTCCCCTCTCCCTCTCCATCCTCTCTCTCCTCTCCACTCTCTCTCCCCACTCCCTCTCCATCCTCTCTCTCCATCCCCTCTCTCTCCTCTCTCTCTCCTCTCTCTCCATCCTCTCTCTCTCCTCTCTCTCCATCCTCTCTCTCTCCTCTCTCTCCATCCTCTCTCTCCTCTCCCTCTCCTCTCTCTCCTCTCTCTCCCCCTCTCCTCTCTCTCTATAAAGTCAATAGAAAGTCATGTAAAATTGTAAATGGTAGCCACGAAAATTGAATGAAGACAATTATATGCTTCGGTTTGTCGCTAACAATAATCAATTACATGACAAGTCCTAACAATAATCAATTACATGACAAGTATATAATCTAGGAAGCTATTGTTCTGCCTTGTCCATCGTGGCGTACCCAGGGCAACGAATTGCGTGGGATGCTTCGCTCAACGTTCCTTATCTTGGTTGGATGGTCTATGAAAAGAGACATGTCGTTGAACTGGTTAAAATTCTCTAAATCAGATACACCATCAACTCCTATAGCTTGTTGTTTTCCAGGAAAAACTACATGCTTCGGTTTGTCGGTGCTTTTCTTCTCATTGTTAGAAATGATCTGTTCAGCATAGAAGACCTGTGCAGCACGATTAGCAAGGATCCATGGGTCATCTTTGTAACCTACCTTACTTAGATCAAGAACTCTGACCCCATAGTTGTCTACCGTGACATGTTTGTCTTCAACCCATTGACATCGGAAAACCGAGATCTGAAATGTACCATAGTCTAGTTCCCATATGTCCTCAATAAAGCCAAAATATGTAATAATCTCACCAGTTTCATCATCTATGGCTTCGCATCGAACACCACTGTTTTGTGACATGCTCTTTTTGTCCTTGGACTTGGTACAAAATGTGAATCCACTAATGTCATAGGTTTGCCATGTTGTGACCTGGCGTGATGGTCCAGATGCCAAGCCCTTGATGGTTTGTTCTTCTATTGTTTCTCCACGTGGAATGTCCTTCACCATTAGCCATGTGTTGAACCGCTGCTTATGTTGCTTCATTACCCAATCATCCGTATGCCCAGGATTTTGCTCGCGAAGCTCATTGATGTGTTGTTGGATAAATGGCTCCATTATCGTTAGCTGATGTAGGATGCTCTGATGTGCCTCAAGTACTATATCGTAATCCGGTGGGATGAAAGATTTCCGTCCCATCCTCCCGCTTCCATACAGTCTACCCTCGTGTCGTGACGGAGGCAGACCTATTGCAACCTGGTCTTTTAGGATACTATTGCAGAATGGACCTCCGGACTCAATGGCCTCTTCGGTACAGTACCCCTCTATCATGGATGCCTCGGGACGAGCACGGGTTGATACATAGCCATTCAGTATTGACATGAAACGCTCATACGTCCACATTTCATGCAAGTACATAGGACCCAATGCTTCTATTTGTGGCACCAAGTGCACCACAAGGTGCACCATAATATCAAAGAACGATGGAGGGAAACACATCTCAAACTGTGATATTGTCTCCACTGCGAATTCCTGAAGAGATGCCAACTCATCACGGCCAATTACCTTTTGTGAAATCCTGTTGAAAAAGTAGCACAACCGTGTGATTGCCATCTTTAAAAACAAAGGATTTATAGCCCTGATGGCAATAGGTAGGAATGTAGTCAGCATGACATGGCAATCATGTGAGTTGTAGTTGGTGATTGTCAGGTCTTTCATTGACACAATACTCCGTATGCTAGAGCAGAATCCGGATGGGACTTTCAAATTCTTGAGCCAAACACACATCGCATGTTTCTCATCTACATTGAGATTGTAGCTTGCTGCTGGGAGATGGTACTTCCCATTTTCTTGAAGAACGGGATGTAGTTCCTTTTTTATGCCTAAATCTACCAAGTCCATGTGTGAATTGAGCCCTTCTTTTGTTTTGCCCTTTATGTCTAGCAAGGTGCCCATTATGCTTTCAAACACGTTCTTCTGAACGTGCATACCATCGATCGCATGCCGCACATCTAACTCTTTCCAGTAAGGCAAGTACTCGAAGAAAATAGACTTCTTCTTGAATATAGCCCCCGAAGATGGTTTAGCATCCTTCCTTGTTTTTCCGTCTTTTGTCTTCTTCCCGAAAACAAACTTGATATTCCTGACTATTTCAAAAACTCTATGACCTCTATTGTTACCCGATGGAGCAGTAGAATGTAGTTCACCATTATTGTCGAAGTACTTATCCATCTTTCGCATGCGGTACCTGTGTCCTTCCAATAAAAAGCGTCTGTGCCTCATGTAAACTATCTTCCTAGATGCAGCAAGGGATACGTAAGCAGTTCCATCAATGCATACTGTGCAACCAACCTTTCCCTTAAACTGGCCTGATAATGTGAAGAGAGCAGGGTAATCGTTGATCGTAACAAAAAGAATTGCTCTCAGCGTGAATGAACCTTTACGATACTCATCCAACATTTGAACACCCGTTTCCCACAATATTTTCATATCCTCCATTAAGGGCTCCAAAAATACATCCATGTCAACTCCAGGTTGTGTAGGTCCAGAAATAAGGATGGTTAGCAAAATGTACTTCCGTTTCTGCATCAACCATGGAGGAAGGTTGTATATGGTGAGGATCACCGGCCATGTGCTATGCTTGCTGCTCCTCTTAGCAAATGGGTTCATTCCATCAGTACTCAGTGCGAACCTAACATTTCTCGGTTCATCGGCAAAGTCTCGGTGGTTGTCATTGAAATCTTGCCACTGCTTCCCATCGGCTGGATGTCGAAGCTTCCCATCGTTTTTGTGCTCATCAGAAGCATGCCAGCTCATAAGTCTGGCATCCTCAGGATTAGCGAACAAACACCTCAATCGATCGACGACGGGGAGGTACCACATCACCAAAGCAGGAATCTTTTTGAGCGCATAATAGTCTACTTCTTCTTTTTCTTTGCTCGTGGATTTTGAAGTCTTTTTTTGGGCTTTCTTTCGCTTCTTCCCTTTAGACACGGATGCAACACACTCTTCGTCCTCTCGATAGTCTTTATTCGTCTTGTACCTACTTGCACCGCACTTTGGGCAGCTCTCCAAGTCTTTATAATCATCACCTCGATAAAGGATACAGTGATTTCTACACGCGTGGATCTTCTCCACACCCATAGTGAGCGGACTGATTAGTTTCTTTGCATAGTACGTGTTAGCAGGCACATTGTTCTCCTTTGGAAGCATGTCTGTGATAATACTCAAGAACGCATCGAAGCCAACATCAGACACACCATATTTAGCTTTTAACATCAACAGCTTTAGCACAGACCGGAGCGTCGTGAACTCTTTGGTACAACCCTTAGACTCGTCGTACAAAGGCTCTTCTGCTGCCTTCTTCAGGGACTCCATACCTTTCATTAAGAACATCGATTGATCTGTATGACGACGCAACATTGCCTCTAGCAACTCTGCATCTTCCTCATCCATAACACTTGGCAGAACATGAGGTCTATCATGTTCATTTCCTCCAGCGTAACCATGATCAGTAACATTTTGCACTACATGTTCGCTCTGTGGAAGAGGTTGGTGTGTCTCGTGAACGAACTGAAATCTGTCGTCGATGTTCTCAGGGTTTCCAGTCGTATAAGGCGAAGAGCTACCCTCTCCATGCTTTGTCCAAATTGTGTAATCCTTCATAAATCCTCAGCATACCAGATGAGATATGATTTGTTCTGTGTCATTAAATACAGCAGCATTTTTGCAGTCCATGCATGGACAATATATGTGTTTTGTCTTTGTTCTCCAAGCATGGTTCGTAGCGACATCAATAAACCTATGGACCTCGGATATGTATGATGGATCTAGCCTTGATAAGTTATACATCCAGGATGTCCTCTCCATCACCACCTGTAAAAAAGTAACATAAAACACATGGTGAAACCCTATATCCAAAAATGTGGCTAAAATGTGAAACCCTCTCTCTCTCTCTCCTCTCTCTCTCTATGGAGGATGAGGCGGGGTTGGAGGAAGAGGCGGGGTTGGACGAGCCGTTCCGCGTCCTGCTGCAGCGCAACACGGAGCGCGTGTTCCTGCTGCTCAATGGCCACGATTTGCTACAGGGGCGCTCGCTGTCCCTGCTCTGCCTTGGCCCGCGCTTCCAGGATGGCGTGGAGGTGGAGCTGAAGTATAAGATGGAGGTGAGCGGCGGTGCGCCGGGAGCGCTCACGCTGTCGGCGTCTGGCACCATACCGTTCACCCGGCGGCTCGATGGGTTCCAGGCCAAAGGGTTTCTCTTCGTGCCGGATGCATACTGGGGCTCCGCCGGCTCGATCTCCGTCACCGTTAGAATTTACGTCTGACGTCGCCTCGTGCTAGCTGGTGTGGATAGGTTGATTCCTACTGGTCAACCGTTCGTTCGTCTCGTTGGTACTTACCCTGGTTCAGTGGTTGTTTATGGTTTGAATCTACCGTCGCACTCTATCTCTACGTGCTGATGCTAGTACTTTTGTTGATCGCAACAACGTATGCTAGTACTTTTGTTAATCGCAACAACGTATTTTCTGTCGTTTTACATTCTATGTTATTCCCTGGGACCTACTATTGCTAAAATGTACAGTTGCCCGAATGTACACCTATATTCAATGACATTAAAATGAACTAGCCATCTAATTTTTTACAGTTGAGTGACATGTACATAATTAATCCATCTAAAAAAAGGAAAGGGGTGTCATTGGTAGCCGCATATCCAAAAGATTGACTTTAGAAAATTATGCATATGATCGCGTAAAACATTGTTTTACACTATATATTACATTGTTTAGATGGAGGAAAAATGAACAAAATTTGGCAAAAGAAACATAAGCCAAACTTTCCTAGCAACTAATAAACAAAAAAAATTAATACCCAAACCTATCTTTAACACATGGTGAAAGCCTAGTTTCAAAATGTAGTTAAAACTGAGCAAAAATAAACAATAACTGACAATTGAAACATAATTAAACCAACCTTCCATACAACACATTCACCATTCATAAAGCAACTAAATATGTGTTATGGATAAACTTATTTGATAACTAAACATGAAAAAGGAGAGGGAATAGACAAAAACTAACCATCTTAAGCAACCTCATTTGAGGAAATAGAGAAAATTACCTAGCTATACTCTTCTCTCTCACATGTAAAACCCTAGATCCAAAATGTGGCTAAAATTGAGCAAGAATGAACAAAAATTGACAAAGAAACATAAACCAACCTTTCTTATCCACCTTCTTCGAAGAAATGAAGAGCAAAACCTCCCCCCTTATATTTTTTTGAAATCTGGACCTCCAAAATCGCCTCCAATGGAAGCTGGCTGCGAGCATACAGTTCACTGTCGGGGGAAGAAGAGAGCTATTTATAACAGACAGTTCACTGGCGGTTGGCTTGAAAAACCGCCAGTGGAAACCAATTTCCACTGGCGGTTATCTTAACAAAACCGCCAGTGGAAATAGGATGTTTCCACTGGCGGTTCGGTTACACCAACCGCCAGTGGAAATTGGTTTTCCACTGGCGGTTATGTTACACCAACCGCCAGTGGAAACATCCTATTTCCACTGGCGGTTTTGTTAAGATAACCGCCAGTGGAAATGTGTTTCCACTGGCGGTTCCAAAGCCGGGCCCGCCTCGTTTTTTTTACTGGCGCGCGATAACTGAAACTGCCAGTGATAATTTATGGGTGCCGCAGGCTATGAGCTCTTTTCTACTAGTGTGATCTTCGGAGAAACAAGACCACGATGCCAAATGTCATTAGAAGGTTCCACTTGGGCTGCACTGGCAGAGTTTAAAATTATTTCAGAGCATATCAGTACTAGGGACCTGGTTCAAGAGTTCTTGGCCTTCAGGGTTTTTCCTACTTTAAAAGAATGGGAAATGCCGAAGCTAGAGGGGGAGAAGAAAGAAGGGGAACTTGTGCAGTTACCTTACTATTACAAGTTTAAGAAATACTTTAAAAAACCTTGCCAAGAATGGCTGGACACAGTTGAAATAATGTGCAATGAAATACTCGGAAATTACTCCAAAAAAGAAGATCAGTTGATGACCGCGGCCTTCGGTACCCGTCCGAAGCGAAGACTGAATCGAGTGCTGGACGCCTTGGGTTTTGAATACCCTGACTACGAAAATCTGAATAAAGGTGCCGAAGGTCGGAAAAGGAAAAGGGGAGCCGAAGCTTTAAATGAAGATGAGGAAGAACCACCAAAAAAGAAGAATATTCCGAAGAAGAAGAAAATATCATCTCCGAAGCGAAAAGTATCTGACGAAGAGGAGACTCCCGCATCACGCTCTGCCACTGACGTGGAAGAGATTTTAAAGGTAATGACTGAATCCCTGCCTGCGAAGCTAAGTCCATTGGGGCCTCAACTGACAAAGTTTTTTCAGAAGGAAAAGGAGCCCGAAAAAACGAAGGAAACAACTAAAACAAAAAGACAAAGAATCATCGCAGTGACAGAAGTCATTGACAAGACACCACCGAGAGCTTCAGTTCAAAAGATACCAGCGGCTGAAGAAATAACAAATATTGAAATCACACCTTCGGAGGTCGCGGCTGCCGAAGCTACCTCACCTGAAGGTTTGAACTTGGAAAGCACAATTGAACACATCGACAAAATACTGCTAGACATGGCCACGGAAGAAGCTACTGCTGCCGCCGAAGAGGCCATGGCCGCAGTGTCTGGGAAAGAAAAGGAAATTGCTGACGAAGCTTCAGAGGACGAAGCCTTCATGTTCCAAAATTTGGTTGGAGAAGAATTGTCAAAAACCGAAATAGAAGAGCTTAAAGAGTATGCCAAATCCTGCGGATATAAGCCAGGAGCACTCCTCTTCGGGGGTATTGACGATGAAAAATTAGACTGCATCCGGGATCAAACTGGAGCTAAGGTCATCGGTACTCTATCAAAGAGTATCGGTTTTCCGAAGCTGGAAATGGACATTAGCCGCTACCGACGACAACATATCGTTGGTAGTCTATTTTATTCCAATTTCAAGGTGAACTACTATTCCCTTGACTTTTATTGTTTTCAATAGTGTAGACCTGTCTTAACGAAGGTTGTTTACGTGCAGAGTATGCTGCTGAGCAAGGCTTTGAAAATGCAGCAAGATCTGGAAGACAAAAAGCACGAGGTTATAATTGAAAATTTAGAGAGAAAAATAAAAGAGCAATTAGCTACTATTGAAAAGAAGAACTTTGAGCTTCAGGCAACTGAAGGCTTATTGGCAGAGGCCGAAGCTAAAATAGCGGAATTGAATACGAAACTTCTCTGCCAATGTGAACAGTTTGAACAAGAAAAACAAGAACTAAATGTGAAACTTGAAGCCGAAGTCCAAGAAAATTTAGTTTTGAAAAAATTATTGGCTAGCCTTCAAGATAAATGTTTGGAATTTAGCAACAAATGTATTCAACGACTGAGAAAAATCTTCCACTCAGTTGGAGCTAGCAGCGAGAAATTCACCCCGTTAGCTGAAGATTTACCAAAGACCTTCGAACATATTGAAGGTGAAATTGATGAGCTTGACGAAGTTATAGCCGGGCACGGTGATTTCTGTGCCTGGGTAGCTTCTCGGGGCACTGCTGCTGCTTTCCTGAAAGCTAGCTGTGATCATGGAAAAATTGTCAATAGGCCCAATTTCACTCTATCACCAACAATTTTAGATGACATTCCTGACCTCGCCTGAAGCATTTCTAACAGATTTGTAAAGATGATATGGACAAAAGGCGGGCGAGAAAAGGCTGGTGACGAAGCTCGGAGTCATCTTGAACCAGTAAGAAATCATACCTTGTGCTTACCTTTTCCTTCAATCTTGGTTTTGACCCACAACATCTTAATTCATGTAGGATGACGAAGCCGAAGTCGATGATTAAAAAGAGTGACGCCGAAGCTAAAATCCCTCGAAGATCAAGTAGGAGTAGACTGTAGACAGACTCAGGAAACTTTTGAGATAACTTGTGTAAATGTAACTAAACTTGTCTTTAATGAGTTCTGTTCATACCTTGTATTATGCTCTTACCCTTCTATTGATGTATGTGAAGTGCTTTGTTGTGGACGAAATTATCTTTTTTGAGCCGAAGGTGAAAAAAACACCTTCCCTTCTTTTCGTACACAGCGAAGCATAGAAAACAACATTTCCCTTTCTTCCGAAGCTCTCCTTTTTGTACGCGAAGAAGCTCTTCTCTTATGCCGAAGCAACCACTTATGCCATGATGATGATTATCCTACATATGCCTGGATGAATGTTTATGAATGCAAATGCTATGATGTGATGTGCAAATGAATGTCCAAACACATATCCGAAGCCATACGCTCAGCCATTATTTCCTTAGAAACAATCACATATCAGCTCTGCATTCCCTTAGGAACGACTTTGGAGCTTCTTCGCCTTTTACTTTCGGCGTAATCAGCGTTGACTTTTCGCTGTAAGCTCTGCATTCCCTTAGGAACGACTTTGGAGCTTCTTTGCCTTTTACTTTCGGCGGAATCAGCGTTGACTTTTCGCTGTAAGCTCTGCATTCCCTTAGGAACGACTTTGGAGCTTCTTCCCTGTTTCTTTTCGGCACTCGATGGTGCGTTCTCAGCTTTTACATTTACATTCCTTGGGGGATTTTGCTCTTATAGAACTAAAAAAGGAAATTACATATGATGGCCCCATTAAAAACCTTTCTCCCCCTTTAGAAAGGAAAAGGGTGCCATAAGAAAGAAAAGACATAAAAAGTTACATCAAGTTACACATAATATCGCCGAAGCTCATCCGCATTCCAAGTTCTGGGAATGTCGTTGCCGTCCATATCCTTCAGTCTGTATGAACCGGGTCTTGACGAAGATACTACCAAAAAAGGTCCCTCCCATTTCAACTGCAACTTGCCCACTGTATCTGGGTTAGCGACTCTCCGAAGCACCAAATGTCCTAGCTCAATATTCTTCAGCCGAACCTTTCTATCACGCCACTTGATTGTTTCGGCTTGATATTTATTGATGTTCTCCACGGCTTGAAGTATGATCCCTTCTATAGCATCTTTTTCAACAGAATGATCAGCTTCAGGATCTGACTCTGCCGAAGCTACTACTCTTATTGATCCAGTTTTAGCTTCCTCCGGAGTTATTGCTTCGTCACCAAACAATAATTTGAATGGGGTAAAGCCTGTTGACCTTGATGTTGTCGTATTGTGGCTCCATACTACTTTGATTAATTGATCTGGCCACTTTCCCCTGGGTTGGTTGAAAATTAACTTCATTATTCCTGTCATTATGATGCCATTGGCTCTTTCAACGAGTCCATTTGACTCCGGATGCCTGACTGATGCAAAATGGATCTTCGTGCCGATTTGATCACAGAATTCTCTGAAAGCTTCGCAATCGAACTGTGTTCCATTATCTACAGTGATGGCCTTTGGTACTCCGAAACGACAAACAATATTCTGCTAGAAAAACTTTTGAATAGTGGCCGAAGTTATCGTGGCTAAAGGATTTGCCTCAATCCATTTAGAAAAATATTCCACAGCCACTACAACATATCTTAAGTTTCCTTGGGCCGGTGGTAACGGACCTAACAAGTCAAGACCCCACCTTTGCAATGGCCAGATGGGTTGTATCAGCTGAGATAGAGACGAAGGTTGTTTTTTATCTCTTGCACATTTCTGACAACCTTCGCACTTTTGAACTAATTCCGCTACATCCGAAGCTGCCTTCGGCCAATAAAATCCTTGACGAAAAACTTTTCCAAGTAACGGCCTAGATCCAATGTGAGATTCACACAAGCCTGCATGTATTTCTTTCATCAACTCTATGCCTTCGGCTCTGGATAAACACTTGAGTAGTGGAGCACAAACTCCATGTTTGTACAACTCCCCTTCTATCATGACATATGGACGAGCTCTTGCCTCTATCCTCCTGTTATAAGTTTCGTCATCTGAAAGGAAATTACCCTGAAGGTAAGAGATGATCTCAGTTCTCCAGTCTTCACTATAAACAGGAGATATATTGAGGACTGCTCTTTCAAGAAGCTCCACTGAAGGTGCTTTTATTGTTTCGAAAAACACATCCGAAGGTAAGGGCAGCCCCTGTGCTGCTGACTTAGCTAGCAAATCAGCATGCTCATTTTGTCCTCGAGGGATATTTTTGACAGAAAATTCTTCGAAGGAAGCTTCGATTCTTCGGACCGTGTCTAGATATTTTTCAAGTTTCGGATCTTTAGCCTTGCAAGTCTTGTCGATATGACCCGAAACAACCTGGGAATCAGTTTTAAGGATGGCCCTTCTGATTCCCGTTGCTTTTAATTTCCGAAGGCCCAAAAGCAGGGCTTCGTACTCAGCAATATTGTTTGTACAGCTAAAATCGAGTCTTGCCGCATAACAAGTTTTAACTTTGGATGGTGAGACCAACACAGCGGCTGCTCCAGCTCCGAAGGTTCCCCAAGACCCATCGCAAAACACCGTCCACACTTCGGCATCTTCATTTGTTTCTTCATCCTGAGCCCCTGGCGTCCAATCGGCAATGAAATCTGCCAACGCTTGAGACTGGATCGAGGATCTATGCACATAATCAATGAAAAATTCATTGAGCTCTGCAGCCCATTTTCCAATCCGTCCAGTAGCTTCTCTATTTCTCATAATATCCTTCAACGACTGCGAAGAAGGAACAACAATATTGTATGCCTGAAAATAATGCCGAAGCTTCCTGGATGCCATCAAAACAGCATATAATACCTTCTCCAATTCTGTATAATTTTTCTTAGATACACTAAGAACTTCAGATACAAAATACACTGGAACCTGCTTCTTGACTTGGCCATCAAGCTTCTCCTGGACAAGTGCTGCACTTACCGCTGAGTGCGAAGCTGCCACGTATAACAACAAAGGAGCCCCTGGCGTTGGTGGAGTTAATGTTGTTAAATCTATCAAATATTGCTTCAGTTCCTCAAAGGCTTTTTGTTGGCTTGGTCCCCATTGAAAGACTTCGGCTGATTTCAGCACTTCGAAGAATGGTAAATTTCTTTCTGCTGATCTGGATATGAATCTATTGAGAGATGCCATCCTCCCTGTCAATCTTTGGGCCCCCTTTTTTGTAGTTGGTGACTCCATTTGAAGTATAGCTTCAATTTTACTTGGATTAGCTTCAATTCCCTTTGTTGAAACCAAACATCCAAGAAATTTCCCCTTCTTTACTCCGAAGACACACTTTTCTGGATTCAATTTTAAGCCAGCTTGCCTGAAACTGGCGAAGGTCTCCTGCAAATCAGCAATATGATTTTCCTGTTTCGTGCTTTTTACAATGATGTCATCAACATAAGTTAGCACATTTCTGCCTATCTGAAACTGGAGAACCTTCGTAGTCATTCTGCTGAAACTTCCTCCAGCGTTTTTGAGCCCCTCAGGCATCCGAAGATAGCAATATGTGCCACTTGGGGTTATGAAGCTAGTCTTCGGCTCATCTTCCTTCTTCATCCAGATTTGGTGATAGCCTGAGTAATAGTCTAGCAAACTCATGAGCTCTGAAGAAGCTGCTGCATCAACTAAAGAGTCTATCCTTGGCAATGGGAATTCGTCCTTCGGACAAGCCTTGTTGAGATCTGTAAAATCGATACACATTCGCCACTTGCCATTGGCCTTTTTTACCATAACAGTGTTAGCTAGCCATTCTGGGTACTTTACTCCTCTGATAACTCCTGCACTGAGGAGTCTTTTGACTTCATTACGAGCACCTTCGGCCTTATCATCAGACATTTTTTGAAGCCTCTGCTTTCTGGGTCTGAAGGATGGGTCGACATTGAGCGAGTGTTCAATAACATCCCTATTTACTCCGCAGAGGTCATTGGCTGACCATGCAAAAACATCTTTGTTGTTGAACAAAAACCTTATCAAGGTTTTCTCCTGCTCTTCGGATAATTGAGAGCCCAACAGCACCTTCTGCTCTGCTATGTCCTGACATAAGAGCATGGGCTTCGGCTGATCTGCTAAAGCTGCTTTCTCCCTTCTGAATTTGTACTGTTCACAAGCTTCAGCTCCATCTATGTTATGGATTGCTTTTGAGTCAGTCCAGTTTCCTTCGGCCCTTCTGGCAGCTTCCTGACTTCCATGAATAGCGATGGGTCCTTGATCCGAAGGTATCTTCATGCAAAGATAGGTAGGATGAAGAATTGCTTCGAAGGCATTGAGGGTACCACGACCAATAATTGCATTGTAAGGGTATTCCATGTCAACAATGTCAAACACAACTTGCTCAGTTCTAGTGTTATTGATGAACCCGAAGGTCACTGACATGGTGATCTTGCCTAATGCTACAATCTGTCTTCCTCCGAAGCCACAGAGAGGGTGCGTAGCATCATGAATCTTATCTTCTGGCTCTTGCATTTGCCTGAAGGCCTTAGCAAATATGATATCAGCTGCACTGCCTGTATCAACCAAGACATTGTGGACCAGAAATCCTTTGATAACACAAGAGATAACCATGGCATCGTTATGTGGGTAATCCTTGAGTTGAAGGTCCTCTTGGGAGAAGGTAATGGGAATGTGAGACCATCTCGACTTGATGAAGGGTCCTTGCACCCCAACATGCTGTACCCTTCTCTGTGCTTCCTTCTTCTGCTTCTTGTTGGCTGGCTCTGAACATGAACCGCCTGTTATCGGGTGTAGCAGCTTCGGAGCCGAAGCAGCTCTAGCTTGATCATTGAACGAAGCCATCAGCTCAAAAAAAAGTGGAAGTGAGTTCACCGGAGGTGGGCGCCAATGTTGGGGACTTGTTCTCAAATGCTATGAATCAAGAACAAGGCAACACAAAAAATGTTAAATATCAAATGCCCTTCGTCCGCGAAACGTTATTCCCTTGAGGATAATGAACCTTGGACGAAGGATAATGAGAATACGATTACGAAGGTTAAATCTTCGTAATCAAATTTTAATAGATTGTACGAGATAATATAAAATAAAGGGCATCAAAGGTAAATGAATCATAAACGAATCATATTATAATATATTAAATCATTGAATACAGCTATACCTCTGCCTTGACAAAGATTGTTTCCCGGATGATGTGATTGCAACCACTAGAATCCGTGAACAGTAAAGGAATACTGTTCACTATTTATAGACACAGAATACAGCCTGTGAAGAATTACAATTATGCCCCTCATAAAAGTTTACAACATTGACTCAGACCTTTACGGACTAAAAGGTCATTCTACTTTTAAGTCGGTTTGTAACTCCGAAGCTTCATGAAGAGGAACCTTCGGTCGTCTTCTGCGGACAGCTTCAGCCGAAGCTGCTTCTTCCTTCAAGACCTTCGGCGCGACGAAGCATAGCCCCAACACATACCATGCTCTTGGGGCTTGCTTGAGCCCATAAAGCGCCTTTGAGAGTTTATACACATGGTTAGGGTACTCACTGTCTTCAAAGCCGAGAGGTTGCTCAACATAGACCTCTTCCTTGACTGGTCCATTGAGGAAGGAACTTTTCACGTCCATTTGATAAAGCTTAAAGCCATAGTAAGTAGCATAGGCAAGTAATATACGAATTGACTCAAGCCTAGCTACAGGTGCTTAGGTTTCACCAAAATCCAAACCTTCAACTTGTGAGTAACCCTTGGCCACAAGTCGGGCTTTGTTCCTTGTCACCACACCATGCTCATCTTGCTTGTTACGGAACACCCACTTGGTACCTACAACATTTTGATTAGGACGTGGAACCAAATGCCATACCTCATTCCTCGTGAAGTTGTTGAGCTCCTCTTGCATTGCCAACACCCAATCCGAATCTCTTAGTGCATCCTCTACCCTATATGGCTTAATCGAGGAGACAAAAGAGTAATGTTCACAAAAATGAGTGACTCCAGATCGAGTGGTTACTCCCTTATAAATATCACCGAGGATGGTGTTCATGGGGTGATCTCTTTGAATCGCCTGGTGGACTCTTGGGTGTGGCGGTCTTTGACCCTGTATTCCGTGTTCATCTTCCTTGTCTTGATTATCATCATCCCCCTTGATCATTGCCCCCTTCTTGAGGTGGCTCATCTTCTTGATCATCTGCATCACCTTGAGCTTGTTCCTCATCTTGAGTTGGTGGAGATGCTTGTATGGAAGATGACGGTTGATCTTGTGCTTGTGAAGGCTCTTCGGATTTCTTAGGACACACATCCCCAATAGACATGTTCCTTAGCGCGACGCATGGAGCCTCTTCATCGTCTAGCTCATCAAGATCAACTTTCTCCACTTGGGAGCCATTAGTCTCATCAAACATAATGTCACAAGAAACCTCAACTAATCCAGTGGATTTGTTGAAGACTCTATATGCCCTTGTGTTTGAATCATAACCAAGTAAAAAGCCTTCTACAGCCTTAGGAGCAAATTTAGATTTTCTTCCTCTTTTAACAAGAATAAAACATTTGCTACCAAAGACTCTAAAATATGAAACATTGGGCTTTTTACCGGTTAGGAGTTCATATAATGTCTTCTTGAGGATTCGGTGGAGATATAACCGGTTGATGGAGTAGCAGGCGGTGTTAATCGCCTTGGCCCAAAACCAGTCCGGAGTCTTGTACTCATCAAGCATGGTCCTTGCCATGACCAATAGAGTTCTATTCTTCCTCTCCACTACACCATTTTGTTGAGGTGTGTAGGGAGAAGAGAACTCATGCTTGATGCCCTCCTCCTCAAGGAAGCCTTCAATCTGAGAGTTCTTGAACTCCGTCCCATTGTTGCTTCTTATCTTTTTTATCCTTAAGCCGAACTCATTTTGAGCCTATCTCAAGAATCCCTTTAAGGTCTCTTGGGTTTGAGATTTTTCCTGCAAAAAGAATACCCAAGTGAAGCGAGAATAATCATTCATAATTACAAGACAGTACTTACTCCCACCGATGCTTATGTAAGCTATCGAGACGAATAAATCTATGTGGAGTAGCTCAAGCGGCCTATCGGTCGTCATGATGTTCTTGTGTGGATGGTAGGCACCAACTTGATTTCCTGCTTGACATGCGCTACAGACCCTATCTTTCTCAAAATGAACATTGGTTAGTCCCAAAATGTGCTCTCCCTTTAGTAGCTTGTGAAGATTCTTCATTCCAACATGGGCCAGTCGGTGATGCCAGAGCCAACCCATATTAGTCTTAGCAATTAAGCAAGTGTCAAGTTCAGCTCTATTGAAATCAACTAAGTATAGCTGACCCTCTAACACCCCCTTAAATGCTACTGAATCGTCACTTCTTCTAAAGACAGTAACACCTGTATCCGTAAAAAGACAGTTGTAGCCCATATTGCATAATTGAGAAACAGAAAGCAAATTGTAATCTAAAAAATCTACAAGAAAAACATTGGAAATAGAATGGTCAGGTGATATAGCAATTTTACCAAGTCCTTTGACCAAACCTTGATTTCCATCTCCAAATGTGATAGCTCTTTGGGGATCATGGTTTTTCTCGTAGGAGGAGAACATTCTTTTCTCCCCTGTCATGTGGTTTGTGCACCCGCTATCAATTATCCAGCTTGAGCCCCCGGATGCATAAACCTACAAAATAGTTTTAGGCCTTGTTCTTAGGTACCCAAACGATCTTGGGCCCTTTCACATTAGAAACAAGCACCTTGGGTACCCAAACACAAGTCTTTGAGCCCTTGTGTTTGGCCCCAACATATTTGGCAACTACTTTGCCTGATTTGTTAGTTAGCACATAAGAAGCATCAAAAGTCTTAAATGAAATGTTATGATTATTTGATGCAGTAGGAGATTTCTTTTTAGGCAATTTAGCATGGGTTGATTTCCTAGAGCTAGATGTCTCATTCTTATACATAAAAGCATGATGAGGACCAGAATGAGACTTCCTAGAATGAATTCTCCTAATTTTATGTTCGAGATAACCAGCAGGATATAAAATATAACCCTTGTTATTCTGAACTATGGGAGCCTTGCCCTTAACAAAGTTAGACAATTTCTTAGGGGCATTAAGATTGACATTGCCTCCCTGTTGGAAGCGAATGTCATCCTTAATGCCAGGGCGTCTCCCATTATAGAGCATACTTCGAGCAAATTTGAATTTTTCATTTTCTAAGTCATGCTCATTAATTTTAGCACTAAGTTGAGCTATGTGATCATTTTGTTGTTTAATTAAAGCTAGGTGATCATGGATAGCATCAACATTAATATCTCTACATCTAGTACAAATAAAAACATGATCGACAGTAGATGTAGAGGGTTTGCAAGCATTTAATTCATCAATCTTATCATGTAAAATAGCATTTTCATTTCTAAGACTGGAAATAGCATCATTGCAAACATTCATATCTTTAGCCTTAGTAATTAATTTTTCATTCTCAATTTTAAGGCTAGAAAGAGATTCATTCAATTTATCAATCTTTGCAATTAAACAAGCATTTTCATTCTTGAGACTGATAATTGAATCATTACATATATTTGACTTCTCAACCTTAGCAATCAAATTATCATTCTCAATTCTAAGGTTGGAGATAGTGTCATGGCAAGTGCTAAGCTCACTAGTCAGTTTTTCACATTTTTCTATCTCTTGAGCATAAGCATTTTTAACCTTAACATGTTTTTTGTTTTCCTTAATAAGGAATTCCTCTTGGCTATCCAAGAGTTCATCCTTCTCATGAATAGAACCTATCAACTCATTCAATTTTTCTTTTTGTTGCATGTTAAGGTTGGCAAAAAGACTAAGCAAGTTTTCCTCATCATCACTAGAGCTAGCCTCATCACTAGATGTTGTATATTTTGTGGAGGCTCTAGATTTTACCTTCTTCTTCTTGCTATCCTTTGCCATGAAACATTTGTGGCAGACGTTACGGAAGAGAAGACCCTTGTTGACGGCGATGTTGGCGGCGTCCTCGTTGGAGGAGTCGGTGGAGCTCTCATCGGAGTCCCATTCCCGACACACGTGGGCATCGCCGCCCTTCTTCTTGTAATACTTCTTCTTCTGCTTCTTCCTCCCCTTCTTGTTGTTGTCCCTGTCACTATCACTAGACATAGGGCATTTAGCGATAAAATGACTAGGCTTACCACATTTGTAGCACACCCTCTTGGAGCGGGGTTTGTAGTCCTTCCCCCTCCTTTGCTTGAGGATTTGATAGAAGCTCTTGATGATGAGCGCCATCTCCTTGTTGTCGAGCTTGGAGGCGTCGATGGGGAGCCTACTTGATGTAGACTCTTCTTTCTTTTCTTCTGTCGCTTTGAATGTGACGGGTTGCACCTCGGGTGTGGAGGTGCCGCCTTGCTCGACGATTTGTTTGGAGCCTTTGATCATCAACTCAAAGCTCACAAACTTCCCTATAACTTCCTCGGGAGACATTAACTTATATCGAGGATCACTACAAATTAATTGAACTTTAGTGGGATTACGAAAAACAAGCGATCTTAGAATAACCTTGACCATCTCATGGTCATCCCACTTGGTGCTCCCGAGGTTGCGCACTTGGTTGACCAAGGTCTTGAGCCGGTTGTACATTGCTTGTGGCTCCTCTCCTTGGTTGAGGATGAACCGACCAAGCTCCCCCTCGATCGTCTCCTGCTTGGTGATCTTGGTAACCTCATCTCCCTCTTGCGTGGTCTTGAGTATGTCCCAAATCTCCTTGGCGCTCTTCAACCCTTGCACTTTATTATACTCCTCTCGACATATAGAGGCGAGGAGTATAGTAGTGGCATGGGAGTTAAAATGCCAGATTTGGGTGACTTCGTCCGAATCATAGCCTTCATCCCCTATGGATGGTACCTGCGCTCTAAACTCAACAATGTCCCATATACTAGCGTGGAGTGAGGTTAGATGATGCCTCATTTTATCACTCCACATACAATAATCTTCATTGTCAAAAACCGGTGGTTTGCCTAGTGGGATAGAAAGTAAAGGAGTGCGTTTAGAAATGCGAGGGTAGCGTAGGGGATCTTACTAAACTTCTTGCGCTCATGGCGCTTAGAAGTGACAGACGGCGCGTTCGAGCCGGATGTAGAAGGCGATGAAGAATCGGTCTCGTAGTAGACCACCTTCATTTTCTTTTTCTTGTCGCCGCTCCGATGCGACTTAACGTGTGAAGGGGATCCCTTCATCTTGTTGTCGGACTCCCCTGATGGAGCCTTCCCGTGGCTTGTAGACTTGTCACCACCGATCACGATCTCCTTCTTGGCATGATCTCCCGACATCACTTCGAGCGGTTAGGCTCTAATGAAGTACCGGGCTTTGATACCAATTGAAAGTCGCCTAGAGGGGGGTGAATAGGCGGAATCTGAAATTTACAAACTTTAAGCACAACTACAAGCCAGGGTTAGCGTTAGAATAAAATCCCAGTCCGAGAGAGAGGGTGAAAAACAAATCAACGACAAATGAAGCGGATGAAACGGTGATTTGTTTTACCGAGGTTCGGTTCTTGCAAACCTACTCCCCGTTGAGGTGGTCACAAAGACCGGGTCTCTTTCAACCCTTTGCCTCTCTCAAACGGTCACCTAGACCGAGTGAGCTTTTCTCCTTAATCAAACGGGTCACTTAGACCACTACAAGGACCACCACAACTTGGTGTCTCTTGTTTTGATTGCAAGTTGCTTGAGAACAAGAATAGAGGAAGAAGAAAAGCATCCAAGAACAAGAACTCAAATGAACACAAATGTCTCTCTCTCACAAGCCACTAAGTATTTGGAATGAGTTTGGGACTTGGAGAGGATTTGATCTTTTGTTTTGTGTCTTGGAGTGAAGTCTAGAGTTCTTGTATTGAATGCAATATGCTAGAAACTTGGATGCCTTCAATAGTGGTGGTTGGGGGGTATTTATAGCCCTAACCACTAAAACAGTCGTTGGGGAGGGCTGCTGCCGATGGGCGCGCCGGACAGTCCGGTGCGCCACCGAACACTGTCCGGTGTGCCAGCCACGTCACCCAACCGTTAGGGTTCTGACGGTTTCGACCGTTGGAGCCCTGACATCTTGGGGCCCCGGATCGTCCGGTGCCGCACCGGACAAGCACTGTTCACTGTCCGGTGCGCCTTCTGGCGCTGCTCTGACTCTACGCGAACTGTCCGCACACTGTTCACACTCACTATTCATTTTTGCAGACGACCGTTGGTGCAGTAGCCGTTGCTCCGCTTGGTGCATCGGACAGTCCGGTGCTACACCGGACAGTCCGGTGAATTATAGCGGAGTGGCTCTCTAGAAACCCGAAGGTGGCAAGTTCAGAGTGTACGGTCCCTGGTCCACCGGACACTGTCTGGTGGTGCACTAGATAGTTCGATGCGCCAGACCAGGGCACACTTCGGTTTTCTTTTGCTCCTTTCTTTTGAACCCTAACTTGTTCTTTTTATTGGTTTGTGTTGAACCTTTGGCACCTGTAGAACATATAATCTAGAGCAAACTAGTTAGTCCAATTATTTGTGTTGGGCAATTCAACCACCAAAATCATTTAGGAAAAGGTTTGACCCTATTTCCCTTTCAGCTACTCCATCAACCGGTTATATCTTCACCGAATCCTCAAGAAGACATCTTACGAACTCCTCACCGGTAAAAAGCCAAATGTTTCATATTTTAGAGTCTTTGGAAGCAAATGTTTTATTCTTGTTAAAAGAGGTAGAAAATCTAAATATTCTCCTAAGGATGTAGAAGGCTTTTTACTTGGTTATGACGCAAACACAAGGGCATATAGAGTCTTCAACAAACCCACTAGATTAGTTGAGATTTCTTGTGACATTGTGTTTGATGAGACTAATGGCTCCCAAGTGGAGCAAGTTGATCTTGATGAGCTAGATGATGAAGAGGCTCCGTGTGTCACGCTAAGGAACATGTCCATTGGGGATGTGTGTCCTAAGGAATCCAAAGAGCCTACACAAGCACAAGATCAACCATCATCTTCCAATCAAGCATCTCCACCAATCCAAGATGAGGATCAGGCTCAAGATGATGAAAATGAAGATCAAGAGGTTGAGCCACCCCAAGAGGAGGACAATGATCAAGAGGGAGATGAAGATAATCAAGACAGGGAAGATGAGCAAGAAGTATAGGGTCAAAGACCGCCTCACCCAAGAGTCCACCAAGCGATTCAAAGAGATCACCCCATGAACTCCATCATCGGTGACATTCATAACGGGGTAACCACTCAATCTCGAGTCGCTCATTTTTGTGAACATTACTCTTTTGTGTCCTCTATTGAGCCATACAGGGTGGATGATGCACTAAGAGACTTGGATTGGGTGTTGGCAATGCAAGAGGAGCTCAACAACTTCACGAGGAATGAGGTATGGCATTTGGTTCCACGTCCTAACCAAAATGTTATAGGTACCAAGTGGGTATTTCGCAACAAGCAAGATGAGCATGGTGTGGTGATAAGGAAGAAAGCCCGACTTGTGGCCAAGGGTTATTCACAAGTCGAAGGTTTGGATTTCGATGAAACTTATGCACCCGTAGCTAGGCTTGAATCAATTCGTATATTACTTGCTTATGCTACTTACCATGGTTTTAAGCTCTATCAAATGGACGTGAAAAGTGCCTTCCTCAATGGACCAATCAAGGAAGAGGTCTATGTTGAGCAACCTCCCGACTTTGAAGATAGTGAGTACCCTAACCATGTTTATAAACTCTCAAAGGCGCTTTATGGGCTCAAGAAAACTCCAAGAGCATGGTATGAATGCCTGCGAGATTTTGGCTTCAAAGTCGGCAAAGCCGATCCTACTCTCTTTACTAAAACTGTTGCAAATGATTTGTTTGTATGCCAAGTTTATGTTGATGATATTATATTTGGGTCTACTAACAAATCCACTTGTGAAGAGTTTAGTAGGATCATGGTTCAAAAATTCGAGATGTCAATGATGGGGGAATTGAGATATTTCTTAGGATTTCAAATCAAGCAACTCTAGGAGGGCACATTCATCAACCAAACAAAGTACATTCATGACATACTTAAGAAGCTTGGAATGAAGGATGCCAAGCCCATCCAGACTCCCATGGGAACAAATGGGCATCTCGACCTCGACACGGGAGTCGTAGATTGAAAGGGAAATGGAGTCCTCGACGAAGACAAGGCTTCCACTCCACTCTACCGGTATATTGTATCCTTCGTCGTCACTCCACACCTCTCTTCAATTGGTATAATCTTTTCACTCATGTTTACTTGTACCAATGGGGGAGAAAGTAAAAAGGGCTCTCAAAGTCTCCATTTTTGACGATTCATGCCAAAGGGGGAGAAAGTATTTAGCTCAAAGCAAAAGGACCGCACCACCACCAATTTCAAAATTTTCAAGAATTTTCCAAATTGGTATCTAAATGTATTTGTGATCTTGTTCAATTAGTATTTACAAAAATTGGTAAAACCCTCTTGAACACTAAGAGGAGAATTTCATTCAGGGGGAGTTTTGTTTAGTCAAAGGAAAAGCATTTGAAACAGGGGGGAATATTTCAAATCTTGTAAATGCTTCTTGCAATCTTACTCATATGCCTTTGACTATTTGCAAAAAGACTTTGAAAAGATTTTCCAAAAGAATTTGCAAAAACAAAACAAGTGGTGCAAACATGGTCCGAAATATTAAATTAAAGAAAGCAACCATGCATATCTATTGAAATTATAAAATTGGCTTAATTCTAAGGAACCTACGCACTTACATTGTGCAAACTGGTTCAATTCTGCACTTATATATTTGCTTTGGTTTGTGTTGGCATCAATCACCAAAAAGGGGGAGATTGAAAGGGAAATAGGGTCAAACGTTTTCCTATAAATAATTTTGGTGGTTGAATGCCCAACACAAATAATTGGACTAACTAGTTTGCTCTAGATTATATTCCACAGGTGCATAAAGGTTCAACACAAACCAATAAAAAGATTAAAGGAAGGGTTCAAAAAGAAAGGAGCAAAGAAACCCAAGTGTGCTCTGGTCTGGCGCACCGGACTGTCCGGTGTGCCACCGGACAGTGTCCGGTGCACCAGGACCGTACATGGACGAACTCGCAAGTATCGAGTTTCTTCTACGTCGCTCCGCTATAATTCACCGGACTGTCCGGTGTGCCAATGGAGCAACGGCACTTCGGCGCAACGGTCTACTGCACAGTGCCCCTGACAGCGCTACAGTACGCGGCAGAAGTCAGAATAGAGGCCAGAGACGCACCGGACAGTGAACAGTGCATGTCCGGTGCGGCACCGACTGTCCGATGCCACCTGAAGTCAGCGCTCCAACGGTTGACTGTGTCAGAACCCTAACGGTTGGGTGACATGGCTGGCACACTGGACAGTGTCCAGTGGCGCACCGGACTGTCCGGTGCGCCGATCGACAGCAGCCTACCCCAACGGTTGTTTTGGTGGGTGAGGGCTATAAATACCCCTCAACCACCTCCATTCCAACCATCCAAGCATTCAACACTCTTCATTCAATACAAGAGCAATACACTTCACTCCAAAGACACAATCAAAGTGTTCGATCTGCTCCAAGTCCCCAAATCAACTCTAGCGCATTAGGACTTGTGAGAAGATCCCGTGTGTTCCTTGTTGCTCTTGTTTGCTTGGCTTGGCTTTCTTTTTCTCTTTGATTCTTACTCTCAAGTGCTTGTAAGCAAATCAAGGGACACCAATTGTATGGTGGTCCTTGCAGGGTCTAGGTGGCCCGTGAGATTAAGGAAGAAAGCTCACTCGGTCTAGGTGACCGTTTGAGAGAGGGAAAGGGTTGAAAGAGACCCGGTCTTTGTGACCACCTCAACAGGGACTAGGTTCTTTAGAACCAAACCTCGGTAAAACAAATCACTATGTCATCCACTTCATTTGCTTTTGATTTGTTTTCCCCTCTCTCTCAGACTCGGATTTAATTCTAATGCTAACCCCGACTTGTAGTTTGTGTTTTAAGTTATAAATTTTCATATTACGCCTATTCACCCCCCTCTAGGCGACTTTCAGAAGCACATAAGTAGAGTAAAGATCCTATCATCGACTAGTATACCTTTTGATCTACAGATTTACCTCCAATGTCGAGGTCGAGATGCCCATTTGTTCTCATAGGAGTCTTGATGGGCTTGACGTTCTTCATTCCAAACTTCTTGAGAATATCTTGAGTGTACTTTGTTTGTCTAATTAAGGTGCCCTCTTGGATTTGCTTCATTTGGAATCCGAGGAAATACTTCAACTCCCTCATCATGGACATCTCAAATTTTTGTATCGTTATTCTACTAAACTCTTCACAGGATGACTTGTTAGTAGACCCAAAGATAATATCATCAACATAAATTCAGTATATAAACAAGTCTTTGTCAATTGTTAGTGAAGAGAGTAGGGTTAGATTTTCTAACTTTAAAACCATTAGAAATAAGAAAGACTCTCAGGCATTCATGCCATGCTTTTGGAGCTTGCTTGAGCCCATAAAGTGCCTTTGAGAGCTTATAGACATGTGAAGGATACTCACTATCTTCAAAGCTGGGAAATTGCTCAACATACAGCTCTTCCTTGATAGGACCATTGAGGAAGGCACTTTTCACATCCATTTGATATAACTTAAAGCCATGGTAAGTAGCATAGGCAAGTAATATTCGTATTGACTCAACCTATCTACGGGTGCATAGGTTTCATCGAAATCTAAACCTTAGACTTGTGAATACCCCTTTGCAACAAGTCAGGCTTTGTTTCTAATCACCACACCATGCTCATCTTGTTTGTTGCGGAATACCCACTTGGTACCTACAACATTTTGGTTAGGACGTGGAACTAAATGTCAGACCTCATTCCTTGTGAAGTTGTTGAGCTCATCTTGCATTGCCACCACCCAGTCTGGATCTCTAACTGCATCCTCTATCTTGTATGGCTCAATAGAAGACACAAAAGAGTAATGTTCACAAAAATGAGCAACTCGAGTGCGAGTGGTTATCCCCTTTTGAATGTCACCAAGTATGGAGTTGACGTGGTGATATTGAATTGCTTGGTGTACTCTTGGGTGAGGTGGTCTTTGATCTTGAATCTCTTGTTCATCCCCCTTTTCTTGATCAACTTCATCTCCCCTTGATCGATGCCTTCTTCTTGGGGTGGCTCATTGTCTTGAAATTGATCTTCTTCTTCTTGAGCCAGTTCCTCATCTTGAGTTGGCGGAGATGCCTGTATGGAAGATGATGGTTGATCTTATGTTTGTGAAGGCTCTTCGGATTCATGTGGACACACATCTCCAATGGACATGTTCCTTAGCGCGATGCACAGAGCCTCTTCATCATCTAACTCATCAAGATCAACTTGCTCTACTTGAGAGCCATTAGTCTCATCAAACATAATGTCACAAGAAACTTCAACTAATCCAGTAGACTTGTTGAAGACTATATGCCCGATGAGGAGTTCATATGATGTTTTCTTGAGGATTCGGTGAAGGTAGAGCCGGTTGATGGAGTAGCAAGCAGTGTTAATCGTTTCCGGCCAAAACCGATCCAATGTCTTGTATTCCTCAAGCATGGACCTCGCCATATCCATAAGAGTTCTATTCTTGCTCTCCACAACACCATTTTTGTTGAGGTGTGTAGAGAGAAGAGAACTCATGCTTGATGCCCTCCTCCTCAAGAAATCCTTCAATCTGAGAGTTCTTGAACTCCGTTCCAATGTCGCTTCTAATCTTTTTTATTCTCAACTTGAACTCATTTTGAGCCCGTCTCAAGAATTTCTTTAAGGTTTCTTGGGTTTGTGATTTTTCCTACAAAAAGAACACCCAAATGAAGCGAGAATAGTCATCCACAATTACAAGACAATACTTACTCCCGCAGATGCTTATGTAAGCAATCGAGTCAAATAGATCCATGTGGAGTAGCTCAAGTGGCCTCTCAATCGTCATGATGTTCTTGTATGGATGATGAACTCCGCCTGCTTCCTTGCTTGACATGCACTACAAATCATTTCTTTCTCAAAATGAACATTGGTTAGTCCTAAAATATGTTTCCCTTTAGAAGCTTGTGAAGATTCTTCATCCCATCATGAGCAAGTCGGCGATGCTAGAGCCAGCCCATATTAGTATTAGCAATTAGGCAAGTGTCTAGTTCAGCATTATTATTAGTGAAATCAACTAAATATAGCTAACCATCTAATACTCCCTTAAAAGCTAGTGAATCATCATTTTTTCGAAAGACGGTAACATCAACATCAGTAAATAAACAGTTGTAACCCATTTTGCATAATTGAGACATAGAAAGCAAGTTGTAACCTAGAGATTCTACAAGAAATACATTGGAAATGGAATGGTCAGGTGATATAGCAATTTTACCCAATCCTTTGATCAAACCTTGATCCCCATTCCCGAATGTGATTTCTCTTTGGGGATCATCATTTTTCTCATATGAGGAGAACATTCTTTTCTCCCCTGTCATGTGGTTTGTGCACCCGCTGTCGATTATCCAACTTGTTCTACCGGATGCATAAACCTACAACACAAATTTAGGCCTTGTCCTTAGGTACCCAAACAGGTTTGGGTCCTTTCACATTAGAAACAAGCACCTTGGGTACCCAAACGCAAGTCTTTGAACTCGTGGGCTTGCCCCCAACTTATTTGGCAACTACTTTGCCAGATTTGTTAGTAAGAACAAAGGGTGCATCAAAGGTCTTAAATTAAATGCTATGTTCATTTGAAGAATCAACAGTCTTTTTCTTAGGCATCTTAACATGAGGTGTATGCTTAGAACTAGAAGCCTCATTTCTATAAATATAAGCATGATGAGCAACAGGATGAGATTTCTTAGCATGCATTTTTTTAATCTTATGCTCAGGATAGTTCTCAGGATATAAAATGTGACCGTCTATATCTTGCACCATGGGAGCCTTGCCCTTAATAAAGTTGGAAATCTTGTTTCTATGGGCATTAAGTTTGATATTGTTTTGGCTCCCAGGGTGGAAGCCAATCCCATTCTTAATGCCAGAGCGTCTCCCATTATAAAGCATACTACGAGCAAATTTAAATTTTTCATTTTCAAGCTCATGCTCGGCAATTTTGGCATTCAACTTAGCTATGTGATCATTTTGTTCTTTAATCATAGCAAGTTGATCATTCATATCATTAATATCAACATCTCTGCATCTAGTGCAAATAGTAACATGTTCAATGGTAGATGTAGGGACATGGCAAGCATTCAATTCCTCAATCTTGGCAATTAAACTAGCATTTTTTAGTTTTGAGACAAGAAATTGAATCATTGCTTGTTTTTAGCTCTTTAGTCAAGTTTTTGCTTTTTTCAACTTCAAGAGCAAAGGCATCTTTTAGCTTAACAAATTTTTTGTTCTCCTTAACGAGTAGATCTTCATGGCATTCCAAGATTTCATTCTTCTCATTAATGGATTTTATCAATTCGTAGATTTTCACCTTTTGTTCTATGGTAAGGTTTGCAAAAAGAGAAGACAAATCATCATTCTTTTCACTAGGGCTACCCCCATCATCGAAAGTAGTGTATTTGGGGGTGTCTCTAGAGTATACCTTCTTTTTGCCCTCCTAGGCCATGAGACACTTGTGGCCGACATTAGGGAAGAGAAGACCCTTGTTGATGGCGATGTTGGTGACGTCTTCGTCGGAGCAGGAGTCGGTGGAGCTCTCATCGGAGTCCCACTCCCTTCCTATGTGTGCCTCGCCACCCTTCTCCTTGTTGTATTATTTCTTCATCTCTATCTTCTTCTTCCCTTTCTTATCGTCTTCCCTGTCACTATAACTTGCATATGGACATTTAGCAATATAGTGACCAGACCTACCGCACCGGTAGCAAACCCTTTTGGAGTGGGGTTTGTACTACTTCCCTTCCTTTGCTTGAGGATTTGCCGGAAGCTCTTAATTATAAGAGCCATTTCGTCATTGTCAAGCTTGGACGCATCAATTGGGAGCCTTTTGGTTGGTGTGGGCTCCTCCTTATTTTCTTCTGTTGCCTTGAATGCAACGGGTTGCACCTCGGGTGTGGAGGTGGCACATTGCTCCAAGTTGACAATGTGTTTAGAGTTTTTGACCATAAGTTCAAAGCTCACAAACTTACCAATCACCTCCTCGAGAGACATTTGCTTATACCTAGGATTCTCACGAATTAATTGCACTTGAGTTGGGTTACAAAAAACAAGGGATCTTAGAATAACCTTGACCATTTCATGGTCATCCCACTTTGTGCTCCCGAGGTTGAGGACTTGATTCACCATGGTCTTGAGCCGGTTGTACATGGCTTGTGGCTCTTCTCCTTTATTGAGGATGAACCGACCGAGTTCTCCCCCGACTATTTCCCGCTTGGTGATCTTGGTTACTTCATCCCCTTCGTGTGTCCTCTTGAGGACGTACCAAATTTCTTTGGCACTTTTCAACCCTTGTACCTTGTTGTACTCCTCTCTACATAATGAAGCGAGGAGTATGGAGGTGGCTTGGGAGTTTAAGTGCCTCACTTGGGCGGCCTTATCGGAGTCATAGTCCTCATCACCCACTTGTGGTGCCTGCACTCCAAACTCAACAATGTCCCAAATGCTTTCGTGGGGTGAGGTTAGATGGTGCCTTATTTTATCACTCCACATACAATAATCTTCACCATCAAAGTATGGTGGTTTTACTAAGGGAACGGAAAGTAAAGGAGCACATTTAGGAATGCGAGGATAGCGAAGAGGGATCTTACTATACTTCTTATGCTCCTGGCGCTTTGAAGATGTCGACTCGATGTTGGAGGTTGAGGGCGTGGATGAGTCGGTTTTGTAGTATACCACCTTCTTCATCTTCTTTTTCTTCTTGTCGCCCTTCTTGTGTGATTTGATGGAGCTAGTGGATTCTTCCTTGTCCTCCTTGTGCTTGTCGCTGGCCTCCTTTGATGGAGTCTTGCCTTCATTCTTCTTCCCCGAAGATCCGGGCTTTCCCCGGTGATCAACTCCTTTTTGGCGTGTTCTCCCGACATCACTTCGAGTTGTTAGACTCTAATGAAGTTCTGGGCTCCGATGCCAATTGAAAGTCGCCTAGTGGGGGTGAATAGGCAAAACCTAAAAATTATAAACTTTTAACATGAACTTCACCTGGGGTTAGGATTAGAAATAAGTAATAACGAAATTGGAGTGCGGAAGAGAGTTCTTTGCCTAGTGGGGGGTGAATAGGCAAAACCTGAAAATTATAAACTTTTAACATGAACTTCACCCATGGTTAGGATTAGAAATAAGTAATAACAAAATTGGAGTGAGGAAGAGAGTTCTTCTTGCTATGAGTTGCTCAATTAATGCGGATGACTTTGGGAGCTAACTCAAATGATTGTGAGCAAGAGAATTTAGAGAGAGGGGAGAGGAAGAATCAAATCGTAGGATAATGATCAACACAAATGAACACGACGATTTGTTTAACGAGGTTCAATTCCGAAGAACTTACTCCCCGTTGAGGAGGCCACGAAGGTTGGGTCTTTTTCAACCCTTTCCTTCTCTCAATCGATCACTTAGACCGGTTGAGTGCTTCTTCTTAATCTCAAGGATCACTCAGACTCCGCAAGGACCGCCACACACTTAGGTGTCCCTTGCTAGCTTTATAAGTCACTAGAGAGTTTAGAAGGAGATAAAGAAAGCACGATTAAAAGTCAAGCAACAAGAGAAACAAGAAAAGACACAAGATCACACTCTCTCAAGTTACTAATCACTAATGATAACTAGTCACAATTATGGCACTTGGAGAGATTTGGAAGCTTGAATGTGTATTGAGATGAAGTGCTTGCTCTTGTAATGAATGGGAGTGAATGGAAGGCTTGGATTTGATGAATGGAGGTGGTTGTTGTTGTATTTACATCCACTAACCACTTCCTAGCCATTGCCTCCTTTCTGCCAACCGGGGACGGTCCGCCCCTACATATTAGCGGCTGAAATCGCAATGGTTAGCAGTATCGGCTATATCAATGGCTATAGTGCATTAAATGTGTCATCAGATGTTAGATAAAGTAGTCGTGGATGGTCCGGTCGTGCACCCCGGACAGTCCACGAGGGCACTAAAAATGCATTTTACCGAACCCGTCACCTTCGTGTTTTCTAGTTTTTCAACGAGCGGACGGTCCGTGCCTGAGGCCGGACGGTCTGAGCATAGGTGAAATTTTCCAAAAAGCTTCTCCTGCCCGGAATAATCTATGGTATTCCAGCAATCAACTTAGAATTGATATAGATGAACATATGCACCTGAGAAAATATCAACTAGACAAACTAGTTAGTCCATAAGATTTTGTGATGGTCGTCAAGCACCAAAATCGATTATAGAAAATGGTTAAGGCCATTTCCCTTTCAGTATGACAGTTTGGGATGTGTTTCCCTCCATCATTCTTCGATATAGTGGTGCACCTTGTGGTGCACTTGGTGCCACAGATAGAGGCATTTGGTCCCATGTACTTCCATGAAATGTGGATGTATGAGTGTTTCATGTCAATACGAAATGGTTATGTATCAACTCGTCCTTGTCCTGAGCCGTCTATGCTAGAGGGGTACTATACCGAAGAGGCCATTGAGTCAGGAGGTCCATTCTACAACAGTGTCCTGAAAGACCAGGTTGCAATAGGTTTGCCTCTATCACGACATGAGGGTAGGCTATACGGAAGTGGGAGGATGGGATGGAAATCATTCATTCTGTCATATTACAATACAGTCCTAGAGGCACATCACAACATCGTACATCAGCTCTTAATAATGGATCCTTTGATCTAGCAACACATGAATGAGCTTCATGAAGAAAATCATGGGCAAACTAGGATTGAGTAATGAAGGAACACAACCATCGGTTCAACACATGGCTAACGGTGCAGGATATTTCACATGGGTAAACAATAGAGGAACAAACCATCAAGATGCTTGCATCTGGACCATCGCGCCAGGTCACTACATGGCAAACCTATGACATTAGTGGCTTCATGTTTTGTACCAAGTATAAGGACAAAAAGAGCATGGCACAAAATAGTGGTGTTCAATGCAAGGCCATAGACTATGAAACTAGTAAAATTTGTACATACTTTGGTTTCATTGAGGACTTATGGGAACTAAACCATGGTACATTTCATATCCCCGTGTTTCGATGTCAATGGGTTGAAGACAAGCAAGTCACAGTGGACAACTATAGGGTTAGAGTTCTTGATCTAAGTAAGGTAGGTCACAAAGACGACCTGTGGATCCTTGCTAACCATGCTTCACAAGTCTTCTACATTGAACAAATACTTTTTAAGAATGAGAAAAAAGTACAGACAAGCCAAACCATATAGTTATTCCTAGAAAGCAACAAGCTATAGAAGTTAATGTTGTATCTGACCTAGAGGATTTTAACCAGTTTAGGGCTTGTTCGGTTAGCTCTCAATCTATGTGGATTGAGTGGGATTGGGTGGGTTTAAATCCCAAGCAAGTCAAACTTCTTTTTAATTTTTTCCAATCTCATCCAATTTATGGGTAACGGAATTAACCGAACAAGGTTTCAGTGACATGTCTCTCTTCGTAGACCTAGTCAAGATAAGCAATATTGAGCGAAGCATTCTACACAATTCGTTGCCCTGGGTGTGCCATGACGGACATGGAAGAAAAGTAGCTGCCTAGATAATGTGAATAATTTGTCATGTAATCGATTTATGTTATGATTTGTACGTTCTATGTTTGTACATGCTTACATTTCCCATGCGTCATGTATACTAAATAATATATAAACTATAAATAGTATAGTAAATAGTGTGCTTAATAATATATAATACCTAAATAGTGTATTTAATAATATGTAAAACCCTAAACCCTAAACCTAAACTCTAACCCCTAAACCAGCACCAAATTATTTATCTATCTTTCACAATTATTTAGGTGTTTATTATACTATAGGAAAGACATTTTCCAATTAAGCTAGAATTAATTAAATAAGTAAAAGTGCTCAAAACAAGACCCAACTTTTGTGTATGCTATATTAATCATAAATAACTTACTCAATTTTTTCATAATTTTTGAAGATATATTTTTATTAGTAGATATTAAACAAACATTAATAATCAAACTGTAGAAATCATTTCTACACGCGATCTGCATTGGGAACTGCATGTAGAATCAGTTTGTATAGGTAGGGCAGTTGGCTAAACATAAAAACCTATACAACAACACGCTCTCTGAAATGTCTATCTGGAGGTAGCGCTTTTATTCAACGACGCAGTCATGCTGCCGGAAACCACCATGCTCGCCTTCACCCTCGGAGCACCCCTCCGCACGCACCGTCATCCTCGGAGCTCCCTGCCGTGCTCACCGTCATCATCTAAAGTCTCCTCCGCGGGCACCGTCGCCGTCTCCGGCCATCTCCCTTCACCGCGCCGTCATTGTGGACTCTCCGGAGCAATCCCATTGCAGACCACCTCGTCGTCGTGTTCTTTATGCAGGAGGTGGCCGTGACGGTGGCCGCCCCTTTATCCGGACGCACGCGTCGCCGTTTGCGTGCACGTGGGGGCGGCGACGCTCTGCCAGTGGGATGGCACGTGTGGTGGGCGGCAGTGGCGCCGGTGTTGGCCCCGTTGGGCTGGCCTGGTTGCTAGTAGGAAGTGGGTCGGCCCAATGGGCTATTTTTTATTTTTTTCATACTAACATTATATATATGTATAAGCTTTTGAAATAAAAACCAGATAAATGTAAATCTTTATATTATAGCTTTATGTAATGTAAATCTTTATTAAGCGTAATTCTTTATATTGTACCTTATTAAATGCAATTCGTTGTATTGTACCTTATTAAATGTAATTCTTTGTATTGAAGTTTATTAAATGTATATCTTTATAGTGTACCTTTATGAAATGTAAATCTTTATTAAACATAATTCTTTATATTGAAGTTTATTAAATGCAAATCTTTATATTAAATTTTATTAAATGTAATTCTTTATATTGTACCTTTATGAAATGTAAATATTTATTAAACATAATTCTTTATATTGTACGTTATTAAATGTAATTCGTGATATTGTACCTTATTAAATATAATTCTCTATATTGAAGATTATTAAATGTAAATCTTTATATCGTACCTTTATGAAATATAAACTTTTATTAAACGTAATTCTTTATATTGAAGTTTATTAAATGTAAATCTTTATATTAAATTTTATTAAATATAATTATTTATATTGTACCTTTACAAAATGTAAATATTTATTAAACATAATTCTTTATATTGTACCTTATTAAATGTAATTCGTTATATTGTACCTTATTAAATGTAATTCTCTATATTGAAGATTATGAAATGTAAATCTTTATATCGTACCTTTATGGAATATAAACCTTTATTAAACGTAATTCTTTATATTGAAGTTTATTAAATGTAATTATTTATTTTAAAGTTTACTAAATGTAATTATTTACATTGTATGTAACACCCTAAAACTTGCTTATTTTGAAAATCTATTTTTCTAGAATTTATTAAGCCAAATATGAATTTATTTGAAATTAATTATACATAGGATAAATGTTATTTTGGAGAATAAAAATATTTTATAAAAATATTGTTTGATGTATACATGCTGGAGCATTTATTTTGTATTGATTTATTGTGGGGTGATTTGAATTTGAAATTTGGAAATAGAAAGTAGAAAGGAAAACAAAATAGAATAGGGATTTAAACCTTACGTGGGCCTTACCGCTGGAAACAGCCCGCTGCAGCCCTTCCCACACGCAAGGAAGGCAACGCGGCCTAGCCACTCAAGCCCGCGAAGGCGGCCTTCCGAAGCCGCTCTCTGAATCTACACCGCTTCTATAGTTTCAGCCCGCTTCACGCCGTTTTGCCGCTTCCGCGCTGCTTGTGTCAAAGCCGCTTCCGCTCTTCCTCTCTATTTCTCTGTTTCGCAGGTCCCGCTTACTAGTATGTCGTCGTCTTCTTCAGACTTTCGGTGTCACGTCCGGTTGTAGAAAGCAAATCGAATGTGAACCATATACGTGCGAAAATCAAAAATTCACGTACACAACGATTATATAACTGGACATCATCATACGGTGCTCAAATAATAACGTAAAGGGATATTAATTTGATTACATCATAATGTCTGAGACATCCACATAGTCTTAAACATAGATCAAAGTGTGAATACGAAACATAGTAATATAAGGTCTTCACAGGCAGTCCACTGAGGGTTTGCCGCTAACCCACACCTAGAACTCATCATAGTCTTAAAACTCTTGAAAATCTTCCACTACGCCTTCATCTTCTCCGACCAGGGGTTGCAGTGTGGACAACCTAGTGTTTTGGTGTTTTATTGTAAGGGTGAGTACATATCAACGTACTCAGCAAATGTCCCGTTTGGCTAAAATGGACTAGACGTATGTGGGGTGATGCTCAAAGCAGTTGCTTTTAGTTAGTCAAATATTTATTACTAGTAGAGAGTCAAGTTTTAGCAATAACCCCAAGTTATTAACCCAAAGGTACTCCCTCCAAAAGAAAAATACTAGAATCTATAATTATAATCATCACCATTGAAACCATCATCCTCATCATCATCCGTAGCCACAGTATCTCTAATCAAAGGAGCTCCCAAGGTCGCTCACAACCATACACACGACTCATATATTAGTTTCTAACCCTCTGTAGAGGTTGCATACTTTACCCATGAGCCGTGATTCCCTCTCTAGCCCAGGTTTGCAAGACCCTTGTTCACTCCCGAGGTGAGCGGCTAGGGATTCAATATGAAGCCTTTACAAAGATTTCTCAAAGGTATAGTCGCCCGTTAGGTTTTCTAAATGCACCGTACTCCTTCCCAAGGGGCAAACCACCCTCGTCAGAGCGAGTAGCATACACCGAGGTCCCATTGACGACACGACGGCGAAGCAAACTACACCTCAGTTCCTCTAATTAATTAGCTAAGGGCGTCTCATTCCACCCTCATAGGTGTACTGTTATCCGAGTGGTCATCCAACGAACAAGTCCTTACAGAGAGATACTCGAGAAACAGTTCGAGCCCCCTTAAATATCGCAATCCCATAATTGTATCTAGAAGTGAGCATTGTATCATAAATAATCTCATTATGTTCATTGATTAGAGTAGAGCAATAGCATAATGCTAATCCAAAAATAATCCAAATAGGTAATCAAGGACAGGATGAATAAAAGACTAGTAAATCCTTTGGTGTTAACTATGTAAATGCGGGGAGATGAATTATAAAGTGAGTAGGATAGGACACAGATAGGTTAGAAGACACTTGCCTTCACCGACCAGTTGCTGCTCAAGGTCTTCCTCCGCAGCTTCCTCGGACTCCACAAACGGACCGTTATCTATGGAAGTGCAAACATACATTCCACATTCTTAAAATAGAAGGAAACAATACATCATACAATAAAACAGATCAATTAAACCTGCACGTGCCATATAGCTTGCATTTACGATCGCGCGAGCGAGAGAGGAATTGTAACTGCTAGAGCTATGGTCGAGAGGTATTTTATGTATGTTACGCGAGTATTGACTATAATATTTTATTCAGCCTAGCCATATTAACAGGTATCTATCACATGCATAGATAAAACTAACACTTAACTTTGATTGGTTTGCTACTCGGGTAATCGTCGTTTAATTACGTAAATTAATTAACATGAGTGATTCTAGGTGAAACGATTTATTGCCACGCGACAAGGCGTGCGACCCACTAAACGAGGTGTGCGGTGCGTGTGAGGCAGCGTATGCGGCGGCGCGCATCGACATGTGCGAACGACACGCACGATGTGCGCGAACGGCACGCGCCAACTTAAACGCACGATGTGTGGGCAACGGCAAGGCGAGCGACGCGAACGCATGCAAGGGGTTAGATGGGGTAGACGGACATTGTCTCCGGGTAGACGGATGCTGTCGGAACCTCGCTGACGCGCTGCGTGTACGTGAACGTGGGTGAATGCTACTAGAGTGTGGGTTTGGCGTTTCTCACGTATGCGCAGGTCAGTCGATGCGCCAGGCGTCACACGCCCACGGAACGACGCTATACGCCGTGCTGGGGCACAATCAGTCGCGCCAAGACTACACGAGGCTGCGACGAGAGGCGCGCACGGGCAAGCCACAGGCACGCCGCGGGTGGGCTGGCAGCGCGCCAAGGCCGATGGGGCTAAGATGGCCACGCTAGGGGCCTAGCTGGCCACGCCGGGGCTGAGCCAAGTCGTCGGGGGCACGCAGGGTCGTGGACAACCGCGCAGGCCAATGGCATCAGCCGCACAGGCCGCGGGGAGGGTAGGCTCCTGCACGGGGGCGCATGCGCTGGCCGCGTGGGGCGCTACTGCCACAGCCATGGCGGGCGAGCGCCACGCCGAGCTCGACAAGAGGCGAGGAGAGCGGGCTTACCTCGGACATGGGCGCAGACGGGCTACACGGTGATGTCTGAGCCGGGCGGCTCGACGTGGATGGGCGACACGGTGAGGCAGGCTTGGTCGTGGCTCCTTCTGCCTGCGTGGCGTTGAGCGAGGGAGGGAGTGCGAGAGGGAGGCCGAGCAGGTGGTTGGTGAGGGTGGGGCAAAGTCGTGGGTTGAAGACAACGTGGGCGCGAGCTGTCGCGTGGGCCCCATGCGTGGCGGTGACACTAGGTAACTGCCCATGCGCGCGGCAGGTGCGGGCAAGGCGATTGGGGTGGGCCGCGCGGCCACCACGCACACGTGCTGGGCCACGGCTTGGGCTGCTCGCGTGCCACGGGGAGGGGGCGCAGGGCCTCGGCTGGGCCACAGAGCGGGTCGCGCGCCGGGCCATGGGGAGGCCGCGCGCTGGGCCGCGGTGCCACCCACCGAGCTGAGCCGAAGGGAAGGGGGGCTTGGCTAGGTTGTTTTCCTTTTTATTTTCCTTTTTTCTACTATTTTAATTCCAAACCGTTACTAAATGTATGCTCCACCAGATCACTTACCAACACAGAAATAAAATAAATGCCCCTAGTATGATGAACAATCAAGACTTCTTTTAGGATTTGATTAATGCATGACATCAAGACAATTCCTTCTACTACCTTGAAAGAGACAGAACCGAGCGAAAAGGAAAAGGAGAAAATGGTAACACCTGAATTTGGTAGATATTAGAGAATAAAAATTATACCCCCAAATTCAGGGTATTACACTCGGTTGGCTACAACCCCCACTCCCAATCGAATCCTCACGTGGATTCCCTTAACCAAACGCGATCTCTCCTTAACTCCCATCTATAAAACCAAGCCAATCCTGTTCTGCACCCTCTCATCCAGTTTGTGCCGCAAGAAAACCAAGCCATAGCTTTAAACGACATCCGCTGAGAGGAGATCCCCGCTGTTGTAGCTAAACTTCGTCAACCAAGTTTCTCCATCAAAATTGTGTTGCCTTCAAGCTTCATCGTGAGGTATTGAAGCCCCCCCCCCCGACCCTTTTTAGTAGAGTTTTGCTCCTGTTTTAGCCGAGTCCAACGGTCACCGTGGAGGTTTTCCACCACCACGCGTGTTGGCCGTGCTGTAGAACCCTAGAGCTTGAACTGATGCCCTAAACATGCTCTACTTGAGCTTATTTATCATTTAGATCTAGTTCGGTCAAGTTTGGTGAACCCTAGCTAGAGAACCGCGTCTCCGGGCATGGCACCATTGTCAGGTTGCTCCGTGTTGGGGACTTGTTCTCAAATGCTATGAGTTAAGAACAAGGCAACATAAAATGTTAACGGTTAATGCCCTTCGTCCTTCGAAGCATTATTTCCCTTAGGATATAATGATCTTCAGACGAAGGTCATGAAGGACGTACCTTCATCATCATAGTGTATGTTAATGAAAGAATAAGCATATGAAATATAAAAGACAACATGAATAATCATATGACATTATTAATATATCCTCTTTTTGTTATCATGGATAAATAGAAACAATATTGAGTTACATTTGTACCTTTGGCCTGACAGAAAGTAAAAGTCCAAGCATGACGCAAGAGTGAATATAGGTCAGCGTGAACAGTACAGGGGTACTGTTCACCTATTTATAGGCACGGGACGCAGCCCGGTCAGAATTACATTTATGCCCCTGATGACTAGTTACAATCATGACACAAATCATCATGGACTGGTCGGTCTTTTCCTCTTTAAGTCGGTGCAACCCTTCGTCTCAAGGCATGTCGCTATGCCGAAGCTCCCTGCATCGTAGCTTCAGCGTGTACCTTCGCGTTGTGTTTGATTATACGCTGATCTTTCAAAGGTGCGTCTTCTTAAAGGACCTTCAGTGACGAGGCAGGCCCCCAACAGTAACCCTTCGCGGTGCTAGATCGTTTTTCGTAACGAGCTTGATCCATGAAAAATCTTCAAGGCTTCGGAATGCCGAAGGTCCGAAAAACACCTTCCCTGAGCTCATTGCCGAGAAATGATTAAAGTATTTCGGGCGCGAGTGGGCCACCACACAGCGGGGTAGTGGTCCACCGTTCAGCGGGTGCGGGTGACTGTTCGGCGGGTGCTGGCGACTTGGCGATTTACCTTTCCACCTGTAGCACTATATAAACAGACGGGTAGGTGTGAAGTTACCACATCATTCGTTGCCATTGCATTGTTGTGTTGTTGAAAATTTTGACCATAGCCGAAGCTTTTTCACCGCATTCTCGAGCGAACCGTCACTTTGAATTAGCTTCGGCAAAGACGGAGCTTCATCAAAACTGTAAAAAAACATCAGCTTCGTAAAAACTACAAAAAGATCCATCAGATGGCCAGAGTACGCTCGACTGCGAGGGTAACCCGCGAAGGAGAGGAGACTGAAGCCACCGAGATAGCTCCAATTCCAAAGTCATGAGGCAATTGGGGCTAGTTGTGGCAGAGGGAGCCATTGAAGAAGGTGCACCTGCTGCCGAAGCTGAACAAGCTGATGTTGAGGAAGAAAATGTTGATGAAGAAGAAGAAGATTATAGCATTCTGATCCCATCAAAACCCAGCCACTTGGATTTTGAAAAATCTACTGTGTCTGAAACTGATATGCCCATGATGATAAAACTAGGCTACTTTGGAGAAGCTGAGAAAAAGCTTATTCATTTTGCTAGAGAAGAAACCACTACAAACCCGAAGGATGACGAAGTAGTTGTTTTCAAAAGCTTTTTTAGGGCAGGATTGCGATTTCCCTTAAACGAGATGATTGGAGAGGTTTTGGATAATTTTGAGATTTTTCTTCATCAGCTGACTCCTAATGCCATTGTTAGGCTCAGCATATTCATCTGGGCCCTTCGAAGCCAAGGGATGGACCCAAATGCTGAAGCTTTCTACCGAGTGCATGAGCTGCATTACCAAACAAAGTCCAGGGAAGACGGGTTGCATGAAAATTTTGGTTGTCATAACTTCGCGTATCGCAAGGATACGAAGGCTCTGGTCCTCAGCTATCGCACCAAGTGGCCAACTGGCTGGAAGAGCGAGTGATTTTATATCAAGGTCGATGAGAAGAAGAGGGAGAAGCTAAAGACGATGGTCATGAGCCCACTGAGTTTAAGCTTCGGGATGACCAGACCTTTGTGCAACATGAAGCCAGGGTTACCATGCCAGTTAGCCATAGCAGAATTCAGAGTGGTGGCTAAACATATCAGCACCAGGGATCTAGTGCAAGAATACTTGGCGAACAGGGTATCTCCAACATTGAGTGAATGGAGTATGCCGAAGCTGAAGGGAACAAAGAAGAAGGGTGAACTTGTTCGATTGCCCTATCGCTTCAAGTTTGAGAAACAATTCAAAGAGCCTTGCCAAGAGTGGCTAGAGATGATTGAGGCTATGTGCAACGAAATTTTGGGCAATTATACCAAAAAGGAAGATCAATTGATGACTGCAGCCTTCGGCACCCGACCAAAATGAAGGTTGAATCGGGTAATGGACGCTTTAAACTTTGAATACCCTGACTATGAACGACTAAGCAAGGGTGCCGAAGGACCAAAGAGAAAAAGGGTTGTCAGTGTTATGAGCAGACAGGCTGCTAGGATGGTGAAAGAGGACGAAAAAGCTCTGAAAAAGAGAAAATCCAGTCCTGAGCCGAAGGTGGCTACCTCGAAGAAGAGAAAAATTGCAACTCCAGAGCCGAAGATGGCTAAGATAGAGGGGGAAGCTCCTTCGATGCCTTCTGCTGACGAAGTAGAAGAAATTTTAAAGGTAATGACCGAATCCTTACCTATCAAGCTGCTAAGTCCTCTGAGGCCACATCTAACAAAGCTTTTACAGAAGAAGGACGAGCCTTCGGTAGCGAAAAAGGCGGTTGGGCCAAAAAAGCGAAGAATTGTCACTGTTATGCAAGCCATTGAGGAAACTCCACCACCAGCCTCAGCATAAAAAATGACACTAGCTGCCGGAGCTGCTACTTCTGTCGAAGCTGCAACTACCGAAGCTACCAATTTGGAGAGTACATTATCTGCTATTGATAAAGTGCTCTTGGATTTGGCCGTGGAGGAGACTGTCGCGGCTACAGAGGGAGTCCTGGCTGTAGAGGAGACTGTTGCGGTTATAGAAGAAGCCCTAGCCACAGTGCCTGGAAAAGGGAAAGAAATTGCCGAAGATACTTCGGAAGAAAAAAGCTTCAACTTTCAAAATCTAATTGGTCAAGAATTATCCAAGGCCGAGAAGGAGGAGCTGCAGGAGTATGCTATATCCTGTGGATACCAACCAGGAGCCATGCTCTTTGGTGGAATCAACGAAGAAGCCTTAGGATGCATTCGAGACCGCACTAGTGCGAAGGTTATCAGCACTCTATCGAAGAGTGTTGGTTTTCCAAAGCTTGAAGCTGACATCAGCAGCTACCGACGACAGCATATCATCGGTAGTTTATTCTACTCCAACTTTAAGGTAAAGCTTTTTTCTTCAGTTTTTATTATTTTGCGATGAAGCAAAGATTTCTGACGAAGATTATTTTACACAGAGTATGCTGCTAAGCAAAGCCCTGAGAATGCAACAAGACCTCGAAGATAAGAAGAATGAGGTTATAATCGAGGGCTTAGAAAATAAAATCAAAGATCATGAAGCTTCTCTAGAAAGGAAAGACTTCCTTCTTCAGACAATGGAGGGTTCATTGGCTGAATCCCAAGCCGAAGTTGGTAGATTAAATGATGAACTCCTCCGAAGATCGGAAAGCTTCGAGCAAGAAAAGAAGAATTTCGATGCGAAGCTCGAAGCCGAAGTCGAGAAAAGTTCGAATCTGCAAAAATCCTTAAAAGAGCTTCAGAACATATGCTTGAACTTCGGCAACCGGTGCGTGTAGCGGCTGAAACAAGTCTGCCTGGCACCTTCGAACATATTGAGAGCGAAGTTGAGGCACTTGACGAAGTTATAGCTGGGCACGTCGACTTCTATGCCCTGCTGGCTTCTCGCGGCACAGTTGCGGCCCTATTTGTTTCGGCTTCTGGCAGCTTCTGGCCACCAAAAGGTGCTATGGGCTGCCAAACGCTCAGCTTTTCAGCCAGCTTCTATAAAATTCGTTGGGGCAAAAACCATCCAAAATCAACATAAACACATAATCGGTTGAGTCGTTGTAACAGTAGGAATCCGTCACTTTCTAGATCCTGAGCCCTATGAACAACTTTATCTTCCTCCACACGTAATCGTAATGATACTTAGATTCTCCCCACAGCCAGATTCTCCCCACAGCCAGATTTTCAGAAAAGCTGGTCAGAAAAAAGCTGAACCAAACAGGCCGTAGCTTTTATGAAGGCTGGTTGCACGCACGGAAAGATTGTCAACAGACCGAACTTTAGCTTATCACCAGCGGACTTAACTGATATCCCCAGCCTCGCCCGAAGCATTGGAAATATATTTATAAAACAAATTTGGACGAAGGGTGGGCGGGATTTAGCTACTGACGAAGCTCGTAGTCATCTTAAGCCGATATTAAACTTGTACCTGTTGCTTACCTTCTCCTAAGATAACTTTTTTACCTTGTACTGCTTTGTTGTGTATAGGATGACGACGCCGAAGGTTAATAATCCGAAGCTTGACGGAGACTGATGAAGCTGCTGCACAAAGCTCTAGAGACATTTGAATTATCTTTGTAAAAGATATTGTAATTTAGGAATGAAACATTACTCTGTAAATTTGTCCATACCTTGTAATATATTTTTACCTTTTCATCCGTGTGTGAATTGCTTTGATGTGGACGAAACTTATATCTTTTGAGCCGAAGGCAAAAAACACCTTCCCTTCTTTTCGTACACAACGAAGCATATCTTTGCTTCTCTATACTCATCGAAGCCTTGTCATCAAAGCCGAAGCATCTGTCTGTACTCTATGTTATGATGATGATGATCCTACGAATGTCTACATGAATGTGTATGAGTGTAATGAATGATGTGATGTAATGTGCAAATGAATGTCCAAACACACGCTCACGAAGCCACACCCAGACTCTACATCCCCTTAGGAACGTCTTTTGAACTTCTTCGCCTTCTACTTCGGCGGTATAAGTTCTGCATCCCCTTAGGAATGACTTTTGAACTTCTTTTCCTTATATTTTGGCGTTATTTGGCTCTGCATTCCCTTAGGAACGACTTTTGAGCAGAAAACTTACGCTGCGCTCCCTTAGGAACGACTTTTTGTAGCTTCGTCATGCTCTGCATCCCCTTGGGGACGACTTTTGAGCTTCTCTCTGCTTTTCCTCTTTTTTTCTCTGCACTCGATGGTGCATGCTGAGATTTTACATTTTACATCCTTTTGGGGGATTTGGCTCTCATGGAGCTAAATAAGAAAGGAAAAATTACAAGCTATGGCACCATTAAAAACCTTTCTCCCCCTTTGGAAAGGAAAAGGGTTCCATAGAAAAAATGAAAAAAGATTACATCAAATTACACATAATATTGCTGAAGCTCATCCACATTCCAAGATCTAGGTATGTCGTTGCCGTCCATATCCTTCAATCTGTAAGAACCGGGCCTTGATTAAGATACCACCAGAAAAGGTCCTTCCCACTTCAGTTGCAATTTGCCTACTGTGTCTGGATTGGCCACTCTCCGAAGCACCAAATGCCTAGGCTTAATATTTTTCAGCCGAACTTTTCTGTCATGCCATTTTATTGTTTCGGCTTGATATTTGTTGATGTTCTCTATAGCCTGAAGTCTAGTCCCCTCTATAGTATCTTTTGCTACATGATAATCAGCTTCGTCTTCTACCGAAGCTACTGTTCTTATTGATCCTGCTTTAGCTTCTTCTGGAGTTATAGCTTCGTCACCAAATAATAGTTTGAAAGGTGTAAAACCTGTTGATCTTGATACGGTTGTGTTGTGGCTCCACACAACTTTGATCAACTCATTTGGCCACTTTCCTCTGGGCTGATTGAAGATTAGCTTCATTATTCCTGTCATTATAATTCCATTTGCTCTTTCTACCAGTCCATTTGATTCTGGGTGCCTTACTGATGCAAAATGAATCTTTGTGCCAATTTGGTCACAGAAATCTTTGAATGTTTCAGCATTGAACTGTGTTCCATTGTCCACAGTTATAGCCTTCGGCATGCCGAAGCGACAAATAATATTTTGCCAGAAGAATTTTTGGATTGTAACCAAAGTTATTGTAGCCAAAGGCTTTGCTTCAATCCACTTAGAAAAATATTCTACAGCCACCACAACATATTTCAAATTACCTTGCACTGGTGGAAGTGGGCCTAACAGATCTAGGCCCCATCTTTGCAACGGCCAAGTAGGCTGTATCAGTTGTGTGGGAGACGAAGGTCGTTGCTTCTGATCTCTTGCACATTTTTGACAATTCTCGCACTTTTGAACTAACTCTGCTACATCCAAAGCTGCCTTCGGCCAATAAAATCCTTGTCTAAACACTTTTTCCAACAAGGGCCTGGACCCAATGTGAGATCTACAAAGACCTGCATGTATCTGCTTCATTAATTCTATACCTTCAGTTCTGGATAGACACTTGAGGAGTGGAGAACAAACTCCATGCTTATATAATTCCCCTTCTATCATCACATACGGTCTTGTCCTTGCTTCCATCCTCTTATTATAAGCTTCGTCATCCAAAAGACAATTACCTTGGAGAAAAGGTATAATTTCAGTTCTCCAATCTTCACTATGTACAGGAGAAATTGTAAGCACTGCTCTCTCCGTAAGTTCAACCGAAGGTGCTTTTATTGTTTCGAAGAATACTTCCAAAGGTAGAGGGAGCCCCTGTGCCGCTGATTTGGCTAACAGATCTGCATGTTCATTTTCTCCTCTTGGAATATTCTTGACAGAAAAACCTTCGAAAGAATCCTCCAACTTTTGAACTGTATCCAGATATTTTTCGAGCTTCGGATCTCTCGCCTTACTACTTTTGTCTACATGACCAGAAATGACTTGAGAGTCAGTTTTAAGGATGGCCCTTCTTATACCCATTGCCTTTAACTTCCAAAGGCCCAACAGAAGTGCTTCGTATTCAGCAATATTATTTGTACAACTGAAGTCAAGCTTTATTGCATAACATGTTTTGATTTTGGAAGGCGCAACTAGGACCGCAGCTGCTCCTGCGTCGAAGGTTCCCCAAGAACCATCGCAGAATACTGTCCAAGCTTCGGCGTCTTTATTGGTTTCTTCTTCCTAAGCCCCTGGCGTCCAATCAGCAATGAAGTCTGCTAACGCCTGGGACTGAATTGAAGATCTATGTACATAATCAATACTGAACTCGTTAAGCTCCACAACCCATTTTCCAATCCTTTTAGTAGCTTCTCTGTTCCTCATTATGTCCTTCAGAGGCTGTGACGAAGGAACAATTATGTGATATGCTTGAAAATAATGACGAAGCTTCCTGGAGGCCATTAACACAGCATACAACACCTTCTCCAATTCTGTATAATTTTTCTTTGATAAACTTAAAACTTCGGAGACGAAGTATACTAGAGCCTGCATTTTGATTTGGCCATCTAGCTTCTCCTGTACAAGAGCCGCACTAACTGCAGAGTGCAAAGCTACCACATATAAGAGTAATGGAGCCCCTGGCGAAGGTGGAGTTAATGTTGTTAGATCGATCAAGTATTGCTTCAGCTCTTCAAAAGCTTTTTGCTGGGCTGGACCCCATTGAAAGACTTCGGCTGACTTCAGTATTTCAAAGAATGGCAGATTTCTTTCTGCTGATCTGGATATGAATCTGTTTAATGATGCTAGTCTTCCTGCCAGCCGTTGGGCCTCCTTCTTTGTTATTGGCAGCTCCATCCAAAGGATAGCTTCAATCTTGCTCGGGTTGGCTTCAATTCCCTTCGTTGATACCAAACAGCCAAGGAACTTGCCCTTCTTCACCCTAAAAACACACTTTTCTAGATTTAACTTCAGGCCAGCTTGCCTGAAATTGGCAGATGTCTTTTGCAAATCAGCAATGTGATTTTCTTGCTTCGTGCTTTTCACTATGATATCATCAACATAGGTTAGTACATTCCTGCCTATTTGAGAATGAAGGACGTTGGCTGTCATTCTGCTGAAGCTTCCTCCAGCATTCTTGAGCCCCTCAGGCATCCGAAGGTAGCAATAGGTGCCACTGGGAGTTATGAAGCTAGTCTTTGGCTCGTCTTCCTTCTTCATCCAAATTTGATGATAGCCTGAGTAACAATCTAGTAGACTCATGAGCTCTGAAGAAGCTGTTGCATCTACTAGAGAGTCTATTCTTGGCAATGGGAACTCGTCCTTTAGGCATGCCTTGTTGAGATCTATGAAGTCAATACACATTCTTCATTTACCATTGGCCTTCTTTACGATAACAGTGTTGGCTAGCCATTCTGGGTATTTCACCTCTCTAATGACACCGGCGCTGAGAAGTCTCTTTACTTCATTCCGAGCACCTTCAGCTTTGTCTTCAGACATCTTCCGAAGCCTTTGTTTTCTTGGCCTGAAGGATGGATCCACATTGAGTGAATGTTCGATAACATCTCTGTTGACAACACAGAGATCATTGGCTGACCAAGCAAAGACATCTTTGTTGTTGAATAAAAATCTTAGCAGAGTCTTCTCTTGCTCATCAGACAATTGAGACCCCAGCAGTACCCTCTGTTCTGCTATATCTTGACATAGAAGCATAGGCTTCGGCTGATCCGCCGAAGTAGCCTTCTCTCTTTTGTATTTATACTGCGGACAGGCTTCGGCTCCATCTATGTTATGGATTGCTTTTGAATCTGTCCAGTTTCCTTCGGCCCTTCTGATAGCTTCTTGACTCCCATGAACATCAATGGGCCCTTGTTCTGAAGGTATCTTCATGCATAAATATGCTGGATGAAGTATTGCTTCAAAGGCATTAAGTGTCCCTCGGCCAATGATTGCATTATAGGGGTACTCCATGTCAACAATATCAAAGACAACCTACTCGGTCCTTGTGTTGTGGATGAAGCCAAAGGTCACTGGCATTGTATTTTACCAAGTGCGACAATCTGCCTTCCTCTGAAGCCACAAAAGGGTGTGTAGCATCATGAATCTTATCTTCTGGCTCTTGCATCTGTCTGAAGGCCTTAGCAAATATGATATCCGCTGCACTGCCTGTGTCAACCAGAACATTATGGACTAGAAATCCCTTAATGACACAAGATATGACCATAGCATCATTGTGAGGGTAATCTTTAAGTTGAAGGTCCTCCTGGGAGAAGGTGATTGGAATGTGAGACCATTTGGACTTGATGAAGGGTCCCTGCACTCCAACATGCTGCACCCTTCTCTGCGCTTCCTTCCTCTGCTTCTTGTTACCCGGCTCTGAACTTGAACCACCTGTTATCGGGAGCACCAGCTTCGTAGCCGAAGGTGCCACGACTTGGTTGTTGAACGAAGCCATCAGCTCAAAAGTGGAAGTGAGTTCACCGGAGGTGGGCACCAATGTTGGGGACTTGTTCTCAAATGCTATGAGTTAAGAACAAGGCAACACAAAATGTTAAAGGTTAATGCCCTTCGTCCTTCGAAGCATTATTTCCCTTAGGATATAATGATCTTCAGACGAAGGTCATGAAGGACGTACCTTCATCATCGCAGTGTATATTAATGAAAGAATAAGCATATGAAATATAAAAGACAACATGAATAATCATATGACATTATTAATATATCCTCTTTTTATTATCATGGATAAACAGAAACAATATTGAGTTACATTTGTACCTTCGGCCTGACAGAAGGTAAAACTCCAAGCTTGACGCACGAGCGAATACAGGTCAGCGTGAATAGTATGGGGGTACTGTTCACCTATTTATAGGCACGGGACGCAGCCCGGTCAGAATTACATTTATGCCCTTGATGACTAGTTACAATCATGACACAAATCATCATGGACTGGTCGGTCTTTTCCTCTTTAAGTCGGTGCATCCCTTCGTCTCAAGGCATGTTGCTATGCCGAAGCTCCCTGGATCGAAGCTTCGGCGTGTACCTTCACGCTGTGTTTGATTATACGCTGATCTTTCGAAGGTGCTTCTTCTTAAAGGACCTTCGGCAACGAAGCAGGCCCCCAACACTCCAATTGCAAGTAAACATAAGAGGAGGAAGAAGAGTTAAGTTAGATCTAATCTAGGCTATCAAATCGTGATCCAACAATCCACATGGCTCGATACCCCTTCCATCGGCATCTTTATAAAAGGAGCCCTAGCAATTTTCTTAAAGAGCCCCTAGTGTTGTGTAACCAACCCACAGTCCAGATTAGAGTTAGGTTGTGTTTCTTTAGGATTTGAGGGGGTTTCATGCAAAAGTTGCTTTATACAGTCTGTTTAGATTTGTTTTCTGATTTATTTTAATTAATAAAAGTTTGAACTATTTATAGATTTGCCATTAGAGTTTTTTAGCTATATCTTTTATGTTTTAGATCTAATTAGGTCCGCTCAAGTTGTGTTAGATTTATAATTTAGTAATCTATCTATGTAATGTGTTGTTGAATAGTTTTGGTGAAGTTTAATTTGAATTTGATAATTAGACTTTAAACAAATTATTTTTGAATAAGAAATCTTGTTTGATTCATATATATCTTTATCGCTTTAGCTCTATTTTTCATGAACTTTATATTGATGTGGTCATAGGAATACGTAGATTAATAAAATACTTTTAATATGTTTTGCTACTGTTTGGTGTACTGTAATTAATTAACTCTATGTTTGCTTTGTATGTGATTTTCTGGATGATTGTCTGGTGATTCAAATTGAGCTTAGACGGTGAGAATCTTGTTGATATTCTAGTCTACTACGTAGAGGAACCAGGTTCTTAGGATTACTTTGAAGAAGGCAAGTATAACTTTGATCATCCTTGATTCCTATTCATTATGAGCACAAAATTCATTATGCATGTGCCTACCTTGATAACCATAGGTTATCCTAGTCTTGATATCCTTATACCTTGATACCTGTGGGTTTATGCATTGGGTAGCTATTGCTAATGCTATTGGAACCATGATCTTATAAACTTGATTAATGTACTATGCAATAAAGTTCAAAACTTTCTTTTCTAGAAACATAGAAATAAGGAGCTAGAGCATTGAGCTATTCTCTTTATAGTCCTCTAATTTTTCTCCATAAGGACTTATTCATAGGTGAAATATGGGATTTACAATGCTACCGTGGGGACTACATGGCTCTCGTTTTAGTTAAGTATGAGGATACTTTCTTTCATATTGGCTTTCATGACGGAGCTCTTTGCCAAGCCGGTATTAACCCTAGATCTTTGTGTGTACAGCTACAGTATGTGCCACTTAGATAGGATTTAATGCCCCTTGCCACTGAATTTGGATTAACTATTAATATGCTTGGAAGCCCTTTGAAAGACTTCTGAGTGAACCCTGCTAGCCTACCTCGGAGTGGGTTTATAAGGCTAACTACTCTTGTAGTGGGGTGTTAGTTACCTGGGGAGAAAGGGTAAATCACGACCCACGGGTAAAGATGCATAACCTCTGCAGAGTGTTCAAAAATGATATATCAGCCTTACTTAAGGTCACGAGCGGCCTTGGACGTCTTATGGAATAGAGATAATGTTTTTATGAATTGAATTTAAATGTTGCATACTTACTTAATATGTTGTTATTCATTATTCCCGTTTATATGATCATGAGTTGAGAATTGGGTTACTGTTCTAGATGCTACTCCATTGCTATAAAAGGTGACTATATAAAATCTTACCGCAGTTAAACCCATGTCAACTATTTGAGCCTCATGAACCCTTGTTATACTTGTTAAGTATGTTTGTACTTACCATTTACTATTTCATTCTTTTGGATAAAAATCCCAGATGGGTAACAAATGATCAACCTTTTGGAGACTTCGATAACTATTAGGCTTGAAGGTCAACCAGTCTTCGTCCCTGTGCTCTGGAGCTTCCGCTATACTATTAGAGACAAATTATTTTCTGCTGCAATACTTACGTAAAGACTATGTGATATTATTCATTGTAATAATATTAGTGATGATACTATATGATTTGTGAGCTTATATGTGAGACTGATCTATGGGCACATATAAGTTAAATGCATTCAATTTTGTCCTTAAAATTGGGTGTGACAAGTTGGTATCAGAGCCGATGTTGACTGTAGGACGCAAGCCTAGTTAGCATGGTCTCATCTAATAGGGATCTTTACTCACCTTGTTCATGCTTGCTAAGTATACCTTGATAGTCCTAAGCTATATGCTACTCTCAACTTGTTCTAACCATTACCTATTGTTTCTATGCTATCACTAACCCTCTCATGATCCATGTCAAAGTAGTAATGGCATTCCTATAGTTAGTTTTGATCAGTCTAGGTAGTACAATAAGCTATACAAGAAGAAGAATTAGGATAGGTGCCCTATATGTGTTAATACGTTAGGTTCGTGAGTCTTGTGTGCTTGTGAACTTGGTTGTTAAGTTGCTTGTGCTTATGCTTATGTGTGATTTGCTTCTTTGTAATGAGCGTGGAGACTGTGGACATGTCTACCAATCTCTTAGTCATATTTAGGGTAAAGAATAATGAATAAACCTGTTTAAGTTAGTGAATTCTTGTCTTTCCCATAATCTATTTTTCATACCTCTCTGCCTTGATAATTTTGCTTAATTAATTCTAGATGTCCAAAAATAATAAAAAATATGGGTAGACTGTAGACTTCCATAACTTTCCTTTACTGAAACTCCCACCTCAATATCTATCATGGTTTGTGAGAAATAGTTGTCACAAGTTGAAGATTCGTGCATCTGACATTCCGAAGACATCATTTACAACGAGGTATGGATTGTATGAATACACAGTGATGTCCTTTGGTTTGACCAACGCTCCAACCTATTTCATGTACATGATGAACAAAGTGTTTATGGAATACCTGGTTAAGTTTGTGGTGGTTTTATCGATGATATCCTGGTCTATTCTAAGTATGAAAAAACATGCGGAACATCTGAGGATTTTATTGCAGAAACTCTGGGAGCGCAAGTTGTATGCTAAGCAGAGTAAGTGTGAATTCTAGTTGAAGGAAGTATCATTCCTGGGTCATGTTTTCTCCAACAGTGGGATATCCATGGATCCATGCAAAATCTGTGGCAGAATTGTGGAAGAAATTGAAGGAGCTATATATGACCAAGAGTCTTGCTAATAAGCTCTGTCTCAAAGAGCATCTTTATACAATTCGCATGCTGAAGGTACATCTATTCAGTCACATCTCAATGAATTTAATTCTATTTGTGTTGACCTTGAGACTCTGGATGTGAAGATAGATGAAGAAGATAAGGCAATTTTGTTGGTAGTCTCGTTGCCCCCCTCTTTTAAGCATTTTAAGGAAATCATGCTTTATGGAAATCATACTTCACTGAAATTTGAGAATGTTCAGTCAAATTTATTTTTCAAGGAAAATTTTGATGATGATTCTCGTTCTGAGTCTAAGAGTAAAGGTTTTATTATTCGAGGTAGAACTCAACAAGGGGGCGATTCTAATACACCAAAATCAAGGTCTAAGTCAAGAGATCGTAAATCCAAATTTTTTTGTCGTTATTGTAAAGCTGATAATCATGTGATATACCAGTGTCCTAAGTTGAAAAATAAGGAAGGAAGAAAGATAGAAGAAAAAGGAATATGATAAATCATCAACTGAGGCTAGTATTGTTGAAAATAGTGATGATGGAGAAGCTCTTATGATCACTTCTAATGATGAAAAACATGACTTGGGTTCTTGATCTAGTTTGTTCTTTTCACATTTGCTCACATCGGGAGTGGTTTTCTGATTATTCTCAAGTTCATAGTGGTGATGTTATTATTGGTGATGAATCTCCACTTGAAATTTCTGGAATTGGGTCTATTCAGATTAAAGTTCATGACGGCACATTCAAGACCCTTACTAATGTTCGCTATGTTTCTAAGATGAAGAGGAATCTTATTTCTTTGGGCACCTTAGAAGCAATGGGATTTACATTTTATGTTGATAATTGTAATACTCAAAAGTGTAATAAAGAGAATAGAGATAATCTCAATAGTTTGTGGCCTCTACTATTTATTGCATGTGATCAACACTAGTTAAAAGTGGATGAATAGAACAATGAACACATAATTAATCTGTGCATCATGTTGAGTTTTTATTTGATTGTGCATTTGTGCTTAATAAAATAAATGTATCATTAATAGCATATCAATGGATCCATAGAATTCAAAGTCTAAGTTGAAAATAAAACCATGAAAATAGAGGAGAGAAAGGAATATTATTCAATAAATAAAATTATAATTTAATAACTTCATCACAATAGGTATGATCAAAATAAATAATTAGCTAGTGTACAAAGTGCCACAAAGTTTGAATTTGAATTGAAGTTTGAATTTGGAAAGAAGGGAAAAGACAAAAGAAAAGAAAGCAAAAAGAAAAAGGAATGAACCCCTAACTGGGCCTCTGTACCCATTTTGGCCCACCAGAAACTATCACAGCGCCGCCAGAACAGCAGACGACGCCGACATGTGGGCCCTCCAAGTCAGTCGTGCTGGCCATTCTCTCTTCCGCTGCCGTGTGGGGTCCTCACGCCAGGGACTGTGAGCGAGGTCTTGTGCTTCTTCCCCGCGGAAATCGCGCGCGCGCAGTGGAATACCGAGATTCCGGGGAGCTATGGGGGCGGCCAGACTCTCCGAACGGTGCGGTGTTTGACTCGGCGCTATACCCCCCTGCTCTCCATTTATAGCGTCGTTCGTCCTTCTCGCGAAGCCAACCACCGAGCTCTCCTCTGCCGCCGTGCGCGTCAGTGGTCGAATCCGCGATTCACAGCCGTCGGCAGCCCTCAAGGCAAGATCGGAGCTTCACGTGATCAAGCGAAGGCGTTTCGTAGTGGAGGAAGTGTGTGGGAGTTCTTTGCGGTGCTGCAATTTCTCGCCGTCGACCTGCGCTCCGCCGCAGATCCGCCTTCGCCGTGGCCGGATGCTCTCCGCGCCGAGACAACCGGTAAGACCTACTCCAGCGTGCTCGCCATCAATTCCGTATCGCGTAGAAACTCTCAGACTTTGAGATAGTGACCTAGGGCACCGAATTGTTGATCACCGGCGATGTTCCGCCACTGGCCGTTGGCGGCGCCGCCGTCTAACGGTGGGGATTGGGGAGAATCACGTGCGCCGTTAGATCTTGATGGATGGATGAGATTAGAAGGGAGATGCATCGGTTTGGCCTGATCCGTTCCGGATCGTTTGATCATGATCGGACGCTTGCGGATCGATCTAGGCATTTTAAAATCCAAAGCGTCAGTTATTGATCCAGTGGCTCGGGTGAGTTGGCCGGTTTGATCTAATCGTGGCCCTCAGTGTTGCATCCAACGGCTGAGATTGTAGCGTACCTTTTCGCTGTGCGCGTTTTACAGAAGAGTCCTCGTCCTTTGTATAAATAAACCCGCAGTCCAACCAGTTGTTCCCTATGCCTTAGAAATCTTACTCTGAGACCCCTGTAGTTTGCAGAAATTGAGGCCCAGTCCAGTGGCGTGATAAAATGAATAAATGAATTGGAAAATAGGTTTTTATTATATAAATGAGTGCTAGAACTTCAATAAATCATAGAAAATCCATTTTTAGTCCAAATTAATCCATTCCACTTTCTAAATTTTTGTAATTTAATTCTCTATCACTTAGAGTCTCTGTTTTGTCATGAAAACAGTAATAAAAATAATTTCTCACTTAATCCTATTTTAAGCACATAAAACATTTAGAAATTCATATCTAAAAATCGATAACTCCAAAAATTATGATTTCTGTTCCTAGGATTTTATTTTAATGCTTAGATTATTACTGTGTATTTTGTTTACATGTTTGGTGTGATGTTAATTTTCTCTATATACTGTGCTTTCTTGTATTGTGGCGAGTAGAAGAACATGTGACTGAGGATACTGGTGAGCAGTAGGTTGAAGTAGCTGAGCAGGAGCTCATTGAAGGCAAGTTGTGCCCTTGACCACTTTTTACCCAATAATGTTCTTTAATATCACTTATTCATGCATAGGTTAATTTTGATGGGACCCAATAGGTCATCCTAGATTGTTTATCTCATTACCTTGTTTACCCCTGAATCACTTGGGTAGTTTGCTATTGCTTTACATGGTTTTGGGATAATCATTCATTTTATCTATGTTCCAATTCTTTTGTTATTCTATTTATGTTCATGTCGAGATCATTAATGTTAATTGGAACATAGAGCTTAACTAGGGAAACACGTGCCACCACAAGGGTTTAATGGGACGCCCTTGGCTGAGTAATTAGGAAAGATAGTGGAAGACTACCTTACCCGAAAGGGGCAAGGGCAGTAGGGGAGTTGCATGCAAGGAGGTTCTCGGGTTGATTTAGCTGCGATGACGGTCAGACGGGGGATTCTTGCAAGTGCTCTTCCCATAAACTGTAGAGGGTTTTCGGAAGCTAGTGGAACTTTGTAAAGGCCTCGTAGTGTTGCCCTGCCACGCTTCCTAGGTAGAGGTGTATGGGAGTCGCGACTCCTTGGTAGATGGGTAACATGACTTGTGGGTAAAGGGTACAACCTCTGCAGAGTGTAAAACTGGTATACTAGCCGAGCTCACGGTCATGAGCAGCTCAGGACTCTCTGATGTTTAAATTATGGAACTTAAATTCAATTTGGTCATTTGCATTGCATGGGTTTATTATTAATTTTGTTCTATTACTTCACTTAAGGTTTGGTATTTACTTACACATAGTAACTGCTAATAAAATTTTGACCAACTACTTAAAAGCAATGCTCAGCTTTAACCCCTGTCATTGATTAGCCTTACACTTCACATGATCTCCCACCTTTGTGAGTTCATGTCCACTGGTTCCCCACAACTTGTTGAGCTATGATCATGTGTGAGCTCACCCTTGCTGTCTCACCCCCCCCCCACAGGAGAAGAGCAGGTGGTTCAGGAGGAGCCACAAGGCGAGGAGTATGATCTGATCTAGGTGGCATTTCTCAGTTGACATTGGCGCCAACGATCCTTAGTTCGTTTTATTTTTGTTCTTTTATTTTGTAATAAGTCTTCCGCTATGTAATAAATACTCTAATTATTGTGACATTTATCTCTATACACTCTGTTATTATATATGTTGTCTTCTTGGCGCATGTATGAGATGCACCTGGCTTTGTTCCCTAAATCCGGGTGTGACAGAAGTGGTATCAGAGGAAATGTTGACTGTAGGACGAAACCTAGATAGAAATGGACAAACCCTTCACTACTTACCTTATTCTGATTCATTCTATACTTATCTCATCTGATCTTGTCTCACCTTTTGCTATTCTACTCTGATTACTCTTATCCCTTCTACTCTAAGACAAGATGGATTTCACACCTTGGAATCCTACAACTATGATCTTTTTAAGAGATAGGGAACCTAAGACAAAAATTTAAAACTATTTTCTTTATTTAAAAATGATTGGTTGATTGTGCTGATGCTAAATGCCTGATTTGCTTCTTTGATTGATTGAATTATTATAGATGGACATTTTAGCATGTACCAACATAAGGTAATGAATTAGCTATGGTAGGTAAAATATTAATCTGCTTAGCTAATAAAATCCCCCAAAGTAACCTGATATGTAAATACCTGCCTTGTCTACTATTCTCTTACCATATGTATCTAACTCAGATGGTCAATACCAGGCAGGGTGGTGGAATTGATTTGCCTCCTAATCAACACACTCGATGGATATATAGACAACCCCAGCCACTGCCTGCAGAGATGAATCCTCCTAATCCTCCACCAGGCGGAGTTGACCCACTGATTGCAGCTCAGATGGGGGTGATGCAACAAATGGCGGACACTATGGCGGATATGCGTGCTCAGATGCAGCAAGAACGCCAGGAGATGCGCCAAGAAAGAGAAGAGATACGCCAGGAGTTGCGCCAGGAGCGAGAGGAGATACGCCAGGAAAGGAGGGCGCAACAGCAGCTGCAACAGCAAATGCAACAACAACAGCAGCAACAGCAACAAGTACCACTGCCTCCACCACCACCACCAGTTCCACCCCGAGATAAGCATAGGGAGTTCATGAGTCATAAGCCACCTACATTTGCAAGCTCTCCTGATCCACTGGACGCGGATGATTGGCTGAAATCTGTGGAAAAGATGCTGAATATTGCACAATGCACTGACCGGGAGAAGGTTCTATATGCTTCTGGACGTCTGACAGGTTCTGCTGCTGACTGGTGGGATTCATATACTGCTACCCACGATGCCACTGATACTATCACTTGGGCAGAGTTTAGCACACAGTTCTGGAATTATCATATACCTGCTGGATTAATGAAGATTAAGAAGAAGGAATTTCTGTCGCTGAAGCAAGGAAGCATGTCAGTTAGTGAGTATCGCGATAAGTTCATTCAGCTCTCCAGATATGCTCCAGATGAAGTTGCTGAGGATGAGAGGAAGCAAGAGAATTTCATTGAAGGACTTAATGGACCCCTGCAATATGCTCTGGTAGCACATACGTTCCCGTCATTTCAGAGGTTGCTCGATAAGGCCCTAGCTATTGAACACAAGCATGTTCAGCTGGGAGATTTGAAGAGAAAGGCTATATCCCAAGGACAAGGAAGCAGCAGTGTTCGTCCTCGCTACAGTTCACCCAAGGGTACACCCGTTCGCACTGGCGGAGGCCAGCGCCCAGTTCAGCAATCACCCCTGAGGACTCCACCTCCTCAACAGGGTACCCCTACTGGCACCCCGACGAAGTTCTCAGGACAGAGTCCAGGCACTACGTGTTTCAAGTGTGGGAAGACTAGACACTATGCAAATGTCTGCCCACAGAGGATTGCTACTACTCCAGTTCAGAATAGGCAGCAAACTCCAGGATCTGGCAAGGGATATTCTATTGCTAAGGTTAATCAAGTCAGCGTTGATGCTACTCCGGATGGTGCTGACATCGTACTTGGTATGTTTTATGTTAATGCAATTCCTGCAACCATCTTATTTGACTCTGGTGCTACACATTCATTTATGTCTGCTAGATATGCCAACACAAATGAAATACCACTGCTAAAAATGAGAAAACCCATGATAGTAATTACACCTAAAGGGCCTGTTGAGGCGAATCAAATGACACGTAGATTGACATTGACCATTATGGGTAGAGAATTTGGAGCTACTGCTATAATATTAGAGGCAAGCAGTATAGATCTGATTCTTGGTATGTCATGGTTAAGAAAGGCAAAGGCCGTTATAGCATGTGGTAGAGGTACCGTAGAACTCACTACCACTAAAGGAGAAAGGTTTCAAGTTAATATTGCAGTAACCACCACATCTAAACGTGCAATGTTCTTTATACCTGAGGAGTTTGTTGGTGACAACATCCGTGTGGTTAGAGATTTTCCGGATGTCTTTCCAGAGGAGTTACCAGGGATGCCACTTGATAGAGAAGTTGAGTTTGTTATTGATCTCTTACCTGGAACTGCCCCTATTTCTAAACGGCCATACAGGATGTCTATAGAAGAGTTAAAGGAGCTTAAGAAACAGTTAACTGAGTTACAAGAGGCTGGGTACATTCGTCTGAGTTCCTCACCTTGGGGAGCACCGGTTCTGTTTGTACAGAAGAAGGATGGATCACAAAGAATGTGTGTGGATTACAGATCTCTCAACGATGTTACTGTGAAGAACAAGTATCTGTTACCCCGCATTGAGGACCTATTTGATCAGATGAGAGGTGCTAGAGTATTCTCGAAGATTGATCTCCGATCAGGTTACCATCAGATGAGGATTAGACCATCGGATATTCCCAAGACGGCTTTCTCGACTCGATATGGATTATATGAGTTTGCTGTTATGTCGTTTGGATTAACCAATGCACCAGCTTATTTTATGAATTTGATGAACAAGGTGTTTATGGAGTATTTGGACAGATTCGTCGTGGTATTCATCGATGATATCCTTATTTGTTCTCAGAGTGATAGCGATCATGAGGAACATCTGAGATTGGTGCTACAGAAGCTACGAGATAACCAACTATATGCCAAGTTCAGCAAGTGCGAGTTTTGGATTGGCGAGGTGCCATTTCTTGGTCATATTATTTCTAATGGAGGAATATCAGTGGATCTTGCTAAGGTTAAGGAGATAATGGAGTGGAGAGTACCCACTACAGTTACTGATATTCGGAGTTTCTTGGGATTAGCAGGATATTATCGAAGATTTATTGACGGATTTTCTAAGATCTCTAAACCCATGACTTCGCTTTTGGAGAAACGAAGAGAATTTAAGTGGGACGAGAAGTGTCAAGATAGTTTTGATCAATTGAAGAAGAGATTGATGTCGCCACCTGTATTGGTTATGCCAGACCTACAAAAAGGATTTGATATCTATTGTGATGCATGTGGCCAAGGCTTAGGATGTGTGCTTGTTGGAACTTGCTCTTGACAGCAAGGGGACCCAACACAAGTGAATGGTGATGGCAACAGGGCACTCGCGCGTGATGGCAAAAGCTCTGTTAATCTGGCCTCTCACGGGCACTGTGCGGGGGTATTTATAGGTATCCGAGTGCACGGCGCCTTGCGTTAAGGACGCATGTGCCCTTAGGTACCTAGTTTATCCCCAGAATATTCCCATAAAGCGGGGTTACAAGCTGTAATTACATGTATGCCTTTACAAATTAGGCCCGTAACACAAACGCGGCCACGCAGGGCCCGTTACAATGGGCCAGATCTCATGTGGGCCTCAGAGCAGAACGAGGCCGCGTCGCGGGGAGGCGTCGCCGCAGGCCTTCGTCTGGTGCCGAATCGAGCGAAGGGTCTCCGCATTGTCTCTGGTGCCGATGAAGCGAAGGGTGTCCCTGCCCGCTTTGTCTGTCAGGGCAGGGGCTAAGCGGTGGAGACTTCAGGCGAAGGGTGGCGTTTCTGCCTTCGCTCCAACATTTGCCCTCCGAGGGACCAGTTCGACAAAGTCACCTGGTGCCGAAGACGTCGCTAGATGGCGGAGACGCTGCCCTCGCTCGAAGTGGTTCCGCTGGGGTTTTTGATGTGACCGTTGATGGACGTCGTACTGTTGGATTGCGGGTTTTCCGAAGCGTCGCGCCCTGTGGGATTGCGGGTTTCCCAAGGAGCCGCGCCCTGCCTATAAAAGGGGGCGGGGGTCGGCGCTGTTTGCACTTTGCCTTCCGCGCTCCGTGAAAACCCTAGCCGCCCGCCGTCTTTCTGCTCCTCTTCCTCTACTGCTCCCTTTGCTCGTCGGAGATCTGGCTCGAGTGAAGCAGACCGCCCGCCGCCGCCGACGGTACGTAGCAATGCCATCCTCTTCTTCTTCCGCCGACGCCACGCCGCCGGCCGCCGCCTCGTCTGAGGAGACGTTGAGTAGCGTGATGGTGGAGGAGCTGCGCGCCGGCGACTCTGTTGATTTTGGTGTGTCACGGATGACGTCGGCCCGTGTTGAAGATATGCAGCGCTTGGGCTACTTTGGCGGCGGAGTCGCTCGTGCTCCGGGGACGGAGGAGGTCCCCGAGCCGGAGGGTGAGTTGGTTGTTTTCGAGGCGTTCTTCGTCGCCGGTCTCCGCTTGCCTGCACACCGGTTTGTTGGCGAAGTCCTGCGTAGATTCAACGTTCAAATACATCAGCTGACACCGAACGCCGTGGTGGCGCTGGCGAAGTATGTCTGGGCGACGACTTCGTACGGCGGACAGCCGTCGGTTGAAGTTTTTGCGAAGAATTATTGCTTGCATTGGCAGAAGAGGGTGGTTGAGGACGGAGTTGCCCAGTTCGGGTCGTGCACATTCACGCCGAAGACCGGCAAGACCACAATGCCAGTAGTGGAGTTGGTTCTGTGCGCCCGCAACAAGTGGGGCAATTGGAATGAATTTTGGTTCTACGTTGCTGAGGCTACTGTCGAAGGCCATGAAGGACTTCCCGTTTCTGAGATGTGCTCTCACTATTACTCTGCGTATCCGCCTTTTGAAGTGGCAGAAGAGGATGCAGACGAAGGGGCCCTTCGGTGCGCCGCCGGCCAGAGCAGCGGTCGTGATTTAGTTGAAGAGTTCATGGCGTACGGGGTCTGGCCCTTGGCGCACGGCTGGGCGCTGGGCGAAGTGTGCCCTCGCCAGATGCCTTTTCACGGAGGAAGGGTGGTGCGAAGTCCTGCCTTTGCACTGAATTTGCGAAACCGTGACCCGGCCGCCTTTGTGCGTGATGCGGAGGACATGGCGGTGCGGCTCGTGGGGCGGTACGTGGCGAGGACGGAAGGCCAGCGCAGCTTTGATATTCGCGGGTCAAATGAACGTTTGAACAGGGTCTTCGAATTAAATCAGTTGCCGTACGACGGCTACCCTGGTCAAGACGAAGCGGACCGCCGTGGGAAGAAACCGGCGGTGGAGACTGGAGGCGACCCTGCGCTGGCGGCCGCCCCCTCCTCAAAAAAGAGAAAATTAGGTACTTCGATGGGAGGAATTGGGGTGTCTGATAGTTTTGCTAGAGAGTTAATGAGGACGTGTGCGGCCCCGGGGGAGAGGATGTCTTCGCCCGAGCTCCGGGAGTCTTCGGCTCGGATGCTGAGGGTTACCGGGGGCTGCTGGCCTAGAAATGTTCCTGTCCCCTGCGCGGCTGAGGAAGACTGTTTTACGTCTCGTATGGTTCGTCAGTGGAGAGTTTTTCCTTACGGGCGAAATATCGGTGCTGTTGTGTGGGCAGTGATGGACAAGGATCGCCAAGGGGCAGCGCAAAAACGCCAGGCGACCGTCAGGATTCACGAAGCCCGGCCGAAAAGGCAGCGGGGAGCGGCGAAGGCTGCGGCCTCCAGCGGAGGCAAGCCGCCGCTGGCGGCGAAGGCGGGCGCCTCTGCACCTAGCAAGGCGCCGGAGACGACGGCGGGCGCCGGGGTCTCCAAACTGACGAAGGTGGTGCCGCCGGCCAGCGGAGTGGCGGAGGCTGCAAAGGCGGCCAGAACGTTGCCGCCGCCGGGCAAACGCGTTGCCGACTTCGGCACCGATATCAGTGTGGACGATTATCTTGGGGGTAAGTCACCCGGCCGCCTTTTTTTTTTACACTCGTTGATGCGTTGCAGGGTCGGACGAAGGCCGGCTTGCTATGGTTGTGCCTGCCGCGGCAATTGCGACGGCTACGCTGTCGTCGAAGGCGAGGGACGGGACCCCTAGCGCCGGAGGCGAGGTGTCGGCCCTCGCGTTGGTCAGGGACGAGGCTGGCGCGGCGACCCGCCGGCTGAAAGGAGTGACGGAGGCGCTGAGTCAGGCGACGGAGGCACTGAGTCAGGTCCGCCGCGCCATTATGTATATATATATATATGTATATATATATATATATATTTTTCACGGCCATGGCCTTACGTGTGCTCTGCAGGTGGCTGACTTCACCAGCCGTACTGCGTCGGGGGCACTTACGGCAGCTTTGTCTGCCGAAGTCGAGAGACTTCGGACGCAACATGCTGACGCTGTCCGTGAGAAGTCGGCCTCCGACAGCAAGTGTCGTAAACTGGCGGACAAGGTGGCCGCCCTGGAGAAGGAAAAGGCTGACCTCCGGCGCCAGCTGGCGGGGGAGAGGAAGGAGGCCAACGAGGCCATTGCCAAGGAGCAGGCCGCGCAGGCGGAGGCTAGGCTGGCACGGGCGGAAGCCAATCTTGCCAAGGACCTTGCCGAAGACCTGCGGGGGCGGCTCACCGCTCTAGAGAGCCGCGCGAAGGGGGCCGAAGCCGCGGTGCGAACGGAGGCCGAACGGACGCGCACACAGCTTATGGCCACATATCGCGAGCTGGGTGCGCGGACCGGTGACTTCGTGGTGCCGGAGCGAGAGGCCGGGCTTCGCTGTTTGGAATGGGTGCAAGAGGAGCTGCAGGAGCTCCCCACTGTCTTGGGGGGATTAATGTCGTTCGCCTCCCTGGTCACCTGCGAGGGGGCGATGAACGCACTCTCTCGCGAAGGGTGCCGGCACTATGAGGCCTTCGACCAGGCAGATGAAGATTTTGGGCGAGATATCTATAAGGTCGAAGACCCCGTGGTGAAGGAGTCCGCCGGTGCCCTCTATGACCGGATGTGGGGTCTGTATGGTGGTGATGTGGTCAGGGAGCGGGCCGAGGCTGCGAGAGCTCAGGTAACGTTGTCGTTTGCTCGGCGTTTGCTGGATGTGGTATGTGCGTGTGTTTGCTGATTTTTTGTATGTTTTGTTTTAGGCGGAGCGAGGCGAACGGGTGGACGACTTCGGAGCACTGAACAGCGCCCTGCCAGACCCGGAGCCGACCCCGGATACCGCAGAAGACGCACCAGGCGCCCCCACACCTGCTGCGACAGTTGAAGGCCTGCCCCTGAAGGTGGCCGAAGGCGCTCCTGATGCCCTCGCAGCAGCTGCGCCGACCGTCGAAGATCCGGCGGCGGAGGCGGTGGAAACAATGGCTGAAGTGGCGGCGGAGACAACGGCGGAGGCACCCGCAGCGTCAGGGCCCTCGCAGGTGGCGTAGTGGTTGTTTAGGGTTAGGGAATTTTGGATGTTCTACTGAATTTTGGTTGCTGCGCAGGTTCAAGATTTTGGGCCTGCGCACGCAACCACTGCTACTGAGTTTTTGGCGGCTTCGACCGCGGAAGGTGGTAATGAATATAGTGGGTCTGCATCTGAGTTTTTTGACTTTGCTGACTCCGGGAGCTCGGTTGAGTGGACTGAGGAGTCGTCGGAGGAGAATTTGGATTATTTTGCGGCCTTGGACGTGGCTGCGGCGGAGGCTTCGCCACACGCCGCGGACGCGTCGGACGTGCCAGGCCCTAGCGCCGGGCGCCGTCGACGAAGGGCGGTTGCAAAACGTAGGGTTAGCGCGGAGGAGCGGGCTCTGCTTCGTGTGAGTGGGGCTGGTCGGCAGGAACTGTTGTCTCTGCCGACCGCCGAGAGTGTAGGTGAAGGGGAACTGCGAAGGCTTTTTGTGGGTGAGGAGCTCAGGATAATGTTATTTAATTATAGGGAGATGGGAATTATTCCTAAGGTTGAGCCGATGTAGAGTGTGGTGCCCTCGCTTGTGTATGTAGAGGCTTGTATGGTGGAATTGTGTGCCCTCGCGTGCATGTGTGTGTGCGAAGGCGTTTTGTACTCACTGATTTGTTTGGCTGCGCTGTGCTTGCTTGATTATAGTTGGTCTTGGCGTGAATGGTTTGATGTTGTCGTTTCAGCCGTTGTTGTGCTAGTCCAGGTGTACCCTTAAGTGTCTTCTGCATAGATAATCTTCGGTTTTTTTCCGCACTTGTTGTGCTAATCCGGCTGCACCCTTAGGCGACTTCTGCGCGGATAGTCTTCGCGATAGACTTAGATTTTTTCCGCACTTGTTGTGCTAATCCGGCTGCACCCTTAGGCGACTTCTGCGCGGATAGTCTTCGCGATAGACTTAGATTTTTTCCGCACTTGTTGTGCTAATCCGGCTGCACCCTTAGGCGACTTCTGCGCGGATAGTCTTCGCGATAGACTTAGATTTTTTTTTCCGCACTTGTTGTGCTAATCCGGCTGCACCCTTAGGCGACTTCTGCGCGGATAGTCTTCGCGATAGACTTAGATTTTTTCCGCACTTGTTGTGCTGATCCGGCTGCACCCTTAGGCGACTTCTGCGCGGATAGTCTTCGCGATAGACTTAGATTTTTTTCCGCACTTATTGTGCTAATCCGGCTGCACCCTTAGGCGACTTCTGCGCGGATTTGTCGCACGCGAGGGTAGCTAGCGCTTAGCCTCGCGGTGACCTCGTGGTGGTCGAATGTCGAAGACCGTCATCGCGGTCTTTTTCGACGCATGTCTTTTTGCGGGGGATTTTTTACGCGTATATTACATGGCTCCGCCTCGTTAAAAACCTCACCCCCCGGGAGGAAAAGAGTGCGGGCCGGTGCAAGATTGTTTTTGCGAATTACAAGGGCGAAGACAGCCCTGAGGAATCAAACAAAAAATTTGCGGAGGTTGTCAATGTTCCAGGAATGCTCCAGGTCCTCGCCGGTTGGCGTTGTGAGCCTGTAAGCGCTGGGGGAAGCTTTTGTCTTGACGATGAAAGGGCCCTCCCACCTGGGCTCCAGCTTGCCCTTGGACTCCATCCGAGCTGTCCGAATGAGTACGAGGTCCCCCTCGCTGAACTCCCTCGGGGTGACTGATTGGTCGCGCCATGCTTTGGTCTGGGCCTGATACTTGTTCAGGGCCTGTAGGGCGAAGACACGGTCTCCGTCGATGAGATCCTTTGAAGTTGGCTCGTCCACATCTGGGACGGCTGACGGGACTGTTCGCGGGGACCCGTGCTTGATTTCCTGCGGAGTCATGGCCTCCGATCCGTATAAAAGACGGAAGGGAGTAAACCCGGTCGCCCTGCACTCAGTCGTGTTTAGTGCCCAGACTGCCTCAGGTAAGAAATCGCTCCATCTGCCCTTTTTTTCATCGAGGAGCATTTTTTTGATAGCTGTGAAGATTTTCCCGTTGGCGCGCTCCACGAGCCCGTTGGACTGCGGATGATAGACTGAGGCGAAGGCAAGCTTGGTGCCAATGGAGAAACAAAAATCCTTGAAGTCTTGGTTATCAAACTGCTTGCCGTTGTCGACTGTTAATTCGGACGGTACTCCGAAGCGGCAAACGATGTTCTGCCAGAAGAATTTTTGGGCAGTCTTTGACGTTATTGTGGAGACAGCCCGCGCCTCGATCCATTTGGTGAAGTACTCGACCGCGACGAAGGCGAACTTAAGGTTCCCCTGAGCGGTGGGCAGGGGTCCAACAATGTCGAGACCCCAGCGCTGGAGAGGCCATGTGTGGGCGATCAGCTTTGTATACTGCGAAGGGCCGCCTGACCGAGGAGAGAACTTCTGGCAGGCTTCGCAGGATCGTGTGACCCGATTCGCGGCGCAAATCATTGCGGGCCAGTAAAAACCCTGGCGGATCACCTTAGCAGCTAGGGCCCTTGGCCCCGCGTGCGAGCCGCACGTGCCACTGTGGACTTCACGTAGGACCTGCATGCCTTCGGCCTCGGTGACGCACTTAAGCATTGGTTGGCTGACCCCTTTTTTGTAGAGTTGGCCTTCAATCAGAGCGAAGTCCCGGCTTCGATGTCTGAGGCGCTTGGCCTCACTGATGTCGGCTGGGTGATAATACCCCTGCAGGAATAGGGTAATGGGTGCTCGCCAGTCTTCGGTCATGATGAGGTTGACTGTACGGTGACCCTCGCTGTCATTGGTTATTTGGAGCCCTTCGGGGCTCCGGACTGCTGGCGTGCCGATGACGTGGAAGAACACGTCTGAGGGCAGAGTTTCGCCCCTGGCCGCGGCCTTGGCCAATGCGTCGGCCTCCTCATTCTTGGCCCGGTCCACATGCTGCACGGTGAACCCCATGAACTGCCTCTCGAGACTTCGGATGGCCGCGAGGTACTGCATGAGTGCGGGGTCCTTGGCTGCATAGTCTTTCTCGACCTGGCCGGCAACTACCTTGGAGTCTGTTTTGATGATGCAAGTGGTGACTCCGAGGGCCCTCAGCTTGCGGAGGCCGAGGATGACTGCTTCGTATTCTGCTATATTATTTGTGCATCTGTCGGATGCCAGATTGAAGCTGAGTCGTGCTGCATATCTGTGCTTGACCCCGACTGGTGAGGTTATGATTGCAGCGACGCCTGCCCCCGCATGGCACCATGCGCCGTCGCAATGGATCGTCCAGACCTTCTCTGTGGTCGGGTCCGGCTGTGTTACTGGCCCGGTCCAGTCGACGACGAAGTCTGCCAGGACTTGCGATTTGATGGCTGTCCTGGGCTCGAAGCTGATGTGGTAGCCGGAGAGTTCGGCTGCCCACTTGGCGATCCTCACCGATGCCTCCGGGTTTCTAAACAGTTCGCCGAGCCCCCTGTCTGAGGTGACGCGGACCTTGAAGGCTTCAAAGTAATGGCGCAGCTTGCGCGAGGACATAACGACTGCGTAGGCGATCTTCTCCAGCTCTGTCATGTTGCATTTGGACGGTGTCAGGACCTCGGAGACGTAATAAACAGGGCACTGTCTAACAGCGCCTTCGACTGTCTGCTCCTGCACTAGTGCCGCGCTGACCGCGTGCGGTGAAGCCGCGACATAGAGCAATAAGGGGAGCGAGGAGTCGGGGCTCGTGAGGGTGGCCAGCTCCGTTAAGTACTGTTTTAATGAGGCGAAGGCCGCTGCTTGCTCCGGCCCCCAGGCGAAGTCTTTTGCGCCGCGGAGAGTTTTGAGGAAAGGAAGACTTCGCTCGGCCGACCTGGAAATGAATCTGTTGAGAGCGGCCAATCTGCCTGTCAGACGCTGGACATCCCTGGTGGACTGCGGAGGCGACATGTCGATGATGGCCTGGATCTTGGTTGGGTTGGCCTCGATGCCGCGGTGCGACACCAGATAGCCCAATATCTTGCCCTGGCGAACACCGAAAACGCACTTTTCCGGGTTTAAGCGGAGTCGTGCATCTCGCATGTTTGCGAATGTCTCGGCCAGGTCGGCGAGGTGGTCCTCCTTATTTTTGCTGGCGACGACGATGTCGTCCACATATGTAAATATATTCCTGCCGACCTGCCCCTCGAGTACTGTTTTGGTGAGTCTGGAGAAGGTGGACCCGGCATTCTTGAGACCCTCCGGCATTCTGATGAAGCAATAAGTGCCGAAGGGTGTTATAAAACTGGTGCTAGCCTTGTCTTCCGCCTTCATGTATATCTGGTGATAGCCGGAGAAGCAATCGAGGAGGGACATGACCTCGCATCCGGCCGCGCTATCGACTATTTTGTCGATCCGCGGCAACGGGAAATTGTCTTTTGGGCAGGCCTTATTGAGACTGGTGAAGTCTATGCACATCCGCCATTTCCCGCTTTTTTTCTGCACCATTACAACATTGGAGAGCCATGTGGGGTAAGCCACTGGCTCAATGAATTTAGCCTCTAGGAGGCGGTGCACCTCCGCCTTGGCGGCCTCTGTCTTTTCATCGGACATTTTGCGAAGCTTTTGCTTTCTTGGTCGCACCGAGGGGTCGATTCCCAAACTGTGCTCGATGATGGATCGGCTGACTCCGACCAGGTCGAGGGCGGACCAGGCGAAGACATCTTTATTCTTGGCCAGGCAGCAGAGGAGCTTCTCTTCTTCATGCGAAGTAAGGTCTTCGCTGATAGTGACTGTCTGCTTGGGCGTGGCCTGATCGAGGGGGACAGTCTTGGTCCCATCCTGACTCTGCAACTGAGCCTTGTCGTGCTGCTTGTCAGTTGGGCTGGCGGGCGCAGGGACCTCGCACTGTGTCGTGAGACAGTGCACGTTCCTCTGACCAGGCACGAAGTCCCGCTCTATGTTGCGCGCTGTTTGCTGGTTACCGCGGACTGTAATTACGCCTAGCGGGCCTGGTATCTTCATGCACAAATACAGTCCGTGGATGGCAGCTTCAAACTTATTGATGGAGCCCCGACCCATGATGGCATTGTATGGATATACCATATCCACAATGTCAAAAGTCACTTGCTCACTTCGGGCATTGGGTGCTACACCGAAGGAGAGGGGCAACTCTATTTTGCCGACGGGGAAGGTGCCTTTGCCGCCGAAGCCATACAACGGGTTGTCCGAAGGCTTTAGCAGGCTGTGGCTGATGCCCATGCGATCGAAGGCGTGGAGGAAGATGATGTCCGCCTGGCTGCCGTTGTCGACGAGGACCTTGTGTAAGTCCTAGCCCGCCACGCTGCAATTGATAACCATGGCATCGCAGTGGGGGGCGCTGCGCAAGTCGACGTCCCGTGCGTCGAAGGTGAGCGGTATGTGGGACCACTTTGTCTGCACAACTGGGCCCGTGACGGCGACGTGGTTTATGCTGCGGTAGTGGTCCCGCTTCTGCCGCTTGGTGTCGAAGTCGGTGCTGGACCCCCCAGTTATCATATGAATGACTCCGCGATAAGGTTGATCGGCGAAGTCTTCCTGCTTTGGGGCGTGGGGGATGTTCTGTTGTTGCTGGTGTGGTGGTGGAGGCGGAGGATGTACGATTTGTACTTCCTGATGATGTTGGTAAGCGTGGTGCGGTGGATGCGGGGCGGGAGCGTGGATATATGGTGGAGGGGGTGGCTGGTAATTATGCGCGACAATTCTGGGGTTGTCGGCTGGCTGCGCCCTCGCCATTCTGTCTCTGGTGGCCTTCACTTTGGGGCAGTCTTTGGTTTGATGGGCGCAGTCTTCGCCATGGAAAAGGCAGTAAAATCGGCGCGGTGGAGGGGGTGGCTGCGCACGCCCTCGGCCCCTGCCGCGAGTTCCACTTCCGCGGCCCTGGGGGGGATATTCCTGGCGGCGAAGGGGGTCAGCGGCCGGCTGCTGGTTGGCGATGTTGTGGACTTGATGCTGACCGCGGCCATCTCGACCGGAGTCTGGTTGCGGAGTCCTTGTCCACGTGCGGCTGGACTGTGGAGCATCTTTTGGCTTCCGCTGGGACTCGATCTTGCGCTGATGGAGCTCCTCGGATCTGGCGTACTTTTCAAACAGCTGGTATAACTCTTGGAGGTTCTTCGGCGGATCTCTGATGCAATGGCTGTAAAGGACGCCAGCGCGAAGACCACTGATAGCATAGTGGATGGCGATCTGGTCATCGACTGAGGGTAGCTGTGACTTGAGTGTCAGGAATTTGCGGTAATATTCCCTCAGGGTCTCCTTCTCTAGCTGCTTGCAGAGCGAGAGCTCGGCCAGGGCGTCGGTGTCCGGGCGGTACCCTTGGAAGTTGAGGAGGAACTTGTCCCGGAGACTTCTCCAGGAATCGATGGACAGCGGAGGCAACCTGGTGAACCAGGTGAGCACGGGGCCCTCGAGGGCGATGATGAAGGACTTCGCCATTGTGGCGTCGTCCCCCCCGGACGATGCGACGGCGACCTGGTAACTCATTATGTATTGAGCCGGGTCGGTGCTGCCGTTGTACTTGGGGTAGGTCCCAGCCCGGAAGTTAGCTGGCCACGGCGTCACTTGCAGGTGAGGCGCCAGGGGGCTTCGCTCATCGAGATAGTTGACCCCTTGGAATGGCGCGGCGTGCGGGAAAGTGAAGTCGCGCTGGGGGAAACGCGGGTCCTCCGGTTGCGCGTGGTGTTGCAGGGGTGGCCCATGCTGCAGGCCGGGGTGGCCTTCGCGCGTGTCTTCGTTTTGTGCGCGCTGCTGGAGGGATGACTCGTGCCGCGGGCTGAGGTGGCCTTCGCGCTGCATCAGCGCAATCTCCCGCTCGAGTTCCTGGGCCTTGTGCTCTTCGTCGCGTATCATCTGCCGCACTTTGGCGAGTGCGGACACACGCTGGCGCTTGGCCTCCAGTATCTCCTTCTGCCTCTGGAGGTTGCGGTTCTTGAGGCGCAGGGCGCGCAGCTGTAGCTGTTCTTCTGCTGAGATGCCGAGGACCTCACCGTCCTCGACGAGATCCGCGCCCTCCGGTGGAGCGATGTCTGAGGGAGGTGCGAAGCCTGAGGGTTGTCCCTCAGGGTCGCAGGTGCGGAGGGTGTCGTCTTCAGTGGCCTCTTGGTGGGTGGATTGGGTGAGGGCGAGGGCCTTGCCCTTTCTTGCGGTGAGCAGTGCTGCCTTCGCAGCCTCGTCAGCCTTCGGGTTAGCTCTCTTGGGTGCCATCGCGGGTGGTTGTCTCGTAGCACGAACGGTGGGCGCCAAATGTTGGAACTTGCTCTTGACAGCAAGGGGACCCAACACAAGTGAATGGTGATGGCAACAGGGCACTCGCGCGTGATGGCAAAAGCTCTGTTAATCTGGCCTCTCACGGGCACTGTGCGGGGGTATTTATAGGTATCCGAGTGCACGGCGCCTTGCGTTAAGGACGCATGTGCCCTTAGGTACCTAGTTTATCCCCAGAATATTCCCATAAAGCGGGGTTACAAGCTGTAATTACATGTATGCCTTTACAAATTAGGCCCGTAACACAAACGCGGCCACGCAGGGCCCGTTACAATGGGCCAGATCTCATGTGGGCCTCAGAGCAGAACGAGGCCGCGCCGCGGGGAGGCGTCGCCGCAGGCCTTCGTCTGGTGCCGAATTGAGCGAAGGGTCTCCGCATTGTCTCTGGTGCCGATGAAGCGAAGGGTGTCCCTGCCCGCTTTGTCTGTCAGGGCAGGGGCTAAGCGGTGGAGACTTCGGGCGAAGGGTGGCGTTTCTGCCTTCGCTCCAACAGTGCTCATGCAAGAAGGACATGTGATTGCCTATGCTTCTCGGCAGCTACGGAAACATGAATTGAACTACCCCCTCATGACTTGGAATTGGCAGCCGTTGTGCATGCGCTTAAGATTTGGAGACATTATATCATGGGAACCAAGTGTCAAGTGTACACGGATCATAAGAGTTTGAAGTATATATTCGCTCAAAAGGATCTCAACCTTAGGCAACGCCGTTGGTTGGAGCTTATTAAGGATTATGATTTGGAGATTCACTATCACCCGGGCAAGGCAAATTTGGTTGCAGATGCCTTGAGTCGCAAGGAGTATGTTCATTCAGCTATTGTTGCCCAGCTACCCGATGAGATTGTTGAGGATTTTAGGAGACTTAACCTGGGGATAGTTGCTCACACTGAAGGAGTTACTATTGAGGTGGAACCTACTTTGGAGCAAGAAATCCGCAAAGGACAACTTGGTGATGCTAAAATACAAGAGATTAAGGATCTGATTACTGAAGGACGAGGTCCAGAATTCACGGAAGATGAGCAAGGCATCGTATGGTTCAAGGACAGGATGTGTGTTCCTGATATTGAAAGCCTTCGAGAGACTATTTTAAAGGAGGCCCATGACTCGGATTATTCTATTCATCTTGGTAGTACCAAGATGTATCAGGATTTGAAGCGGAAGTATTGGTGGTATAGATTGAAAAGAGATGTGGCTGCACATGTGGCTATGTGTGATGTATGTCAAAGAGTTAAGGCTGAACACCAGAGGCCAGCTGGACTATTGCACCCACTGAAGATACCCGAGTGGAAATGGGAAGAGATTGGTATGGATTTTATTACTGGATTGCCTCGCACCCAGAAAGGATATGATGCTATATGGGTGATTGTGGATAGATTGACTAAAGTGGCTCACTTCATTCCTGTGAAGACTACTTATAAAGGTTCTCAGCTAGCAGAGTTATATATGGCTCAGATTGTGTGTTTACATGGAGTACCAAAGAAGATCGTGTCTGATCGAGGTTCGCAGTTTACCTCAAGATTTTGGAGAAGCTTTCATGAGAATATGAATACGAATTTGAATTTTAGTACAGCTTATCACCCTCAGTCTGATGGACAGACTGAAAGGACTAATCAAGTATTGGAAGATATGTTGAGAGCATGTGCCCTTCAGCATGGAGGAAGTTTGGATAAAAGTCTACCTTATGCTGAGTTCTCATATAATAATAGTTATTAGGCCAGTCCGAAGATGTCACCTTTTGAAGCTCTATATGGCAGGAAATGCAGGACTCCTTTGTATTGGGATCAAACTAGAGAAAGACAATTCTTTGGGCCTAAACTGATTCAAGAAGCAGAAGAACAAGTCCGTATAATTCGAGAGAATTTTAGGGTGGCTCAAACCAGGCAAAAGAGCTACGCAGATAATAGAAGAAGACCACTGGAATTTGAGGAAGGAGATTATGTGTACCTCAAGGTGTCACCCCTTCATGGAATGAGGAGATTCAAGGTTAAGGGCAAATTGTCCCCTCGCTATATTGGACTATTCTTGATCTTTAAGCGAGTTGGGGAGATGGCATACCAACTCGAGTTACCTGCTACCCTATCGGATGTGCATAACGTGTTCCACGTATCTCAACTGAAGAAGTGTCTCCGCGTTCCCGAGGAACAGTTACCAATGGAAGAGCTTAGTGTTCAGGGTGATTTGACTTACACGGAGTACCTGATCAAGATTTTGGATACTTTGACTCGAGTTACAAGAAATAAGGTGATAAAGATATGCAAAGTGCAATGGAGTCACCATGGAGAGGATGAAGCAACATGGGAAAGAGAAGAAGAGCTTCGCATAGATTTTCCCCATCTTTTTCCTCGTTCCTCCTAAATCTCGAGAACGAGATTATTTTTAAGGGGGGTAGGATTTGTAATACTCAAAAGTGTAATAAAGAGAATAGAGATAATCTCAATAGTTTGTGGCCTCTACTATTTATTGCATGTGATCAACACTAGTTAAAAGTGGATGAATAGAACAATGAACACATAATTAATCTGTGCATCATGTTGAGTTTTTATTTGATTATGCATTTGTGCTTAATAAAATAAATGTATCATTAATATCATATCAATGGATCCATAGAATTCAAAGTCTAACTTGAAAATAAAACCATGAAAATAAAGGAGAGAAAGGAATATTATTCAATAAATAAAATTATAATTTAATAACTTCATCGCAGTAGGTATGATCAAAATAAATAATTAGCCAGTTTACAAAGTGCCACAAAGTTTGAATTTGAATTGAAGTTTGAATTTGGAAAGAAGGGAAAAGACAAAAGAAAAGAAAGCAAAAAGAAAAAGGAATGAACCCCTAACTGGGCCTCTGTACCCATTTTGGCCCACCAGAAACTATCACAGCGCAGCCAGAACAGCAGACGGCGCCGACATGTGGGCCCTCCAAGTCAGTCGCGTTGGCCATTCTCTCTTCTGCTGCCGTGTGGGGTCCTCGCGCCAGGGACTGTGAGCGAGGTCCTGTGCTTCTTCCCCGTGGAAATCGCACGCGCGCAGCGGAATACCGAGATTCCTGGGAGCTATGGGGGCAGCCGGACTCTCCGAACGATGCGGTGTTTGACTCGGCGCTATACCCCCCTACTCTCCATTTATAGCGTCGTCCGTCCTTCTCGCGAAGCCAACCACCGAGCTCTCCTCCGCCGCCGCGCGCGTCAGGGGTCGAATCCGCAATTCACAGCCGTCGGCAGCCCTCAAGGCAAGATCGGAGCTTCACGTGATCAAGCGAAGGCGTTTCATAGTGGAGGAAGTGTGTGGGAGTTCTCTGCGGCGCTGGAATTTCTTGCCGTCGACCTGCGCTCCACCGCAGATCTACCTTCGCCGTGGCCGAATGCTCTCCGCGCCGAGACAACCGGTAAGACCTACTCCAACGTGCTCGCCATCAATTCCGTATCGCGTAGAAACTCTTGGACTTTGAGATAGTGACCTAGGGCGCCGAATTGTTGATCACCGGCAATGTTCCGCCACTGGCCGTTGGCGGCGCCGCCGTCTAACGGTGGGGATTGGGGAGAATCACGTGCGCTGTCAAATCTTGATGGATGGATGAGATTAGAAGGGAGATGCATCGGTTCGGCCTGATCCGTTCTGGATCGTTTGATCATGATCGGACGCTTGCGGATCGATCTAGGCATTTTAAAATCCAAAGCGTTAGTTATTGATCCAGTGGCTCGGGTGAGTTGGCCGATTTGATCTAATCGTGGCCCTCATTGTTGCATCCAACGACTGAGATTGTAGCGTACCTTTTCGCTGTGCGCGTTTTACAAAAGAGTCCTCGTCCTTTGTATAAATAAACCCGCAGTCCAACCAGTTGTTCCCTGTGCCTTAGAAATCTTACTCTGAGACCACTATAGTTTGCAGAAATTGAGGCCCAGTCCAGTGGCGTGATAAAATGAATAAATGAATTGGAAAATAGGTTTTTATTATATAAATGAGTGCTAGAACTTCAATAAATCATAGAAAATCCATTTTTAGTCCAAATTAATCCATTCCACTTTCTAAATTTTTGTAATTTAATTCTCTATCACTTAGAGTCTCTGTTTTGTCATGAAAACAGTAATAAAAGTAATTTCTCACTTAATCCTATTTTAAGCACATAAAACATTTAGAAATTCATATCTAAAAATCTATAACTCCAAAAATTATGATTTCTGTTCCTAGGATTTTATTTTAATGCTTAGATTATTACTGTGTATTTTGTTTACATGTTTGGTGTGATGTTAATTTTCTCTATATACTGTGCTTGCTTGTATTGTGGCGAGTAGAAGAACACGTGACTGAGGATACTGGTGAGCAGCAGGTTGAAGTAGCTGAGCAGGAGCTCATTGAAGGCAAGTTGTGCCCTTGACCACTTTTTATCCAATAATGTTCTTTAATGTCGCTTATTCATGCATAGGTTAATTTTGATGGGACCCAATAGGTCATCCTAGATTGTTTATCTTATTACCTTGTTTACCCCTGAATCACTTGGGTAGTTTGCTATTGCTTTACATGGTTTTGGGATAATCATTCATTTTATTTATGTTCCAATTCTTTTGTTATTCTATTTATGTTCATGTCGAGATCATTAATGTTAATTGCAACATAGAGCTTAACTTGAGAAACACGTGCCACCACAAGGGTTTAATGGGACGCCCTTGGCTTACTAATTAGGAAAGCTAGTGGAAGACTACCTTACCCGAAAGGGGCAAGGGAAGTAGGGGAGTTGCATGCAAGGAGGTTCTCGGGTTGATTTAGCTGCGATGGCGGTCAGACGGGGGATTCTTGCAAGTGCTCTTCCCATAAACTGTAGCGGGTTTTCGTAAGCTAGTGGAACTTTGTAAAGGCCTCGTAGTGTTTCCCTGCCGCGCTTCCTAGGTAGAGGTGTATGGGAGTCACGACCCCTTGGCAGATGGGTAACATGACTTGTGGGTAAAGGGTACAACCTCTACAGAGTGTAAAACTGGTATACTAGCCGAGCTCACGGTCATGAGCAGCTCAGGACTCTCTGATGTTTAAATTATGGAACTTAAATTCAATTTGGTCATTTGCATTGCATGGGTTTATTATTAATTTTGTTCTATTACTTCACTTACGGTTTGGTATTTACTTACACTTAGTAACTGCTAATAAAATTTTGACCAACTACTTAAAAGCAATGCTCAGCTTTAACCCCTGTCATTGATTAGCCTTACACTTCACATGATCTCCCACCTTTGTGAGTTCATGTCCACTGGTTCCCCACAACTTGTTGAGCTATGATCATGTGTGAGCTCACCTTGCTGTCTCACACCCCCCCCCCCCACAGGAGAAGAGCAGGTGGTTCAGGAGGAACCACAAGGCGAGGAGTATGATCTGATCTAGGTGGCGTTTCTCAGTTGACATTGGCACCAACGATCCTTAGTTCGTTTTATATTTATTCTTTTATTTTGTAATAAGTCTTCTGCTATGTAATAAATACTCTGATTATTGTGACATTTATCTCTATACACTCTGTTATTATATATGTTGTCTTCTTGGCGCATGTATGAGATGCACCTGGCTTTGTTCCCTAAAGCCGGGTGTGACAATAATGGTGTTCTTAATGTTTCTCAATGTAACCGGGTTGCGTTAAAGGCTGAACGTATAAATAATCTCTACTATTTATAAGGTTCCACAGTTATAGGTACTGCAATTGTTTTTATTGCATCCAACACTTCAAATACCAAGTTTTGGCATATGCTCTTGGGACATATGAGTGAAAAAGGTATGCATCTCTTGCACAAGAGAGGTTATTTAAATGATATTGGCAAATTGGAATTTTGTGAACATTTTGTATTTGGCAAACAAAAGAGAGTCAGTTTCTCTTTATCTACTCACTGCACCAAAGGCATTCTTGATTATATTCATTTTGATCTTTGGGGTCGGGCTCCTCATTCTTCTATTGGAGGTTGTGATTATATGATCACTTTTATTGATGATTTATCTCGCAAAGTCTGTGTTTACTTTTTGAAGCATAAAAATGATGCTCTGACTGCATTCAAGCAATGCAAAGCTTTAGTGGAAAATCAGACTGACAGAAAAATCAAGAAATTGAGAACCAACAATGGATTGGAATTTTGCAATTCTAAGTTTAATTCTCTTTGTGCTGATCATGGTATTGCTAGACACAAGACTGTTCCAAGTACTCTCCAGCAGAATGGTGTTGCTAAAAGAATGAATCCTACTATTCTGGTGCATGTTCGTTGCATGCTTTCTAATGCTGGTCTATGGGTCAAGCATGGTTTGTGGGCAGAAGCTGCTTCTGTCGCCTCCTATTTGATTAATCGCTCTCCCAATTAAGCTATTGATTTTAAGATTCCAAAAGAGGTATGGACATGTAAACCAATTGATTATTCTAATATTAGAATCTTTGATTGTCCTGCTTATGCTCATGTTAACAATGGGAAGCTAGTGCCTAGAGCTCAAAATGCACTTTTATTGGCTATGGTTCTGGTGTCAAAGGATATCGTTTATTGTGTGCTGATTCTAAAAAGGTGATTGTCAGTCATGGTGTTACTTTTGATGAAAGTACATTTTCTTCCTTTGGAGGTGTTTCTAATAGTGGTTCCTCATCCACATCTATTCCTGAAACTATTGATGAGAATCTTGAGGTAGATGTACATGTTAATATTGATTTTGTTACTCCTATCACACAGTCAGTTTTAGCTTATGTACCTCCTGTTAGCAACAATCACTCTATTGCTCAAGATAGACTAGAAGGAGTATTGTTGCCACATCGATATCGTGATACTGATAGTATGGATCATCATGCTCTCATTGCTGCTCAACAAACTAATGTTGCATTTTGAATTCTTCTTATTCGGAAGCTATCTCATGTGATAATTCATCCAAGGTGGTTAGTTGCTATGAATGATGAATTTGAAAGCCTTCAAAAGAATTCTACATGGAAATTGGTCGAGCTTCATGAAGGTAAAAATTCAAAGTGCAAGTGGATTTATTAGAAAAAGGAAGGTATATATGGAGTTGAACCTGCAAGATCCAAAGCTCGTTTAGTTGTGAAAGGTTTTGAACAAAGGGAAGGTATTGATTTCAGTGAGGTGTTCTCTCATGTTGTTCGTCACACTTCTATTCGAGTCATGCTTGCTATTGTTGCTTCATTTGATTTGGAGTTAGAGAAGCTTCATGTTAAAACAACATTTTTCGTGGAGATTTAGATAAGGAGATTTATATGACACAACCTTAGGGTTTTTCTACTCCTGGACAAGAGCATTTAGTTTGTCATTTATAGAAATATCTTTATGGTTTGAAACAAGCTCCTAGGCAGTGGTATAAAAGGTTTGACTCATTCATGCTTGCACATGGTTATTCTCGAAGCAATTATGATCATTGTATTTATTTCAAGCAGTTCTCTAAAGGATATTTTGTGTATCTGCTGCTTTATGTTGATCATATGTTGATTGATGCGCATGATAAGTCATTGATTGATGAATTGAAGGATCAACTTAGTCATGATTTTGATATGAAAGATCTTGGACCAACAAAGAAGATTCTTGGGATGGAAATTCAGTGTGATCGTCGTGTTGGTACTCTTTTTCTATCTCAGAAAAGTTATATTGAGAAAGTTCTTAAAAAGTATAATCTTATAATTGCAAATCTGTTGCTAGGCCATTTGCTTCACATTTTAAATTGTCATCGGGACAATGTCCTGTTGCTGAAGATGAGAAAGAACACATGTCTCACATACTATATTCTAATGTTGTTGGGAATCTCATGTATGCTATGATCTGTACAAGACCTGATTTGGCTCATGCTGTTAGTGTGGTTAGCAGATTTATGCGCAATCCTGGTAAGGAACATTGGAATGCAGTAAAGTTGATTCTTCGCTACTTGAAAGGTACTTCTCATTTTGGATTATTGTTTCACAAGAATTTAGTGAAGGAAATTAGTGTTATGGGATTTGTTGAGGGAGTTGTGATTCTGACTTTGATGGTGATCTTGATAAGACGCTCCATATCTGGCTATGTATTTTCATTTTACGGTTCTGCAGTGAGTTGGAGGGCTTCACTTCAGTCTGTTACTACTCTTTCCACTACTGAAGCAGAATATGTCTCAGCTACTAAAGGGGTTAAAGAAGCTATTTGGATGCAAGGTCTTATTTTTGAACTTGTTGTTCCTCAGGATGTCATTAAGGTTTATTGTGATAGTCATAGTGCTATTTGTCTGACTCAGAATGACATGTATCAATTCAAGACCAAACACATTGATATCAATTACCACTCCATTCGTGATATTGTTCCTGAAGGCAAATTAAAGTGGACAAGATACACACAGATGAAAATCATGCAGACATGCTTACAAAGTCATTATGTAATACCAAGTTCAAGCATTGTCTTGACTTGGTAGGTGTTCGTGGAGCTCAGCACCCTAGTGGTGTTTGGGGAAATAGTTTTATAGATTTAGTGTCAAGGGGAGATTTGTTGGATCAGATGATATGACCTTATCTCTATCTTCTTTGCCTATACAAATAGGGCCCCTTGTACTCTGTTCATCACAACACATAATAGATCTGTTTTCTCGTGGTTTTTTCTCCTTCACATTAGGGGACCTTTTTCCATGTTAAACTGTGTCTCCTTTTTCCCATCTATGATCCTAACAGAAAGGACTTTAACGTCGCCTAGAGAGAGATGAATAGGCCTGTAAAAAATTAGCTCAAACAAATGTCAGATTACAGAGTGGCAGTTTTGCTCTGGTAGACAATAGAAACTGCCCAACAAAAAATAGATCGGGTAAGTTAGTGAGCTTGTACCACCTGAATGGTTGTAGAAGCTTGTACACAAGTAGATCGAAATCAATCCCTTGAATCCACAAAACAAGTAATACAAAGTAAATAGCAAGAACACAAGAGACACAAGTGTTTATCCTATGATTTAGCTCGCCACTAAGACTTGCTTATGCCCACGTTGTTGAGGTAGCCACAAAGGCTTTGGTCTCTTTGAAACTTATCCTCATTCTCAAGTCAAGAGAGCAATTTTTTGATAGGCGGGGTTTCTTACTAGCTATAGACAGTGATAACAAATTCCCTAGAGCTGTCACAAACGAGTGACGCCTAGCTGGCTAGGAGCAAAGCTCCAAGAATAACAGACATAATCCACCGACTTGAATGTTAACCAAGTGCTCTAGGAGTTATAGAACAGTTGGGGTTGCTACGTAATGTAGTTTGGAGGCTCATTCTCTCAAGGATTTGCAAAGGAATCAAGTGAAGAAGCTTGAGGTGCTCCAATGGAGTGAGATAGGAAGAGAGAGTTGTTGGTCATAGTTGGGAAGAGAATGGTCGGGATGACCATTGGGGACGAAGAGAGGGGAAAGAAATACCCCTTTCTGCCGATGGTCAGGTTTTAAGTCATGACAATACTTTAGTCCCTACTTCAGAAGGAGAAGGATCGTGAAACGATAAAGATGGGTTGTAGGAAGATTGAGTCAGCCGCTATGAACGTGTTCCGCGAAAAACAGCTGAAGATTCATTAATAGAATTACACTATAGATGTTGCCTTGGATTTCATTTCCTCTGTTTTCGAGATTACGTGGATTTCTATGCTTATGTCTAATAAGAAACAATTATATGCATGTTGGGGGCCATGCTCCGTCACGCCGAAGGTCCCGTAGAAAGAAGCAGCTTCGGCGGAAGCTGTCCGCAAGAGATGACCGAAGGTTCCCCTTCATGAAGCTTCGATAGTACAAACCGACTTAAAGATAGAATGACCTTTCAATCCATAAAGGCCTGAATCAATGTTGTAAACTTTTATGAGGGGCATAATTGTAATTCTTCACAGGCTGCGTCCTGTGTCTATAAATAGATGAACAGTACCCCCGTGCTGTTCACGCTGACTGGTACATGCTCTTGCATCACGCTTGTATCTTTGTCTTTTGTCAAACCGAAGGTACTGATGTACTTCACTATTGATTTTATTTTTTCATGATTATATAATAAAAGGCACATATTAATGTTATATAATTAATCACGTTATTCTTTCATGTTTCATATGCTTCTCCTTTTATTGGTATAAATTATAATGATGAAGGTATGTCCTTCATGACCTTCGTCTGAAGATCGTTATATCCTAAGGGAAATAACGCTTCGAAGGACGAAGAATGTTTACCATTAACCCTTTTCTGTGTTGCCTTGTTCTTAAGCCGAAGCAGTTGAGAACAAGTCCCCAACATTGGCGCCCACCTCCGGTGAACTCACTTCCACTTTTTTGAGCTAATGGCTTCGTTCAACGATCAAGCTGGAGCTGCTTCGGTTCCGAAGCTGCTTCTTCCGATAACAGGCGGTTCATGTTCAGAGCCAGCCAACAAGAAGCAGAAGAAGGAAGCACAGAGAAGGGTACAGCATGTTGGGGTGCAAGGACCCTTCATCAAGTCGAGATGGTCTCACATTCCTATTACCTTCTCCCAAGAGGACCTTCAACTCAAGGATTACCCACACAACGATGCCATGGTTATCTCTTGTGTTATCAAAGGGTTTCTGGTCCACAATGTCTTGGTTGATACAGGCAGTGCAGCTGATATCATATTTGCTAAGGCCTTCAGGCAAATGCAAGAGCCAGAAGATAAGATTCATGATGCTACGCACCCTCTCTGTGGCTTCGGAGGAAGACAGATTGTAGCGCTGGGCAAGATCACCATGTTAGTGACCTTCGGGTTCATCAACAACACTAGAACTGAGCAAGTTGTGTTTGATATTGTTGACATGGAATATCCTTACAACGCAATTATTGGTCGTGGCACCCTCAATGCTTTCGAAGCAATCCTTCATCTTGCTTATCTTTGCATGAAGATACCTTCGGATCAAGGACCCATCGCTATTCATGGAAGTCAGGAAGCTGCCAGAAGGGCCGAAGGAAGCTGGACTGACTCCAAAGCAATCCACAACATAGATGGAGCTGAAGCTTGTGAACAGTACAAATTCAGAAGGGAGAAAGCAGCTTCAGCAGATCAGCCGAAGCCCATGCTCTTATGTGAGGACATAGCAGAGCAGAAGGTGTTGTTGGGCTCCCAATTATCCGAAGACTAGGAGAAAACCTTGATAAGGTTTTTGTTCAACAACAAAGATGTCTTTGCATGGTCAGCTAATGACCTCTGCGGAGTAAATCGGGATGTTATTGAACACTCGCTCAATGTTGACCCATCCTTCAGACCCAGAAAGCAGAGACTTCGGAAAATGTCTAATGATAAGGCCGAAGGTGCTCGCAATGAAGTAAAAAGACTCCTCAGTGCAGGAGTTATCAGAGAAGTAAAGTATCCAGAATGGCTAGCTAACACTGTTATGGTAAAGAAGGCCAACGGCAAGTGGAGAATGTGTATCGATTTTACAGATCTCAACAAAGCTTGTCCGAAGGACGAATTCCCATTGCCAAGGATAGACTCTTTAGTTGATGCAGCAGCTTCTTCAGAGCTCATGAGTCTGCTAGACTGTTACTCAGGCTATCACCAAATCTGGATGAAGAAGGAAGATGAGCCGAAGACTAGCTTCATAACCCCAAGTGGCACATATTGCTATCTTCGGATGCCTGAGGGGCTCAAAAATGCTGGAGGAAGTTTCAGCAGAATGACTGCGAAGGTCCTCCAGTCTCAGATAGGCAGAAATGTGCTAACTTATGTCGATGACATCATTGTAAAAAGCATGAAACAGGAAAATCATATTGCTGATTTGCAGGAGACCTTCGCCAGTTTCAGACAAGTTGGTTTAAAGCTAAATCCAGAAAAATGCGTCTTCGGAGTAAAGAAGGGGAAATTTCTTGGATGCTTGGTTTCAACAAAGGGAATTGAAGCTAATCCAAGTAAAATTGAAGCTATACTTCGAATGGAGCCACCAACTACAAAAAAGGGGGCCCAAAGATTGGCAGGAAGGCTGGCATCTCTCAATAGATTCATATCCAGATCAGCAGAAAGAAATTTACCATTCTTCGAAGTGCTGAAATCAGCCGAAGTCTTTCAATGGGGATCAAATCAACAAAAAGCCTTTGAAGAACTGAAGCAATATTTGATAGATTTAACAACATTAACTCCACCAACGCCAGGGGCTCCTTTGTTATTATACGTGGCAGCTTCGCACTCAGCAGTAAGTGCAGCGCTTGTTCAGGAGAAGCTCGATGGCCAAGTCAAGAAGCAGGTTCCAGTGTATTTTGTATCTGAAGTCCTTAGTGTGTCAAAGAAAAACTATACAGAATTGGAGAAGGTATTATATGCTGTTTTGATGGCATCCAGGAAACTTCGACATTATTTTCAAGCATACAATATTATTGTTCCTTCTTCGCAACCGTTGAAGGATATTATGAGAAATAGAGAAGTTACTGGACGGATTGGAAAATGGGCTGCAGAGCTCAATGAATTTTGCATTGATTATGTGCATAGATCCTCGATCCAGTCTCAAGCGTTGGCAGATTTCAATGCCGATTGGACACCAGGGGCTCAAGATGAAGAAACAAATAAAGATGCCGAAGTGTGGACAGTGTTTTGCGATGGGTCTTGGGGAACCTTTGGAGCAGGAGCAGCTGCTGTGTTGGTCTCACCATCCAAAGTTAAAACTTGTTATGCGGCAAGACTTGATTTTAGCTGTACAAACAATATTACTGAGTACGAAGCCCTACTCCTCGGCCTTCGGAAGTTAAAAGCAATGGGAATCAGAAGGGCGATCCTTAAAACTGATTCCCAGGTTGTTTCGGGTCATATCGACAAGAGTTGCAAGGCTAAAGATCCAAAGCTTGAAAAATATCTAGACACGGTCCAAAAAATCGAAGCTTGCTTCGAAGGATTTTCTGTCAAAAATATCCCTCGAGGACAAAATGAGCATGCTGATTTGCTAGCTAAGTCAGCAGCACAGGGGCTGCCTTTACCTTCGGATGTGTTTTTCGAAACAATAAAGGCACCTTCAGTGGAACTCCTTGAAAGAGCAGTCCTCAACATATCTCCTGTTTATAGCGAAGATTGGAGAACTGAGATCATCTCTTACCTTCAGGGTAAGTTCCTTTCAGATGACGAAGCTTATAACAGGAGGATCGAGGCAAGAGCTCGTCCATATGTCATGATAGAAGGGGAGTTGTACAAGCATGGAGTTTGTGCTCCGCTACTCAAGTGTTTATCTAGAACCGAAGGTATAGAGTTGATGAAAGAAATACATGCAGGCCTGTGTGGATCTCACATTGGATCTAGGCCGTTACTTGGAAAAGTTTTTCGCCAAGGGTTTTATTGGCCGAAGGCAGCTTCGGATGCAGCGGAATTAGTTCAAAAGTGCGAAGGCTGTCAGAAATGTGCAAGAGATCAGAAACAACCTTCGTCTTTAACACAGCTCATACAACCTATTTGGCCATTGCAAAGGTGGGGCCTTGACTTGTTAGGTCCATTACCACCGGCTCAAGGAAATTTAAGATATGTTATAGTGGCTGTGGAGTATTTTTCTAAATGGGTTGAGGCAAAGCCACTAGCCACAGTAACTTCGGCCACTGTCCAAAAGTTTTTCTGGCAGAATATTGTTTGTCGTTTCGGGGTACCGAAGGCCATCACTGTAGATAATGGAACACAATTCGACTCCGAAGCTTTCAGAAATTTCTGTGATCAAATTGGTACGAAGATCCATTTTGCATCAGTCAGGCATCCGGAGTCAAATGGGCTCGTTGAAAGAGCCAACGACATTATAATGACAGGAATAATGAAGTTAATCTTCAATCAACCCAGGGGAAAGTGGTCAGATCAGTTAACTAGAGTGGTGTGGAGCCACAATACAACAACATCAAGGTCTACAGGCTTTACTCCATTCAAGTTATTATTCGGTGACGAAGCAATAACTCCGGAAGAAGCTAAAACTGGATCAATAAGAGTAGTAGCTTCGACAGAATCAGGTCCTGAAGATGCTTGTTTTGTGGAAAAAGATGCTTTAGAAGGGATCAGGCTTCAAGCTGTGGAGAATATCAATAAATACCAAGCCGAAACAGTCAAATGGCGAGATAGAAAAGTTTGGCTAAAGAATATTGAGCTGGGACACTTGGTGCTTCGGAGAGTGGCCAACCCAGACACAGTGGGCAAGTTACAGCTGAAATGGGAAGGACCTTTCTTAGTAGCATCTTCGTCAAGACCTGGTTCATACAGATTGAAGGACATGGACGGCAACGATATTCCAAGATCTTGGAATGCGGATGAGCTTCGGCGATATTATGTGTAACTTGATGTAACTTTTTATGTCTTTTCTTTTCTTTTTCATGGCACCCTTTTCCTTTCTAAAGGGGGAGAAAGGTTTTTAATGGGGCCATCAAATGTAATTTCCTTTTTTAGTTCTATAAGAGCAAAATCCTCCAAGGAATGTAAATGTAAAAATTGAGAACGCACCATTGAGTGCCGAAAACTGAAAAAGCGAAGAAGCTCCAAAGTCGTTCCTAAGGGAATGCAGAGATTACAGCGAAAAGTCAACGCTGATTTCGCCGAAAGTAAAAGGCGAAGAAGCTCCAAAGTCGTTCCTAAGGGAATGCAGAGCTTACAGCGAAAAGTCAACGCTGATTCCGCCGAAAGTAAAAGGCGAAGAAGCTCCAAAGTCGTTCCTAAGGGAATGCAGAGCTTACAGCGAAAAGTCAACGCTGATTCCGCCGAAAGTAAAAGGCGAAGAAGCTCCAAAGTCGTTCCTAAGGGAATGCAGAGCTGATGTGTGATTGTTTCTAAGGAAATAATGGCTGAGGATACGGCTTCGAATATGTGTTGGGACATCCATTCGCACATCACATTACATCATAGCATTTGCATTCATAAGCATTCATCCAGGCATATATAGGATAATCATCATTATGGCATAAGTGGTTGCCTCGGCATAAGAGAAGAGCTTCTTCGCGTACAAAAAGGAGAGCTTCGGAAGAAAGGACAATATTGTTTTTTATGCTTCGCTGTGTACGAAAAGAAGGGAAGGTGTTTTTTTCGCCTTCGGCTCAAAATACTAATTTCGTCCACACCAAAGCGCTTTATACATTGATGGAGGGGTAAGAACATATTATAAGGTATGAACAAAGTTCATTATGAACAGTTTAGCTGTATTTACAAAAGATATTACAAAAGTCTTTTGAGTTTTTTCTACAGTCTACTCCTACTTGTCTTCACTGGGCTTCAGCTTCGGCTGCATACTCTTCAAGCATCAGCTTCAGCTTCGTCATCCTACATGAATTAAGTTGTTGTGGGTCAAAATCAAGATTGAAGGAAAAGGTAAGCACAAGGTATGACTTCTTACTGGTCCAAGATGACTCCGAGCTTCGTCTCCAGCCTTTTCTCGCCCGCCTTTTGTCCATATCATCTTTACAAATCTGTTAGAAATGCTTCAGGCAAGGTCAGGGATATCATCTAAAATTGTTGGTGATAGAGTGAAATTGGGCCTATTGACAATTTTTCCATGATCACAGCCAGCTTTTAAGAAGGCAGCAGCAGTGCCCCGAGAAGCTACCCAGGCACAGAAGTCACCGTGCCCGGCTATAACTTCGTCAAGCTCATCAATTTCACCTTCAATATGTTCGAAGGTCTTTGGTAAATCTTCAGCCGACGGGGTGAATTTCTCACTGCTAGCTCCAACTGAGTGGAAGATTTTTCTCAGTCGTTCAATACATTTGTTGCTAAATTCCAAACATTTATCTTGAAGGCTTGCCAATAATTTTTTCGAAACTGAATTTTCTTGGACTTCGGCTTCAAGTTTCGCATTTAGTTCTTGCTTTTCTTGTTCAAACTGTTCAGATTGGCAGAGAAGCTTCGTATTCAATTCCGCTATTTTAGCTTCGGCTTCTGCCAATAAGCCTTCAGTTGCCTGAAGCTCAAAGTTCTTCTTTTCAATAGTAGCTAATTGCTCTTTTATTTTGCCCTCTAAATTTTCAATTATAACCTCGTGCTTTTTGTCTTTCAGATCTTGCTGCATTTTCAAAGCCTTGCTCAGTAGCATACTCTGCACGCAAACAACCTTCGTTAAGACAGGTCTACATTGTTGAAAACAATAAAAGTCAAGGGCATAGTAGTTCACCTTGAAATTGGAATAAAACAAACTACCAACGATATGTTGTCGTCGGTAGCGGCTGATGTCCATTTCCAGCTTCTGAAAACCGATACTATTTGATAGAGTACCGATGACCTTAGCTCCAGTTTGATTCCGAATGCAGTCTAATTTTTCATCATCAATACCCCCGAAGAGGAGTGCTCCTGGTTTATATCCGCAGGATTTGGCATACTCTTTAAGCTCTTCTATTTCGGTTTTTGATAATTTTTCTCCAACTAAATTTTGGAACATGAAGGCTTCGTCCTCTGAAGCTTCGTCAACAGTTTCCTTTTCTTTCCTAGACACTGCGGCCATGGCCTCTTCGGCGGCAGCAGCAGCTTCTTCTGTGGCCATGTCTAGCAGTATTTTGTCGATATGTTCAATTGTGCTTTCCAAGTGCAAACCTTCAGGTGAGGTAGCTTCGGCAGCTGCGGCCTCCGAAGGTGGGATTTCAATATTTGTTATTTCTTCAGCCGCTGGTATCTTTTGAGCTGAAGCTCTCGGTGGGGTCTTGTCAATGACTTCTGTCACTGCGATGATTCTTTGTCTCTTTGTTTTAGTTGTTTTCTTCGTTTTTTCGGGCTCCTTTTCCTTCTGAAAAAACTTTGTCAGTTGAGGCCCCAATGGACTTAGCTTCGCAGGCAGGGATTCAGTCATTACCTTTAAAATCTCTTCCACGTCAGTGGCAGAGCGTGATGCGGGAGTCTCCTCTTCGTCAGATACTTTTCGCTTCGGAGATGATATTTTCTTCTTCTTCGGAATATTCTTCTTTTTTGGTGGTTCTTCCTCATCTCCATTTAAAGCTTCGACTCCCTTTTTCCTTTTCCGACCTTCGGCACCTTTATTCAGATTTTCGTAGTCAGGGTATTCAAAACCCAAGGCGTCCAGCACTCGATTCAGTCTTCGCTTCGGACGAGTACCGAAGGTCGCGGTCATCAACTGATCTTCTTTTTTGGAGTAATTACCGAGTATTTCATTGCACATTATTTCAACTGTGTCCAGCCACTCTTGGCAAGGTTTTTTAAAGTATTTCTTAAACTTGTAATAGTAAGGTAACCGCACAAGTTCCCCTTCTTTCTTCTCCCCCTCTAGCTTCGGCATTTCCCATTCTTTTAAAGTAGGAAAAACCCTGAAGGCCAAGAACTCTTGAACCAGGTCCCTAGTACTGATATGCTTTGAGATAATTTTAAACTCAGCTAGTGCAGCCCAAGTGGAACCTTCTAATGACATATGGCATCGTGGTCTTGTTTCTCCGAAGATCAATTCAAGAGGGCTTTGCACCAGTTTCTCTTGGTCTTCGTCAACTTTCACATAAAACCATTCTGATTTCCAGCCTGCCGGCCATTTGCTTCGGTAACTGATTACAGGAAACTTTGTGGTTTTCCGATAGGCAAAATTGTAGCAACCAAAGTTATCATGTAATCCATCTTTTCTAGCCTTCGTCTGGTAGTGCAGCTCATGAACTCGACAAAAGCTGTCGGCAAACGGCTCCACCGCCTGACTTCGGAGGGCCCAGATATAAACACTAAGCCTGACGATAGCGTTAGGAGTCAACTGATGAAAGTAGATACCAAACTTCTTCAATACATCTGCAATAATCCTATGAAGGGGGAATCTCAACCCAGCCTTTAGAAAGCTCTTGAAAATGACTATTTCATCCTTTTCTGGCTTCGGGGTAGTTTCTTCCCCCCCGAAGCGAAGTAGCTTCTTCTGACTCTCACTGAAATAGCCTGACTTTACCATCTTGGAGAGATCAGCCTTCGAAACGGTCGATTTTCCGAAGTCCAAGTGGCTGGGCTTACTGGGCATGGCAATGCGATAATCATCTTCGGGATTGGTTTCTTCAATGTTCTCTTCTTCTGCTTCGGCAGTTGCTTGTTCCGCTTCAACAGTGGGGGTTCCTTCCGAAGTTACCAGTCCGGATCGTTGCATTGCTACGGAGATGGGAACAGTCTCCGAACCTTCAACTTCGCCCCCCTCACGCTCAACCCTAGCGATAGACCGCACTCTGGCCATTTAATCCTGAGTTTGTGGAAATTGAATACTTTTTTCCGAAGTTTTTCCTTCTGACGAAGCAGACTTCAAAATGGAGCTTCGTTCGATTCCGAGAGTCAAGCTTCGGCTATGGTTAAAAATTTTGGCAGCAAAACAGTGCAAATAGCAATGAATGCTGTGGTAACTTCACACCTACCTGTCTGTTTATATAGTGCTGCAGGTAAGAAGGCGAAACGCCAGGATTTTTACACCAGGCGGATAGTCGCCTGCACTCGCTGCGCGGTGGACCGCAGAGACAAAATAGTAACTCTGCAAGGTGGGACTGCCACGCGCTCGGAAACTGAATCGTTTCTCGACAACGAGCTCAGGGAAGGTGTTTTTTGGACCTTCGGCTTCCCGAAGCTTAAGAGACTTTTTTCACGGATCAAGCTCGTTACGAAAAACGATCTAGCGCCGCGAAAGGGGCTACTGTTGGGGGCCATGCTCCGTCACGCCGAAGGTCCCGTAGAAAGAAGCAGCTTCGGCGGAAGCTGTCCGCAAGAGATGACCGAAGGTTCCCCTTCATGAAGCTTCGGTAGTACAAACCGACTTAAAGATAGAATGACCTTTCAATCCATAAAGGCCTGAGTCAATGTTGTAAACTTTTATGAGGGGCATAATTGTAATTCTTCACAGGCTGCGTCCTGTGTCTATAAATAGATGAACAGTACCCCCGTGCTGTTCACGCTGACTGGTACATGCTCTTGCATCACGCTTGTATCTTTGTCTTTTGTCAAACCGAAGGTACTGATGTACTTCACTATTGCTTTTATTTTTTCATGATTATATAATAAAAGGCACATATTAATGTTATATAATTAATCACGTTATTCTTTCATGTTTCATATGCTTCTCCTTTTATTGGTATAAATTATAATGATGAAGGTATGTCCTTCATGACCTTCGTCTGAAGATCGTTATATCCTAAGGGAAATAACGCTTCGAAGGACGAAGAATGTTTACCATTAACCCTTTTCTGTGTTGCCTTGTTCTTAAGCCGAAGCAGTTGAGAACAAGTCCCCAACAATGCATTAGTCGATATAGAAGATGGGATATTCAGTATATTCCTTTTTCTAAGTAAATCCTATATATCTATATCAATGGAGTCGTATCTAAATACACATGTAGAAAAATCATGTCACTAAATACGCGTGCATAAATATCGTTTCTAAATACACGTGGAGCAAAATCATTTCAACTTAGGGTGTATTTAGTTGCACCCAAAAAAATTAGGTGTTCTAGGTGTTATGAACCTGAGGGTTCTAACTTCTAACCGACTAGTGAATTTGTGCTACGTGCCCTTGTCCTGTATGGTTGATGCAAGAAGACACACAGGGTTTATCCTGGTTTGGCCAAGAGAAGGCCCTACTTCCAGCGGGGGAGGAGACTTGTATTATCTTGCACCTAAATGCTCATAGTAGGGGATACAAGCAAGTCGAAAGAGAGAGTGAGTCCCAAGTCTCTGAGTATGCTTGAGGCAAGTGCCAATATCAGGAGGTGAGTGAGGAGTGAATAGTCAAATGTTGTTCTCAGCCTGCCTAGAGAAGGCCCTAAGATCCTCCTTTTATAGTTGCAAGGAGGAGGCCTAGGTGTGCAGATGTTGCTATTATTATGGTCGTCGGAGGCGCGTCCGATCTCTGTAGTGGTATGGTGTCACACCCGGATTTAAGGGGATAAAGCCGGGTGCATCTCACAGGTGCGCCAAGGAAGAACAACACATATAATTACAGAGTGCATAGAGATAAATGTCAAAAATATCATAAATGTACTTATTCATAGCGAAAGTCTTACAAAATAAATGATAAATATAAAACGAACTAAATCTCATTTCTCTAGCGCCACAAAGCTGACTGGAAAACGCCACCTAAATTAAGTCGAACTCCTCGTTGGGCGGCTCCTCTTGAACCACCTGTTCTTCTCCTGTGGGGGGTGTGAGATAGCAAGGGTGAGCTCACATACGTTCATAGCTCAACAAGTTGTGGGAAATAATGTGCATGAACTCACCAAAGGTGAGAGTTCATATGAAGTGTAAGGTTGATCAACAAAATAAAGGTTGAAGCTGAGCATTGCTTTTATAAGTTGGTCAAAATTTTATTAGCAGTTACTAAATGTAAGTAAATACCAAACCATAGTAATAATAAAAGTAATAGTAAAAATAATCTCAATGCAATGCAAATGACAAATTGAATTTAATTCCATAAGTTAATCATGTGAGGATCCGAGCTGCTCATGACCGTGAGCACGGCTAGTATACCAGTTTTACACTCTGTAGAGGTTGCGCATCTTTACCCATAAGTCATGTTACCCATCTGCCAAGAGACGACCAATCCCATACACCTCTACCGAGGAGGCGAGGCAAGGTAACACTACGAGGCCTTTACAAAGTTCCACTAGCTTCAGAAAACCCGCTACAGTTTATAGGAAGCTCCAGGGCAGGAATCCCTCGTCTGACCGCCATCGCAGCAAAATCAACCCAAGGACCTCCCTACACTGACCACCCCCCCTACTGCCCTTGCCTCTATCGGGTAAGGTAGTCATCCACTAGCTTTCCTAGTTAATCAGCCAAGGGTGTCCCATTAAACCCTTGTGGTAGCACTGTTTTTCCGGGTGGTCGCTCCATGTTCCAATTAACATAATGATCTTAACATGAACAATAATAATAAACAGATAATAAAAGTGTGATCATGAATAATATATCTCCATACCTAAAACCACATAAAGCAATAGCAAGTATTACCCAAAAATTTCAGTGGAATCAAGGTATAAAGATAATCAAACTAGGGTATCCTAAAAGGTCACCTCAAAATTAACCTATGCAGATCATTATAATTAATAAGAACATGACTGGGTAAAAAGAAGTAATCAAGGGCACAACTTGCCTTCAACGAGCTCCTGCTCAGCAGTCTCTGCCAGCTGAACCTCTGGATCCTCAGTGGTTGGCTCGTTTACTCGCATCAATACAAACATACATAGTATAGCAAAAATTAACATCACACCAAACAATAGAACAAAATGCATGATAATATTCTACACATTAAAATAAGATCCTAGGAACAGGAATCATTAAATTTTGGAGTTATGGATTTTAAGTTATGAATTTCCAAAGGTTTTATGTATTTGATACAAGCTTAACTAGGAAATAAATTTTATTACCGTTTTCATGTCAAAACAGGAACTCTGGGTGATAAACAATAATATTACAAAATTATAGGAACTGGAATGGATAAATTTGGACTTCATATGGATTTTATATGAATTAAACAAGTTCTAGGAATTGTTTTTATATTAAAAACTCATTTCTGTAATTAATTAATTAATTCCTTAGGTTTCTGGACTGCGCACCAAAATTAGATAACAGTAGGGGTCTCTGCAAAAATTGCCTTAAGACTCAGACGCCCCTAAATGTGGACGGCGGGTTTATTTCTTGAAAACAGAGGGTCACTTTTGTAAAACGTTCCCGCGAAGAGGTATCCTTACGTCTCGGCCACCGGATCAACTTCCTTCGGTCCAGATTACATCCGCGCTTATCCCGAACCGGTACGCCATAGGGGCCCCTGGATTTAGATCCAACGGCCCACAATCCTCTCTAAGCATCAACCGTCCGATTCAAACGATCGGCCCGGATCTAAACGAACCAACTAGTACGTCATTTCTAATCCACGTCGTTCCTTTTCGATCCAACGGCCAGTGCACTACTCTTCCCTAACCCGCACACAGACACGGCGGCGCTGCCGGGTTCACGCCGTGCCATCGCCGGCGAGCGCATGATTTCCGCCCCCGGTGCACGACTCCTCACCGCACTGGTCTCTACGCAATGAGAAGTAGATGGCGAACTTAGTTCGAGGCTACATACCGATTACTCGGACGCCCGAATCAGCCGACTGTAGTTTCCACGGTACAACACACTCCGGCGATGAATTGCGCCGACCACGACGACCCCATATTCGGGGTTTGCTTGTGAAAGGGAAATAGGGTCAAACCTTTTCCATATGAATTTTGGTGGTTGAATTGCCCAACACAAATTATTGGACTAACTAGTTTGCTCTAGATTATGAGCTCTACAGGTGCCAAAGGTTCACAACAAACCAATACAAGTCAAAAGAAAGGGTTCAAAAATAAGGAGCAAATTATACCAAAGGCAGCCCTGGTTTGGCGCACCGGACTGTCCAGTGTGCCACCGGACAGTGTCCGGTGCACCAGGGAACCCAACTCTGAACTTGCCTGTCTCGGGAATTTGGGAGGCCGCTCCGCTATAATTCATCGGACTGTCCGGTGTAACACCGGACTGTCCGGTGTGCCAGCGGATCAACGACTACTCCGCGCCAACGGTCGTCTACGAAGGCATTAAATGTGCTACAGTGTGTGCCTGCACGCGCAGAAGCCAGAGCAGGCGCCAGAAGGCGCACCGAACAGTCTACAGGACCTATCCTGTGCACCACCAGACTGTCCAGTGGCCCCACAAGTCAGAGCTCCAACGTTCGAACCCTAACGGTTGGGTGACGTGGCTGGCGCACCGGACAGTGTCCGGTGCACCCGTCGACAGAAGCCATCCCCAACGGCCATTTTGGTGGTTGGGGCTATAAATACCCCCAACCACCCCACATTCATGGCATCCAAGTTTTCAGCATTCGCACCTCATACAAGAGTTATAGCATTCAATACAAGACACAAACAAAGAGATCAAATCCTCTCCTAAGTCCGGAATCACTCCAAACAAATTAGTGACTAGAGAGAGAGACATTTGTGTTCTTTTGAGCTCTTGCGCTTGGATTGCTTTTCTTCTTCCTCATTCTTGTTTCCACAACACTTGTAATCAAAATAAGAGACACCAATTGTGTGGTGGTCCTTGTAGTGGACTTAGTGTCCCTTTTGATTGAGAAGAGAAGCTCACTTGGTCTAGGTGACCGTTTGAGAGAGGGAAAAGGTTGAAAGAGACCCGGTCTTTGTGACCACCTCAACGGGGAGTAGGTTTGCAAGAACTGAACCTCGGTAAAACAAATCACCGTGCCATCCATTCTTATTTGCTTGAGATTTGTTTTCGCCCTCTCTTTCGGACTCGTTTATATTTCTAACGCTAACCCCGGCTTGTAGTTATGCTTAAGTTTATAATTTTCAGATTCTGCCTATTCACCCCCCTCTAGGCGACTTTCAATTGGTATCAGAGCCTGGTGCTTCATTAGAGCCTAACCGCTCGAAGTGATGTCGGGAGATCATGCCAAGAAGGAGATGGTGACTGGCGATAAGCCCATTACAAGCCATGGGGAAGGAGAAGGAATCCCCTTCACACAAGTCGCATCAGAGTGGCGAAAAGAAAAAGAAGATGAGGAAGGTGGTCTACTACGAGACCGACTCTTCATCGCCATCCACCTCCGGCTCCGACGCGCCGTCCGTAACTTCTAAGCGCCATGAGCGCAAGAAGTTTAGTAAGATTCCCCTACACTACCCTCGCATTTCTAAACGTACTCCATTACTTTCCGTTCCATTAGGCAAACCACCGGTTTTTGACGGTGAAGATTATAACATGTGGAGTGATAAAATGAGGCATCACCTAAGCTCACTCCACACTAGTATTTGGAACGTTGTTGAGTTTGGTGTACAGGTAGCATCCGTAGGGGATGAGGGCTATGATTCGGACGAAGTTGCCCAAATCCGGCACTTCAACTCTCAAGCCACCACAATACTCCTCGCCTCTCTAAGTCGATAGGGGTATAACAAGGTGCAAGGATTGAAGAGCGCCAAAGAGATTTGGGACGTGCTCAAAACGGCGCATGAAGGAGACGAGGTGACGAAGATCACCAAGAGGGAAACGATCGAGGGGGAGCTCGGTCACTTCATGCTAAACCAAGGAGAAGACCCGCAAGCCATGTACAACCAGCTAAAAACCTTGGTGAATCAAGTGCACAACCTCGGGAGCACCAAGTGGGATAACCATGAAATGGTCAAGGTTATTCTTAGATCACTCGTATTTCTAAACCCCACTCAAGTTCAATTAATTCGTGGTGATCCAAGATATAAACTAATGTCTTCCGAGGATGTGATAGGTAAATTTGTGAGCTTTGAACTAATGATCAAAGGCTCCAAAAAGATCATCGAGCAAGGCGCATCCTCCTCCGTACCCGAAGCACAACCCGTTGCATTCAAAGCAACGGAGGAGAAGAAAGAAAATTCTACTCCAAGTAGAATTCCCATCGACGCCTCCAAGCTCGATAATGAGGAGATGGCGCTCATCATCAAGAGCTTCCGTCAAATCCTCAAACAAAGGAAGGGGAAAGATTACAAGCCCCGTTCCAAGAAGGTTTGCTACAAGTGTGGTAAGCCCGGTCATTTTATTGCAAAATGTCCATTATCTAGTGATAGTGACAGGGGTGACGACAAGAAGGGAAAGAGGAGAGAAAAGAAGAGGTACTACAAGAAGAAGGGCGGCGATGCCCATGTTTGCCGGGAGTGGGACTCCGACGAGAGCTCCACCGACTCCTCCGACGACGAGGACGCCGCCAACATCGCCATCAACAAAGGGCTCCTCTTCCCCAACGTCGGCCACAAATGCTTCATAGCATAGGATGACAAGAAGAAGAAGGTAAAATCCAAATCCTCCACTAAGTATGCAACATCTAGTGATGAGGCTAATTCTAGTGATGATGAGGATGATTTGTTTACTCTCTTTGCCAACTTAAACATGCAACAAAAGGAAAAATTAAATGAATTAATTAGCGCTATTCATGAGAAGGATGAGCTCTTGGATAGCCAAGAGGATTTCTTAATTAAAGAAAACAAAAACCATGTTAAAGTTAAAAATGCTTATGCTCAGGAGGTAGAGAAAAATGAAAAATTAACTAGTGAGCTAAGCACTTGCCATGATATTGTTTCCAACCTTAGAAATGAAAATGCAAAATTAATTGATAAGGTCGAAAAGTTTGATGTTTGTGATGATTCAATTGTTAGTCTTAGAAATGATAATGCCAATTTAATTGCTAAGATTGACAAATTGAATGCTTCTCTTTCTAGCCTTAAAATTGAAAATGAAAAATTAATTGGTAAGGCTAAGGATTTAGATGTTTGCAATGCTTCTATTTCCAATCTTAGAGATGAGAATGATATTTTGCATGCTAAGATTGTTGAATTAAATACTTGCAAACCCTCTACATCTTCCGTTGAGCATGTTACTATTTGCACTAGATGTAGAGATATTAATGTTGATGCTATTCATGATCACCTAGCTTTAATTAAACAACAAAATGATCACATAGCTCAACTTAGTGCCAAAATTAATGAGCATGACTTAGAAAATGAGAAATTTAAATTTGCTAGAAGCATGCTCTATAGTGGGAGACACCCTGGTATTAAGGATGGCATTGGCTTCCAACAGGGAGACAATGTCAAGCTTAATGCCCCGCCTAAAAGATTGTCTAATTTTGTTAAGTGCAAGGCTCCCATGGTTCAGGATAACGAGGGTTACATTTTATACCCTGCCGGTTATCCCGAACACAAAATTAGGAGAATTCACTCTAGGAAGTCTCACTCTGGCCCTAATCATGCTTTTATGTATAAGAGTGAGGCATCTAGTTCTAGGCAATCAATCAACCCATGCTAAATTGCCTAAGAAGAAATCTCCTACAGGATCAAATAATCATAATGTTTCTTTTAAAACTTTTGATGCTTCTTATGTGCTAACTAACAAATCCGACAAGGTAGTTGCCAAGTATGTTGGGGGCAAACACAAGGGATCAAAAACTTGTGTTTGGGTACCCAAAGTTCTTATGTCTAATGTCAAAGGACCCAAAACTGTTTGGGTACCTAAAATCAAGAACTAAATTTGTTTTGTAGGTTTATGCATCTGGAGGCTCAAGTTGGATCATCGACAGCGGGTGCACAAACCATATGACTGGGGAGAAAAGAATGTTCTCCTCCTAAGAGAAAAACCAAGATCTCCAACGAGCTATCACATTCGGGGATGGAAATCAAGGTTTGGTCAAAGGATTGGGTAAAATTGCTATATCACCTGACCACTCCATTTCCAATGTTTTTCTAGTAGATTCATTAGATTACAACTTGCTTTCTATTTCTCAATTATGCAAAATGGGTTACAACTGTCTTTTTATAGATACATGTGTTATTGTCTTTAGAAGAAGTGATGATTCAGTAGCTTTTAAGGGAGTATTAGAGGGTCACCTATATTTAGTTGATTTCAATAGAGCTGAACTCGATACTTGCTTAATTGCTAAGACTAACATGGGTTGGCTCTAGCATCGCCGACTAGCCAACGTTGGAATGAAGAATCTTCATAAGCTTCTAAAGGGAGAGCACATTTTGGGACTAACAAATGTTCATTTTGAGAAAGACAGGATTTGTAGTGCATGCCAGGCAGGGAAGCTAGTTGGTGTTCATCATCCACACAAGAACATCATGACAACTGACAGGCCACTCAAACTCCTCCACATGGACCTATTCGGCCCGATAGCTTACATAAGCATCAGCGGGAGTAAGTACTGTCTTGTTATTGTGGATGATTATTCTCGCTTCACTTGGGTATTCTTTTTGCGGGAAAAATCTCAAACCTAAGAGACTTTGAAAGGATTCTTGAGACGGGCTCAAAACGAGTTCAGCTTGAGGATCAAGAAAATAAGAAGTGACAACGGGACAGAGTTCAAGAACTCACAAATATAAGGCTTTCTTGAGGAGGAGGGCATCAAGCATGAGTTCTCTTCTCCCTACACGCCACAACAAAATAGTGTAGTGGAGAGGAAGAATAGGACTCTATTGGACATGGCAAGGACCATGCTTGATGAGTACAAGACTTCGGATCGGTTTTGGGCCGAGGCGGTCAACACCGCTTGCTACGCCATCAACCGGTTATATCTACATCGAATTCTCAAGAAGACATCTTATGAACTCCTCACCGGTAAAAAGCCCAATATTTCATATTTTAGAGTCTTTGGTAGCAAATGCTTTATTCTTGTTAAAAGAGGTAGAAAATCAAAATTTGCTCCTAAGGCTGTAGAAGGCTTTTTACTAGGATATGATTCAAACACAAGGGCATATAGAGTCTTTAACAAGTCCACTGGACTAGTTGAAGTTTCTTGTGACATTGTGTTTGATGAGACTAACGGCTCTCAAGTAGAGCAAGTTGATCTTGATGAATTAGATGATGAAGAGGCTCCATGTGTCACGCTAAGGAACATGTCCATAGGGGATGTGTGTCCTAAGGAATCCGAAGAGCCCATTCAAGCACAAGATCAACCATCCTCCTCCATGCAAGCATCTCCACCAACTCAAGATGAGGATGAGGCTCAAGATGATGAAGGAGAAGATTAAGAAGATGAGCCACCTCAAGAAGACGACAATAATCAAGGGGGAGATGCAAATGATCAAGACAAGGAGGATGAACAAAATCCAAGGCCGCCACACCCAAGAGTCCACCAAGCAATTCAACAAGATCACCTCGTGAACACCATCCTAGGAGATATTCATAAGGGGGTAACTACTCGATCTCGTGTTGCTCATTTTTGTGAACACTACTCATTTGTTTCCTCTATTGAGCCACACAGTGTAGAGAAAGCACTTCAAGATTCGGATTGGGTGCTGGCGATGTAAGAGGAGCTCAACAATTTCAAGAGGAATGAGGTATGGCATTTAGTTCCACGTCCTAACCAAAATGTTGTAGGAACCAAGTGGGTCTTCCACAACAAACAAGATGAGCATGGTGTGGTGACAAGGAACAAGGCACGACTTGTGGCCAAAGGGTATTCACAAGTCGAAGGTTTGGATTTCTGTGAAACCTATGCACCCGTAGCTAGGCTTGAGTCAATTCGAATATTACTTGCCTATGCTACTCACCATGACTTTAAGCTTTACCAAATGGACGTGAAGAGTGCCTTCCTCAACGGACCTATCAAGGAAGAGGTCTATGTTGAGCAACCTCCCGGCTTTCAAGATAGTGAGTATCCTAACCATGTTTACAAACTCTCTAAGGCGCTTTATGGGCTCAAGCAAGCCCCAAGAGCATGGTATGAATGCCTAAGAGATTTTCTTATCGCTAATGGCTTCAAAGTCGGAAAGGTCGATCCTACTTTATTCACTAAAACCATTGAGAATGATTTGTTTGTATGCCAAATTTATGTTGATGATATCATATTTGGGTCTACTAACAAATCTATTTGTGAAGAGTTTAGTAGGATCATGATTCAAAAATTTGAGATGTCTATGATGGGGAGTTGAAGTATTTCTTAGGATTTCAAGTCAAGCAACTCCAAGAGGGCACCTTCATTAGCCAAACAAAGTACATTCAAGATATACTCACTAAGTTTGGAATGAAGGATGCCAATCCCATCAAGACACCCATGGGAACCAATGGGCATCTCGACCTCAACACGGGAGGTAAATCCGTAGATCAAAAGGTATACCGATCGATGATAGGTTCTTTACTCTATTTATGTGCATCAGGACCGGACATTATGCTTTCCGTATGCATGTGTGCAAGGTTCCAAGCCGACCCTAAGGAAGTTCATCTTAGGGCCGTGAAGCAAATCTTGAGATATTTAGTTCAAACACCTAAGTTTGGTCTTTGGTACCCCAAGGGATCCTTATTTGATTTATTAGGATATTCTAATGCTGATTGGGTAGGGTGTAAGATTAATAGGAAGAGCACATCAGGGACTTGTCAGTTTCTGGGGAGATCCCTGGTGTCTTGGGCTTCAAAGAAACAAAACTCCGTGGCTCTTTCTACCGTCGAAGCCGAGTACATTGTCGCAGGCCATTGTTACGCGCAATTGCTTTGGACGAGGCAAACCCTTAGCGACTATGGCTACAAGTTTAGCAAAGTCCATCTCCTATGTGACAATGAGAGTGCAATCCGCATGGCGGATAATCCCATTGAACACAGCCGCACTAAGCACATAACCATTCGGTATCACTTTCTGAGAGATCACCAACAAAAGGGGGGATATCGAGATAGCCTATATAAACACCAAAAATCAATTGGCCAATATCTTTACCAAGCCTTTAGATGAGCAATCCTTTACCAAACTTAGGAATGAGCTAAATATTCTTGATTCTAGGAATTTTGATTGATTCTTTGCACACATAGCTCATTTACATACCTTTGATCACATCTCTTTTATGTCTATGACTAATGTGTTTTCAAGTATTTTATTATGCTTAGTCATAGATATTGAAAGGAAAGTGGAGTAATCGGCAAAGAAGGCGCTTCCACTCAACTCCAATTGTATTTGCCGATACTCCGCATCATTCTCCACTTTGGTATAATCTTCACTCATATTTTTATTTGCCAAAGGGGGAGAAAGTTTGAATAAGGGCTTATATCTCACTCACAAGTATCTGTTTTTGGTGATTCATGCTAAAGGGGGAGAAAGTATGAGCCCAAAGCAAAAGGACCGCAACCACCACCGAATTTTTAAAAATGAAGTTTTTCAAATTGATATCTTATTGTGTTCAAAAGGGGGAGAAAGTAGTATCTTCAAAACTTGCAAAACCCTCTTGAACACTAAGAGGAGAATTTTATTTAGGGGGAGTTTTGTTTTAGTCAAAGGAAAAGCATTTGAGACAGGGGGAGAAAATTTCAAATCTTGAAAATGCTTTCTTCAATCTTATTCATGTACCTTTGACTATTTGCAAAAGGTTTTTGAAAAGAATTTTACAAAGAATTTGCAAAACAAAACCCGTGGTGCAAATGTGGTCCAAAATTTTAAATAAGAAGAAAAACCATCCATGCATATCTATTGAAATAAGTATATTGGTTTCAATTCCAAGCAATCTTTGCACTTACAATATGCAAACTAGTTCAATTCTGCACTTCTTTATTTGCTTTGGTTTGTGTTGGCATCAATCACCAAAAAGGGGGAGATTGAAAGGGAAATAGGGCCAAACCTTTTCCATATGAATTTTGGTGGTTGAATTGTCCAACACAAATTATTGGACTAACTAGTTTGCTCTAGATTATGAGCTCTACAGGTGCCAAAGGTTCACAACAAACCAATACAAGTCAAAAGAAAGGGTTCAAAAATAAGGAGCAAATTATACCGAAGGCAACCCTGGTCTGACGTACCGGACTGTCCGGTGTGCCACCGGACAGTGTCCGGTGCACCAGGGAACCCAACTCTGAACCTGCCAGTCTCGGGAATTTGGGAGGCCGCTCCACTATAATTCACCGGACTGTCTGGTGTAACACCGGACTGTCCGGTGTACCAGTGGAGCAACTGCTACTTCGCGCCAACGGTCGTCTGTGAAGGCATTAAATGCGCTACAGTGCGTGCCTGTGCGCGCAGAAGCCAGAGCAGGCGCCAGAAGGCGCACCGGACAGTCTACAGGACCTGTCCGGTGCACCACCAGACTGTCCGGTGGCCCCACAAGTTAGAGCTCTAACGGTCTAACCCTAACGGTTGGGTGACGTGGCTGGCGCACCGGACAGTGTCTGGTGGTGCACCGGACTGTCCGGTGCGCCCGTCGACAGAAGCCATCCCCAACAGCCATTTTGGTGGTTGGGGCTATAAATATCCCCAACCACCCCACATTCATGGCATCCAAGTTTTCAGCATTCACACCTCATACAAGAGCTATAGCATTCAATACAAGACAAAAACAAAGAGATCAAATCCTCTCCCAAGTCCGGAATCACTCCAAACAAATTAGTGACTAGAGAGAGAGACATTTGTGTTCTTTTGAGCTCTTGCGCTTGGATTGCTTTTCTTCTTCCTCATTCTTGTTTCCACAACACTTGTAATGAAAACAAGAGACACCAATTGTGTGGTGGTCCTTGTAGTGGACTTAGTGTCCCATTTGATTGAGAAGAGAAGCTCACTCGGTCTAGGTGACCGTTTGAGAGAGGGAAAGGGTTGAAAGAGACCCGGTCTTTGTGACCACCTCAACGGGGAGTAGGTTTGTAAGAACCGAACCTCGGTAAAACAAATCACCGTGCCATCCATTCTTATTTGCTTCAGATTTGTTTTCGCCCTCTCTTTTGGACTCGTTTATATTTCTAACGCTAACCCCGGCTTGTAGTTGTGCTTAAGTTTATAATTTTCAGATTCCGCCTATTCACCCCCCTCTAGGCGACTTTCAGCTTGCAGATTATCCACGCCTGCCCGCGAACTCCAATTTCACCTTCCCCGAAGCAAGAACGGGACGCTCCGAAGAACCGATGCGGCAGCAATCCCTCACTCTCTCTCTCCCTTCGCGTTCTCTCCACTAGGGCTATTAACTGTGACCAAGGGACTTCAGGCAGCTAGGGTTTTGAAGCATCGGGCCCTCCTGTCGGCTGCTCAATCGTTTTATATGTGAAGCGACCCACCAGCTGCGCGAATTTCACAGATTCCGTTGAGCTCGCCCGCGAGTCTTGCGGGGACGACGATTCTGACCACCCGGCCCCACACGTAAGCATCCCGCCAGCGAAGGCGCACGCCCGCCAGGTGGGACCCCGCCCCAGCGACACATTCGTAGTTGTGGCACATGGTGACAGACCGGTGGGGCCCGCGTGTCAGCGTGGCATTCCGAGCACGTGGAGGACGCGAGTTGGGCCAGTGCGCGCGTAGGGGAAAGCGGTGAGATGGGCCAAAATGCGCAGAGTGGCCCGGTTAACTGGTTTTTTCCTTTCCTTTCCTTTTCTATTTTATTTCCTTTTGTTTTCAAATTCCAAATAAATCCCTATTTGTCGGTGTTTCGGACCTGATGGGCCCTCAGCCGGACCGACTAGTGAATTTTAGTGCCGCGTGCCCCTGTCCAGATGGGTTGATGCAAGATGGAACACAAGTGATGGGATGAGGCTTATATTATCCTGCACAAGGGGGCGCTTGCAGTAGGGGTTACAAGCATCGCGGGAGAGCGAGAACGAGAGAGAGAGAGAGAGAGAGAGAGAGAGAGAGAGAAGGAGAGGGTTCGGTCTTGAGGCGAGCCGTCTGGGGCCGCCTCCGCTGCGTCCATGTCGGGCGTCCGTGTGTTGCACGTTCGTCGCTTTCTCTCCCCCCCGTTCCTCTCCCCCCTGTTCCTCTCCCCCCTACCATGGGGCCCTAGACACCCCTTTCATAGACACAAGGAGATGCCCAGCTGTACAATGGGGGTGTTTCTTGGAGCTAACGTGGCTGGCAGGGAAGTGCCTGAGCCCTGTACAGATAATAACGTGGCCGTCGGGGAAGCGCCTTGAGCCCTGTAGATGTACCAACGTGGCCGTCAGAGGAGTGCCTTGAGCCCTATAGAGGCAGTAACGTGGCCGTCGGAGAAGTGCCTTGAACCCTGTAGAAGCATGGCTGATGGTGCGACATGGATCCTGCTGACGTTTCCTTGCTTCCGTAGGGGGTTGTGAGCAGCCGACGTCATGGGCGCACGCGGGGAACCATCATTACCTGTTACCGGAGTAACTTAGATGGGACGCCGGTCTTGTTCCTTCGTAGCCTGAGGTGGCTAGCTAAGGGTAGGGTAATGATGGGTCCCCTGTGGCGTAGCTGATACGAGGTCGTGGTCGGGCGAGGCGGAGTCCTTCTCCTGAGGCCGAGGTTGAGGTCGGGCGAGGCGGAGTCCTTCTCCTGAGGCCGAGGCTGAGGCCGAGGCGGGATCCTCCTCCTGAGGCCAAGGTCGGGGTCGGTCGAGGTGGAGACCTTCTCCCGAGGCCGAAGCTGAGGCCGAGGCCTGGGGTCGGGCGAGGCGGAGCTCCCTGTTGCGCCCGAGGCCGAACTCGAGGGAGGTAGTGACTTGCTATTGTCAGCCTTTCCCTAGTGGCTGGCGCAGTTGCCGGAGTGGGGTGAACAACGCTGTTTTCCTATCAGAACGGTCAGTAAAGGGGGGCGAAGTGACTGCGGTCACTTCGACCTTGCCGACTGAGGCACGCGTGTCAGGATAAGGTGTCAGGCGATCCCCGCGTTAAATGCGCATGCGATACGGTCTGTTGGTAAGGCGATTTGGACAAGGTCACTGTACGACAAAGCTTGCCTGCGCTGGACTTCGGGCGAGCCGAGGGTGCGTCTGCTGACTGAGGGGACCCTCGGGCGAGGCATGAATTCGTCCGGGACTACTGTCCTTGCCCGAGGCTGGGCTCGGATGAGGTCACGTCCCTTAGTAGACGAAGCCTGCGCTTTATCGGTCGTTTTATGGTTTGTTCTGAAGACGTTTTTCAGCCGGATTAAGGAGCATTGGGGGTACCCCTAATTACGGTCCCCGACAGTAGCCCCCGAGCCTCGAAGGGAGTGTAGGTACTCGCTTGGAGGTTCTGCCGGATTTTTCACAAGGGGAGCAGCCCTTCTCGGTTATGCTTTGTTCCGATGGGTGCACGCGAGTGCAGCCGCCGGGTGTAGACCCCGAGGCCTCAGAGGAGTGGTTTGACTCCTCTGAGGTCTTAATCCTTCTTGTGATGCCTCGGTCAGCCTTGTTGTTCCCTCATGCGGCCCGACCACAGCCTGGGTGCACGGTCAGGCTCCGAGTTTTCAAGCTGGTTTGTTGACGTGGTCAACGGTTCGACCGTAGCCTGGTGCGAGAGCAGCCCCCGAACCTCTGCACGGAGTGAGAGGACGATCAAGGACCATCTCGACTTTTTTTGTATGCCCCTTCGTCGCCTTTCCTCAAGGAGGAAGGGGGGAAAGCGCCGTGTTACCCCCAGGGGGCACCGAACACGGTGTTTCTAGTGAGCTGCTAATGGGTAATCCGAGTGGACGCCTGAGCCCCGTTCGATAAGGGTCGGCTAGTGGCCCAGAGGCGCGCTCCAAAAGTACCTGCAGGTGATTTGCTGGACCCGAACCCATTCGATAGGATCCAAGGGCTCGATGCCTCCCTCCGGTGGGATTCCATTACAAATCATTCCCGCTGGTCTCAGAAATGTCCTAGGATACCTCGGGAGCGTAGCCTGAGCCTCGGCCATGTAACGGACGTACCCAGGGTCATCCCTAACTCTGCGTGCTCTGGGGCGGTTGTCGAACCCTTCCGAGGGGCTAGCCTTCGAACCCCTGATCAGTAATGGGCTCGGAGCCCGAGTGCTCTAGGGCGGTTACCGAACCCCGGAGGGCGCAACCTTCGAACCCATGATCAGTAGGAGGGCTCGGGGCCCGTTTCCTTTGCCGAGAAGGATCCTTTTTGCAATATCCCCTTTCTCGGTCCCTGTGGCAAGAGAGAGAGGAAAAGGATATGAATTTAAATAATGTGGCGCACCTTTTATGACGCGGTCATCATGACAGAGACGAAATGGTGCCCGCTTCGCCTGCTGGAGGTGTCGCTTGTCCTGCCAAGGAGTTAATGCGACAGGACGGGTGATTCGCGGGGCGTCTGTTGCGCGTGCGCGAGCCGTTCAAGGAACAGAACACGGGTGCGTCGTTTTTTATGTTGTGGGAGAGGATGCGAACCTATAGGTGATTGGACTGTGGCTTCCGCACGCCTATTGCTGCAATTACTGCTGGCCCGCCTTCGATCATATCGACCGTCGTGCCTATCTTCGTGGCTGGGTGACCCGTGATCGCCGCACTTAATAGACACTGTTAGGTCACACGCAGGGCTGCCTTGAGTTGCTGCTCTGGATCCGTAGTCGAGAAGACGCAGCATTGGCGCAAGCAGTGGTGCGATTTCCTCGCACGTAGTAACCGTCGCGCCGGTTCCATGACATGTGGGCCCGGGCCTCTGTGCTGGACCATCGGATGCGACGAAGCCGAAAGGGTGCATAACCGTGGTGCGGTTGCATGCTCCCTGCATGGCGGCCCGCCCTTCCGACCGTTGGTTTCGGCGATGATGAGGGAACACTTATAACCGCAGGGTGGTTACATGCTTCGCGTGCGGCGGTTCGCCTTCTTCGCGTTTCGGGTCAGCTCGCATGACATGTGGGGCCCAGCCCCCGTGTCGTGGGGTGGGAACCCTGGGGCACGTCGGTGGAGACTTTGCCCGTGACGCTTGCGAGTGAGGAGATCTGCCTTTAAAAAGGGACCAACCCCCCCGGGGGTAGCCATGCCTTCACACTCCTCGCATCCATCGCGCCCTTCCACCTTCCGAGCCCCCAGATGGAGCGCACCCGTGTTGCCTTCTTCTTGCTGCTGTTGGAGGAGCGTGACCCCGTGGGGGTTGGCAATCTCCAGTCATCGCTCGGCTTCAAGGATTTTCATCATGCAGCTCGGTTACAGTCCCTCACCAATGGTCATCCGTAGGGATGATCACCAGCCTTGTGGTGGGGAGAAGCAAGCCGGGCTGCAGCCTCTACCCCGCCCTCAGCTTCAAGGATGTTCATCATCCGGGCTGAGGAAGAGGGTGCACCGAGTCGGGGGCCGCTTCCGCGTGGGCCGGTGACCCGCTTATTCCTCCAGCATTTGGGGGAGAAGGGCATCCTCCAGCCCTGCGGAGGAGGCGTCCTCCAGCAATGCGGGGGAAGGCGAACTGCTGCTGCTTGGTCAGGGTGCAGCTGTCCGTCCTCCACCCGGGCGACGGTCGTGCCGTGTGCAGGTGGCTGCTATCACCGGTGCTAGAGTGGGGGCTGCCGCTGGTGAGGCTTCCCACCGCAGCTGTTGCCTCCATCGACGAGACCGTCGGTGCCAGCTGCGTTCCGGACCTCCGGCTCTTTGGCTTTAATGGCTGGTTCTCGTCCCCCGTGAGGGGACGTGAACGAGGGCCTTTCAGCGGCAGCTTTTGCCCTGAGGCCATCGCTGCTGCTGTCTAGCCGCCCGAGGCGGAGGTCGTTGTCGCGCTGCTGGTGTAGTGGTCGCCGGCGAGTCGCTCAGAGCTCGTTATCTTGCAGCCCCTCCGGTGTGGAGGTAGTTCATTCCCGTGGGAATGGAGCTGGAGTCCCATTTGTAATGGTACCCTCTTGAGAGCGAGATGTAATAGCTTTGAGTACTAAGACATCTGCCGTAGGTCGGGACAACCGCCGAGGGCGCTGCCGACGTCTAAGTCTAGGTACCATTGTTACCCCAAGCACGTGTGTTTGTTTTTTGTGCCTGCTAAGGCCTGAATATTTGGGTATAGAGCCGTGTTTCTTTCCTCTTGTTTCGAGCATTAAGACTTGTTCGTCGGTAGCAGAATCACTTATCCGAGCACGAGCCGCCTTTCCTGGAAGGTGACGAGTGAGGTATCCGTATCCCGGAGGCGTAGGAGTCCCTCGGCTCGGTCGGCCTTGCCGTTTAAGGTCTCAGTCGCTCGTTTTTGGGACTCCACCAATGACATAGTCGAGATGCATGAAAGTTGTTTTTGGTGGAAAAACTTTTCCGAGGAAAGTTTCGGCGCAGAGGGTGCTCCCCCTTTCCGGACCCCGAGGGGACCGCTCGGGCCAGGACCCTCGTGGAGGGTCTGGTCGTGGCCGTCGGGTCTGCTTGGTCCGCCCAAGCTAGGGTGTCCGGGCCGAAGGGGCTTTTTCCCCGCTTTGAGACATTGTTTTTGTCTTCATTCTTCTCCTTGCGTCTGAAGAATGTTGTCCTGCTGTCTACAAGGTTCGAGATGGCTCTTGACGAGTCCGTCAAGAACTGCAAGGTGCTTGCCGAGGCGGTTGAGCGGAAGGAGGCCAAGCGCGTGGCCATGTCCGAGGCCATCTCGGCTCCCTACCAGACCTCTGGCCTCGACGGCGTCCCCTCGGGTAGCTCCCCCCGGAGTCATCTGCGGGCCTTGGGCGGCCATGTGCGCAACAGACTCCGCGGGGCGCCGACGAAGAGGAGGCTGCCTTAGCCGAGGTCCAGAGGCTTGACGCGGCTATCGAGGGCCCGAGCGTGATGCTGGCTTCCTCCTTTGAGGTGGAGGTCCTTCCGCCCGTGTCGCCGCCCGAGGCCGGGCCGGATTCTGCCGAGGGTGGAAACGACGCCGAGGGTGCCGCCCCTCCCCCTGCTGATGTCTAAGCCTGCAGGAACAGTTTGTTTTAAGTATGCGTACGTCTTTCGTGGCTGCTGAGGCCTAGAAATTTTCATTGTCGGATTATAAAGCTATGTTTTCTTTTCCTCTTGTTTCGTGTGTTAGGACTTGTTCGGTAGCGGAATCGCTTATCCGAGCGTGAGTTACTTTTCGCGGAAGGTGATGAGTGAGGTATCCGTATCCCGGAGATGTAGGAGTCCCTCGGTTCGGTCGGCCTTGCCGCTTACGTGTTCTCTCGTCATTTTCAGGATTCCGTTATCGATATAGCCGAAAAGCACGAAAAGTCATTTTGGTAGAAAAGTGTTCGAGCGTTAGGACTTGTTCGGTAGCAGAATCGCTTATCTGAGCGTGAGCTACCTTTTCATGAAAGGTGATGAGTGAGGTATCTGTATCCCGGAGGCGTAGGAGTCCCTCGGCTTGGTCGGCCTTGCCGCTTATGGTCTCTCTTGCTCTTCTTTACGATTCTGTTATCGACGCAGTCGAAATGCTCGAAAGACGTTCCAGCAAAAGACTTTTTCGAGGAAAATTTTGACGCAGAGGGGGTTCCCCCCTTCTAGCCCCCGAGGGAGGATCGAGCTTTGCCGAGGCAAGGCTGATCCTTCCTTGATGGTTAGTCTTTATTTATGCATGTAAAGAAAGCGAGATACATGAACAACTTGAAACATTTTAAGGGTAAAAGCGACGTAGATGTTCGATGTTCCAAGCGTTGCTGTAGACCTCGCCTTGATCGTTGGCCAGCTTGTATGTCCCGGGCTTCAAAATCTTGGCGATGATGAAGGGCCCTTCCCAGGGAGGAGTAAGTTTGTGGCGCCCTCGGGCATCTTGCCGTAGTCGAAGTACCAAGTCTCCCACTTGGAAGACTCGGGGCCGAACCCTTCGGGCGTGGTAGCGTCGCAGAGACTGCCGATACCGCGCCGAGTGTAGTAAGGCTATGTCCCGAGTCTCTTCCAGCTGGTCCAACGAATCCTCTTGGTTGGTCTGGTTGCTTTGGTCGTCGTAAGCCTTTGTCCTCGGGGAACCGTATTCCAAGTCCGTGGGTAAGATGGCTTCGGCCCCATAGACTAGGAAAAACGGCGAGAAACCCGTGGCCCGGCTCGGTGTCGTCCTCAGACTCTAGACCACCGAGGGTAGCTCTTTTATCCATCGCTTGCCAAATTTGTTGAGGTCATTGTAGATCCTCGGCTTTAATCCCTGCAAAATCATACCGTTGGCGCGTTCCACCTGCCCATTTGTCATTGGGTGCGCTACGGTGGCCCAGTCCACACGGATGTGGTGGTCCTCGCAGAAGTCCAGGAACTTTTTCCCAATGAACTACGTGCCATTGTCGGTGATGATTGAGTTTGGGACCCCGAAGCGATGGATTATATTGATGAAGAACGCCACCGCCTGCTTGGACCTGATGCTGGTTAAGGGTCGGACCTCGATCCACTTGGAGAATTTGTCGATGGCGACCAGCAGGTGCATGAAGCCCCCGGGTGCCTTCTGCAAGGGGCCGACGAGGTCCAGACCCCACATGGCAAATGACCAAGTGATGGGTATTGTCTGCAGGGCTTGAGCGGGCAGGTGCGTCTGTCTTGTGTAGAATTGACACCCCCGGCTGGAGCGTACAATCCTAGTGGCGTCGGCCACCACGGTTGGCCAGTAGAAACCTTGTCGGAAAGCGTTTCCCACGAGGGCTCGAGGTGCTGCATGGTGACCACAAGCCCCCGAGTGTATTTCTTGTAACAACTCTTGTCCTTGGGCAATGGATATGCATCGTTGGAGAATGCCTGAGGGGCTGCGGTGGTACAACTCCTTTTCATCACCTAGCAAAACGAACGACTTGGCGCGCCGAGCCAGTCGCCGAGCTTTGGCCTTGTCGAGGGGCAGCTCTCCTCGAAGGAGATATTCCAGGTACGGGGTCTGCTAGTTTGGAACCTGTGTGACCCCATTCCGCTCCCCCTCAACGCGCAGGGCCTCACCCTCGGCGGCCGAGCGTACCTCGGGCTGGGCCGAGGCCTCCTTGGGCTCGGGCGCATTGTCGAGTTTGACAGATGGTTGATATATGTCCCTGGAGAAGACGTCCGGGAACTGTGGTTTGCCCCGAGGCTATTTTCGCCAGCTCATCCGCAGTCTCGTTGTACTGTCGAGCAACATGGTTGAGTTCCAGCCCGTAGAACATATCCTCCAAGCGCCGAACTTCGTCGCAGTAGGCCTCCATTTTTTGGTCGCGGGAGTGGGAGTTCTTCATGACCTGGTCAATGACGAGCTGCGAGTCACCACGAGCGTCGAGGCGCCGAACCCCTAGCTCGACGGTGATGCGTAGTCCATTAACCAAGGCTTCATACTCGGCCACGTTGTTTGACGCCGGAAAATGGAGGCGCAGTACGTAACGCACATGTTCTCCGAGGGGTGAGATGAAGAGCAAGCCCGCGCCTGCTTCAGTTTTTATCAGCGACCCGTCGAAGTACATGGTCCAAAGTTTGGGCTGGATTGGGGCTGTCGGCAACTGGGTGTCACTCCATTCAGCTAGGAAGTCGGCCAAGACTTGGGATTTTATGGCCTTCCGAGGGGCAAATGAAAGTGTTTCACCCATGAGTTCCACTGCCCATTTGCTATCCTCCCCGAGGCTTCTCGACTTTGGACGATTTCTTCTAGGGGGAAAGATGACACCACAGTAACCGGATGAGACTCGAAGTAGTGTCGCAGCTTTCGCCGTGTCAGAATCACTGCGTACAGCATCTTCTGGATTTGCGGGTAACGGACTTTTGGTCTTGGATAGCACTTCGCTGATGAAGTAGACTGGTCTCTAGACGAACATTGCATGCCCTTCTTCCCATCTCTCGACTACGATCGCGGCGCTGAGCACCTGAATGGTTGCGGCTATGTAGATCAAGAGGGCTTCTCCCGTAGCAGGGAGCACCAAGATGGGCGCATTTATAAGGAGCGCCTTTAAGTTTCTGAGGGCTTCCTCGGCCTCAGGGGTCCAACAGAAGCGCTCGGCCTTCCTTAAGAGGCGGTACAAGGGTAACCCTTTCTCGCCGAGGCGCGAGATGAAGCGGCTCAAAGCCACAAGGCATCCCATGACCCTTTGTACTCCTTTTAAGTCTTTGATGGGCCCCATGTTGGTGATGGCCGCGATTTTCTCTGGGTTGGCTTCGATGCCTCGTTCGAAGACGATGAACCCTAATAGCATGCGTCGGAGGACTCCGAAGACACACTTCTCAGGATTGAGTTTTACGCTCTTCGCTTTCAGGCAACTGAATGTTACCTCAAGGTCAGAGAGGAGGTCAAAGGCTTTCCTTGTCTTGACGACGATGTCATCGACGTAAGCCTCGACCGTTACGCTGATGTGTTCTCCGAACACATGGTTCATGCACCTCTGGTAGGTGGCACCTGCATTCCTCAAGCCAAATGGCATTGTTTTATAACAATACATGCCAAAAGGTGTGATGAAAGAAGTCGCGAGCTGGTCGGACTCTTTCATCTTGATTTGGTGATAGCCCGAGTAGGCATCGAGGAATGACAGGGTTTCACACCTAGCAGTGGAGTCCACAATTTGATCGATGCGAGGCAGAGGGTAGGGAACTTTCGGACATGCTTTGTTTAGACCAGTGTAGTCTACGCACATCCTCCATTTCCCACCTTTTTTCTTTACCAGCACAGGGTTAGCTAACCATTCGGGATGGAATACCTCTTTGATGAACCCTGCAGCCATCAGCCTGTGGACCTCCTCGCCTATGGCCCTGCGCTTTTCTTCATCAAAACGGCGCAGGGACTGCTTCACGGGTTGGGCTCCAGCTCGGATGTCCAGTGAGTGCTCGGTGACATCCCTCGGTATGCCCGGCATGTCCGAGGGACTCCACGCAAAAACCTCGGCGTTTGCGCGGAGAAAGTCGACGAGCACTGCTTCCTATTTGGGGTCGAGCTCGGAGCCGATCCTGACTTTCTTGCCGTCGTCGTTGCTGGGGTCGAGAGAGACAGACTTAACTGCCTCGGCCAGCTCGAAGTTGTCGGCGTGCCGCTTCACGTCGGGCGCCTCCTTGGAGAGGCAGTCTAGGTCAGCGATGAGGGCTTCAGACTCGGCGAGGGCCTCGGCGTACTCCACGCATTCCACGTCGCACTCGTAAGCATGGCGGTATGTGGGCCCGACGGTGATGACTCCCTTGGGGCCAGGCATCTTGAGCTTAAGGTAGGTGTAGTTGGGGATGACCATGAACTTGGCATAGCATGGTATTCCCAGCACTGCGTGATAGGTCCCTCAGAACCCAACTACCTCAAAGGTGAGGGTCTCCTTTCGGAAGTTGGAGGGAGTTCCGAAGCAGACGGACAAGTCAACCTGTCCGAGGGGCAGGATACGCTTTCCGAGTGCGATCCCGTGGAAGGGTGCTGCACCAGCCCGGATCTCGGACCGATCAACCCCCAAGAGCTCCAGGGTCTCGATGTAGATGATGTTGAGGCTGCTGCCTCCGTCCATGAGGACCTTGGAGAGCCTAACGTTGCCGATGATCGGGTCCACGACGAGCGGGTACCTTCCTGGGCTCGGCACGAAGTCGGGGTGGTCGCCCTAGTCAAAGGTGATAGGCTTATCAGACCAGTCTAGGTAGACTGGCGCTGCCACCTTTACCAAGCAGACCTCCCGGCGCTCTTGCTTGCGGTGCCGAGCCATGGTGTTCGCCACCTGCCCGCTGTAGATCATGAAGCAGTTGTGGACCTCGGGGAACTCCTCTTCCTTGTTGCCCCCCTTGTTGTTGCCTTGGTCTTTGCCACCTTCTGCCGAGGGTCCGGCCTTGTTGAAGTAGCGCCGGAGCATGTCGCACTCCTCAAGGGTGTGCTTGACGGGACCTGGTGGTAGGGGCACGACTCCTTGAGCATCTTGTCGAATGTGTTGGACCCTCCGGGAGGCTTCCGGGGGTTCCTGTGCTCGGCAGTAGCGACGAGATCCGCGTCGATGCCGTTGCGCTTTGCATGCGCCTTCTTCTTGGCCTTCTTCTTCGCGCCACGCTGGGTGGACGCCTCGAGGGCATCTTCCTTCTGCCCTCCCTAAGGCTGCTTGTCTTTCTGGAAGATGGCTTCGACCGCCTCCTGACCAGAGGCGAACTTGGTGGCGATGTCCATCAATTCGCTCGCCTTGGTAGGAGTCTTGCGCCCTAGTTTGCTCACCAGGTCTCGGCATGTGGTGCCAGCGAGGAATGCCCCGATGACGTCCGAGTTGGTGATGTTGGGCAACTCGGTGCGCTGCTTCAAAAACCTCCGGATGTACTCTCGCAGGGATTCCCCTGGCTGCTGGCGACAGCTTCGGAGATCCCATGAGTTCCCAGGGCGCACGTACGTACCCTAGAAATTTCCAGCGAAAGCCTTGACCAGGTCGTCCTAGTCGGAGATCTACGCAGGAGGCAGATGCTCTAGCCAGGCCCGAGCAGCGTCGTAGAGGAAAAGGGGGAGGTTGTGGATGATGAGGTTGTCATTGTCCACCCCTCCCAACTGGCATGCCAGCCGGTAGTCCACAAGCCACAACTCTAGCCTTGTCTCCCCTGAGTACTTGGTGATGGTAGTCGGAGCTCGGAAAGGGGCCGGGAACGGCACTCGTCGTATGGCCCGGCTGAAGACTCATGGACCCGATGGCTCGGGTGAGGGGCTTCGATCCTCCTCACTGTCGTAGCATCCCCCGCGCCTGGGATGGTAGCCTCGGCGCACCTTCTCCTCGAGGTAGGTTTGACGGTGGCGGCGGTGTTGCTCGGCGCCGAGGCGATCCGGGGCTGCAGGCGTCCCGTCCCGTGTGCGCTCGGTGTGGACCGAGGCCTCCCGCATGCATCGGGAGGGCGCTGCGTGATGCTCCGAGGGGTCTCCTCGCCTCCGGGAGGCAGAGCTCTAGGCTTGTCGGACAGCGGCGTCTTCCAGGAGGCCCTTGAGCTTGCCCTGGATTCGTCGCCCCTCGGTGGTGGATGGCTTCGGCATCGTCCGAAGCAACATTGCTACTGCGGCTAGGCTCTGGCCGGCCTCGTTGAAGGCCGGGGGCGGCATCGCCTAGGCATCATCAACAATGCGGCGCTGGACGTCCTAGGCCCGATGACGTGCTCCTCCGGCGAGTGCCTGGCCTGCCCACTCCTGCTCGATGTTTTGCCGGAGCTGCACAAGTCGCCCCGCCTCTTCGTCGAGCTTGGCCTGCATCTCGCGGAGTTGCTCAAGTTGTGTGTCCTGACCCCCCGCAGGGACTTGGACCACAGCTAGCTCCCGCGGGATCTCAACGCGAGACGCAGGTGCGAGGGCGCCGTCACTTCCTGGCATGCCAAGGTGGTTCTCTCCGTCGTGATCCTCCTGATCGATGTGGAAGCAGTCACGAGTTGAGTCGCAACCCTCGTCGTCAAGGCTGTGACCATCATCAGAGCAACCGGAGAGGCAGTGGTCACATGCGGACATGAAGTCACGCATGGCACTGGGATCACGGAGTCCAGAGAAATCCCAACTGATGTCGGGGTTGTCCTCTTCCTCGGAACCCGCGGGTCCGTAGGTTGAGACAGCCGTCAGTCGGTCCCAAGAGGACCACATATGGCACCCCGGAAGGTTAGGATATGCCCTAGCGAAAGCGCTCACCGAAGCGGGGTCGCTTGGTGGATCGAAACTGAATCTAAAGGGAACAGGGTGGAAAATGGACGGTACCTTTTGGTCGATGGACGGTGGTGAAGTCGCGTCGGGGATGAACTGCACCATTATCGTAGGTACGAGGCTAACGCCCAACAAATCCTTCGTGAGGGTGCTGGCGTCATCAGTCCGCTTGGGGTTGGCACGTTGCGGGGAAGCGGCGCCCGTCGTTGTCTCAGGTGCGAGGACTACACCCGACATGTCCCCCGCAGGGGTGCTGGCATCGTTGACTCGCTCTGGCCCGACAGCCGACGAGGTGCCGCCTCCTGCCTGGCCACGGTTGCCCCATCTCCGTCTCCTCCTGCGAGGAGGGTGGTGGGGTTGACGGAGCAGTACCATGTCGTAGCTGCCGTCGAGGGTCATGAACTCGAGACTTCCGAAGCGGAGCACCGTCCTGGGCTGAAGAGGCTGCTGAAAGCTACCCATCTGGAACTCAACAGGAAAGTATTCGTTAACACGCAGCGTGCCCCTACCTGGCGCACCAACTGTCGGTGTTTCGGACCCAAGGGCCCTCAGCCGGACCGACTAGTGAATTTTAGTGTCGCATGCCCCTCTCCAGATGGGTTGATGCAAGATGGAACACAAGCGATGGGATGAGGCTTATATTATCCTGCACCAGGGGCGCTTGCAGTAGGGGTTACAAGCGTCGCGGGAGAGCGAGAACGAGAGAGAGAGAGAGAAGGAGAGGGTTCGGCCTTGAGGCGAGCCGTCTGGGGCCGCCTCCACTGCGTCCGTGTCGGGCGTCCATGTGTTGCACGTTCGTCCCTTTCTCTCCCCCCCCCATTCCTCTCCCCCTGTTCCTCTCCCCCCTACCATGGGGCCCTGGACACTCCCTTTTATAGACACAAGGAGATGTCCAGCTGTACAATGGGGGTGTTGCTTGGAGCTAACGTGGCTGGCAGGGAAGTGCCCTGAGCCCTGTACAGATAATAACATGGCCATCGAGGAAGCGTCTTGATCCCTGTAGATGTACCAACGTGGCCGTCGGAGGAGTGCCTTGAGCCCTGTAGAGGCAGTAACGTGGCCGTCGAAGAAGTGCCTTGAACCCTGTAGAAGCATGGCTGATGGTGCGGCATGGATCCTGCTGACGTTTCCTTGCTTCCGTAGGGGGTTGAGAGCAGCCGACGTCATGGGCGCACGTGGGGAACCATCATTACCTGTTACCAGAGTAACTTAGATGGGATGCCGGTCTTGTTCCTTCGTAGCCTGAGCCGGCTAGCTAAGGGTAGGGTAATGATGGGTTGCCTGTGGCGTAGCTAATACGAGGTCGTGGTCGGGCAAGGCGGAGTCCTTCTCCCGAGGCCGAGGTTGAGGTTGGGTGAGGCAGAGTCCTTCTCCCGAGGCCGAGGCGGGATCCTCCTCCCGAGGCCAAGGCTGAGGCCGAGGTCGGGGTCGGGGTCGGTCGAGGTGGAGACCTTCTCCCGAGGCCGAAGCTGAGGCCGAGGCCTGGGGTCGGGCGAGGCGGAGCTCCCTGTTGCGCCCGAGGTCGAACTCGAGGGAGGTCGTGACTTGTTGTTGTCAGCCTTTCCCTGGTGGCTGGCGCAGTTGCTGGAGCGGGGTGAACAGCGCTGTTTTCCTGTCAGAACGGTCAGTAAAGGGGGGGGCGAAGTGATTGCGGTCACTTCGACCTTGCCGACTGAGGCACACGTGTCAGGATAAGGTGTCAGGCGATCCCTGCGTTAAATGCGCATGCGATACGGTCGGTTGGTAAGGCGATTTGGACGAGGTCGCTGTATGACAAAGCTTGCCTACGCTGGACTTCGGGCGAGCCGAGGGTGCATCTGCTGACTGAGGGGACCCTCGGGCGAGGCGTGAATTCGTCCGGGACTACTGTCCTTGTCCGAGGCTGGGCTCGGATAAGGTCGCGTCCCTTGGTAGACGAAGCCTGCGCTTTATCGGTCGTTTTATGGTTTGTTCTGAAGACGTTTTTCAGCCGGATTAAGGAGCATTGAGGGTACCCCTAATTATGGTCCCCGACACTATTCAAATTTAAACTTCATGGTAATTTTGTTTCCCTACCACATGTCCAACTTAAACATTACATGGGTGAACTTATTTATTTTTAATATTTATTTTATTAAAGCTAGTGCTTTGTTTTCTCCAAATTTCTAGGATTCCAAATTCTAGGTTAAATGCCCATCTCAACTTTAGTATATTCCTTTTATCATTATCTTCATGAATGAATGCACAAACAAATAACAACAGCATGATGCACAAATTATTTTAGGTGTCATCAGTTAATTAATAATTTTTGAGGTATTTGTTCACATGTTATAATAGATGGAGGCAAACCTATACATGTAAAACAACTATATTCTCTTTCACACTTTTTGGGTATTACATATGGCCGACGGGATGGCCCTTGTCCTTGCGTCGTCTCTGGTCAGGAAAAGGATGCCCGATCTGTGTAGTTGTCCTTTGATTAGGTAGAGAGACGAGGCCGGGTCGGGGGCATGGGCGCGTGTCCGAGCCCATCCTGTATAGAGGTGCGAATGAGACGCTTCCAAGTGTCAAGTCAGAGTTGTTGAAATAGCACTTGGTATGGTGAAAAGATATGGGGTAATCTGGTCCGGGCATCATCCTAGACGAAGGAAGGTAGATTGGACACCGGTGTTATTGTTGTTGTAGACATCCTGTCTTCAGCGGGGTTTGCAGGAGAGTAGGTGGCATCGCGTGTTTCCCAGTTGGGGTAGTTGGCCAAGGCCAAGCTCGGGCAAGGCAAAGATTTCTCCCAAGGCCGAGGTGGGGTTAGACATTGCATGTAATCATGCTCAGGTGGTTGAAACAGTGGTCGGAGTGGGGGAACAGTGCCCTATATTCATGCTCTGACCATCGTCGTGGGTGTAAAAGTAGATTTGACCGAGGTCACGTCATCCTTTGTTGACTTTACCACCCGCAGCTAGGTAGGTAGCCGTACAGACTACATTAAATGCACACGTTCTGGATCGGAGTGGCTAGCCGAGGCAAGCACGCCTCGGAGCATTGTTTGATACACGCACGGGCGAGTTGCGAACACGCGCAGGACTACTGTTCGCCCGAGGCTGGCTCGGGCGAAACGTAGTTGTGCTGCCAGCGTGCGGTGCCTCGGGCAAATCGCGATATAGGTCATGTGTGGCCTTGGGAAGGTTGGGAGCGTGTTTGTTTTGTGACCCCTTCTTACCCAGACGTCTAGGCACTTTTATGGATATAATCTGGATACCCCTAATTACGGTACCCAATAGGTGATGTCACATCAGATGTTTCATGAGATGCGGTTTTCGACTTATTACAGTTTCCGTTTATAAATTGCGAGACGAATTTATCAAATCTAATTAATCTGTCGTTAGGGAATGCACAATATTGTCAAATTATGGACTAATTAAGCTTAAAAGATGTGTCTCGCAATTTACACGTAATTTGTGTACTTAGTTATTTTTTTCGTGTACATATATTTAGGGCATGTTTGGTTCACGGCTAACTGTGCCATACTTTGTTTAAGGTTAGTCGTCCGAATTAAATAACTAACCTTAAATAGAAAAGTTAAACAAAGTATGATAAGTTAAGTAGCAAACCAAATATGCCCTTAGTACTCCGCATTTGTGTCCAGACATTTTGATGTGATGGATCAGCCCCTTATACGATTGCCTTACGTTATGAATGGCCATAATATTGGAAACGACATCACTAGTGGAAGTCGCTGGTCGTTGGTTGCAGCGTGTACGTGGTATCTAGGTGGCCTTGATTTTCTTCTTTGTCGCACTGTTTCTACATTTCATTGGGCAGATATCTATGAACTAAATTATTGGCCACTTAAGTCTATGTTTGATTTGAGATGGTAGCAACGTGCGTACGGAAGAGGTGCAAAAGGATTTTCCTTGAAAATTTCCATGCACGTGGGCCGCCTGCAGACGGAGATGTGCACCGCAAAATTAATCTGGATAGATCGTCGTCTCGCTCTCGTCAATCATTGCGGTGCTGACGGTCTAATTTTCCTGCAACCAGCAACTTGAAAGAGACAGTCTAGGAGGATTGTCAAAGATAATGCTTGGCTTCTACGTACGTACGTGTTGGCCCTGGTGGTCAAAGATGATCTTCAAGCAAACATCCTGGATTGTCCTCTTTCATATATTCATATTCACCGTCAGTACGCGTGTATGATTTGGCTTTGTATTTGCTTCTTGTACAAGAGATGAGCAAAAGTGCAAGGGAGCCTCCCTCGATCCCCTCCTCTATATATAAGAAGACCTTAGAGCCGCAGGAAGGAAATCTATCCAAGCAACAAACTTGGCATTCTGGCCTGTTCTTAATTATTGCCAGGACAGGAGAAACAAACAAAGATGAGGCCTCAGCTGATACTCGTCGGCACTCTGGCTGTTCTCGCCATCCTCGCAGCTCTCGGCGAAGGTGACCACGAATCCTCGATCTCCTCGCCGTTGTTTTGTTTAATTTTCATCAGATACAAGTCAATTGCTATCATATATGCAAAACTACTAGAGATTTTTGACTAACCAAGCGTGGGCACCAGGCTCGTCGTCGTGGCCGTGCTGCAACAACTGCGGTGCTTGCAACAAGAAGCAGCCGCCGGAGTGCCAGTGCAATGACGTGTCGGTCAACGGGTGCCATCCGGAGTGCATGAACTGCGTCAAGGTCGGTGCAGGAATTCGTCCCGGCATGGGCCATGGCCCCGTCGTCACCTACCGCTGTGATGACGTTCTCACGAACTTCTGCCAGAGCAGCTGCCCGGAGGCGCCGGCGGCGCCATAGGCGGGTGGCCGGTGTCTTCTTCTGACGTACGGCATGTGACGCCAAAGTCGAGTTTGCTTCTCTCCAGTTTCGTCAGAGAAAATAAATAAATAAATAAATAAATGTCGCCGGCCGCTCTGTTCGGTGCTTGCTCTTGTTCGTCGTCGGTGTATTAGTACTCTCTTTTTTCTTTTTCTTTCTTGAATAAAGAGCCATATGCTGCATATGCCATGCTCAAAGCACTGTTGGTTGGTTTTCATTGTTGGATTTATGGGCTAGACCCAACCGTGAAATTTAATTAAATTCTAGAAAAAACTCAAAATCTCATGTATAGGTAATAGTGGAACAAATAGTCTCATATTGTTAGTCCAAATGAAATAGAACAAGTAGTGTAGATGCACCGATAAATAAATATCAAGACAATCAATCACGCGATGGTGATGAGCACAATGATATCCAATGAATGCCAATCAAGTTGACATCGGGAGACAAAGATTTATCCCTATGTTCGTGTGCTTGCCAGCACGCTTGTCGGGTACCATAATCAGGGGTACCCCCAATAGTACTAAAACATGTCTGGAAGAACACCTTTAAAAAGACCGGCAAGCACGGATCAGAGTTAAAAACCTTGTCTGCCAAGGGACGTGATCCCGTCTCGTCCGAGCCCAGCCTCGGGCAGCAGCAGTAGCCCAGTACAAATTCACGGCTCGCCCGAGGGTCCCCAAGGCGGTGGGCGCACCCCCGACTCGCCCGAAGTAAAGCTCGGGTAAATTTTGTCGTATAGCGGCCTCGGCCAAAACACCTTGCCACCGACCGTATCACGTGCGCATTTAATGCGAGGATCGACTGAAACCTTATCCTGACACGCGCGCCTCAGTTGGCAAGGTCAAAGTGACCGTAGTCACCTCACCCTTTTACTGATCGTTCTGACGGATGACAACACTATTCACCTCGTTCCCACCACTGAGCCAACCACCAAGGTAAGACTAACAACAGTAAGTCACCGCCTCTCCCGAGTTTAGCCTCGGGCGCCACAGGGAGCTCCGCCTCGCCCGACTCCAGCCTCGGCCTCGGGAGGGGTCGTCACCACATCCGACCCAGGCCTCGGCCTCCGCTCCGGCCTCGGGAGGAGGTCTCCGCCTCGCCCGACCCAGGCCTCGGCCTCAGCTCCGGCCTCGGGAGGAGATCTCCGCCTCGCCCGACCTAGGCCTTGGCCTCGGCCTCGGTCTCGGGAGGAGACACCGCCTCGCCCGACCCCAGCCTCGGCCTCGGGAGAGGTCACCGCCTCGCTCGAGACGGCCTCGAACCGACTACGTGAGCAGGGAAACCATCATTATCCTACCCCTAGCTAGCCACCTCAGGCTACGAAGGAACAAGACCGGTGTCACATCAAATTACTCCAGTAACAGATAATGATGATCCCCCGGCATGCGCTCATGATGTCGACTATCCCCAAGCTCTCTACGAAATCAAAGGAACGTCAGCAGGACCAAGGGCTGTACCGCCAGCCATGATTCTATAGGGCTCAAGCACTTCTCCGTCGGCCACGATAGCACACAGCTACACCCCCATATGTACAGCTGGATCACCTCCATGTATCTATAAAAGGAGATGCCCAGGGCCTTCCCACGGCACGCTGCGAGGACGACGGAGACGGACTCGCTCAAACATCAAACTCCTCTTCGCAACACTAGACTTCTCAAGAGACCTGGGACCCGTTCCCTCTCTCACAAAGCTTGTAGACCCTACCGCAAGCATCCCGGTGCAAGATAATATAAGCCTCATCCTTCCTCTTGTGTTTCATCTTGCATCAATCCATCTGGGCAGGGACACGCGGCACAAAATTCACTAGTCGGTTCGGTTGAGGGTCCCCCGGGTCCGAAACATCGACAGTTGGCGCGCCAGGTAGGGGCTCGCTGTGTGTAAACAATACTTTCCCGTGAAGTTCCAGATGGACAATCTCCAGCAGCCTCTTCAGCTCGAGACGGTGCTCCGCTTTGGGAGTCTCGAGTTCATGTCCCTCGATGGCAGCTATGACATGATACTCCTCCCACCACAGCATGACGGCAACAACGGTCGTCGGCTCGCCCGGCGGAGGCGAACCCGACGACGACATCTCCCCGGAGCGGAAGAACACTCGAGTCAACCCCGCCACCCTCCTCGCCGAAGAAGACGGAGACGGGGCAACCATGGCCAGGCAAGGGGCAGCACCTCGTCGGCTATCGGGCCAGAGCAGGTTGATGGCACCGGCACCCTAGCGGGGAACATGTCGGGCGTTGACCTCGCACCTGAGACAACGACGGGCGACGCTCCCCCACAAAATGCCAACCCCCGGCGGACTGATGACGCCAGCACCCTTGCGAGGGACTTGTCGGGCATCAGTCTCGCGCCCGAGACAGCGACACGTTTCGTCTCCACTACAACTTCACCATTGTCCACCAACTAGGAGGTACCATCGGTTTTCCATCCTATTCTTTTCAGATTCAGCTTCGATCCGCCAGGTGACCCCACTTCGGCGTACGCTTCCGCAAGGGCATATCCTGACCTCCCGGGGTACCATATGTGGTCAACTTGGGACCGACTAACGGCCGCCTCTACCTCCGAACCTGCGGGTCCCGAGGGAGGGGATGACTTCGACTTCGGTCTGGACTTCACTGGACTCCGTGATCCCGGGGCCATGCGAGACTTCATGTCCACATGTGACCACCGCCTCTCCGGTGACTCTGACAATGGCCACAGCCCCGACGACGAGGGTTACGACCCGACTCGCGAGTGCTTCCACATCGATCAAGAGGATCACGACGGAGACAACCGCCTCGGCATGCCAGGAAACAACGACGTCCCTACACCTGCGTCTCGCGTCGAGATCCCGCGGGAGCTAACGGAGTAGCTAACCCTGTACTTGTAAAGAAAAAAGGGGGAAATGGAGGATGTGTGTAGATCACACTAGGCTAAGTAAAGCATGTCCAAAAGTTCCCTACCCTCTGCCTCGCATTGATCAAATTGTGGACTCCACTGCTAGGTGTGAAATCCTGTCTTTCCTCGATGCCTATTCAGGCTATCACCAAATCAAGATGAAAGAATCCGACTAGCTCGCGACTTCTTTCATCACACCTTTCGACATGTATTGTTATACTACTATGCCATTTGGCTTGAGGAATGCAGGTGCTACATACCAAAGGTGCATGAACCACGTGTTCGGAGAGCACATCGGCAGAACGGTCGAGGCTTATGTTGATGACATCGTTGTCAAAACAAGGAAAGCCTCCGACCTTCTCTCCGACCTTGAAGTAACATTCAGGTGCCTGCGAGCAAAGTAGCAAAGTACGTAAAACTCAGTCCCAAGAAGTGTGTCTTCGGAGTCCCCCAAGGCATGCTCCTAGGATTCATCGTCTCCGAACGAGGCATCGAGGCCAACCCGGAGAAAATCGTGGCCATCACCAACATGGGGCCCATCAAAGATTTAAAGGGAGTACAAAGGGTTATGGGATGCCTTGCGGCTCTGAGCCGCTTCATCTCACGCCTCGGCGAGAAACGGTTACCCTTGTACCGCCTCTTAAGGAAGACCGAACGCTTCACTTGGACTTCCGAGGCCGAAGAAGCCCTCGGAAACCTTAAGACACTCATCACTAATTCACCCATCTTGGTGTCCCCCGCTGCGGGAGAAGCCCTCTTGATCTACGTAGCCGCAACCACTCAGGTGGTCAGCGCTGCGGTCGTAGTCGAGAGACGAGAAGAAGGGCATACACTGCTCATCTAGAGGCTAGTCTACTTCATCAGCGAGGTGCTATCTGAGACCAAAATCCGCTACCCGCAAATCCAGAAGCTATTGTACGCAGTAATTCTGACGCGGCGAAAGCTGCGACACTACTTCGAGTCTCATCCGGTGACTGTGGTGTCCTCTTTCCCCTGGGGGAGATCATCTAGTGCCGAGAGGCTTCGGGTAGGATAGCGAAATGGGCAGTGGAACTCATGGGAGAAACACTTTCATTCGCCCCCCGGAAGGCCATAAAATCCCAAGTCTTGGCCGACTTCTTAGCTGAATGGACCGACACCCAATTGCCGACAGCTCCAATCCAGGCTGAACTTTGGACCATGTACTTCGATGGGTCGCTAATGAAAACCGGAGCAGGCGCAGGCTTGCTCTTTATCTCACCCCTCAGAGAACATGTGCGTTATGTAATACGCCTCCATTTTCCGGCGTCAAACAACATGGCCGAATACGAGGCCTTGGTAAATGGGTTGCGCATCACCATCGAGCTAGGGGTTCGGTGCCTCGACGCTCGTGGCGACTCGCAGCTCGTTATTGACCAAGTCATGAAGAACTCCCACAGCCGCGACCAAAAAATGGAGGCCTACTGTGACGAAGTTCGGCGCTTGGAAGACAAATTCTATGGGCTAGAACTCAACCATGTCGCTCGACGGTACAACGAGACTGTAGATGAGCTGGCTAAGATAGCCTCGGGACGAACAACAGTTCCCCCGAATGTCTTCTCCAGAGACATATATCAACCATCCGTAAAACTCAACGACGCACCCGAACCCGAAGGGACCTCAGCCCCGCTCGAGGTACCTTCGGCAGCCGAGGGAGAGGCCCTGCACGTCGAGGTGGAGCGGAATGGGGTCACACCAGTCCTAAACTGGCAGACCCCTTAACTGGAATATCTCCTCCGAGGAGAGCTGCCCCTCGACAAGGCCGAAGCCCAGCGACTGGCTCGGCGTGCCAAATCATTCGTTTTACTGGGTGATGAAAAAGAGTTGTACCACCGCAGCCCCTCAGGCATTCTCCAACGATGCATATCTGTCACCCAAGGACAAGAGCTGTTACAGGAAATACACTCGGGGGCTTGCGGCCACCATGCAGCACCTCGGACCCTTGTAGGAAACGCTTTCCGACAAGGTTTCTACTGGCCGACCGTAGTGGCCGACGCCACTAGGATTGTATGCTCCTGCCGAGGGTGTCAATTCTACGTGAGACAGACACACCTGCCTGCTCAGGCTCTATAGACAATACCTATCACTTGGCCGTTTGCTGTGTGGGGTCTGGACCTCGTCGGTCCCTTACAGAAGGCACCCGGGGCTTCACGCACCTGCTGGTCGCCATCGACAAATTCTCCAAGTGGATCAAAGTCTGACCCTTAACCAGCATCAGGTCCGAGCAGGCGGTGGCGTTCTTTACAAATATCATCCACCACTTCAGGATCCCGAACTCTATCATCACCGACAACGGCACGCAGTTCACTGGGAAAAAGTTCATAGACTTCTACGAAGACCACCACATCCGTGTGGACTGGGCTGCCGTAGCTCACCTAATGACAAATGGGCAGCAGGAGCGCGCCAATGGCTTGATTTTGCAGGGACTAAAACCAAGGATCTACAATGACCTCAACAAGTTTGGCAAGCGGTGGATAAAAGAGCTACCCTTGGTGGTTTGGAGTCTGAGGACAACACCAAGCCGAGCCACGGGTTTCTCGCAGTTTTTCCTAGTCTATGGGGCCGAGGCCATCCTACCCATGGACTTAGAATACGGTTCCCCGAGGGCAAAGGCATACGACGAACAAAACAACCAAACCAACCGAGAGGATTCATTGGACCAGCTGGAAGAAGCTCGGGACGTAGCCTTACTACACTCAGCGTGGTATCAGCAGTCTCTACGACACTACCACGCCCGAAGGATCCGGCCCCGAGGCTTCCAAGTTGGAGACTTGGTGTTTCGGCTACGACAAGACCCCCGAGGACGCCACAAGCTTACTCCTCCCTGGGAAGGGCCGTTCATCATCGCCAAAGTGTTGAAACCCGGGACATACAGGCTGGCCAACGATCAAGGCGAGGTCTACAGCAATGCTTGGAACATCGAACAACTACGTCGCTTTTACCCTTAAAATGTTTCACGTCGTTCATGTATCTCGATCCCTTTACATGTATAAATAAAGGTCTAATCGTCAAGGGAGGATCGGCCTTGCCTCAGCAAAAACCGACCCTCCCTCGGGGGCTAGAAGGGGGGAACCCCCTCTGCGTCAAAATTTTACTCGGAAAAGTTTTCTACCAAAATGACTTTCGTGCCTTTCGACTATATCGATAACAGGATCCTAAAAACGAACGAGAGAGACCTCGAGCAGCAAAGCCGACCGAGCCGAGGGACTCCTACGCCTCCGGGATACGGATACCTCACTCATCACCTTCCGCGAAGGGTAACTCCCGCTCGGATAAGTGATTCTGCTACCGAACAAGTCCTAACACTCGAAACGAGAGGAAAGAAACGCAGCTTTATACTCAGACACCCAAAGTGTTTAGGCCTCAGCGGCCGCAGAAAACATACACATACTTAAAATAACTGTTCCACACAGGCTCAGGTGTCAGCAGGAGGAGGAGCAGCACCCTCGGCGTCATTTCCGCCTGCGGAAGAGTGTGGCCCAGCCTCGGACGGCGACACGGGCGGAAGGATCTCCACCTCAAACAAGGAAGCCAGCGTCATGCCTGGACCCTCAACAACCGCATTAAGCCTTTCGGCCTCGGCCAGGGCAGCATCCTCGTCATCAGGTAGGCAGTAGCCCTCGCTGACCCGCTCTAAATCCACGTCGTAGTGGGAAGCAAGGATGGTGAATGCCTGCCTAACACCGTGATGCAGCGCCCCGCAGAGTCTGCTGCGCACATGGCCGCCCAAGGCCCGCAGGCGACTCTCGGGGGAGCTGCTCGAGGGGACGTCGTCAAGGCCAAAGGTCGGGCAAAAGGCCGAGATGGCCTCGGACATGGCCATGTGGTCAGCCTCCTTCTGCTCGGCCGCCTGGGCAAGTGCCTTGCAGTTCTTAGTGGACTCGTTAAGAGCCGTTTCGAACCTTGAAGACAACCAGACAATATTCAGACATGAGGAGAAGAGTTAAGCTAAGGCAAAATCACAAAGCGGGCAAAACATACCTTTGGCCCGAGCACGCTGCTGTGAAGCCATAGCTTGGGCGGACCAGGTTGACCCGACGGCTATGGCCAGACCCCTCGAAAGGGTCCCGGCCCAAGCAGCTGCCTCAGCTAGCCGCTCCGTGGCCTCAGCCAGCTATCCCTTAAGGGTCTCAGCCCGGCTCGCGGCCTCGGTAGCTTGGCCCCGGAGTTGGTCCCGCTCGCTAGTGACCTGGTCAAGCTCCAGCTGTCTCTACTGCATCTCCTCGGCCTGGGAAGCCCCCTGCTCCCGAGCCGATGAAGCCTCCATCCAGGCCGACGCCGCCTCTGCCCGCGCCGTCGCTGCCTCCGACTTCAGCTCCTCATAGAGCAGCCAAAGGTCTGCCGCCTCGGTGCTCTGTTGGGCGAGGCGCTCGTTGGCCTCGGCAAGCAGGACCCCCTGCTGCCGTAGCGATTCCTAGACACTGCTCTCACGGCGGAGAAACAGCGACTTGGCAGTACTCATGTCCGCAAGCTCCTGAAAGGAAAAAATAGAATATCACAAAGAATGCCCTGACCACACGAAGCGTGCATCTAAATCCTTACCTGGAAGACCCTGGGAACGTCTTTATAAAGGATTTCCGTGGCCGTCCAAAGCGATGTCATCGCCGCCTCGCTATACTCATGGAAAGAACTCTGCAGCTTTTCCTCCAACTCATCATTAAGGGCAAGGAGAGGCTCTGAGGTATCGTGGCCCCAGAACACAAGCGGATGCCCTCCCCACTCATTGGGATTAAGCTGCATGGGGATGAGGCCGCTGCTCCCCACGACGGGCCACGGATCTGCGCGCCCCGTGACCGAGGCATTGGGTCCCTCTGCAGCCGACGCATCGGGCCACTCCTCGGTCAAGACGACAAGCCTCCACTCATCAACCTCAGCAACGACGGCCGCCCCCTCCTCATAGTCAAAAACGGGGGAGTCGGGAACGACCGGGACCGGAGGAGCCGGAGGCGGAGGCACCTCAGCCATCTTGACATCGGCGGCGGCGGGCGGCACCATGGGCACACTAGCGGCGGCCCCGACAGGAATCGACGTCGGCGCCGGCGACTGAGAGCACCTAGAGGGGGGTGAATAGGTGATCCTGTAAAAACTTAAAACTTATAGCCACAAAACTTGGTTAAGTGTTAGAGAGATAATGCCAAGTGACTATAAAGTGAGCTCTTGCGAATCTCAACAATCACACAAAAAGCAATCACAAGAGACACGCGAGTTATCCCGTGGTTCGACAAGTACAACACTTGTATACCTCCATGTTGTGGCGTCCCAATGGACGAGGGTTGCACTCAACCCCTTTCAAGTGATCCAATGATCAACTTGAATACCACGGTGTTCTTCTTTCTTTACTCTTTCCCGTTTGCGAGGAATCTCCACAACTTGGAGTCTCTTGCCCTTACAATGAAGATCAAAGTGAAAGCACTAGAGTAAGGGAGGGAAGCAACACACACAAATCCACAGCAATACGCACACACACGGCCAAGACTTGAGCTCGAATGAATCGCAACAAGTTCACCACTGGAACAGAGCTCAAATCACTAAGAATATCAATCGAGTGCGCAAAGACGGAGTGTGAGAGATTAAGATTGCTCAAAGTATGCTTGTTGTACTCCTCCATGTGCCTAGGGGTCCCTTTTATAGCCCCAAGGCAGCTAGGAGCCATTGGAAGCAATCCAGGAAGGCAATTCTTGCCTTCTGACGGATGGCGCACCGGACAGTTCGGTGCACCACCGGACATCCGCTGTTCACTGTCCGGTGCAGATTGCTTTCCTAAATTGGCGTAGCCGACCGTTGAAGATTTGGAGCCGTTGGCACACCGGACACTGTCCGGTGCACACCAGACAGTCCGGTGCCCCCATCTGACCGTTGGCTCGGCCACGCGTCACGCGCGGATTGCGTGGCCGACCGTTGGCGCAGTCAGCCATTGGCTCACCAGACAGTCCGGTGCACCACCGGACAGTTCGGTGAATTTTAGCCGTACGCTATTGACTGTTTCCCGAGAGCGGCGACTTCGCCGCAGATGACTCACCGGACAGTCCGGTGCACCACCGGACAGTCCGGTGATTTATAGCCGTACGCCGCCGTCGAGACCCGAGAGTAGGTTGTTCATCGGGACTGGTCCTGGCACACCGGACACTGTCCGGTGCACCACCGGACAGTCCGGTGCACCTAGACCGAGCAGCCTTTTGGCTGACATAGCCAACTCTTCTCCAAAGCGATTTCTCCTATTTCTAGCACTTAGACATAATACATTAGTCTTCAAAACAATGTACTAAGTCTAGAAACATACCTTTAATCTTGATTTTCACTTCTTGAGTCTTTGGCACAAATATCACTCAAAGCATTTGTGTTGAGCACTTAATCACCAAAATTTAATAGAAATGGACCAAGGGCACATTTCCCTTTCAATCTCCCCCTTTTTGGTGATTTATGCCAACACAACAAAAAGCAACTAAAAGAAGTGCAACATCAATGCAAATGAGAAAAAAATTGTTTTGATTCAAATTTGACATATTTGGATCATTCTTTGCCACCACTTGGTTTGTTTTTGCAAATCAAACTCAATTTCCTATCTCTAAGTCAAATTCACTTGTTGAGGCATAGAGAGAGGTATTCCAAGAGAAATTGATCAAAGATTCAAAAACTCCCCCTTTTTCCCATAATCAAACATTCTCCCCACAAGAGACCAACTTTTGACAATAAGAGACAATAAGAGTATTTTGACAAAACAAAAGCTCTAACTCTACTATTTTCAAAATTCTCAAGTGGTAGCTGATCCATTTCTTGCTTTTGGCCTTAATTTCTCCCCCTTTGGCATTAAGCACCAAAACGGGATCATTATTGGCCCTTAAACCCCATTGCCTCACCAAAATCTTCAATTAAGAGTAAAAAGGCAATAAGAGCACGGAGATGAACTTGGAGTAATTACCCTTTCATCGGAGTGCAGTGGAAGTCTTGCATGGTCCAAGTTCACCTTTTCCCTTTCAATCACCTTGAAGACTAAATTAAGAGAACTCAAGCACACGGTTAGTCTCAAAGGGTCAAGTTGTAGCATTTCTCCCCCTAAATATGTGCACCATTCACACATGGACTTGTGAGGTCCAGGGATTCCTTGCACAACTTGAGCACCATAAATGAGCAATAAAATGCATAAAGGAACATGATCAAAGGCATAAAACACATGTATGCTCTATATCAATCCAAGTTACGCGAATCTAAGACATTTAGCTCACTACGCAGTCTGCAAAAGGTCTTCTCATCTAAAGGCTTGGTAAAGATATCGGCTAGCTAGTTCTCAGTGCTAACATAAAACACTTTGATATCTCCCTTTTGCTGGTGGTCTCTCAAAAAGTGATGCCGGATGTCTATGTGCTTTGTGCGGTTGTGTTCAACAGGATTGTCCGCCATGCGGATAGCACTCTCATTGTCACATAGGAGTGGGACTTTGCTCAGATTGTAGCCAAAGTCCCGGAGGGTTTGCCTCATCCAAAGTAGTTGTGTGCAACACTGTCCTGCGGCAACATACTCGGCCTCAGCGGTGGATAGGGCAACCGACGTTTGTTTCTTAGAACTCTACGACACCAGGGACCTTCCTAGGAATTGGCACATCCCTGATGTACTCTTCCTATCAACCTTACATCCAGCATAGTCGGAGTCTGAGTATCCAATCAAGTCAAAGGTAGACCCCTTTGGATACCAGATCCCAAAGCAAGGCGTAGCAACTAAATATCTAAGAATTCGCTTAACGGCCACAAGGTGACACTCTCTTGGGTCGGATTGAAATCTAGCACACATGCATACGCTAAGCATAATATCCGGTCTACTAGCACATAAATAAAATAAAGACCCTATCATAGACCGGTATGCCTTTTGATCAACGGACTTACCTCCTTTGTTGAGGTCGACATGTCCGTCGGTTCCCATTGGATTCTTTGCAAGCTTGGCGTCCTTCATCCCAAACCGCTTGAGCAAGTCTTGCGTGTACTTCGTTTGAGAAATGAAGGTACCGTCCTTGAGTTGCTTCACTTGGAATCCAAGGAAGTAGTTCAACTTGCCCATCATCGACATCTCGAATTTCTAAGTCATCACCCTGCTAAACTCTTCACAATACTTTTGGTTAGTAAAACCAAATATTATGTCATCAACATAAATTTGGCACACAAATAGATCACCATCACAAGTCTTAGTGAAAAGAGTTGGATCGGCTTTCCCAACCTTGAAAGCATTAGCAATTAAAAAGTCTCTAAGGCATTCATACCATGATCTTGGGGCTTGCTTAAGTCCATAGAGCGCCTTAGAGAGCTTACACACGTGGTCGGGGTACCGTTCATCCTCAAAGCCAGGGGGTTGCTCCTCGTACACCTCCTCCTTGATTGGCCCGTTGAGGAAAGCGCTCTTCACGTCCATTTGGAACAACCTGAAAGAATGGTGAGCGGCATAGGCTAACAAAATACGAATCGAATCTAGCCTAGCCACAGGAGCAAACGTCTCCTCAAAGTCCAAACCTGCGACTTGGGCATAACCTTTTGCCACAAGTCGAGCCTTGTTCCTTGTCACCACCCCGTGCTCGTCTTGCTTGTTGCAGAACACCCACTTGGTTCCCACAACATTTTGCTTGGGACGTGGCACCAGTGTCCAAACTTCATTTCGCTTGAAGTTGTTGAGCTCTTCCTGCATGGCCAACACCCAGTCCGGATCTAGCAAGGCCTCTTCTACCCTGAAAGGCTCAATAGAAGAGACAAAAGAGTAATGCTCACAAAAATTAGCTAATCTAGAGCGAGTGGTCACTCCCTTGCTAATATCACCCAATATCTGGTCGACGGGATGATTCCTTTGAATCATTGCTCGGACTTGAGTTGGAGGGGCCTGTGGTACTTCTTCCTCCTCATCTTGGACATCCTGTGCTCCCCCTTGATCACACGCCTCTTCTTGAGGAACCTGTTCATCATCCTGAGTTGGGGGTGCACCATTGTTGAGGAAGAAGGTTGATCTTGCTCCTGGTGTTCCTGTGGTCGCACATCTCCGATAGCCATGGTGCGTATTGCGTCCGTTGGAACATCATCCTCATCTACATCATCAAGATCAACTTGCTCTCTCGGAGAGCCATTAGTTTCATCAAATACAACGTCGCTAGAGACTTCAACCAAACCCGATGATTTGTTGAAGACTCTATACGCCTTTGTATTTGAGTCATAACCTAACAAAAACCCTTCTACAGCTTTGGGAGCAAATTTGGAATTCCTACCTTTCTTCACTAGAATGTAGCATTTACTCCCAAATACACGAAAATATGAAACGTTGGGTTTGTTACTGGTTAGAAGTTTGTACGACGTCTTCTTGAGGAGGCAATGAAGGTAGACCCGGTTTATGGTGTGGCAAGCTTGTTCACAGCTTCCGACCAAAACCGCTCGGGCGTCTTGAATTCTCCAAGCATCGTCCTCGCCATGTCTAGAAGCGTCCTGTTCTTCCTCTCTACCACACCGTTTTGTTGTGGTGTGTAGGGAGCGGAGAACTCGTGCTTGATTCCTTCCTCCTCAAGAAACTCCTCCACTTGAAGGTTCTTGAACTCAGACCCGTTGTTGCTTCTAATCTTTTTCACCTTGACCTTAAATTCGTTTTGAGCTCGCCTTAGAAAGCGCTTGAGGGTCCCTTGGGTTTCTGATTTATCCTGCAAAAAGAATACCCAAGTGAAGCGGGGAAAATCATCATCAACAACAAGACCATACTTACTTCCCCCGATGCTGAGGTAGGCGACGGGTCCGAAGAGGTCCATGTGCAGTAGCTCCAGAGGTCTTGATGTAGTCATCACATTCTTGTTGTGATGAGCGCTTCCCACTTGTTTACCTGCTTGACAAGCTACACAAGGTCTATCTTTTTCGAAAGTTACATTTGTTAGACCTAACACATGTTCTCCCTTTAGAAGTTTGTGAAGGTTCTTCATCCCCACATGTGCTAGACGGCGATGCCACAGCCAGCCCATGCTAGTCTTAGCGATTAAGCATGCATCTAGATCGGCCTCCTCCTTCGAAAAATCAACTAAATAGAGTTTGCCGTCTAGTACACCCTTAAAAGCTAATGAACCATCACTCCTTCTAAAGACAGACACATCTACATTTGTAAATAAGCAATTGTAACCCATGTTACATAACTGACTAACCGACAACAAGTTATACCCAAGCGATTCAACTAAAAACACATTAGATATGGAATGCTCGGATGAAATGGCTATCTTTCCTAGTCCTTTAACCTTGCCTTGATTCCTGTCAGCGAATATGATTGAGTCTTGGGAATCTTTGTTCTTGACGTAGGAGGTGAACATCTTCTTCTCCCCCTTCATGTGGTTTGTGCATCCGTTGTCGATAATCTAGCTTGAGCCCCCGGATGCATAAATCTGCAAGGCAAATTAGGCTTGGGTTTTAGGTACCCAACTCTTGTTGGGTCCTACAAGGTTAGTTATAATAGCCTTAGGGACCCAAATGCAAGTCTTGTCTCCCTTGCATTTGGCCCCCACCTTTTTAGCAATCACTTTTTCATTTTTATATGAAAGAACAAATTTAGCATTGCAAGCATGAAAGACAGTGGTAGATCCATTATACACTTTCCTAGGAGCATGAGACACAAAATTCCTCCTAGATCTACCATTAAAGTTTGAACTTGAAGCAATCATGGCATGTGAGTCAAAAGCATTATAACTCCTACTATAATGAAAATTCCTAGCATATTTTCTATCATGATACATGAAAGCATGATTCTTTTGACTTCTACTAGCCATAGGGGCCTTCCCTTTCTCCTTGTTGGGAATGGGAGCCTTTTGACTTGTTAAGTTCTTGGCTTCCCTTCGAAAGCCAAGCCCATCCTTAATTGAGGGATGTCTACCAATAGTGTAGGCATCCCTTGCAAATTTTAGTTTATCAAAATCATTTTTGCTAGTCTTAAGTTGGGCATTAAGACTAGCTACTTCATCATTTAATTTAGAAATAGAAATTAAATGTTCACTACAAGCATCAACATTAAAATCCTTACACCTATTGCAAATTACAAATGCTCTACATAAGAACTAGATTTATTTGCTACCTCTAGCTTAGCATTTAAATCATCATTCAAAATCTTCAGGCTAGAAATAGATTCATTGCAAATAGATAATTCAAAAGATAATAATTCATTCCTTTTAATTTCTAAGGCAAGAGACTTTTGAACATTAACAAATTTGTCATGTTCCTCATACAAGATGTCCTCTTGCCTCTCTAGTAGTCTATCTTTTTCATTCACTGCATCAATCAGCTCATTAATCTTTTCTACCTTGGCTCTATCTAGTCCTTTGAACAAGCTAGTGTAGTCAATTTCAACATCACTAGAGTCCTCATCACTAGAAGTAGAGTACTTGGGAGTTTCTCTAGTGTTTACCTTCTTTTCCTTTGCCATTAGACAAGTATGGCGCTCGTTGGGGAAGAGCGATGACTTGTTGAAGGCCGAGGCGACGAGTCCTTCGTCGTTGGAGTCGGACGACGAACAATCCGAGTCCCACTCTTTGCCGAGGTGTGCCTCACCCTTCGCCTTCTTGTAGGCCTTCTTTTCCCTCTTCCCGCCTTTCTCTTGTTCCTGGTCTTTAGTATTGTTGGGACAATTTGCTATAAAATGACCATACTTACCACATTTAAAGCAGGAGCGTTTCCCTTTCGCTTTGGTCTTGTTGGGATGCTCCTTTCTTCCTTTTAGAGCCGTCTTGAAGCGCTTGATGATGAGGGCCATTTCGTCCTCATTTAGCTCGGCCGCCTCAACTTGCGCCACCTTGCTAGGTAGCACCTCCCTGGTACTTGTTGCCTTGAGAGCAACAGTTTGAGGCTCGTGGATCGGCATTGGGCCATTCAATGCCTCATCAACATATCTAGCCTCCTTGATCATCATTCGCCCGCTTACAAACTTTCCGAGTATTTCCTCAGGCGTCATCTTGGTGTACCTAGGATTTTCACGAATAGAGTTTACAAGATGAGGATCAAGGACAGTGAAGGACCTTAGCATGAGCCGGACGACATCGTGGTCCGTCCATCTCGTGCTTCCATAGCTTCTTATTTTGTTGACTAGGGTCTTGAGCCTGTTGTATGTTTGGGTTGGCTCCTCCCCCCTGATCATTGCGAACCTTCCTAGCTCGCCCTCCACCAACTCCATCTTGGTGATCATGGTGACGTCGTTCCCCTCATGTGAGATCTTGAGGGTGTCCCAAATCTGCTTGGCGTTATCCAAGCCGCTCACCTTATGATACTCTTCCCTGCACAAGGATGCTAAAAGAACAGTGGTAGCTTGTGCATTTTTGTGAATTTGTTCATTGATAAACATGGGATTATCCGTACTATCAAATTGCATTCCATTTTCTACTATCTCCCATATACTTGGATGAAGAGAGAACAAGTGACTACGCATTTTGTGACTCCAAAATCCGTAGTCCTCTCCATCAAAGTGTGGAGGTTTGCCAAGAGGAATGGAAAGCAAATAAGCATTGGAATTTTGCGGAATTCGAGAATAATCAAAAGAAAAGTTTGAGTTGACTATTTTCTTTTTCTCGTTGTCGTCGTTGTCTCTTTGGGAAGAAGAGGACTCGTTAGTGTCGTAGTAGACTATCTTCTTAATGCGTCTCTTCTTCTTCCCGTCCTTCTTCTTGTGACTTGAGCCCGAGTCAGTGGGCTTGTCGTCTTTTGGCTCCTTGAGGAAGGACACCTTCTCCTTGTCGTTGATCACCATCCCCTTTCCCTTAGGATCCATCCCTTCGGGCGATTAGTCCCTTTCTTGAAGAGAACGACTCTGATACCAATTGAGAGCACCTAGAGGGGGGTGAATAGGTGATCCTGTAAAAACTTAAAACTTATAGCCACAAAACTTGGTTAAGTGTTAGAGAGATAATGCCAAGTGACTATAAAGCGAGCTCTTGCGAATCTCAACAATCACACAAAAAGCAATCACAAGAGACACGCGAGTTATCCCGTGGTTTGACAAGTACAACACTTGTCTACCTCCACGTTGTGGCGTCCCAATGGTGGGTTGCACTCAACCCCTTTCAAGTGATCCAATGATCAACTTGAATACCACGGTGTTCTTCTTTCTTTACTCTTTCTCGTTTGCGAGGAATCTCCACAACTTGGAGTCTCTCGCCCTTACAATGAGGATCAAAGTGAAAGCACTAGAGTAAGGGAGGGAAGCAACACACACAAATCCACAGCAATACGCACACACATGGCCAAGACTTGAGCTCGAATGAATCGCAACAAGTTCACCACTAGAACAGAGCTCAAATCACTAAGAATATCAATCGAGTGCGCAAAGACGGAGTGTGAGAGATTAAGATTGCTCAAAGTATGCTTGTTGTACTCCTCCATGCGCCTAGGGGTCCCTTTTATAGCCCCAAGGTAGCTAGGAGCCGTTGGAAGCAATCCAGGAAGGCAATTCTTGCCTTCTGTCGGGTGGCGCACTGACAGTCCGGTGCACCACTGGACATCCGCTGTTCACTGTCCGGTGCAGATTGCTTTCCTAAATTGGCGCAGCTGACCGTTGAAGATTTGGAGCCGTTGGCACACCGGACACTGTCCGGTGCACACCGGACAGTCCGGTGCCCCCATCTGACCGTTGGTTCGGCCACGCGTCACGCGCGGATTGCGCGGCCGACCGTTGGCGCAGTCAGCCGTTGGCTCACCGGACAGTACGGTGCACCACCGGACAGTCTGGTGAATTTTAGTCGTACGTTGTTGACTGTTTCCCGAGAGCGGCGACTTCGCCGTAGACGACTCACCGGACAGTCCGGTGCACCACCGGAAAGTCCGGTGATTTATAGTCGTATGCCGCCTTCGAGACCCGAGAGTAGGCTGTTCATCGGGACTGGTCCTGGCACACCGGACACTGTCCGGTGCACCACCGGACAGTCCGGTGCACCCAGACCGAGCAGCCTTTTGGCTGACATAGCCAACTCTTCTCCAAAGTGATTTCTCCTGTTTCTAGCACTTAGACATAATACATTAGTCTTCAAAACAATGTACTAAGTCTAGAAACATACCTTTAATCTTGATTTTCACTTCTTGAGTCTTTGGCACAAATATCACTCAAAGCATTTGTGTTGAGCACTTAATCACCAAAATCTTATAGAAATTGCCCAAGGGCACATTTCCCTTTCAGCGACGCGGCAGGCGGGCTCGAGGCCGCAGCCGTGTCAGCTGCCTCTCCTGGCATGATGGCCGCTCCAACAGGGGGTCAACCTGGGAGGCTTGCCTCATGGCAGCCCTGCCTCTTGGGCTCCCCGCCAGAGGGCGCCTTGCGCGGAGGCCAACCAATCGGCATGGCGCACCGTAGCTCCAGAAGAAGAGGCCGGCCCTGTCTTAAGGGCCTTCGTGGGGGCCAAACCGGCCGAGCCTTGCTTCCGCTTACTGAAAGGAAGAAAAGGCAAAATCAAGATACACAGAAAGATGACCGAATCAAGGACGCCCTCAGATACTTACCCGCTCCAGGGCAAGACCAATCGTGCCTGTAGAGAGATCTCTTGGACCCCGGTCTCCACAGACGCTGCCGAGGGTTGGCCAGCGGCCGGCTTCAACGCCGCCTCCGCCTCGGACGCTTGAGGCACCGGGGGGGAGACCTGCTCGGGCGATGTCACAACAGCCGAGGGAACAACTTCCTGCACGGCTGGCACGGGCACTTGCTCTTTGGGGGCCTGTGGTTCGACCTGACCCCCCGGAGTCGCCCCAATTATCTCGGCCAAGGGGTCAAGTACCCCCTCAGCCAGTCTTCGCTCCTCAAACCGGGACCCCAGCGTCCTGGCCCCAAACTCTAGTGGCGCCAGCCCACCTGGAGGCTGCCTTGACAACCCCTGGCCCAGCCTTGGATCTGGACTGAGGCCAAGTCAGGCCGCCATGTCGTCGTCTTCATCATCATCATCATCATCATCATCATCATCGTCAGGTGTGTCCGGCGACGGCTCCAACAGGAGCCCATCCCTTGGTTGCCTCCGATGACGCTTCTCCAAGGCGTCCCGATCCCGCATCCTCTCGCGAGCTCAGGCCTTTTCTGCGTCTTTTTTCTGCTTATCCTTCTCCGCGGCAAGCCTGCGTGCGGTTCGGCCCGCCGCGTCCTCCGGGACCGGTGGCCAGGAGGTTTTAAAGTTCCTCAGCCCCTAGGGACGAACAAAAAATCCCAAGGGTAAGGACTAAAGACGTAAGAAACACGACGCAAAACAGAAGAAGGGTCGGACACTTACCAGGGACACATACCCATGGTCGAGACGCATCGGGGGCTGGTTAAGGACGCCAGCGTCCAGCCTCCCTACCATGCCCGCTACCCGTCTGAGGAGGTCGTCAGTAGAGAGGGGGGTCGAGGACATCCGTGAGCCCTCCAGATCAACCCCCGGCTTCATCTCCGAAAGCCGCAACCGCCGCTCGGCCAATGGGAGCACCCTCTGGCGGTGGATAGCGGCGATGACCCCCGCGGCAGTAAGACCTTCGGCTTGGAGCTTCTGCAAGGCACGGAGAATGGGCTCGAGCTTCTCTTGGTTCTCGCGTGTGGCCCCCCAGCGCCAGTTATCGCCGGCGGCGGTCACCACTCGTTGAGAAAATGGCGGTAGCACCCCGTCGTCATTCCGGAGATAGAACCACCAGTTCTGCCACCCCTTGTTCGAAGACACAAGGGAGGCCGGGATGTACTGCTGTGCGCACCCATGCCTCAGCTGAAGGGTGCAGCCACCAGCCTGCACCGCCATACGGACCCTCTTCACGTCCGTCGACGCGGTGAAGAACTCCGCGTAGAAGAGATGAGTCCACAGGTCCCAGTGGGGGTCAATCCCCAAAAACCCCTCGCAAACCGCCACGAAAATGGTCGCCTGCGCGATGGAGTTGGGGTTGAAGTTATGCAGCTCCACCCCGTAGTAGTGCAGGAGCGCCCGCATGAAGCGACTCACCGGCATCCCAAACCCCTGCTCATGGAAGGGGGTGAAGCTAACCATGTACCTCGGCGGCGGAGTCGGGTCGGCCTCGCTCCCAGGGGCCAACCACTCAGGCTGCGGCCCGCCGGAGAGAGGACGGAGCAAACCCTCGGCAACGAGGGCCTGTAGATCCTCCACAGTGACGGTGGAGAAGGGCCACGGGTCGCACGGCGGAATGACGGTCGGCTTGTCAGCCATGACCAAGCGGAGGCGGTGGAAGCGGAGGGGAAGAGTTGCACGGTTTTTCTCTTCTCTCTGTCTACTCTCTCAGGTTGCGAAAGCAAAGGAAGAAGGCAAGAGTAGAAGCACGAATGGCAGGGTAAAGAACCACTACCGGTCCCCCTCCTAGGTATATAAAGGCCCAGATAGAGTCCGCCCAAAACTTTGCCTGAGCCCCTCAAGAATTTTTAAAATTCGAAATCAGAGCGGTTTTTCCGTTCCTCGAATGACCCTCGCACGCGCAACGGATACCCCGCGAGTCGCCCGTCCCATCACATTAACTCTCTGGCAGGGCACACGTCACCTCTAGCAGGCGAGCAAGCGTCGTTTCGCCTCCATCATCACGACCGCCTCAAAAAAGGTACGCCACATTGTCTTAGTTTATATCCTTTTTTCCTTTCCCCTCTCTCTCTCTGCAAAGATCGGGAAAGGAGGTTTTACGAAAGAATCCTTCTCAGCAAAGGAAACGGGCCCCGAGCCCTCCTACTGATCAGGGGTTCAAAGGTTACACCCTGCGGGGTTCGGCAACCACCCCAGAGCACTCGGGCTCTGAGCCCTCTATTGATCAGGGGTTCGAAGGCTGGCCCCTCGGGGGGATTCGACAGCCGTCCCAGAGCATGCAGAGTCAGGGATAACCCTGGGTACATCTGTTACATGGCCAAGGCTCAGACTACGCTCTTGAGGTACCCTATGACATTTCCAAGACCAGCGAGAACGATTTTGTAATGGAATCCCACCAGAGGGAGGCACAGAGCCCTCGGGCCCTATCAAATGGGCCCGGGTCCAGCGAATCACCTGCAGGTACTTTTGGAGCGCGCCTCTGGGCCACTAGCCGACCCTTATCGAACGGGGCTCAGGCGTCCACTCGGATTGCCCGTTTGCAACTCACTGGAAACACCGTGTTCGGTGCCCACCGAGGGTAACACGGCGCATTCCCCCTTCCTCCTTGCGGAAAGGCAACGAAGGGGCGTACTATGAAAAGCCGAGACGGTCCTCGATCGTCCTCTCGCTCCGTGTAGAGGCTCGGGGGCTGCTCTCGCACCAAGCTGTGGCTAAATTGTTGACAGCATCAACGAAACTAAAGAACTCGGGGCCTGACCAAGCACCCAGGCTGCATAAGGGAACAACAAGGCCGACCGCGAAATCACAGGAAGAATTAAGACCTCAGAGGAGTCAAACCACTCTTCTGAGGCCTCGGGGGCTACACCCGACGGGTGCGCTCACGCGCACCCATCGGAACAAAATACCGCTAAAAAAGATCAGTCACCTGGCAAAAAGTCCGGTAGAACCTCCAAGCGAGTGCCTACACTCCCTTTGAGGCTCGGGGGCTACTGTCGGGTACCATAATCAGGGGTACCCCCAATAGTACTAAAACATGTCTGGAAGAACACCTTTAAAAAGACCGGCAAGCGCAGATCAGAGTTAAAAACCTTGTCTGCCAAGGGACGTGATGCCGTCTTGCCCGAGCCCAGCCTCGGGCAGCAGCAGTAGCCCAGTACAAATTCACGGCTCGCCCGAGGGTCCCCCCAGGCGGTGGGTGCACCCCCGACTCGCCCAAAGTAAAGCTCGGGTAAACTTTGTCGTATAGCGGCCTCGGCCAAAACACCTTGCCGCCGACCGTATCACGTGCGCATTTAATGCGAGGATCTACTAACACCTTATCCTGACACGTGCGCCTAAGTTGGCAAGGTCGAAGTGACCGCAGTCACCTCACCCTTTTATTGATCGTTTTGACGGATGACAACACTATTCACCCCGTTCCCACCACTGAGCCAACCTCCAAGGTAAGACTAACAACAGTAAGTCACCGCCTCTTCCGAGTTTAGCCTCGGGCGCCATAGGGAGCTCCGCCTCGTCTGACTCCAGCCTCGGCCTCGGGAGGGGTCGTCACCACGTCTGACCCAGGCCTCGGCCTCCGCTCCGGCCTCAAGAGGAGGTCTCCACCTCGCCCGACCCAGGCCTTCGCCTCAGCTCCGGCCTCGGGAGGAGATCTCTGCCTTGCCCAACCTAGGCCTTGCCCTCGGCCTCGGTCTCGGGAGGAGACGGCCTCGGAGCGACTACGTGAGCAGGGAAACCATCATTATCCTACCCCTAGCTAGCCACCTCAGGCTACGAAGGAACAAGACCGGTGTCACAACAAATTACTCCAGTAACAGATAATTATGATCCCCGGCATGCACTCATGACGTCGACTATCCTCAAGCTCTCTACGAAATCAAAGGAACGTCGGCAGGACCAAGGGCTGTAGCGCCAGCCACAATTCTACAGGGCTCAAGCACTTCTTCGTCGGCCATGATAGCATACAGCTACACCCCCATATGTACAGCTGGATCACCTCCTTGTATCTATAAAAGGAGATGCCTAGGGCCTTCCCACGGCACGCAGCAAGGACGACGGAGACGGACTCGCTCAAACATCAAACTCCTCTTCGCAACACTAGACTTCTCAAGAGACCTGGGACCTGTTCCCTCTCTCATGAAGCTTGTAGCCCCTACCGCAAGCACCCCGGTGCAAGATAATATAAGCCTCATCCCTCCTCTTATGTTTCATCTTGCATGAATCCATCTGGGCAGGGACACGCGGCACAAAATTCACTAGTCGGTTCGGTTGAGGGTCCCCCAGGTCTGAAACACCGACAACGCTAGTCCCCGTTGTGCCAACCTTCACTTGGTGGTTCGGTGGCTAATCGACGATACATGTCAAGATGGACACATGAGTTCCATTAGAACCTACCACAAGCAAGGTACTCATTGACATGAGCAATTTACTAGTTCTACCTTGAGGCACTCCCCTGGAGAAGGTGCTAACCCCTCACAATCAACACCGGTAGTGGCCAAAGACAACCTCCTCCTTAGCCAAGCTCCTCCGCTTCTCCAAGCCATCAAGGTGATGGCAATAACCAAGAGTAATAAGAGAAAATCCATAGCGATACACAATCACCAAGTGCCACTAGATGAACTAGCTAATGCAATGCACTTGGATCAATCTCAATCTCACCAAGGATAAAGAATCAATGATCTAAATGAGTGGGAGAGTTGTGGAGTATGCTCACAAGGTGTATCGATGAGTTAGGGAGCCAAGAGAGTGAGCAAAGTCTGACCATGGCCTATTCATAAAGCCACACAAGTTTACTAGCCATTGCTCTTTTTTACATGTGCACCAGACGCACCGACCGGACACACCACATCTGATCGAGCAGCGCCCTATCGCTGCAGGTCGTCCACATGGCTATCACGTTCAACCAATGTCACCTTATTTTCTATTTGAATTCGACCGTTGGCATATTAAGCGGCAACCGGATACACTAGGAGCACATCGACCAGACACACCATGCGTCCGGTCACTCACTCGTGACAGATGAACACACCACGACTGGATGCACCTAATTTACTATTCACTCATTGAAAAGGAAATATGCCCTTGGGCCATTTCTAGTTGTTTTGGTGATTAAATGCTCAACACATCACTTTGAACTAACATCTATCATATGAGTTTGAGCATAGGTGTATAGAAGGCAAATTGAAGTGATCAAGTCCAAAAGAGCACAAACATGGACCCAAAATGTGCAACTTTGTGGAAAATGGAATAAGTGTGAGGTTTGTACTTTTAAACATGTTGCATAGGCCCTTTACAATGTTTCTAGTACTTGCGTTTGATCTCTAACACTTTTTATAGAGAAAAACACTTTTTGGACTTGAGATTGCTCATATTGAAAATCCTTTTGGAGAGATGAGACAAGGTATGATTCTAGAACTTGGTCAATTGTTTTTATTAACTATATTCATCTAAGTGTTAGGAAACATCTCAAGTCGATCCAAAAAGGTGTAAAGAAGTTTGGCTATGTTTGGTTACACTTGGGCCAATCTGGGCCTCAACAAGCAGCCCGGTGTGCACCAGACAGTATCTGGTGCCCAGGCTGACCAATGGTTGAACAAGCCATTCTTATGAAAATCGTTGGGCGCGCTCGCTAAAAATTACCGAACAGTGTGGTGTGCTAAGCTGCCTACGGCAACTCATCAGGCCAATAGTCGGCGCCTGATCGACGGCCGACCACGTCACCTCGGCAATGGTCGACAGGAGCCACCGGACAGTTCGGTGTGCCAAGCGACCAAAGGCAAGCAACAGCTGGCAACGGCCGGCTCGGCCGTTTAAGGAAGGAGATCGTGCACTGTTGAATGTCTAGTGTGCACCGGACAGTCCGGTGTACCGACGGACAGAAGGCAACCAGAGCCTTCCAAACGAAGGAGCAACAGCTCCTTGGCCCCATGGGGCTATAAAAGAGGCCCCTAGCCCCCTCTACCAGTTACACAAGCATACTAAGAGCACACTACAACTCTAAGACTCCACGACCACGCCTTTGAAGTGTTTGAGAGAGCTTTGAGCGCATTCTTGAGCTGTGACTCTGTCGTTTTGATTCTTGCACTCTCTTCTTGGTTTGTGTTCATATTGTTACTACGATTGTGCTCTTGTGTGTGTTTCTATTCCCTCCTTACTTCGGATTTGACTATGGTCAATTGTGTAAGCCATGAGAAACTCCAATTTATGGAGATTCCTCACAACCAGGAAATTGATATAAGGAAGACATATGTGGCACTCAAGTTTGATCTTTGGATCACTTGAGAGGGGTTGTGTGCAACCCTGGACCAAAGGAGGTCACCACAACATGAAATAGGCATTGGTCAAACCACGGTAAAAATCGTCGTGTCTCTTGTCCACTTACTTTATTGCAATTGTTGTATTCTTGAGTTCTCTTATTCACTTGGATTATTGCTCCTAAGTTTAATACACATCTCAAAGGAGCAATCAAGTGAAGAGTTCTCTTCTCCTCTCTCTCTCTCTCTCTCTCTCTCTCTCTCTCTCTCTCTCTCTCTCTCTCGCTCTCTCTCTCTTCTCTTTCGAACTTGGTTTTAGATCTCACTAATCCATATTTTTAGACCAAGTTTGTTGTTTTAAGTTAAATTTTGCATGATCACCTATTCACCCTCCCCTCTAGGTACTCTCAATTGGTACCAGAGTCGTTCTTTTCATCAAGGGACTAAACGCCTGAAGAGATGGATCCTAAAGGCAAGGGGCAGGTGATCGACGAGACAGAGAAGGAGACCATCAATGACAACAAGACAAAGGAAGAAAAGCCCATCAACTTAGGCTCAAACAACAATAAGGACAGGAAGAAGAAGAAGCACATCAAGAAGATAGTCTACTACGACAGCGGCGCCTCTTCATCTTCACCAAAGTAGGATGATGACGACTCTTCCTCCAAAAAGAAAATGGTTAAACAAAATTACACTAAGTCGTCTTTTGATTATTCCTGTGTTCCGTACAACTCCAATGCTCATGTTTTGTCCATTCCTCTTGGTAAACCCGCTCATTTTGATGGGGAAGATTATCCTTTTTGGAGCCATAAAATACGTAATCATCTATTTTCACTTTTCCTAGCATTTAGGAAGTAGTAGAAAATTGGGTGCATTTTGATAGTAGTGATAATGCTATTTTTATTCATGAGAAAATTCATAAAAATGACCAAGCTACTACTGTGTTTTAGCATCTCTATGCAGGGATGAATATAACAAGGTTAGTGGCTTAGACAATGCCAAGGAGATATGGGACACCCTCAAAATCGCTCATGAGGGAAACGATGCCATAATGATCACCAAGATGGAGTTGGTGGAAGGCGAGATGGGGAGGTTCGCCATGAAGAGGGTTGAAGAGCCAACATGTACAACAGGGTCAAGACCCTGGTGAACCAAATCTGAAGCTACGGAAGTACAAGATGGTTGGATCATGACGTCTCGCCTCATGCTAAAGTCATTTACCTTTATTGATCCTAACCTTGTAAACCTTATTCGTGAGAACCCTAGGTACACCAAAATGTCGCCCGAAGAAATACTTGGAAAATTTATGAGCGGGTGCATGATGGCGAAGGAGGCGAGGTACGTCGATGACATCGCCAATGGACATCTTCCACACTATGAGCTACAACTCATGACTCTCAAGGCGGCATCCATCAAGGAGGCGCTCCCTAACAAGGTGGCACAAATTGAGGCGGTCAATCTTAATGAGGAGAATATGGTGCTTGTGATCAAGCGCTTCAAGACCGCTTTGAAGGGACGCAAGGACTACCTCAATAAGAGCAAATCAAGGGGCAAGCGTACATGCTTCAAGTGCGGTAAGTCTGGTCATTTTATTGCTCAATGTCTCGATAATGAAAACGACCAGGACAAAGACAAGAAAGGAAAGAAGGAGAAGAAGAAATTCTACAAGAAGAAGAAGGGTGAGGCGCACCATGGCAAGGAATGGGACTCGGACTGCTCTTCTTCCGACTTCGACGACGAAGGACTTGCTGCCTCCGCTTTGAACAATTCTTTCCTCTTCCCCAACGAGCGACACACATGCCTCAAGGAGAAGAAGGTACATACACGAGATACTCCCAATTATACTTCTTCTAGCGATGAGGATTCCGAGGAAGATATAGATTATAATGATCTATTTAAGGGCTTGGATAGATCCAAAGTTGATAATATTAATGAATTGATTGATGCTCTTAATGAAAAGGATAGATTGCTAGAAAAGCAAGAGGATATTCTTTATGAAGAACATGATAAATTTGTCAATGCTGAAAAATCTCTTGCTTTGGAAATTAAGAAGAATGAAATGCATGCTTTTTAGTTGTCTTCTTATCATGCTTCTATCTCTAGCCTTAAGAGCTCAAATGTTGATCTAAATGCTAGAATAGAAAAGTTGGGTGTTGCTAGTTCATCTTTGGAGCATGTTCAATTTGCAATAGATGCAAAGATTTTCATGTTGATGCTTGCAATGATCATGTCTCTACAATTTCTAAGTTTAATGATGATATCGCCAACCTTCATGCTTAACTTAAAATTTGCAAAGATGAATGTCATAAAATTAAGTTTGCTAGGAAGGCCTACACTATTGGTAGACATCCCTCCATTAAGGATGGACTTGGTTTCCATAAGGAAACCAAGGACATAAAGAGCCAAAATGCCCCCAGCTTCATTAAGGAGAAGGGGAAGGCACCTTTGGCTAGTAGCTCACATTCTTTTCATGATAAGAAGAACCTTGCTTATTTGTATGCTCATGTTAAGAATGCTTCGCATGTTGCTCTTAATGTTCATCATGATGTGTGTAATGATCATGTTGTTTTACCTGTGCGTCATGATGCTGCTTTTGCTTCTCATGCCATGATTGTTTCTTCTAGCTCTTCTCATGCTCATGATAGAAGTAGACCTAGGCACCATGCTCATAATGTTGTTTTTCATGCATCTAGATATGCATCTGATGGTCCATCTATGCTTTATTGTACTTATGATGCTTCATATGTGCTTTATTGTAAAATTGGTAAAGTTTGTGCTACAAATGTGGGACCTACATGTAAGAGAGGTAATAATTGCATTTAGGTTCCAAAGACTTATGTGACTAACATGACAGGACCCAACAAGAGTTGGGTACCTAAATCCCAAGCCTAAATTGCATTGCAGGTTTATGCATCTAGGGGCTCAAGTTGGATTATTGATAGCGGATGCACAAACTGCATGACGAGGAAGAAGAAGATGTTTACTTCCTACGTCAAGAACAAGAATTCCCATGATACGATCATCTTAGGAGATGGGAACCAAGGCAAAGTAAAAGATTTGGGTAAAATAGAGATTACTATTGAGCATTCCATTTCCAATGTGTTTTTGGTACAATCTCTTGGTTATAATTTGCTTTCTGTCAGTCAGTTATGTCACATGGGTTATAATTATTTATTTACAAATGTTGATGTGACTATCTTTAGAAGGAGTGATGGTTCATTAGCTGTTAAAGGTGTATTTGTGGGAAATAGATATCCCCTAGGTCCTACTGAGCATTCCATTTCCAATGTGTTTTTGGTACAATCTCTTGGTTATAATTTGCTTTCTGTCAGTCAGTTATGTCACATGGGTTATAATTATTTATTTACAAATGTTGATGTGACTATCTTTAGAAGGAGTGATGGTTCATTAGCTGTTAAAGGTGTATTTGTGGGAAATAGATATCCCCTAGGTCCTCATGAGCACTATTGGGGGTCTTCTTCTCCGCCGAAGGTCCTCAAGGCAAAAACACCTTCGGCAAAATAATATAGAGGCTCGCCGAAGCCATCTTTAGCCTCGGTTTAGCCCCTCAAGATGAAGACCCTGCGTAGAAGCAACAATGCATAATGTCGAAGCTCAGTAGCTTCGGCCCAAACCAAGCAGAGAAGGAAAAAGACTAGATAGACCTTATTAGTTTGGATTGCTTGTAAACAAATGTTCAAGGGCATGGATGTAATTTTACCTGGGATGCGTCCCATGCCTATAAATAGATGAACAGTAACCCCATATTGTTCACGCTGTATTGTATTTACTCTCTCGCATCCTCGCCTTCGAGCAAGCCGAAGGTATCAATGTAATATTAACAATGTTGATATTCATATATGTTTTATGAAATGCAAGAATAAATGAATTATTAAGACATGATTATCATATTCACCCCTTCGCATTTCCTTCCATATATTAATATGATGAAGGTATGTCCTTCTCGACCTTCGTCTGATGAGCATTATACTCTTGAGGAAATAATGCTTCGAAGGACAAAGGTCCTTAATGATTAACAAATGTGTTGCCTTGTTCTTGACTCAAAGCATTTGAGAACAAGTGACCAACATTGGCGCCCACCTCCGATGAACACACTTCCACGATTGCGACAATGACTTCGCAAGTCAACCAAACTGTGGCACCTTCGGCTACAAAGCTAGTGCTCCCAATCACAGGTGGCTCAAGTTATGAACTAGCCAATAAGAAGCAGAAGAAAGAAGCACAGAGAAGGGTACAACATGTTGGAGTGCAAGGACCCTTCATCAAGTCCAAATGGTCCCATATACCAATCACCTTCTCCCAAGAAGACCTTTAGCTCAAGAATTGTCCCCACAATGATGCAATGGTCATATCTTGTGTCATCAAGGCATTCCTGGTCCACAATGTCCTAATGGACACAAGCAGTGCGGAAGACATCATCTTTGCGAAGACTTTCAGGCAAATGCAAGAGCCGGACGACAAGATACATGATGCAACACACCCCCTCTATGGCTTTGGAGGAAGACAAATCATGACACTCGACAAGATAACTATGCCGATCACCTTTGGCTATGTTCACAACACAAGGACAGAACAGGTTGTCTTCGACATTGTCGATATGGAGTATCCTTGAAATGCAATCATTGGTCGAGGGACACTGAACGCGTTCGAAGCGATACTCCACTCAGCATATCTTTGCATGAAGATACCTTCTGACCAAGGGCCCATTGTTGTACATGGAAGCCAAGAGGCTGCCAGGAGAGCCAAAGGAAGCTGGACAGATTCGAAGGCCATCCATAACATAGATGAAGCCGAAGCTCATCAGCAATATAAGCACAAAAGAGAAAAGGCTGCTTCAGCATGATCAACCAAAGTCCATGCTTTTATGTGAAGACATAGCCGAGCAGAAGGTATTATTGGGATCTCAATTATCTTATGAGCAAGAGAAGACTTTGTTGAAATTCCTGTTCAACGACAAGGATGTTTTTGCTTGGTCAGCCAATGATCTCTGTGGTGTTAATAGAGATGTCATTGAGCACTCACTCAATGTAGACCCGGCCTTCAGACCAAGAAAACAGAGGCTTCAGAAAATGTCCGATGATAAAGACGAAGGTGCACGAAACAAAGTGAAAAGGCTGCTGAGTGCCGGTGTTATCAGAGAAGTAACGTACCCAGAGTGGCTGGCTAATATTGTGATGGTAAAGAAAGCTAATGGAAAATGGAGAATGTGCATCGACTTTACATATCTCAATAAGGCATGCCCAAAGGATGAATTCCCACTGCCAAGAATAGATTCCCTTGTGGATGCAGCAGCTACTCCGGAGCTCATGAGCTTATTGGACTGCTACTCAGGTTATCATCAAATCTGGATGAAGAAGGAGGATGAGTCGAAGACAAGCTTCATAACTCCTAGTGGGACCTATTGTTACCTTCGGATGACTGAGGGGCTCAAGAATGCTAGAGGAAGCTTCAGCAGGATGACTGCCAAAGTCCTTCACTCCCAAATTGGTAGAAATGTGCTGACATATGTTGATGATATCATAGTAAAGAGCACAAAGCAAGAAAATCATGTTGATGATTTGCAAGAAACATTTGCTAACTTCAGAGGTCCTAAACTAAACCTAGAGTCTTTAGAGTGAAGAAGGACAAATTTCTTGGTTGCTTGGTATCAACAAAGGGTATCGAAGCTAATCCAAGTAAGATAGAAGCTATACTTCGGATGGAGCTACCAAAGTCAAGAAAGGGTGCCCAGAGGTTGACAGGAAGGCTGGCATCATTGAACAGATTTATTTCAAGATCAGTAGAGAGGAACTTGCCATTCTTCAAAGTGCTGAAGTCAGCCGAAGTCTTTCAATGGGGACCATCTCAATAGAAAGCCTTCGAAGAATTGAAGCAGTACTTGAACTCCACCTTCGTCAGGAACTCCATTGTTGTTGTATGTAGTTGCTTCCCACACTACGATTAGTGCAGCGCTGGTGCAAGAGAAGCAGGATGGCTAGACAAGAAAACAAGTGCCAGTGTACTTCATTTCCGAAGTACTTAGTGCATCAAAGAAAAATTATACAGAGTTAGAGAAGGTACTATATGTTGTATTAATGGCTTCCAGGAAGCTTCGGCATTACTTCCAAGCATACCACATCATAGCCTTCTTCACAACCCCTCAAGGACATAATAAGAAATAGAGAAGCCACAGGAAGGGTTGGAAAATGGGCTACAGAATTGAACAAAATTACTATCGATTTCGTTCATAGATCTTCAATCCAATCCTAAGTGTTAGCAGACTTCATTGCTGATTGGGCACCAGGGCCTCAAGACGAAGACAAACCAACTGATGTCGAAGCCTGGACAGTATTTTGTGATGGGTCCTGGGGAACCTTCGGCACAGGAGCAGCTGCTGTTTTAATTTCACCATCGAAAATCAAAACCTGCTATGCTAAAGATTGGACTTCAAATGCACAAATAATATTGCAGAATACGAAGCCCTTCTCTTGGGGCTTTGAAAGCTTAAGGCAATGAGAATAAGAAGGACAATACTCAAATCCGACTCACAGGTCATCTCAGGTCACATTGACAAAAGTAGCAAGGCAAGGGATCCAAAGCTAGAAAAATATCTGGATGTAGTCCGAACGATGGAAGCCTCTTTCAAAGGTTTTTCTGTAAAAAACATTCTAAGAGGAGAAAACGAACACGCAGATTTGCTAGCTAAATCAGCGGCACAGGGGCTTCTGTTACCTTCAGAGGTATTCTTCGAAACAATAAAAACACCTTTGGTCGAACTCATGGAAAGAGCGGTGCTCACAATTTCACTAGTGCACAGTGAAGATTGGAGGACTCAGATTGTATCTTTCCTCCAAGACAATTGTCTTTCGGATGATGAAGTTTACAATAAAAGAATGGAAGCAAGAGCAAGACCATATGTAATCATAGAAGGGGAGTTATACAAACAAGGAGTCTACTCTCCATTGCTCAAGTGCTTGTCCAGAGCCGAAGGTCAAGAATTGATGAAGGAAATACATGCAGGATTATGTGGAGCTCATATTGGGTCTAGGCCTCTGCTAGGGAAGGTTTTCAGACAAGGATTTTACTGGTCGAAGGCAGCTTTGGATGCAGTAGATTTGGTTCAAAAATGTGAAAATCGCTAAAGATGCGCTAGAGACCAGAAACAACCTTCGTCTTTAACCCAGCTAATACAAAGGTGGGGTCTGGATTTGTTAGGACCACTTCCACCAGCACAAGGCAACTTGAAATATGTTGTGGTGGTAGTGGAGTACTTCTCTAAGTGGATCAAAGCAAAGCCCTTAGCTACAATAACTTCGGTCACAGTACAAAAATTCTTTTGGTAAAATATTGTTTGTTGCTTCGGCATGCCGAAGGCTATCACCGTTGATAATGGAACTCAGTTTGATGCTGAAACATTCAAAACCTTTTGTAACCAGATTGGTACAAAAATACACTTTGCATCAGTGAGGCATCCAGAGTCAAATGGACTGGTAGAAAGAGAACACGGAATTATAACAATAGGAATAATGAAGTCAATCTTCAACCAACCCAAAGGAAAGTGGCCAGACGAATTAATAAAGGTGGTGTGGAACCACAACACTGTTGTATCAAGGTCAACAGGATTTACCCCGTTCAAGCTTTTGTCTGGTGACAAAGCAATAACACCGGAAGAAGCAAGAACGGATTCAATAAGAACCTTAGCTTCGACAGAGGATGAAGGTGATTGCCAAATAACAAAAGACACCATAGAAGGTACTAGACTACAAGCAATAGAACACATCAATAAGTACCAGGCTGAAACAATCAAATGGCATGATCAAATGGCAAAATTGAAGAATATCAAGCCAGGACATTTGGTGCTTCGTAGAGTGGCCAACCCAGATACAGTGGGGAAGCTTCAACTCAAATGGGAAGGTCCCTTTTTGGTGGTATCTTCGTCGAGACCTGGATCTTACAGGCTAAAAGACATGGATGGCAAAGACATACCAAGGTCTTGGAATTCAGATGAGCTTCAAAGATATTATGTGTAAACTATGTAATTTTCTTATTTTTTCCTATGGCACCCTTTTCCTTTCAAGAGGGGAGAAAGGTTTTTAATGGGGCCATAGGTTGTAATTTTCATTTTTTTTGTTTAGCCCTGTGCAATACAAGGGCCAAATTCGCCCACATGTAAAATGTAACATCAGGGACCACACCATCGAGTGCAAAAAGCCATGTAGAAGCTTAAAAGTCGTTCCTAAGGGGATGCAGAGCTAAAATGTCACCTAAAAGGTGAAGAAGCTACAAAGTTGTTCCTAAAGGGACACAGAGTAAGTTACGAAGCTCCAAAGTCGTTCCTAAGGGAATGCAGAACTAAAATACCACCTAAATTAAAGGTGAATAAGCTCCAAAGTCATTCCTAAGGGGATGCAGAGCTTAAATGCCACCTAAGTAAAAGGTGAAGAAGCTCCAAAGTCATTCCCAAGGGAATGCAGAGCTTAAATACCACCTAAGTAAAAGGTGAAGAGACTCAAAAGTCGTTCCTAAGGGGATGCAAAGTCTGGGTGTGTTTTTGGCATACATTTGCACATTTCATCACATCATCTTTTGCATTCATAAAGTCATACATTAGACATCCGTAGGATCATCATCATGACATAAAAACATAGACATTGACAGGAAAATAGGGTTTCAATGAGAAAACGTTTCGAAGGTGCTTCGTATCAAATGAAACTTCATCCTATATAAAGATGCTTCGTTTTCAAAGGGAACCTGGTTGCATAAGAAAATGCTTCGATGTGAACGAAAAGAAGGGAAGGTGTTTTTCGCCTTCGGCTCAAAAGGTTACCAGCATTTGTTTCGTCCACAGCAAAGCAGTTCATACATGAAGAAAAAGGTAAAATGGCATTACAGGATATTTTAAAATATTTACAATAATTTGTTAACTGTCAGTTACAGCTTTTGTCATATGGTACAAAGGATTTCTAAGTGTTTCTACAGATAACTACAAAAGGAGATTTTGAGGTCTTCTTCGGCATTTCAGAATCAGCTTCGGCTTATCGACCCTCAGTGCCATCATTCTGCAGACTAGCAAAAATATAAGGTAATCAGAAATTTGACGAGGGAAGATCAAGGTAAAAAACAAAGGTAAAATTCCATACTGTGTCAAGCAGCTTTCGGGCTTCGTCTCTAGCCAATTCACGCCCGCCCTTAGCCCAAATTTGAGTAATAAATCTATTTCCTATGCTTCGGGCTTCAGTTGGAATGTCAACCAGATCCGATGATGAAAGATTGAATCGGCCTGTTGATAGCTTTCGCGTGATTACATCCAGCTTTTATGAAGGTGGCAGCTATGACACGAGAAGCTACTAGTGCACAGAAGTCTTTGTGGCCGGTTATGACTTCGTCAAGGACATCAACCTCCTTTTCAATAATTCGAGTGCCCCAGGTATATCTTCGGCTGAGAGGCAAGTTTCTTCGGATGCAACTCCAACTGAATTGAATATACTCCTCAATCGGGCAGTGCATCGGCTTGCAAACTCGAAGCATCTCTCTTTCAAAGCCTTCACCGCCTCACTAAGCTTCGAATTTTTCTCAGATTCAACCTTAAGTCTTACTTTTAGAGCTTCGTTTTCCTGTTGGAACTGATTAAAGTTCTCCTTCAAAAATGCTTGAGCGTTTGACAGGTCTTTGCTTAATTTCTTGTTCTGAGTTTGCACTTTGGCATGGGACCCTTCGGTTGAACACATCATTTTGTCTTTCTCCTTCAAAGAGTCTTCGAGATCTTTGACCTTATCCTCCAAGCCCTTGATAATGATTTCGTGTTTCCTCTCTTCGTCGTCTTGTTGCATCTTGTAGCACCCACTTTGTAATTGCTAGGAATAATACCAGTAGAGGAACAATTTCTCTTTATGTGAGTTTGATCTTTATGCATCATCATATGTGAACACCATGTCCAAAAACAATTAATAAAGAGGGATGCTACTAAATCATTGCATCATGCTGAATATTTTATTTGTGTGTGCATTTTTGTGACAATATTATAATAATGCAAAAAGAAATAGGTGAATATCCAAATGGGGATTTAAATCCTAAATAATCCTAGAATTAAGAAAAGAGAGAAGGAGGAGGTTATACAAAATAGAGGAAAATAAATGTATGAAAGAATACATTTTGTCCCCACTAATATTTTAATTTAAGTATTTAACTCAGTTAAGAAGCTCACAAACAAGTTTGAATTCAAATTAGGATTTAAATTTGAATTGGTAAAATAATGGGGAAAATAGGAAATAAAACATAAAAAGAAAAAGATAAAGGAGCTTACCTGGGCCTCTGTCGCCGTTTGGCCCACCTATCAATCACCCACGCGCGGCCCGTGATCCCCTTCCCTCCTGCGCGAGCTCCACGACTGACCCGTGGGTCCCTCTTACAGTCTCACCAGATCGCGCGCACGCCACTGGCACTCGCTTACGCGTTGGGCCCGCCTGTCAGTCCCTCGAGCGCGCTATTGCACGTTCTCCTTACTCGCGTGAATCGCGGGCGGCTTCTCCACCACGCGCTCGCGCTCTCTGCACCCGGGGCCCGCTGGCCATGACACACACTGCATCACGCGCTCCGTGTGTCACTGCTACGTGGGCCCACCCCTTCAGCTCAAGCTCCTCCCCGCGGACTCCGCGCAACAGGAAGACCACCAAATCCCCGTCGCCTCCGCCGTGAATGTCGCCAATGCAATTGACCGCGCCTGCAGGGTCTTGGGCGGCTGGCTATAAACCAGGCCGTCGCCTTACTCCGTTGAACGAGTTTGCCGAGGGCTCTGCAATTACCTTGCTGCGGTCACCACCATTGACACCGAGAGAGAGAGGGAGAAAAGGTTACAGCGCCGTCATCGTGGCTAGCTCGATTGAGCACTCCGGTGCTTGGGCCTCGGCATTGGGAAGCTTCGGCGGCTCAGGGCGGAACCAGTCGTGTCGTCAATTTGGGCCGAGCACCCCTGGGACTCGGGGAATTGCTCGCCGGGATCCGACTCTGCCGCTTGCCTGAGACCGGTACCCTGCGCAACGAATTTCCTCTGGTACGATTGCTCGATCATGTTCATTGTCATCCCTGTATCGCGTAGAGGTGATCGAATTGGGGAATGGGGGCGAGGGTGGCGGAATTGGGCAGCACCGGCCATGGCTCCGCCGTGGGCAACCCTGGGCGCCGCCGTTGTCGGACTGGGATTGGGGGGAAAAGTCTGGGCCGTTTGTTTATTGATCGACGGTCACAGTTTAGCGCGAGGCAACGCTTGGGGCATGGGGCCGGGGATCGTCTGATCGAGATCTGGCGGCCTAGAATAGATCGTGCAACATTAGATATCCGCCGTCGATCTCGAATCCAATGAGCAGCATTGCGTACCGTTTCGATCGAGGGTAGATCTAATCCGCGCCATCCGCGCTTAATCGGACGACCAGGAATCACCCGTACCCCTTCGCGGGTCCATTTTACTTAAGAGCCCCTCGGGTTTCAGTGAATCAACCCGCCGTCCAGTGAGCGTTGTTCACTATGTCTGGGCTATTTTGCGCCAGAGTCCCTGCCCTTTTACAAATTTGAGGCCCAGTCCAGAACATAATAAAATCAGGGAAAATGATTATTAAATAGATTTTTAATAGGAAAATAATTGCTAGAACTTCAATAATTCATAGAAAATTCATACTAACTCCAAATTAATCCATTCCAGTTCCTAAAATTTTGTAATTTTATTCTTTATCACCTAGAGCCTCTGTTATGTCATGAAAACAGTAAGAAATTTATTTATCACTTAATCCTATTTAAAGCACATAAAACCTTTGAAAATGCATAACTTAAAATCTATAACTCAGAAAATTATGATTCCAGTTCCTAGGTTTTTATTTTAATATGTAGAATATCTCTGTGTATTTTGTTTACATGCTTGGTGTAATGTTAATTTTTCCCTGCATATTGTGCTTGTTTGTATTGTGGCGAGTAGAAGAGTCTGTGACCGAGGATCCTGGTGAGCAGCAAGTTGAAGTAGCTGAGCAGGAGCTCATTGAAGGCAAGTTGTGCCCTTGACCACTTTTTACCCAATAATGTTCTTTAATATCACTTATCCATGCATAGGTTAATTTTGATGGGACCCAATAGGTCACCCTAGGTTGTTTATCTCATTACCTTGTTTACCCCTGAATCACTTGGGTAGTTTGCTATTGCTTTACATGGTTTTGGGATAATCATTTATTACCTCTATGTTCCAATTCTTTTTGTTATTCTATTTATGTTCATGTTGAGATCATTAATGTTAATTGGAACATAGAGCTTAACTTGAGAACCACGTGCCACCACAAGGGTTTAATGGGACGCCCTTGGCTGACTAATTAGGAAAGCTAGTGGAAGACTACCTTACCCGGAAGGGGCAAGGGCAGTAGGGGAGTGGTCAGTGTAGGGAGGTCCTTGGTTGATTTTGCTGCGATGGCAGTCAGCCGAGAACCCTGCATTGGAACTTCCTATAAACTGTAGCGGGTTTTCGGAAGCTAGTGGAACTTTGTAAAGGCCTCGTAGTGTTGCCCTGCCGCGCTTCCTAGGTAGAGGTGTATGGGATTCGTGACCCCTTGGCAGATGGGTAACATGACTTGTGGGTAAAGGGTACAACCTCTGCAGAGTGTAAAACTGGTATACTAGCCGTGCTCGCGGTCATGAGCAGCTCAGGACTCTCTGATGTTTAAATTATGGAACTTAAATTCAATTTTGTCATTTGCATTGCATGGGTTTATTATTAATTTTGTTCTATTACTTTACTTATGGTTTGGTATTTACTTACACTTAGTAATTGCTAATAAAAGTTTGACCAACTACTTAAAAGCAATGCTCAGCTTTAACCCCTATCATTGATTAGCCTTACACTTCACATGAACTCACACCTTTGTGAGTTTATGTCCACTGGTTCCCCACAACTTGTTGAGCTATGATCATGTGTGAGCTCACCCTTGCTGTCTCATACCCCCCCCCCCACAGGAGAAGATCAGGTGGTTCAAGAGGAGCCGCTTAACACTGAGGAGTTCGATCTGATCTAGGTGGCGTTTCTCAGTTGACATTGGCGCCGACGATCCTTAGTTCGTTTTATCTTCATTACTTTATTTTGTAATAAGTCTTCCGCTATGTAATAAATACTCTGATGTTTTATGACATTTATCTCTATACACTCTGTTATTATATATGTTGTCTTCTTGGCGCATGTATGAGATGCACCTGGCTTTGTTCCTTAAAGCCGGGTGTGACAGAAGTGGTATCAGAGGAATGTTGACTGTAGGACGAAACCTAGATAGAAATGGACAAGCCGTTACCTACTTACCTTACTCTGACTCATTCTATACTTATCTCATCTTGATCTTGTCTCACCCTCTGCTAATCAACTCTGGTTAATCTTATCTTTTCTCCTCTAAGACAAGATGGATTTCACACCTTGGAATCCTACCACTATGATCTTTTTAAGATATAGGGGACCTAAGACAAAAAATTCAAAACTACTTTCTTTAAAAATGTTGTTTGATTGTGCTGATGCTAAATGTCTGATTTGCTTCTTTGATTGATTGAATTATTATAGATGGACATCTTAGTATGTACCACCACAAGGTGTTGAATTAGCTTTGGTAGGTAAAATATTAATCTGCTTAGCTAATAAAAAAATTCCCCAAAGTAATCTGATTTGTAAATACCTGCCTTGTTTGTTATTCTCTTACCATATGTATCTAACTCAGATGGTCAATACCAGGCGGGGTGGTGGAATTGATTTGCCTCCTAACCAACACACTCGAAGGATATATAGACAACCTCAGCCATAGCCTGCAGAGATGAATCCTCCTAATCCTCCACCAGGCGGAGTTGACCCACTGGTTGCTGCTCAGATGGCGGTGATGCAGCAAATGGTAGACACTATGGCTGATATGCGTGCCCAGATGCAGCAAGAACGCCAGGAGATGCGTCAGGAAAGAGAAGATATACGCCAGGAGTTGCGCCAGGAGCGAGATGAGATACGCCAGGAAAGGAGGGCACAACAACAGCAGCTGCAACAACAAATGCAACAGCAACAACAGCAGCAACAACAGCAACAAGTGCCACTGCCTCCACCACCACCACCAGTTCCACCTCGCGATAAGCACCGGGAGTTCATGAGTCATAAGCCACCTACATTTGCAAGCTCACCTGATCCACTGGACGCGGATGATTGGCTGAAGTCCGTTGAAAAGATGTTGAATATTGCACAGTGCACGGACCGGGAGAAGGTTTTATATGCTTCTGGACGTCTGACAGGTCCTGCTGTTGACTGGTGGGATTCTTATACTGCTGCCCATGATGCTGCGGATACTATTACTTGGGCAGAGTTCAGTACACAGTTCAGAAACTACCATATTCCAGCTGGTATGATAAAGATCAAGAAGAAGGAATTTCTGTCGCTGAAGCAAGGAAGTATGTCAGTCAGCGAGTACCGCGACAAGTTTATTCAGTTATCTAGATATGCCCCTGAAGAAGTTGCTGAAGACGAGAGGAAGCAGGAGCATTTCATTGAAGGACTTAATGGACCACTGCAGTATGCTCTAGTGGCACACACATTTCCGTCATTTCAGAGACTGTTGGATAAGGCTCTTGCTATTGAACACAAGCGTGTTCAATTGGGTGATTTGAAGAGAAAGGCAATATCTCAAGGACAAGGAAGTTGCAGTGTTCGTCCTCGCTACAGTTCACCGCAGGGTACACCGACTCGACCAGGAGGACCACGCCCAGTTCAGCAATCACCACTGAGGACTCCACCTCCTCGACAGGCTACCCCTACTGGCACCCCGACGAAGTTTTCAGGACAGAGTCCAGGCACCACATGTTTCAAGTGTGGGAAGACGGGTCATTATGCAAATGTCTGCCCACAGAGAATGGCTACTACTCTAGTTCAGAACAGGCAGCAAACTCCAAGTTCTGGCAAGGGATATTCTATTGCCAAGGTTAATCAAGTCAGCGTTGATGCTACTCCGGATGGAGGGGACCTCGTACTTGGTATGTTTTATGTTAATGCAATTCCTGCAACCATATTATTTGATTCGGGTGCTACACATTCATTCATGTCTGCTAGATATGCCAACACAAATGAAATACCACTGCTAAATATGAGAAAACCCATGATAGTAATTACACCTAAAGGGCCTGTTGAGTCGAATCAAATGACACGTAGATTGACATTGACCATTATGGGTAGAGAATTTGGAGCTACTGCTATAATATTATAGTCAAGCAGTATAGATTTGATCCTTGGTATGTCATGGCTAAGAAAGGCAAAGGCCGTTATAGCATGTGGTAGAGGTACCGTAGAACTCACTACCACTAAAGGAGAAAGATTTCAAGTTAATATTACAGTAACCTCCTCATCCATGCGTGCAATGTTCTTTATACCTGAGGAGTTTGTTGGTGACAACATCCGGGTGGTTAGAGATTTTTTGGATGTCTTTCCAGAGGAGTTACCAGGGATGCCACCTGATAGAGAAGTTGAGTTTGTTATTGACCTCTTACCTGGAACCGCCCCTATTTCTAAACGGCCATATAGGATGTCCGTAGAGGAGTTGAAGGAACTTAAGAAGCAGTTAACTGAGTTACAAGAGGCTGGGTACATTCGTCCGAGTTCCTCACCTTGGGGAGCACCGGTTCTGTTTGTACAGAAGAAGGATGGATCACAGCGGATGTGTGTGGATTATAGATCTCTTAACGATGTTACTGTGAAGAACAAGTATCCGTTGCCCCGTATTGAGGATTTATTTGATCAGATGAGAGGTGCTAGAGTATTCTCGAAGATTGATCTCCGATCCGGTTACCATCAGATGAGGATTAGACCATCGGATATTCCTAAGACCGCATTCTCGACTCGTTATGGATTATATGAGTTTACTGTTATGTCGTTTGGATTAACCAATGCCCCAGCTTATTTTATGAACTTGATGAATAAGGTGTTTATGGAGTATTTGGACAGATTCGTCGTGGTATTCATCGACGATATTCTCATTTATTCTCAGAGTGATAACGATCATGAGGAACATCTGAGGTTGGTGCTATAGAAGCTACGAGATAACCAGCTATATGCCAAGTTCAGCAAGTGCGAGTTTTGGATTGACAAGGTACCATTCCTTGGACATATTATTTCTAATGGAGGAATAGCAGTGGATCCTGCTAAGGTTAAGGAGATAATGGAGTGGAGAGCACCCACTACAGTTACTGAGATTCGGAGTTTCTTGGGATTAGCAGGATATTATCGGAGATTTATTGAAGGATTTTCCAAGATTGCTAAGCCTATGACTTCGCTTCTGGAGAAAGGAAGAGAATTTAAGTGGGACGAGAAGTGCCAAGATAGCTTTGATCAATTGAAGAAAAGATTGATGTCGCCACCAGTATTGGTTATGCCAGACCTACAGAAAGGATTTGATATCTATTGCGATGCATGTGGCCAAGGCTTAGGATGTGTGCTCATGCAAGAAGGACATGTGATTGCTTATGCTTCTCGTCAGTTGCGGAAACATGAAGTGAACTACCCCACTCATGACTTAGAATTGGCAGCCGTTGTGCATGCTCTTAAGATTTGGAGACATTATATCATGGGGACCAAGTGCCAAGTATATACGGATCATAAGAGTTTGAAGTATATATTCACTCAGAAGGACCTCAACCTTAGGCAACGCCGTTGGTTAGAGCTTATTAAGGATTATGATTTGGAGATTCACTATCACCCGGGCAAGGCAAATTTGGTTGCAGATGCCTTGAGTCGCAAGGAGCATGTTCATTCAGCTATTGTTGCCCAGCTACCCGATGAGATTGTTGAGGATTTCAGGAGACTTAACCTGGGGATAGTTGCTCATACAGAAGGAGTTACTATTGATGTGGAACCTACTTTGGAGCAAGAAATTCGCAAAGGTCAAATTGGTGATGCTAAAATAAAAGAGATTAAGGATCTGATTACTGAAGGTCGAGTTCCGGAATTTACGGAAGATGAGCAAGGCACTGTATGGTTCAAGGACAGGATGTGTGTTCCTGATATTAAAAGCCTTCGAGAGACTATTTTAAAGGAGGCCCATGACTCGGATTATTCTATTCATCCTGGTAGTACTAAGATGTATCAGGATTTGAAACGGAAGTATTGGTGGTATGGATTGAAAAGAGATGTAGCTGCGCATGTGGCTATGTGCGATGTATGTCAAAGAGTTAAGGCTGAACATCAGAGGCCAGCTGGACTATTGCACCCACTGAAGATACCCGAGTGGAAGTGGGAAGAGATTGGTATGGATTTCATCACTGGATTGCCTCGCACCCAGAAGGGATATGATGCTATATGGGTGATTGTGGATAGATTGACTAAAGTGGCTCACTTTATTCCTGTAAAGACTACATATAAAGGTTCTCAGCTAGCAGAGTTATATATGGCTCAGATTGTGTGTTTGCATGGAGTACCAAAGAAGATCGTGTCTGATCGAGGTTCGCAGTTTACCTCAAGGTTTTGGAGAAGCTTTCATGAGAACATGAGTACGAAGTTGAATTTTAGTACGGCTTATCACCCTCAGACTGATGGACAGACTGAAAGGACTAATCAAGTATTGGAAGATATGTTGAGAGCATGTGCCCTTCAGCATGGAGGAAGTTGGGATAAAAGTCTACCGTATGCTGAGTTCTCGTATAATAATAGTTACCAGGCCAGTCTGAAGATGTCACCTTTTGAGGCTTTGTATGGGAGGAAGTGCAGAACTCCTTTGTATTGGGATCAGACTGGAGAGAGACAGTTCTTTGGGCCTGAACTGATTCAAGAAGCAGAAGAACAAGTTCGTATAATTCGAGAGAATTTGAGAGTGGCTCAAACCAGGCAAAAGAGCTATGCTGATAATAGAAGGAGACCACTGGAATTCGGAGAAGGAGATTATGTGTACCTCAAGGTGTCACCACTGCGTGGAATGAGGAGATTTAAAGTTAAGGGCAAATTGTCCCCACGCTACATTGGACCATTCCTGATCTTTAGGCGAGTTGGGGAGATGGCATACCAACTCGAGTTACCCGCTACCTTATCAGATGTGCATAATGTGTTCCACGTATCTCAACTGAAGAAGTGTCTCCGTGTTCCCGAGGAACAGTTACCGATGGAAGAGCTCAGTGTTCAGGGTGATTTGACTTACACGGAGTACCCTATCAAGATTTTGGATACATTGTCTCGAGTTACAAGAAATAAGGTGATAAAGATGTGTAAAGTACAATGGAGTCACCACGGTGAAGATGAAGCGACTTGGGAAAGAGAAGAAGAGCTTCGCATAGATTTTCCCCACCTTTTCCCTCGTTCTTCTTAAATCTCGAGGACGAGATTATTTTTAAGGGGGGTAGGATTTGTAGCACCCACTTTGTAATTGCTAGGAATAATACCAGTAGAGGAACAATTTCTCTTTATGTGAGTTTGATCTTTATGCATCGTCATATGTGAACACCATGTCCAAAAACAATTAATAAAGAGGGATGCTACTAAATCATTGCATCATGCTGAATATTTTATTTGTGTGTGCATTTTTGTGACAATATTATAATAATGCAAAAAGAAATAGGTGAATATCCAAATGGGGATTTTAATCCTAAATAATCCTAGAATTAAGAAAAGAGAGAAGGAGGAGGTTATACAAAATAGAGGAAAATAAATGTATGAAAGAATACATTTTGTCCCCACTAATATTTTAATTTAAGTATTTAACTCAGTTAAGAAGCTCACAAACAAGTTTGAATTCAAATTAGGATTTAAATTTGAATTGGTAAAATAATGGGGAAAATAGGAAATAAAACATAAAAATAAAAAGATAAAGGAGCTTACCTGGGCCTCTGTCGCTGTTCGGCCCACCTATCAATCACCCACGCGCGGCCTGTGATCCCCTTCCCACCTGCGCGAGCTCCACGACTGACCCGTGGGTCCCGCTTACAGTCTCACCAGATCGCGCGCACGCCACTGGCACTCGCTTACGCGTTGGGCCCGCCTGTCAGTCCCTCGAGCGCGCTACTGCACGTTCTCCTTCCTCGCGCGAATCGCGGGCGGCTTCTCCACCACGCGCTCGCGCTCTCTGCACCCGGGGCCCGCTGGCCATAACACACACCGCATCACGCGCTCCGTGTGTCACTGCTACGTGGGCCCACCCCTTCAGCTCAAGCTCCTCCCCGCGGACTCCGCGCAACAGGAACACCACCAAATCCCCGTCGCCTCCGCCGTGAATGTCGCCAATGCAATTGACCGCGCCTGCAGGGTCTTGGGCGGCTGGCTATAAACCAGGTCGTCGCCTTACTCCGTTGAACGAGTTCGCCGAGGGCTCTGCAATTACCTTGCTGCGGTCACCACCATTGACACCGAGAGAGAGAGGGAGAAAAGGTTACAGCGCCGTCGTCGTGGCTAGCTCGATTGAGCACTCCGGTGCTTGGGCCTCGGCATTGGGAAGCTTCGGCGGCTCAGGGCGGAACCAGTCGTGTCGTCAATTTGGGTTGAGCACCCCTAGGACTCGGGGAATTGCTCGCCGGGATCCGACTCCGCCGCTTGCCTGAGACCGGTACCCTGCGCAACGAATTTCCTCTGGTACGATTGCTCGATCATGTTCATTGTCATCCCTGTATCGCGTAGAGGTGATCGAATTGGGGAATGGGGGCGAGGGTGGCGGAATTGGGCAGCGCCGGCCATGGCTCCGCCGTGGGCAACCCTGGGCGCCACCGTTGTCGGACTGGGATTGGGGGGAAAAGTCTGGGCCGTTTGTTTATTGATCGACGGCCACAGTTTAGCGCGAGGCAACGCTTGGGCCATGGGGCCGGGGATCGTCTGATCGAGATCTGGCGGCCTAGAATAGATCGTGCAACATTAGATATCCGCCGTCGATCTCGAATCCGATGAGCAGCATTGCGTACCGTTTCGATCGAGGGTAGATCTAATCCGCGCCATCCGCGCTTAATCGGACGACCAGGAATCACCCGTACCCCTTCGCGGGTCCATTTTACTTAAGAGCCCCTCGGGTTTCAGTGAATCAACCCGCCGTCCAGTGAGCGCTGTTCACTGTGTCTGGGCTATTTTGCGCCAGAGTCCCTGCCCTTTTACAAATTTGAGGCCCAGTCCAGAACATAATAAAATCAGGGAAAATGATTATTAAATAGATTTTTAATAGGAAAATAATTGCTAGAACTTCAATAATTCATAGAAAATTCATACTAACTCCAAATTAATCCATTCCAGTTCCTAAAATTTTGTAATTTTATTCTTTATCACCTAGAGCCTCTGTTATGTCATGAAAACAGTAAGAAATTTATTTATCACTTAATCCTATTTAAAGCACATAAAACCTTTGAAAATGCATAACTTAAAATCTATAACTCAGAAAATTATGATTCCAGTTCCTAGGTTTTTATTTTAATATGTAGAATATCTCTGTGTATTTTGTTTACATGCTTGGTGTAATGTTAATTTTTCCCTGCATATTGTGCTTGTTTGTATTGTGGCGAGTAGAAGAGTCTGTGACCGAGGATCCTGGTGAGCAGCAAGTTGAAGTAGCTGAGCAGGAGCTCATTGAAGGCAAGTTGTGCCCTTGACCACTTTTTACCCAATAATGTTCTTTAATATCACTTATCCATGCATAGGTTAATTTTGATGGGACCCAATAGGTCACCCTAGGTTGTTTATCTCATTACCTTGTTTACCCCTGAATCACTTGGGTAGTTTGCTATTGCTTTACATGGTTTTGGGATAATCATTTATTACCTCTATGTTCCAATTCTTTTTGTTATTCTATTTATGTTCATGTTGAGATCATTAATGTTAATTGGAACATAGAGCTTAACTTGAGAACCACGTGCCACCACAAGGGTTTAATGGGACGCCCTTGGCTGACTAATTAGGAAAGCTAGTGGAAGACTACCTTACCCGGAAGGGGCAAGGGCAGTAGGGGAGTGGTCAGTGTAGGGAGGTCCTTGGTTGATTTTGCTGCGATGGCAGTCAGCCGAGAACCCTGCATTGGAACTTCCTATAAACTGTAGCGGGTTTTCGGAAGCTAGTGGAACTTTGTAAAGGCCTCGTAGTGTTGCCCTGCCGCGCTTCCTAGGTAGAGGTGTATGGGATTCGCGACCCCTTGGCAGATGGGTAACATGACTTGTGGGTAAAGGGTACAACCTCTGCAGAGTGTAAAACGGGTATACTAGCCGTGCTCGCGGTCATGAGCAGCTCAGGACTCTCTGATGTTTAAATTATGGAACTTAAATTCAATTTTGTCATTTGCATTGCATGGGTTTATTATTAATTTTGTTCTATTACTTTACTTATGGTTTGGTATTTACTTACACTTAGTAATTGCTAATAAAAGTTTGACCAACTACTTAAAAAGCAATGCTCAGCTTTAACCCCTATCATTGATTAGCCTTACACTTCACATGAACTCACACCTTTGTGAGTTTATGTCCACTGGTTCCCCACAACTTGTTGAGCTATGATAATGTGTGAGCTCACCCTTGCTGTCTCATACCCCCCCCCCCCCACAGGAGAAGATCAGGTGGTTCAAGAGGAGCCGCTTAACACTGAGGAGTTCGATCTGATCTAGGTGGCGTTTCTCAGTTGACATTGGCGCCGACGATCCTTAGTTCGTTTTATCTTCATTACTTTATTTTGTAATAAGTCTTCCGCTATGTAATAAATACTCTGATGTTTTATGACATTTATCTCTATACACTCTGTTATTATATATGTTGTCTTCTTGGCGCATGTATGAGATGCACCTGGCTTTGTTCCTTAAAGCCGGGTGTGACACATCTTTAAAGCTTTGCTCAGTAGTAGACTCTGTAAAAGCAGGTCCAAACTTAGAACATTTAAGCTAATGCAGACACACAGGGGTAACTTAAAAGAAAGTACTTACTTTAAAGTTGGAATAAAACAGGCTCCCTATGATATGTTGGCGCATGTAACAGCTGATATCCCTTTCAAGCTTCAGGAATCCGATGCTCTTTGACAGGGTGCCTATAATCTTTGCACTAGCATGATCACTGATGCATCCTATAACTTTTTCGTCCACCCCACCAAAGAGCATGGACCTAGGCTGGTAGCCACAGTCGATAGCAAAGTCCTTCAACTCAGCTGCATCCTCTTCGGAAAGCTGCTGGCCACCCAGGTGCCGTAGGTCGTAGTCTACTTCTTCTGAAGAAATTTCTTTAGCTTTCTTCCCTTTGTCTGACACTTCTGTGGCCACCTCCTTCTCCACAGCCACGTCTGATATAATTTTGTTAATTTCAGACATGGTGGCTGTGAGATCTTTGCCTTTAGTTGCAATAGCAGCTTCAGCATCAATAGTTTTTGTAGATTTGTCTACTGATGCTGGAGGCGGGGTTTGCTCAATTGCATGGAGTATGTTCATCATACGTCGCTTTTTCTGTCCCCCGTCTCTTCCGTCGGTAGATGAAGGGATTTCCTTTTTCTGTAAAAGGTTTGTCAGTTCCAATCCTAGAGGACTTAGCAGCTTGAATGGTGGGGATTCAGTCATTACCTTCAAAATTTCTGACACTTCGGCAGCAGAAGGCGACGGAGGGCTCAAGGTTTTTTCTGGTGCTTCATCTACCTTCGGTTCGGCAGAAGGTATCTTGTCAAGTTTCCATTTCTTAGGAGCTGGTGCCTTCGGCTCCGGCGCTGCTTTCACTTTCTTTAGGGCCTCTTCGTCTTCCTTCACAACTCTTTTTATCTTCGCTCCCCCGGCCCCTTCATCAAGTCTATCGTAATCCGGGTACTCGAAGTTCAAGGCATCCATTACCCAATTTAACCTTCGTTTCGGTCGGGTGCCGAAGACAGCAGTCATTAATTGATCATCTTTCTTCGTGTAATTTCCAATAATTTCATTACACATAGTTTCAATCATTTCTAGCTACTCAGTACATGGTTTCTTGAATTGCTTTTCAAACTTGAAGCGGAAGGAAGGCGAACAAGTTCATATTTCTTTACTCCTTCCTTCTTCTTCGGCATCCCCCAGCCGCTAGAGGTTGGAAAGGTTCTATTGCCAGGTATTCCTGCACTAAGTCTCTAATGCTAATTTCAACAGCCACCACTCTGAATTCGACTTCGGCCACCTGGCATGAGGAGCCGAGTTGCATATTACATAATGGCCTTGTCATCCCGAAGCTCAACCTCAGAGGACTCATAACCATAGTCATGAGTTTTTCCCTCTTCTTCTCGTCGGCTTTTACATAGAACCATTCGTTTGTCCACCCGGTCGGCCACTTGGTGCGGTAGCCGATTACCGGGGCTTTGGTGTCCTTTCGGTACACAAAATTATAGCATCCAAAGTTTTTGTGAAGGCCACCACCCTGGCCTTCGTTTGATAATGCAACTCGTGCACTCGGCCGAAACCTTCGGCATTGGCACTTATGCCCTAGCTTCAGAGAGCCCATATGTAAACACTCAGCCTGACAATGGAAATTTGGTGTCAGCTGATGAAGATATATTTCAAACCTCTTCAAAACCTCTCATATTATATCATATAGAGGAAACCGAAGCCCTTCCCTGAAGAAGCTTTTAAAAACAACAACTTCATCCTCCTTTGGCTCCGGAACCACTTCCTTGCCAGCAAAGTGAATAAGCTTACTCTCATTTTCCCCAAAATAGCCCAGCTTCTTCATCATAACCAGGTCCTCTGCTGACACGGTAGATTTTCCAAATTCAATATGGCTCGGTTTTGATGGGCTCAGAATACTTTTGCCGTCTTTGATTTCATCATCACTCCTGTCCTCAACTACAGTCTACTCAGCTTCAACAGTTTCAACTTCGGAAACAGCTTCTTTCGACATGACTAGACCCGATCGCCTCATCATTTCTGATATTGGCGTTGTTTCTGTCATTTCAGCATCATCACCCTCACGGGACACCCTAGCAGTGGATCTTACTCGGGCCATTTCAAGTGCTGCGGTTTTTTAAGATGAAGCTGACTTTGAATGACAAAGAGCGTGTTTGGAAAGCGCAATCCAGAAAACTTTGGCTTTGGTTAAAAATTTTAACAACACAATAGTGTGATGGCAATGAATGTTGTGGTAACTCCTCATTAACCTGTCTCCTTATATAGTGCTGCAGGGGAAGAAGGCGAACCGCCAGACCATCTACACTGGCTCAATGGTGGACCGTTCGACGCTCGGAATATTTTAATCATTTTTCGATAACAAGCTCAGGGAAGGTGTTTTCGGACCTTCGGCATTTTGAAGCCTTTGTGTTTTTCGCGGATCGAGCTCGTTACAAAAAAACAATCTAGCACCGGGAAGGGGCTACTGTTGGGGGTCTTCTTCTCCGCCGAAGGTCCTCAAGGCAAAAACACCTCCAGCAAAATAATACAGAGGCTCGCCAAAGTCATCTTCAGCCTCGGTTTAGCCCCTCAAGATGAAGACCTTATGTAAAAACAACAATGCATAATGCCGAAGCTCGGTAGCTTCGGCCCATACCAAGCCGAGAAGGAAAAAAGACTAGATAGACCTTATTAGTTTGGATTGCTTGTAAACAAATGTTCAAGGGCATGGATGTAATTTTACCCAGGCTGCGTCCCGTGCCTATAAATAGATGAACAGTAACCCCGTACTGTTCACGCTAGATTGTATTTACTCTCTCGCATCCTCGCCTTCGAGCAAGCCGAAGGTATCAATGTAATATTAACATTGTTGATATTCATATATGTTTTATGAAATGCAAGAATAAATGAATTATTAAGATATGATTATCATATTCACCCCTTCGTATTTCCTTCCATATATTAATATGATGAAGGTATGTCCTTCTCGACCTTCATCTGATGAGCATTATACCCTTGTGAATGGGAACAGGCTGAGCAAGACGCCAGGCTCCAATGCGAGAACCCACTTCTCCCTCAGAACCTATTCACTGACTTTGCTCAAGCTCTGAATACGTCGAGTGAGGTTGGGGGTCCTAGCTCAGATCGCCAACGGCCTACAGCGCACCCTAGACGCGGAGGGCTATTAACAGGTGTTCACCCAAGCGATAAACCACCTTCTCCCCCTCGCTCATCCACCGAATGACTTGTGCCATGCCATCAACAGTCGACGAGATGCACGGAGCAACATTAATGCTTCACTCGATCACCGGCATGAAGAAGAGATGAGGCGGCGAGAAGAATACGATCGGGATCATGGTGCACCGGTACGCAGTCGCATCACTCGAACTTGACTTAGTCCGTAGCGGCCTCCACCAATAGTCCAGCCTAGCGTCGGTCAAGGAGAAACAATGTCCGGCTTCACTCGCCTCCTCGGGACCGTCGACACGATCATCACCGGGAGGATTGGGGGACGTGTGGAGTCTCTGCCCTTAGGGCTTCGAGTGATCCAGTGGCCTTCAAACTTTAAGGTCTCCAACAACAAATCTGAACTCAGGCAAGACCCTGGTGGCTAGCTGGCTGTCTACACTACCGCTGCCCGGGCCGCTGGGGCGACGGAAGACATCATGACAGCATACCTGCCCATTGTCTGGGGGCAAGACGCGCTGCAGTGGCTCTGACACCTGCCTCGACACTTCATCGATGACTGGGATGACTTCAGTCATTGGTTTGTCATGAATTTCTAATCCCTTCCTAACAAACCGGTGCAGCCCTAGGACCTCAAGTCCATCAAGCGCCAGAGCGATGAGACCCTCCGCTCGTTCCTCAGGCGTTTCTAGACAATGAGGAACCGCATCCCCGATGTCATGAAGGTAGCCATGATAGAGGATTTCTACCGTGGCTCCAATGACTCGGCCTTCGTCCGAGCCATCCTCCAGAAGGCACCCGCCACCTCGGAACAACTGTTCCAGGAGGCAGACATCTACATCACCGCCTGCATCCTTAGCGCCAAAGAAAGACATGAACCAGTAGCAGGACAAACGATGGGACAAGAGGCCTCGGGAGGAAGTGCACATCATCGGGTCGCCGGCTACCCAGTTCCACGGCACGCCACGTGGAGGTATATGGACGCTGGACGAGATCCTTGACTCCTAGTGTCCGTACCACAAGGAGATGCACCACACCCTGCGAAGCTACCGAGACTACAAGAACTCCGTCGGCCACGGCCGACCATTCCAGCCACTACCGCCTCCCCCACCACGAGGAGAACCTGTCGAGCAGGGTCAACCGCAATAATAGGGATGGGGCGGTGGTAGAGCCTTCTCACGCATTGATAGGGAGGTCAACATCATCATCAGAGGCCATGAAACCCAAGAGAACAAGAGGCAACAGAAGCTCATCGATTGACAGGTCATGGTGAGCTTTATTTCGTTGATTTTACTAAAGAGAATGTCGGTCTAGATGCATGTTGAAGGAAATGGGTGATGCCTAAGAGGGGGAGTGAATTAGGACTTCTAAAACTTTCTCTAAACCAGGCCACAAATAAATCCCTATAGCAAAACCTATGCAATTATTCAAACTAGAATGTGCAAACTAGGTTTTGTCTAAGTGTTGTTATCTCTATCGCAATGGCTAAGTTTCAATCTTAAACAATCTAAGTTTCAATCTTTAAGCAACTAGAATGTGTTTCTCCCCTTTCCCTTTGTTGGCTTGCTTGTTGGCCTTGATTGCTATCACCTCCCTCTACAGGCTTGTTCTGTGGAGGTTGGATTTGTTTGGCTTTGCCTTACTTGTCATACAAAGCCTTGCCAAGATGAGCCACCTCTTGCTTTAATTGCTCATTCTCCATTGCATCTCGTCCGAATATGTTTCTATAACGACATTCTTAACAAGAACTTGGTTGCAGGGGTTAGAATTATCAATTAAATCAAAGCAAGAAGTAGAAGCATCTTTCTTAATAATTTTAGGTATTTCAACCAAAGATACTTCTGGGGTGCTATCAATGTTTTCTAACTTAGTAGTCAACTCATCATTATGTATGCTAAGAATTTCCATTTTCCCTAGCAAATTTTCAATGGCTTCTTGGGAGCTAGCTAACTTAACCTTAAGTTTTTCATTCTTTTTAATAAGGCCATCATCCATAGCTGTGGATGGAGCACTAGATTCTAATTGCTCAATTTTGGTTGATAGCTCATAATTTAAATTTGCAAATCTTTCAATTTTTTCTAGCAAACCTTTATAATCATTTTGAGAGCTAATCAACTTATTTTTCAAAGTTTTAAGTTGAGCCTTTTGTTTAGTGCATACATCCTGGAAAAATTTAATGGCTTCCGCAAGCTCATCTACGGAGGGCTTTCCCTCACCTTCATCATCACTACTGCTATCATCACTAGAGGATGGAATACTCATTTTACATCTTGCCATAAGGCACTTGCGTGATGACCGTGATGAGCGTGATGAGGACAGGTGGTTGCGTGTCCTTGGAGGTTCATCTTCGCTTGAAGAATCATCCCAAGTTTTGACACTTGTTAGCGCCTTGCCTTTGCTCCTCCCCTTTTTGGGTTCGGCCATAGTTGGACAACTGTCCCTGAAGTGGCCCTTCTCCCCGCATGCGAAGCATCCTCTCTTTCTTTGCTTTTTCCTATCAATGTTAAAGAAAAGATCCTCTACCTGCAGGGGCACACCCATTAGGTTAATCTTGCAGGTCATCCCCATTACCTTTCCAACGTGTCGGATTGTTTCTTCGTCCTCGTAGTATGATGTTGATGGTTGATTATCTTCATCATCATCACTTTCTTCTTCCTCCTCTTCTTCACTTGAGGAACTTAGAGTGGGAGCCTTCTTCTTTCCTTTTCTTTCATCACATGCAAAAGCATATGGTCTTGAAGAAGTGGGCTCCTCTCCCCGACACATTTTTTGTGACATCTCAAAAGCCGTGATTCCCAATTACGATTGTTGGGGTCATTGTACTCAAGTCCTCCATGTTGTGAAGAATGGTGATGATGCTCCCATATCTTTGTTGTGGTAGAAGGGAGATAATCTTCCTCACAATGTCCACATCACCTAGCTTATTAATGCCAATAGAATTGAGCTCATTGATTATTAGATTCAAATGAGAATACATATCTCTAACAAGCTCATTATCCTTCATAGCAAAAGAATTATACTCATTTAAGACTACGCAATGTTTTTGCTCACGGACATTGGATGTGCCGTCATGGAGCTCTTGCAATTTTAGCTAAATCTTATTAGCGGTTTTTAATGTAAAAACTTGATTAAAAATATCCATGCTAAGAGATTCATACAAGTAATTTTTGGCTCTAGCATTCAAATGAATTTCTTTTTCCTCACTCGTGATGGGTTTCTCAGGATTTTTGGGTGGTTTCATCCCTTCACGAGTGACTCTCCAAACACCTAGATCAACGGCCTCTAGGGAGCAAGCCATTCTAGCACTATAATATGAGAAGTTAATGTCATCAAAGTGTGGTGGCCTATGGGTATCCATCCCCTTTCTCTAAAAAGCGTTGGCTCTTTTAGCGGTTAATCTAAAGCATTTCAAATGATCCAAACTAGGCTCTGATACCAATTGAAGGAAACGTGTGACGCCTAAGAGGGGGTGAATTAGGATGTCTAAAAGTTTCTCTAAACTAGGCCACAAATAAATCTCTAGAGCAAAACCTATGCAATTAATCAAACTAGAATGTGCAAACTAGGTTTTGTTTAAGTGTTGCTATCTCTACCGCAATGGCTAAGTTTCAATCCTAAACAATCTAAGTATAAAGACAAGATTGAAACTTAAATGCTTAATGTAAATTACGGAAGCTAAAGAGCAAGGTAGAGATGCAAACTCTCGTGAATGACGCTGGTATTTTTATCAAGGTATCCGGAACCACGCATGGTCCTGACTAATCCTCGTTGGTGCCCCTACGCAAAGGGAAGCCCACGCGAGGGCCAAGCACCACGGTCGAGTAACTCCGTAGAGAGTCGTGGGCCTTCTCCACACGCAAGTGGTGCTCCGCTTCTGGCTCCTCTCAGACGCTCCTCGCCGTCTCCCCTAACGAGCTTCCGGCCAAATTGCCGTGAGCCCCGTTCCCTCCGGTACATGGTGGTGGCCGTGACACAAACGCGGTTGTCACGGTCTCGCAAGACTCTTGCCCCACTCGGTACAATTACAACGGCTCGCGCAAGAGCCGAGGGGTTTCTTGTTTTTTCTAAACTCACTCAACTACCTAGGATTCACCTAGAGCAAGCGCTAAAGCGGTCTAACTAAACTAAGCACTTCGCAAAGCACCTACACTAATCACTGAGTGATTCTAGTAAGCACTTGGGTGTATGAGCACTTGGGAATGTCTATACTATGCCTCGGTATGTTGCTTGGGCTCCCACACCTTGAAATGGTTGATTAGGGTGGTATTTATAGGCCCCAACACAATTCTAGCTGTTGGAGAAACATTGCTGCTCTCTATGGCACACCGGACAGTCCGGTAGAGGCACTAGATAGTACGATGACCCTGTCTGGTGCGCCTAGCCATTGGATCTAACATTGTAGGTGACCGTTGGCGCTGCAGGCTTTTACACCATACGGTCCGGACGTCACACCGGATAGTTCGATGGCTTCTCTCCACCAGTGCCACATGGAACTAGTCGTTGGGCTATTGTTCCCTGGTGCACCGGACAGTCCGGCGTGTGACACCGGACAGTCTGGTGTGCCACCGGACAGTCCGGTGATCTCTGCCGGACAGTCCGCCAGTGCCAACACTATTCTTTGTTTCTTGGACTTTGCTTGATAATTGTTGATCTTCATAATATCTTCTTTTGAGGTGTTGCTTTTCTCAATGCCTTAGTCCAAGTAACTTTAGCATCCTGTGAACTACAAACATAAACACTAGCAAACACATTAGTCCACAAGTTATGTTGATCATCAAACACCAAAATCTATTGAGCCAAATGGCCCAGGGTCCATTTTTCTTACACATGTTTAATCGCTAAGACTAACTTGGGCTGGCTCTGGCATCGTCGTCTAGCACATGTTGGAATGAAGAACCGTCATAATGTTCTAAAGGGAGAATATGTGTTAGGACTAACCGATGTTTGTTTTGAGAAAGATAGACCTTGTGCAGCGTGCTAAGCAGGGAAGCAAGTGGGAACAAGTCATCCAAGTAAGAATGTGATGATGGCAACAAGACCATTGGTACTTCTTCATATGGATCTCTTCGGACCCGTTGCTTACCTTAGCATCGGGAGAAGTAAGTATGGTCTTGTAATTTTTTATGATTTTTCCTGCTTCACTTGGGTGTTCTTTTTGCAAGATAAATTTGAAACCCAAGGAACTCTAAAGCGCTTCTTAAGGTGAGCTCAAAATGAGTTTAAGCTCAACGTGAAGAAGATATAGAGCGACAATGTATCTGAATTCAAGAATCTTCAACAGGAGGAATATCTTGAGGAGGAAGGCATCAAGCATGAGTTCTCTGCTCCCTACACTCCACAGCAAAATGGTGTAGTGGAGAGGAAGGATCGGACGCTCATCGATATGGCAAGGACGATGCTGGGAGAATACAAGACACCGGAGCGGTTTTGGTCAGAAGCCGTGAATACGGCTTGCCATGCCATAAACTGCCTCTATCTTCATCGCCTCCTCAAAAAGACAGCATATGAGCTCCTAATCGGTAGCAAACCTAATGTTTCATATTTCGTGTATTTGGGAGCAAATGCTACATTTTGATTAAGAGAGGTAGGCATTCAAAGTTTGTTCCCAAAGTCATTAAAGGGTTTTTACTTGGTTATGATTCAAATACAAAGGCATACAGAATCTTCAACAAATCTTCGGGTTTATTTGAAGTCACTAGTGATGTTGTTTTTGATGAGACTAATGGCTCTCTAAGAGAGCAAGTTGATACTGATGACATAGATGAGAACGAGGTTCTGACGGCTGCAATGAGGACTTTGGCGATAGGCCATGTGCGACCGCAGGAACAACAAGAGCAAGATCAACCTTCTTCCTCAACGATGGCGCAACCCCCAAGTCAAGATGAGGAATATGTACCTCAAGATGATGGCATGGATCAAGGGGGAGCGCTTGAACAAGAGGACAAGGAAGAAGTACCACATAAACCTCCAACCCAAGTCTGCACCACCATTCAAAGGGATCAACCGGTGGATCAAATCCTAGGTGACATCAGCAAGAGAGTTACAACACGTTCACATATTGCTAATTTTTGTGACCACTACTCCTTTGTTTCTTATATTGAGCCTTTTAGGGTAGAAGAAGTGTTGCAGGATCTAGACTTGGTGTTGGCCATGCAAGAAGAGCTCCATAACTTCAAGAGAAATGAAGTACAGAGCTTGGTACCACATCCAAAGCAAATTGTTGTGGGAAACAAGTGAGTGTTCCACAACAAACAAGACGAGTATGGGGTGGTGACAAGAAACAAGGCGAGACTTGTGGCAAAAGGATATACCCAAGTCGCATGTTTGGATTTTGATGAGACTTTTGCTCCTATAGCTAGGCTTGAGTCGATTCATATTTTATTAGCCTATGTTGCTCACCACTCATTTAAGCTCTATCAAATGGACGTGAAGAGCGATTTCCTCAATGGGCCAATCAAGGAGGAGGTGTATGTGGAGCAATCCCTGGCTTCGAGGATGACATGTATCTCATCCATGTATATAAGCTTTGTAAGAAGCTCTATGGGCTTAAGCAAGCACCAAGAGCATGGTATGAATGCCTTAGAGATTTTCTTTATGGTTTGACAAGATCCTAGGCAGTGGTATAAGTGGTTTGACTCGTTCATGCTTGCACATGGTTATTCTCGAAGCAATTATGATCATTGTATTTATTTGAAGCAGTTCCCTAATGGATCTTTTGTGTATCTACCGCTTTATGTTGATGATACGTTGATTGCTTCTCATGACAAGTCATTGATTGATGAATTGATGGCTCAACTTAGTCATGAATTAGATATGAAAGATCTTGACCAACAAAGAAGATCCTTGAATGAGAATTTAGTGTGATCGTCGTGCTGGCACTCTTTTCTATCTCAAAAAAGTTATATTGACAAAGTTCTTGAAAAGTATAATATCAGTAATTGCAAATCTGTTGCTACATCATTTGCTTCACATTTAAAATTGTCATTGAGGCAATGTCCTGCTACTGAAGATGAGAAAGAACACATGTCTCATATACCATATTCTAATGTTGTTGGAAATCTCATGTATGCTATGATCTGTACAAGAGCTGATTTGGCTCATGATGTTACTGTGGTTAGTAGATTTATGCACAATCCTAGTAGAGAACATTGGAATGCAGTAAAGTGGATTCTTCGCTACTTGAAAGGTACTTCTCATTTTGGATTATTATTTGACAAGAATTCAGTGAAGGAAATTGATGTTATGGGATTTGTTGAGAGATTTGTTGATTCTGACTTTGTTGGTGATCTTGATAAGAGACGCTCCATATCTGGCTATATATATTCATATGCGGTTCTACAGTGAGTTAGAGGGGTTCACTTCAGTCTGTTACTGCTCTTTCCACTACTGAAGCAGAATATGTCTCAGCTACTGAAGGGGTTAAAGAAGCTATTTGGATGTGAGGTCTTATTTCTAAACTTGGTGTTCCTCAGGATGTCATTAAAGTTTATTGTGATAGTCATAGTGCTATTTGTCTGAGTAAGAATGATATGTATCAATTCAAGACCAAGCACATTGATATCAAATATCACTTCATTCGTGATATTGTTGCTGAAGGCAAGATTAAAGTGGACAAGATATATATAGATGAAAATCCTACAGACATGCTTACAAAGCCATTATCTAATACCAAGTTCAAGCATTGTCTTGACTTGGTAGGTGTTCGTGGAGCTTAGCACCCTAGTGGTGTTTGGGGAAACAGTTTTATAGATTTAGCGTCAAGGGGAGATTTGTTGGATAATATGATATGACCCTATCTCTATCTCCTTTGCCTAACAAATACGCCCCCTTTACTCTATACATCGTACCACATAATAGATTTGTTTTTCTGTGGTTTTTTGCTCCTCCACATTGGGAGAGTTTTTTCCATGTTAAACTTTGTGTCTTCTTTTTTCCATCCATGATCCTAACATATTACATATATAACAACATGATGTTGCTTCATTCTGAACCATCCATAACGTGCTCTTGCTAATGTAAATGGAACTCAATCTTGAAATAATGGGATCGATCTCAAGTTCTCTTCCCATTGTTGCATTGCATCTCACAAACATCTTGTTGAAAGAGAACAATTTGCCAAGGTTGGCTGATTTTGGGTAGGCAAAGATGCTACAAATGGAGGAGACCAAGGTGTTCACAGATGTGAGGGGAACCATCAGGTACATGGATCCCGAGTACATCACACACTCCAAGCTCAATTGTGCAGTGACATCAAGAAATCCTAACAATTGATTGCTACGAAGATGAGGCAGCAGTTGGCCACGCCAAATCAAATAGTTGGTCTTCTTTAGACGAACAGTAACAGCATGGTGGAGGGGAATTGGGGCAAAAGAGATCGCCATGGATGACAATAGGAGAGAGGAGATGGAGGAGAGGGTGGTGGAGGAGGAAGAATCAGTAGACATTGGTCAAGAAAAAAAATCCTAGGCTCTAATACGATGTTGGTTGGCGTGAATGGCCTGCCTGGCAAGAGCCACGGCGGTCATCTTATATAGCATCATAGAGTACAAGTTTGGTAGGATTACAAGCGTGATTCACGCAATCAATCAGGAGACACATCTTCCTAAACACAAGGATTATATACTTAGAATAGATCAGGGTTTCTATCTTTAACACCCCCCTTAATCTAGACGCGTAAAAACTAACTTCAGATTGTTTCAAAATTGTGTGAACGCTGGTCCAGCTAATGGTTTGGTAAATGCATCAGCAAGCTGATCTTTCGTTGAGATTGTCCGAATGTCCAATTGATGAGACGCAACTCGTTCCCTAACAAAATGATAATCGACCTCAATGTGTTTAGAACGGCGATGAAAAATAGGATTCGCTGATAAGTAGGTGGCTCCAAGATTGTCACACCAGAGTGTAGGTGGACGATCTTGTTGTATACCAAGTTCTCGTAACAAAACTTGTATCCATATAAGTTCAGTTGTGCCATCAGCGATTGCCTTATATTCATGTTCAGTACTGGAACGGGAGACTGTAGATTGTTTTCGAGAGCTCCAAGACACTAGATTCCCACCAAAAAACACAACATAGCCTCCAGTGCTACGCCTATCATCTGGATTACCAGCCCAGTCAGCATCTGAAAAGGCACTGAGAAGAGAAGAACCGGTCTTCATGAAGCATAAGCCAAGATCATAGGTGGCGTGCAAATACCGTAGAATACGCTTCACAGCAGCCCAATGCATAGTGGTTGGTGCAGCCATATATTGGCAGACCCAGTTAATAGAAAAAGAGAGATCTGGTCGTGTCAAAAGAAGATACTGGAGAGCGCCCACAACACTCCTATATCTCGTGGCATCTTCAGGAAATAAGGGGTTGCCTCCATCAAGTGATAACTTATCTGTTGGCAGCATAGGAGTTGGTACGCCTTTGGATGTTGCCATGTTGGTTTTGGCCAGAAGATCTTGAATGTACTTGCGTTGAGACAGAACCAAACAATCAGGATAATGAGCCACCTCAATGCCAAGGAAATAATGGAGATAACCCAAATCTTTGACTGCAAAATCCTCTTGAAGCTGGAGCAGCAATTTATTAGTAGCCGTTGGAGAAGAATTGATAATTATGATGTCATCAACATAGATTAACATATAAATATGACGATTGGCCTTACTGAAAATAAATAGAGAGACATCAGCTTTGGAAGCTGTGAATCCCAACTCAATAAGTTTGGAGCTTAGACACGAAAACCAGGCACGTGGTGCTTGCTTAAGGCCATATAAAGACTTATCCAGTTTGCAAAGATAATTGGGATATTTAGCATCAATGAACCCTGGAGGTTGCTGCATGTAGACATCTTCATTCAATACTCCATGAAGAAAAGCATTTTTTATGTTAATTTGTCGTATGTTCCAACCATGAGAGACTGCATGAGAAAGAAGCAATCTGATAGTAGTTGGTTTGACAACCGGGCTAAAAGTATTAGCATAATCAACACCATATTGGTGCTTGAAACCTTTTGCCACCAAGCGAGCTTTATGACGCTCAATGGAGCCATCGGAATGATGCTTCAACTTGAACACCCATTTACAGTCAATCACATTGAGATCATCGGTCGGAGGTACCAAATGCCAGGTATTATTTTGAATCAGCGCCTGAAATTCCTCTTGCATGGCTTGGCGCCAAAGCGGATCAGAAAGATCAGTGATATGTGAAGTTGGTTCGTCAGATACCGTGACTGAGGAGTACATAACAGTACCATCTGTACTGATTTTTGGACGCCTGATATTATTCTGGAGTCTGGTGCCATACTGATGAGCAGTACCATTTTCAAGAGCCGGAGGAGTGGGCTCCACAAAATCAGACATCGGTGTACGGTCTGGTGCCATCTCGGTTGATGCAGGACCACTAGAGGCTGCCAAGATTGGAACTAGCGCCACAGAACAAGAAGTGTCTGGTGGAGTAGTAGCAGGTGCATGACCCGCAGAGTCCAAGGGCAGAATGATGGGCACATCATTAACGAGTGGTGCTGCCAATGGTGATGGGACCTCAGCATGCACTGGCGACGATCCCAAAGGTGCTCCGGAGACAGATTCCACCAGATGTTCTGCATTCAAGTGGTTAACAAGCATAGGAGGTAATTGCATAAAACAATGTTGCACATTAGAACTGCCATCATTTAAATGCATATTGCATAATGATGAATTAGTCTGAGGATCAGGTGAGGAAGTAGCGCATGGGGAGAGATGTGCAAAGGGAAAAACATGCTTGTCAAAAATGACATCTCTAGAAATATAAACTCGACTAGAATCAGGATCTAAACACTTGTATCCTTTATGCAAGGAACTATAGCCAATGAAAACACATCGTTTTGAGCGGAAGGAGAGTTTTTGTTTTTGGTATGGGCGGATGTTAGGCCAACATGCACAACCAAACACTCAGAGCTAAGAATAATTAGGTGATTTTTGAAACAGGTGTTCTAGAGAGCTGGTATTATCTATAACACGTGTGGGAATGCGGTTAATGAGGTAAGCGGCTGTAAGAAACGCTTCATCCCAAAATTTTAAAGGCATGTGAGCATGAGCGAGGATAGCAAGACTAGTTTCGACAATATGTCGATGTTTGTGTTCAGCAGAGCCGTTCTGTTGATGTGCATGCGGACATGAAACACGATGATCAAGGCCAAGAGATCGAAAAAAGGTATTATGCATTTTCTGGTACTCGCCACCCCAATCGGATTGGACACATTTAATCTTAGAATCTAATAGACGCTCAACATGAAGCTGGAATTCACGAAAAATGTGAGGTGCTTTGGTGCGATCATGCATCAAATATACCCAACAAAATTTGCTGAAATCATCAATGAAACTGATATAATATTTAAAACCATTCACAGACTGTGGCACCGGACCCCAAACATCAGAGAAGATCATTTGTAGGGGCACAGTAGATTGATGTATTGAAGTAGCATAGGGTAGTTGATGACTTTTCGCTATTTGACATGCACTACAAACTGGTAAATTAGACTCTCTAGTGAAAGAAATATTATTCAAGCGTAAAATTGATTGAATAGTTTGAAAAGCGGGATGCCCAAGCCGGGCATGCCATTGGACACAATTTGTGGACTTGCTGAGTAGTGCTTGATTAAGAGCGGCGGCATCGGAAGACTTGATTGGATAAAGGCCAGCCTCACATCGTCCTTTTAGTAGATTGTTCCCTGTTTGTCGATCCTTGATGGAAAAATGCCAAGGGTGATATTCAAAAAAGACATCATTGTCACGAGCAAGTTTATGAACAGAGAGTAGATTTTTGGATATTGCAGGAACATGCAAAATATTACGCAATGCAAGTGAACGAGAAGCAGTTCTAAGAGAAGCATGACCAGTATGCAAAATACGCAAACATGTGCCATTGCCGACGTGGACTTTATCACCTCCATTGTATTGTTCTCGAACAGCTAGGCGATCAAGGTCGCTAGTAATATGATCAGTAGCACCCGTGTCAGAATACCAGTTTGGATCAATCTTATATGATGACGTAGCAACCATGGCCGAGGGGTCTTCATGATAAGCTTCATCCATACAATGCCAACAGTGAATGGCAGTGTGGCCTTCCCTGCCACATATCTGGCAGGTCGGGCGCTGAGATGGGGTGCGACGATCACCAGAAGACCGGGAAGGCACATCACCACTGGAAGGAGGAAAACGCCCGCTGCCACGGGCACGAAAAGGACCGCCACACCCTGCAAAGTGCGCTGTCGATGCCACACGCAACTGTTGATCAGAGTGATGCTTGAGTAGACGGGCTTCAAACGTCGTCAGATGGGCATACACTTCATCAAGGGTGAGAGCGTCTTTCGTTGTCATGGAGGTGACAAACGAGTCATAATCTGGACCAAGGCCAGCAAGTAGATACACAATCACCTCGTCGTCAGAATAGGTGAATTGGCAGCAGCAAGTTCAGACGACAAGCCCTTGATGTGGCTGAAATAATCTCCGGTAGATAGATCTCCCTTCTTGGTCGTGGCCAGATCAACACGGATCTGAACGACACGAGCTCGTGTAGCGGAGTCGAACATACGTTGCAGCTTGTCCCAGGCTTCTTTGGATGTACCAGAATCAATGACATCAGGGAGAATTTCCTCAGACATGGAGGAAAGAAGCCCACTCAGCAATTGCTGATCTTGATTGAACCACTTGACGTACTCTGGATTGGGCACCAGTTGGGTGCCATCAGCAGATGAAGACACGATCTGCTTGGCGGGTGCTGAGATCGTGTCATCAAGAAATCCTAACAATTGATTGCTACGAAGATGAGGCAGCAGTTGGCCACGCCAAATCAAATAGTTGGTCTTCTTTAGACGAACAGTAACAGCATGGTGGAGGGGAATTGGGGCAAAAGAGATCGCCATGGATGACAATAGGAGAGAGGAGATGGAGGAGAGGATGGTGGAGGAGGAAGAATCAGTAGACATTGGTCAAGAAAAAAAATCCTAGGCTCTAATACGATGTTGGTTGGCGTGAATGGCCTGCCTGGCAAGAGCCACGGCGGTCATCTTATATAGCATCATAGAGTACAAGTTTGGTAGGATTACAAGCGTGATTCACGCAATCAATCAGGAGACATAGCTTCCTAAACACGAGGATTATATACTCATAATAGATCAGGGTTTCTATCTTTAATAGATATATACGCCAAGCATGAGGAAATGATTCTACAAACTTCAGAAGCAGCAACTGTATTTTCCCCATGTTTACTGAGCAAGGCCCGGTTATCTTCATTTACAGTATTACGATCCCTTGTACTATCCTTCTATCAACACATTTCCTATTTCCATTAAATACTTGACAATGTTAAGTTTTTATTTCTTCGTCCGAAGGCTAAGGATGTAGTGACTGGGAAAAAGCCACTGGAGGAATTAGTAGACCCACGTGTTAGGGATGATGTTATCATAGAAGATTCCGTGCTAATACTGAAAAATCGCAGTCCTTTGTGTTACAAGTTCAAGTGTAGGGAGCCCCACCATAAAGGACGTGTTCGAGGAGATGGAGAAAGGCTTGAGAAATACGACCATACAGGTTCAAATTTTATCATCTATTGCATAGTCTTTTAAGCTGTTCTATGATGGATCCATACTCTTTAACTAATGTAAAACCTTTTCTTTTAACCAATCAATTTAAAAACTACATTATTTTTCTTTGGAAACAACAGTCTCACATTACTCCCACTGGTGTTGCCTACAGAATCCTTGCATTCTAGCTACGATGGGTCGTATTAATATTGTCATTTTGCAGACCAAAGCAAGGAAGGAGATGAATGCAGCAAATTTGGTTGGCCAATATGCAAAAGTGGTGGATGTATAGATCGCGTCGCGTTATGCCTTCAGATATTACTACAACCGCATGGAAGTTCCATGGCCATGCTTTCATCACATGGCTAAAAAGGTTCTGACACAGATGCTCCGCGGTGAACAAATTTGACAAAGGTGTGGTTGCAGTGTTTTGGCTGATGTACCTACAACACTATTAGTTCTACGATAACAACTGCTTTGCGCAGTTGCCCAATGTCGATACTTAAGATTCTTGTAATTAAATGAAGTGATGAACCTATATGTAAAATTCAGTGAAATTTTGGGTTAGGTGGGTGCAAACATTAGTATTAACAAGTTTTTGTAGTTACTTTTAATAATTAAAAAACATATTCCAGGAACATAGATGTATAATTCAGTCAGAATTTTGGCTTTTCAGAGTCACATTCTGCAAACTTCGCATAAGTATGTTAGGTAACCACTAATCCAACATCCTGTTGTAGATCAGTTGTTATTGATTTTACTATTTCGGTTCATGATGAGTTCTAACACATTTTTTTCTCAGAGGAGAATAGAAATTTATCGTTTATTCATGAGGGATAGAGAGATGACTCTTTAGTTAGCAACAGCATGTATATGCGGAGAGCCGGAGAACATGGGGTAACAAGTGCCAACATTTGAGTCCAGGATGATAGTTGTATTCAGTGCACATTGTATCTGGCATCATGAGAGTTCATTCTTCATCGACGGAAAGCATTCAACCACCACTTGCCTTTGCACTTTACGGCTACCTGAACCGCACTTGATTATTCTCTCGCACATGACTCAAAAATCACGAGAACATACATGCAGTATTGCAAATGTCCATAGCAGTTGTACTGACGACACTTCTTGGACTATCAGGAAGTAAAGCGAGTCTGGTCCTTGAGGTTGAGGGAACCAGCAAGCGTTAGGTTAACAGTAATGAGCTACCAATAATCCAAGTTATCCGCTGCTGTTTGCTCCAGTGCGTGTGCATCCAAGGCTCCCTCGTCTCATAAGTTACATGAAGATCATTAACCATTGTGCCACTCTCCACCTCCATCATTGCACGAAAATATTTTTCTGAATGTTGCTCCTCGTCATATATTCTTCACATAGTTATTTTGCCTACCAGAAACAAACAAACAAATATGATAAAATGTCAAGTGGAACCTTAATGAGAAATAGAACCCCAATGGTTTTGACGTCAAGCAAAATCAAGCACAACAAACAGCACCACGAAACCCTGTATTTGGTCTTTGGAGTCACTCATGTAGCCATATGCCGGAGCTGGACAAGTATTTAGCACCTAACAGGGCATTATATAAGATTCACAACTAAACCAGTTTGTTGCACGCTAGAATATGGTTATTTGTGTATGATCTGCCACTAAACTTTATACTTTAAGCATCAACATGTTAAACAAAGATGCATTACTCTGAACTAAACATTTCAAAAGGGGCGGAGCTAGGATTATGACGTAGGAGGGGCAAGACAATTCATCAAATACTATAAGGGGCTGTTTGGATCTATTCATTTTGGAGGAATTAGAATTTACTTAATAAAGTAGTATATTTGGTTTGGAATTTGAGATTCCCCTACTTTCCAAAGCTCAGATATAAGTCTATCTCAAATTTATAGGGTGGGGTATGGGAATAATTTTATGTATCAATGGAATATATTTCTACTTTGCAACTTATAAGACGCTTTTCGACTCACTCCTCTATAGTAAAAAACTAAAAATATAACACATCTCTTATATATTGCTAATAATAATATACAAATATATTTTTCATAAAACTATATTAGCTTAATCGATCTTTGCCTAAATTACTATTACGTCCCGTTTGGATCATTGGAATTGAATTCCATTCGAATATAAGTAATTTTGACATATATCAATTAAGCTAATTTGGTTTTTATACAGAATATATTTGTATACTATTATTAGCAAGATGTCGAGATATTTATGTGCTACATTTCTAATATAGAGGAGTGAGACTAAGAGTGTCATGTAAGTTACAGAGTAGAAATAAATTCTACTAATGCATAAAAACATTTTCTATCCTTCACCCCATGAATTTGAGATAGGCTTATATCTGAACTATGGAAAGTGGTGGAATGTCAAATTCCAAACTAAATAAGTTACTTTATTGAGTGAATTCCAATTCCTCTAAAATGAAGGGATCCAAACGGTCCGTTATTAAAATGGAATTCAATTCCAAGTATCCAAACGAGACGTAAGGTGAAAAAAAATATTGTAGGATACATACACATATTCATACTAATTTATGTATAGCATAGATAATAAATTAATAAAAAAAAGCCTTGCACCGTATAATTGTATATTAATTAACTCTATCAGAGATCAAAATAATTTGCTTCTACAATGATCGCTAAATTAAAAGCTCCGATTATATTATAAGAGTTGATCATAGCTATCAATTATATACCAATATAGATGATCAAGTAACGGTATATATTTATGTTTCACCTTTACATTCTAAACAATCGGTCGTTGCCTCCCTTCGTATGGATAACCCAGGGTTAGGGTTCAGTTCATTGCTTAATTACAAGCAAATGTGGACCACTTACCCATGTGCACTAGTGCTCTCCCATAGTTAATGTAAGGAGGTGCACAATAAAAGAGGGAGCCACATGCACTGCGCCATGGTTTTCTGAAGAAGTACAACAGACTCCCCCCACACCCCAAGATGACGAATTTCAATTCTCAGGTTGGAGTACAGAGTACTGAGGAGCATCATCATCAACTCCCTAGTAGCATTGTATATCATTGTCAAATTCATCATCTTGTTCTACAAAGGTCATGAAGTACAGTTGCCAATGGTGGTCAAGCATGAACACCAAGAAATGCAGACCAAGGTGGCAGCTGAGCACCAGGAACAACTGAGAGGGAAAGACACCATCAGGACGGTGGGTCTACGACAATGTGTCCCAGCCAGTGTACTCTGGACTCAAGTGCACCTTCATCTTCTCCGAGGTTGCTTGTGACAAATATGGCAGGAAGGATGTCATGTACCAGCAGGGGCGGAGCAGCCCATGTCTCCTCGTAAGTCTGATCTTTTCTGCTGCCATTTGCAGCGGCGGACCGGAGGATTTAGGAGCCCGGGGCAAATTTAAAATAAAGGCCCATCAAACTATTGTTATATAAAAATGGTACCAATATATAAACTCAAGACACATCTAAAAATATTTATACCAAGCAACAAATAAATAAAAATATATATTATAGTATTATCTTAAAAGTTCTTTTAACATGTTTAAATACAACCAGGTTGTGAACGCTTCGTGGCTGCTAAGTATTCGATATTTCACTATTAATCTATTGTGTCTGATAGCCTAATTACTGAATATATAACTAGGTTCGGGCCCTATATAATTGGGGGCCCGGGGCGGCGGCCCCTCCACCCCAACCTCAGGGCCATCACTGGTCATTTATGCTCGGCCAGCTAATCTGTCATATCACAAAGATGATCTATAAAATGAACATACCCTCTATGTGAGTAGCTATTAGCCCGTGCTACATACACACGTCTATTTGATCTTTGTTTTACGTCTGCGTAGTCGAACTCGAGGTGGCACCACTTGTAGTTTTCAGCCGACACGCAGGCGGCGTTGCAGTGATGATTTTTTTTATTTTAGCCCCTTTTCTATTAGAATTTTAGTTTTATATCTTGACAAAGTTGTTACTCTATACTATTTTATAGTAATTTTAGCATAGTCATGGGAAGAAAGCTCCATAATTGCCGATGTATGGTAACAAGCTACAGGTCCATGTAATTCGTGCATCCTCTCCACAGTGGTTCTATTAATTCACATTGTGGGGCCATGTTTAGTCTCTCTAATATATAATTCAGCCCCCCTTTTCATCTATTTCTGGATCCGCCACTGTGTACCAGCACTGGAGATGGCAGCCTCATGGATGCGACCTTCCAAGGTATGATAATCATAAACCTTCCTAGTAGAGTTGGAGTATTTCTAGCTCAATTTTGTTCTTCTGAATCCAAAAGCTCCAGCAATCTGAAGCCTCAAAACTAAAATAGGAAGCTTATCAGTCAGTCAGTGTCAGGATTTTTAAAGGGTAGTAATCTTTTTTTGTGGAAGCAGGCAAACGTGCAGATACTCTATAACTGGAACAGAAAATAAAGGATAGGATTGCAGAGAAAAAAATTTGTACTCGTTATTTCGTTAGAAAAACTCTGCTGGTTAAAACTGGAAAATTGATCTGATTGTGGTGGATAGCTGGGTGACCAACAAGAAACCAACTGCATGAACATACTTTAGGTCTTAGTTGGCCATATATCACATAAGGGTAGTAATTGACAATGAAAAGACAAAGATGGTGGATACAAAGTCGGATACAAAGCAGCAACTACAGATTATAGTATGATGGAGAAGGCCAAGTCATATTTTGGGACACTGGAAGAGAAGGGCGTACACATTCAGATACTCAACATCACGGAGTTGTGTGACTACCGTAAGGACGGGCACCGGCCCCACGGTGTTTGGGAAATAGTTTGCCCCTCTAACGAAAGAACAGATAACAAACCCAACCAGTTACTCTATGCGGCACTTTGAATTCATCATGTTGTTTCGCTCATATACCAAAAATCTTTTCTTTTCTGTGACACCTCCGGCACCGCCGCCACGTCGTCTTTGCACTTGCACTGACGATCCGACGACGATTCCTGGGAGATGACGCGCTGTTCCACTCCTGGGAGGTGGCTAGCTAGGCAGCGATCGGTTGCCCTCACGGAGGTAAGTACAACCTGTTTCGTTTCTTCCCCTCGTCGTTTCTTGTCTAAACCATTCTTCGATGTGGACAAGGAGATATGAAAGGAAAATTAAGAATTTATCGTCTTACTGTGGCGAAGTTTCCAAATTCAAAATTACCGCTGGGAAGTTACCTAGATGATCCTGAGTTGGAGCGGTTTCTTGACTTGGAGCGATTGCATCGTCTAAACGAATTCATAGTCGCATCAACTGGGAAACCGGCTTCGCTGCCATTTGCTCATGGGGTGGAGGAATTCCATGGAGGCTGGTTTTGGAGAGATTTTGATATTTGCCATCAGCAAGAAATAGGTTTGTAAAATTGTAATCAGGTCCACATTTTATAGATCCATTTGGACACATAATTCTTAGACATATTGATAATTATAACAAGAAGACAGCATTGTGAGTGGCAAAAATCCAATTATCTCCTGGTTCTGGGCTCTTGGAAATCTCTCTGATTCCGACTCAGAGGCTGATGAGAACTCTGTTTTGCTAGAGGTCATCGAGGCACAAGCTTCAGGGACGTGCAGTGATCGGCTAAGCGAGTTTCGTCAGGCTGTTCACACGCCTCGGCTTTTAGCAGCCATTACATCTGCGGCGGCTCCTTGTGTGAGGGGTGCAAAACTTCGTCCATGGCAGCGCAGGCTACCGTCCCCTCGGGTGTCGCCAAAACTGACATTTGGAGATGCGTTGAACAAGGCTACATTTACTCCAAAAAAAGGCTCGATCATCGCATGAACGCAGCAAGTCACGTTCGGTGTGCAAACTCGAAATTCAAAGTAATTCAAAAATGAGTAATTTAAGGAGGAGATTGAGGGGCGATCCTGGTCCTGTTTTATCTGGCTCTTGGAAAATGAAGTTTGGCCCACATATGTCGTACAGGCCCACACATTGGGCCTGGTCTCCTTGTTTTCCAAAACTGGTACTAGGGCCTAGGGCATCGTTTGTTTCTCCTCCAACTGCCACATTCACAATCTCCCATTCTCACATCACCGTGACACCCTTCCATGCCTCATACGCTGAAGTGTGGTCCAGGGGGATGGAGGGATGTGGGAACCGCGCTGGTGCTGGAGGTGGGGCTGGTTGTGGAGATGCTCATTACTTCCGTGGTGGAAGAGGACAGGGATCCTCACCATGGATTCAATGGTCGTCGAGGAGACTATGGTCAATATGCTAGGGGCCGATCCAACTTCAACCATGCCAGACGTTTCAACAATGTGTTTCAAGGGAGGTATAGCCATGGTGAAAGCTCGGGGTCTGGCTCTGCTTTGCAGCGGAGCGCAGGTCTCCCAGGTGGGCGGGGGTTTGTCTCGCAGGTCACCCTACCACCTATTTCTGGGCCACTGGCAGTGGCAGGTGGAGCAGCTTTAGTACCTCCATCATCGGAGCTTTTGGCGCAGACGATGGTTCTGTTAAATCAGGCCTTTGTGCATCCTGTCTCGCTTGATAATACTGCAAAGGCTTCCATTCCGGCAGTCCGCTGGATGGCATCGATGCAGGGAAGGGCAACAATGATGGAAAAGGCAAAGAGGTGATGAAGGATGAGCACAACAATGATCAAGGAGCAGGGAAGCCACCGTTGAAGGAAGGCAAGCAACCTTACTGCTTCCATTGTTTGACGAAGGGGCACGTTATGCAGGTTTGTTTTGCTATGCTCTACTGCGACATTTGTCGGTCTGAGGCGCATAATACTGATAGGTGTCCGTAGTTTCGGGGGGACAAACCGAATGCATTGACGTATGGTTACACAGGGATGGCTTGGGGTTTTTCTACATACCACATGTACCCTAGCGGAAGCAAAAGGTAGAGTCGCAGACTGGTGTTGTGAATGTTTCTGGAGGAAATCTTTCAGAGACACAAATTATTGCAGAGCTCCAAAGGCTAGTCTCGAATAGAGATGGCAACGGGGACCCGATCCCCGATTCCCCGCGGGGAATTCCCCTATTAGGAGACGGGTATGAGACTAATTTAGTCCCCGCGGGGATCTAAATGGAGGAAGTTTAATCCCCGTCGTGTTCGCGGGGACGGGGACCATCCCCGTCCCCGTTCCCCGTGTACCCGCCCCACGAAACTATTTTATTCAAGTTAGTCAATTTACTTGTGTTAAAATTATAGTAAAAACTCAGCGCATGACATGTTATAAAATAGAAAACTAAACTCTAAAATAGATGTCTCTTGTAATTTTCAATCTTGTTTGTGAAATTTGCATCAATTTGATACAATCAATTTAAATTTGTCTTTAAATATTGTACTTCTAGCAGGGACAGATTCCCCGCGGAGTTCCCCATGGGGATAAATTCTCCGACAGGGACAGGGATGGGAGAAAAAGTTTCCCCTTGAGCGTTCGCGGGATGGGGACGGGGAATTTTTCTCCCCGCGGGGACGGGGATGGGGAGCCATTCCCCGATGGGGAAATCCTCGTTGCCATCCCTAGTCTCGAACAAACGGAAGTGGGAAATTGTGAGGACATGCCCCAATCTTTTTAGGACCCATTTTCCATCTTGGGAGGAGTTAGCCCACATGATTGAGTGGGGAGTAGTGCAAACAAAATACAATGATGTGATAAAAATTGAGGAGGCGACGGTCAAATCATTTGCCAAAGCCGAGCTAAAGAAGTGTAGATCCAATTCATCGGGATTCCACCGAAGATGAAGCAATTTCTATTGATCTAGGCTGTTGGTTCAATCCTAGGAGTGACAAAAGCGGTGGACATGAAGTTTACAAACAAGTTTGATGTGTGCCGCTTGCAGGTCCTAGTGCTTGATCCGAGCATCATTCCACAGTACGTGGATGTGGTGATTAGAGATTTCTTATATGAGTTGCAGTTTCAGGTTGAAGAAAATATCAATAAGGAAAATCTGGAGCCAATGGACATGGATGACATAGGCTTTGGGCAGGATGATGAAAACTTGAGGGAGATTAACGAGCAGAACAAGTAGAATTTAGGCATTCCTCCCAAAGAAAAAGGTTCAATGCATATCTCAAAAGGCGTAGCAAAGGAACAAACAAATAACATGAAGAAAATAGTGGGGCTGGAGGTGTGTGAGGTGGAGTCATAGGGGGACAGTGTACGGGTGGAGCCTGATCCAAGTTTGGCAATGGAACCGGCTCTCCAGTTGGCTTTTTACCTATTATTCGATGGACATGGAGGGACTGGGCTGTTAACGCCTGAAGTTATAGCACTAGCGACTGTTCCGGAGGCATCCACTGGCTCATCTGTCATGCACAGGAGCAAGAGGAGGGTAGCATCTAGAGCCGTTGATTCCGTCGAGCATGCCACTAAGCTTAAGGCTGCAAGAAACATGGACACAATGTTTGTCAAAGGTATGCAACATGCTCCTGTTGTTTTTCATCTAGACCAGGAGAACATTCTTTCAAATCTACATTCTCAAGGTTTTTCTTTCATAAATGATTCTAGTGCAGCAAGTAGGATTTAGAATTGATGGTTATGAATGATAAACCTAATCCCAAAATTCGAGCTAGTCAGGAGGTGGAAGATAGGGCAGTAGAAAAGATAGAAAAGAATGGGCAGAAGAGGCTGAACTTGATAGGTTACTTTTAAGTAATCTTTGTGGGGACATTATGGAAGAGTTGATGGACATTCACAATGAGCAAGAGTTGATTGCTCGTACTGTGTTGTATCATCAAAAGACTAAAAAAGGTCGGAAACCTAAGAAAACAATCAAATGTTACCCAATGAAAGGAATTTTTTTGGAATAGCGATGGGTTTAAAGACCCAAAGAAGCATAGGTTCGTGAGGGACTTACAAAAGAGCAGAGTTTATATTTCATTGCAATTTCGGAGACAGTACGACGATCGTTTACTGATTCGTAACTTATGTGGAGGCAAAAACTTTTTGTGGCATTGCAAGGAACCAGTGGGACGACCGAGAGGCATTTTGTTAGGTGTGGATCTAGATGTCTATGATATTGGAGCGATAGTTGAGGGAGAGTTCTATGTGAAATTCACTCTGTGCAATAAGAATGATTCGTTTAAGTGGGCGTTAGTGGTGGTATATGGTCTGGCACAACTAGATAGAAAGGATCAATTTTTGGATGAGTTGGTGGTGGTTGTTAGTGGTTGGAAGTCACGAGACTCTATCATTGGTGTTAGGCGGTGATTTCAATTTGTTAAGGATCAGAAAGAAAAAATAAACCTATTGTTGACCATCGTTGGCCTTTTCTTTTCAATGCTGTAATAGATGGTCTAAACCTAAAGGAGATGGAATTGACGGGCCGTCCATTTACTTGGGCACCTTCTGGATCCAATGTATGAGAAGCTTGATCGGATCCTGGTAACTATGAAATTGGATCATAAATACCCTTTATCTACGGTTGTTGCTCTAATCCGCGACATATCTTATCATACATCGTTGTTACTGAACTAGGGGGAATCCACGGGTTCTGTCCAACAAACATTTAAATTTGAACTAGGATGGTTTCTTCGAAATGGTTCAGGACCTCTAGAGTAATGAAACTAGGGGCCATATTCCACTAGAAAAATGGCAAAACAAAATAAGAATAATAAGACAGCACTTGCAAGGTTGGGCAAAAAAACTCCAGTGGTTCATATAAGAAGTAAAATAAGGACATACTGAACAAACTCACGACTTTAGACAAGAAAGCAGAAAAGGATATCTTAGTACCTAATGAACTAGATTTTAAGCAATGTCTTCGGAATAGGCTAGCTGATTTGTTGAGGGAAGAGGAAGTAAAATGGTTCCAAAGAGCAAAATCGAATGATATGCTCCAAGGTGATGCAAATACAAAGTATTTCCAGTTGATTGCTTCTAGAAAACATAGGAAGTCAAGGATATACCAGCTAAAAATGAGGGGGAGATAATTATAGGTGATGTTGATCTTAAAAGGCATATCACTTCATATTATAAGGGGCTGTTTGGATTGGGTGAGTCATCTGAGTTCACTCTAGATGAGACGCTGGTTCATGACATTCCACAGGTATCAAATGAAGAAAATTATTTCCTTACTTGATCTCTGAGGATGAAGTTAGGCACGCAATCTTCTAAATGGAGCATAATAAGGCACCGGGGCCGGATGGCTTTCCGGTGGAGTTCTTCCAAGCATTTTGGAATCTAATTAAAGCGGATCTCATGGCCTTATTCGGAGATTTCCATAGTGGGAGCCTTCTGTTATACAGTCTCAACTTCTGTACTATTTGTTGGGGGACTTGCTCTCAAATGTTATGAATTAAGATCAAGGCAACATAAAAATGTTAAATGTTAATGTCCTTCGTCCTTCGAAGCATTATTTCCCTTAGGATATAATGATCTTCGGATGAAGGTTATGAAGGACATACCTTCATAAACACATGTATAATCAGAGGATGAAGCTTATGAAACATAAGACAACAACATAAACAATCACATGATATCGAAATATGAACATTTATTGTTAAATAATCATGAATACATGAAAGTAATATCAAACAACATTTGTACCTTGAGCTTGACAGGAGACGAAGATACAAATGAGATGCGAAAGCGTGAACAGTACGGTGGGTACTGTTCACCTATTTATAGGCACAGGGCGCAGCCTGTGTGAATTTACATTCATGTCCTCTATAAATGATTACAATTATTACAAAGGTTATCATGGGCCAATTGATCATTTCATCTTTAAGTCAGTGCATTTTAAAATATACTATGAAGCTCCCTGACTGGTAGCTTCGGCATTGTTCCTGTTCTGGCCTTCCGAAGGTGTTTCTTTTCACAGGACCTTCGACGACGAAGCAGACCCCCAACACTATTATTTTGCTCCCAAAATGTTAGGAAGCCTCAACTATACAGCAGTATAGACCTATTTGCCTACTTAATGTAAGTTTCAAAAATTTTACGAAAGTACTTACAAATATGATTTCTGGAGTAGCCGAAAAGTTATTTGGCCAGGGAGGAACATAAAGGAGGGGGTGATCGTCCTACATGAGAAGATTCATGAGCTTCATAGAAAGAAACAAAGTGGAGTTATTTTAAAAATTGATTTCAAAAAGGTGTACGATAAGGTTAAATGGTCGTTTGTTCAACAGATTATGTGTATGAAAGGATTTTCGAATGAGTGGTGCAATTGGATAAATTCCATTATGACAAAGGGTCATGTGGGGATCAAAGTTAATGACCAAATAGTATAAAATTTCCAGACTTATAAAGGTTTAAGGTAGAGGAATCCTCTCTGTCCGATTCTTTTTAACATAGTGGTGGACATGCTCGCCATAATGGTTAATAGGGCAAAAAGGGATGGCCAATTTGAAGGCCTTATACCACACCTGGTTGACGGTGGTTTGTCCATTTGAAAGGGAAATGTCTCCTTGGGCCATTTCTATCATGTTTTGGTGATTAAGTGTCCAACACATATTAAGTGAGTTGATTATGTGCCAAACAAGCAAGAAGTACAAATCATGTAAAAAGGTATGTTTCTAGACTTAGTACATTGTTTTGAGTACTAACATATATTGTCTAAGTGCTAGAAACAGAGAAAAGAAGAGAAGAAAGGAAATGCAAAAGACTTGGCTTGGTACAGCCGAAGTCCAGCTCGGTCTGGCACACCGGACTGTCCGGTGGTGCACCGGACAGTGTCCGGTGCGCCAGACTGAACTCCGGTGAACATGCCACTCTCGGTAAAAGTTTGACGGCGTACGGCTATAATTCACCGAACTGTCCGGTGGTGCACCGGACTGTCCGGTGAGCCAACGGCCGCCAGCGCAACGGTCGGCCGCGCAATGCCGAAGATACAAATGAGATGCGAAAGCGTGAACAGTACGGGGTACTGTTCACCTATTTATAGGCACAGGGCGCAGCCTGTGTGAATTTACATTCATGTCCTCTACAAATGATTACAATTATTACACAGGTTATCATGGGCCGATTGGTCATTTCATCTTTAAGTCGGTGCATTTTGAAATATACTACGAAGCTCCCTGACTGGTAGCTTCGGCATTGTTCCTATTCTGGCCTTCCGAAGGTGTTTCTTTGTCCATGCGATTTAAATATTCCGAGTGTAAGGCGGTCCCACCATACGACGGGTACGCATGATCTGGTGATTCGTCTTCTCGCGCAGTATGGTCCACCGTTCAGTGGGTGCGGGCGACTGTTCAGCGGGTGCGATCGTCTTGTTGATTTACCTTCCCACCTGCAGCACTATATATATAGACGGGTAGGTGTGAAGTTACCACAGCATTTACTACTATTGCATTATTGTGCTGCCAAAAAATTTGACCACAGCCGAAGCTTATTCACCGTATTCCAAATCAAAGCTTCATCGCAAGAGGAAGCTTCGGCAAAGAAAAAAAGTATTCAACTTCGTCGAAACGCAAGAAATTCAGCATCAAATGGCCAGGGTCTGTTCAACAGCTAGGGTTACACACGACGAAGAGGAGGCCGAAGCTACTGAAACTGCCCCGATCTCCGAAGTAATGAGGCAGTCGGGACTAGTTGTGATAGAGGGTGCCTCTGACAAAGGTGCATCTGCTGCCGAAACTGAAGAAGCAGATATTGAAGAGGGTGAGGCTGAAGAAGAAGAGGTAGATTATTCTGTTGTGCCATCTAAACCCAGCCACCTGAAGTTTGGAAAGTACTATTTTCGAGGCCGATATGCCCATGATGACAAAGCTAGGTTACTTCAGTGAAGCAGAGAAGAGGCTGATTCATTTTGGCGGAGAAGAGATCACTCCGAGGCCAGAAAATGATGAGGTGGCGGTTTTTAAGAGCTTCTTCAAAGCAGGGTTGAGGTTTCCTCTGCATGGAATGATTGCGGATGTTTTGGAAAATTTTGAAGTTTTTCTTCATCAGCTGACTCCTAACGCTATCATTAGACTCAGCGTTTTTATTTGGGCTCTTCGAAGCCAAGGGGTGGAGCCGCTTGCCGAAGCCTTCTACCGGATGCACAAACTTCACTATCAGACGAAGGCTAGAGAAGATGGACTGCACGAGAATTTCGGCTGCTATAATTTTGCCTACCGCAAAGACATGAGGACACCGGTGGTTAGCTACCACACCAAATGGCCAACTGGCTAGAAAACTGAATGGTTTTATGTTAAGGTTGATGAGAAAAAGGAGAAGCTAGTTCAGAGCCCGCTGGAGCTAACTTTCGGGTTAACTAGGCCTCAGTGCTGCATGACGCCGGGGACACCATGCCCAGTTGCTGTTGGCGAATTTAGAGATGTGTCTGAGCATATTGGTACTAGGGATTTGGTTCTCCAATAGAGTATTCTCGACGTTAAAGGAATGGAGTATGCCAAAGCTTAAAGGAGAGAAGAAAAAGAATGAACTTGTTCGACTGCCTTATCATTTTAAGTTCAAGAAGCACTTCAAAGAACCCTGCCAAGAATGGTTGGACACAATTGAAGTTATGTGCAATGAAATCTTGGGCAATTATACGTAGAAAGAAGATCAATTAATGACAGCAGCCTTTGGCACTCGGCCGAAATGAAGGCTGAACCGAGTAATGGACGCTCTGAAGTTTGAATATCCAGACTATGAACGGTTGAACAAAGGTGCCGAAGGGCCAAAACGAAAAAGAGTTGTCAGTGTTATGCAAAGACAAGCTGCTAGAATGATAAAAAAAGATGAAAATTTAGCAAAAAAGAAAAAATCCAGCCCTGAGCCGAAGATGGTCGTTTCGAGGAAGAGAAAAGTTACAGCTCCGAAGCCAAAAGCTGATTTAGAAGAACAAATCCCCTCAACACCTTCTGCCACTAACACAGAAGAAATTTTAAAGGTAATGACTGAATCTCTACCTAATAAGCTAAGTCCGCTGGGACCGGAACTGATGAAGCTTTTACAGAAGAAGAAGGAGCCTTCGGTTGCCGAGAAGCCCGCTGAACCAAAAAAGCGGAGGATTATTACTATCATTGAGGCTATTGAAGAAACACCGCTGTCGGCCTCAGCACCAAAAACAGCAGTAGCAGCTGAAGCTGCTCCTGCCGAAGCTTCTACTTCCGAAGCAGCAGTAGCCGAAGCCACAAATTTGGAAAACACACTTACTGATATTGATGAAATGATTTTGAATATGGCTGAGTAAGAAACTGCTGCGGCTGCTGAGGAAACCCCGGCTACAGTATCTGAAAAAGAGAAAGAGCTTGCCAAAGATGCTTCAGAAGAAGGAAATTTCAACTTTCAAAACATAATTGGGCAAGAATTGTCTAAGGCTGAAAAACAAGAGCTGAGGGACTATGCTATATCTTGCGGATACCAGCCAGGGGCGCTGCTTTTCGGTGGTATAGACGAAGAGAGTTTAGGTTGCCTTTGGGACCAGACTGGGGTGAAAGTTGTCAGCACTTTATCAAATGGTGTTGGCTTTCTGAAGCTTGAGGCTGAACTCAGCAGATACCGACGGCAACATATTGTCGGTAGCTTGTTTTATTCTAACTTTAAGGTAAAATTCTTCCCTTAACTTTTTATTATTTTGATATGAGAATGTTTTTTGATGAAGGTTATTTTGTCAGAGCCTGCTATTAAGCAAATCCTTGAGGATGCAACAAGACCTCGAGGACAAGAAAAACGAAGTTATAATCGAGGGCTTAGAAAGCAAGATTAAAGATCGTGAAGCTGCCTTAGAAAAGAAAGACTTCGTACTTCAAACGATGGAAGGTGCACTGGTAGAAGCTCAAGCTGAGATCGCTAGATTGAACAGTGAACTTTCCATGAAATCAAAAAACTTTGAGCAAGAGAAGAAATATTTCAAAACAAAAATCGAAGCTGAAATTGAAAAAAGTTCAAATCTACAGAAATCGCTCAAAGAACTTCAAGAAAAATGCTTAGGCTTCGGCACCCGGTGCATTCAACGGCTGAAGCAGGTCTTCAACTCAGTTGGAGCCAGTTCCGAAAAGTTTAAACCTTCGGTTGAAGACCTGCCAGGCACGTGTGATCATATTGAAGGTGAAGTTGATGCTCTCGACGAAGTTATAGCTGGACATGGTGACTTTTGTGCTCTGCTAGCTTCTCGAGGCACGGCTGTCGCTTTCATGAAGGCTGGCTGTACACATGGAAATATTGTAAATAGACCAAACTTCAGCATGTCACCAGCAGACTTGGATAACATTCCTGAAAGGGAATTAGGCTTACACCTAGTCCCTAATTAATTTTGGTGGTTGAATTGCCCAACACAAATAAATGGACTAACTAGTTTGCTCTAGTGTATAAGTTATACAGGTGCCAAAGGTTCACACTTAGCCAATAAAAAGATCAAGTATTGGGTTCGACAAAAGAGCAAAGGGACAACCGAAGGCACCTCTGGTCTGGCGCACCGGACTGTCCGGTGTGCCACCGGACATGTCCGGTGCACCAGAGGACTCCGAACTCAAACTCGTCACCTTCGGGAAAATACAGGGGCAACTCCACTATAATTCACCGGACTGTCCGGTGTACACCGGACAGTGTCCGGTGCTCCAACGAAGAGCGGCCTCAGGAACTCGCCAGCCTCGGGAATTCACTTCAGCTGCTCCGCTATAGTTCACCGGACTGTCCGGTGTACACCGGACTGTCCGGTGTAACTACGGGGCAACGGCTACTTCGCGCCAACGGTCACCTGCAAACGCATTTAATGCGCGCCAGAAGCGCGCAGTCGTCAGGCACGCGGGAGCAGGCGCACCGGACACTCTACAGTTCATGTCCGGTGCGCCACCGGACATCAAGGCGGGCCCAGTGTCAGAGCTCCAACGGTCGAAACCCCTTCGGCCGGGTGATGTGGCTGTCGCACCGGACATGTCCGGTGTGCACCGGACTGTCCGGTGCACCATCGAACAGACAGCCTTCACCAACGGCTAGATTTTGGTTGGTGGCTATAAATACCACCCCAACCGGCCACTTCAAGGTGAGGGAGCCCAAGCAACATTCCAAGTCATCTAGTTGACATACTCAAGCCCTCCCAACCACATATATTCATTGATCCATCCTATACACAAGATTTAGACCACTACAACCAACACAAGTGCCACAAAAGAGAGAGCAACCAAAAGAGAGCTACTCATTTGAGTTTAGCACTAGTGCCTTGTGAGATTCATCGAGAGATAGTGTGTGCTTCATCTTTGTGTTCATTTGCGTGTGGAGTTTTGACTCCCATTGAACTTCCTCCAAAGTTTTGGAGGCTTGTAAAAGCTAGCAAGAGACACCAAAGTGTGTGGTGGTCCTTGCGGGATCGAGAGTGATCCTTGAGAAGAAGAAGAGCTCGCCGATCCTTGTGTGATCGGGGGAGAGAGGGAAAGGGTTGAAAAAGACCCGTCGTTAAGTGGACTCCTCAACGGGGACTAGGCCTTCGAGGGCCGAACCTCAGTAAAACAAATCACCCTTGTCCATTGTGTTTATTGCTTGTGATTTGTTTATTTTCCCTTGCCATAAGTTTTCTTGCTCCATTATTTGCTAATATCATTTGGTGTTGCTTCAAGTTAAATTCCCATTTAGTGAAGCAACACGTTGCAAGAAAGAACTTGTCCTAGTGCTCTTCTCATCTAAGGCTTCTTGCGTTGTTCTATAACTTATTAGTTGTATTGATTTATCACTCCCGCATTATTTAGCTATTCTCTCTTCAAGCAAGAACTTAGTTTATATACTCCTATATTTGTATATCTTGTTCTAACCACTAATCAAGGGATCTAGTTGGGGGATAAAGTTTTAATTTTCAGGTTTCGCCTATTCACCCCCCCTCTAGGCGACTTTCAATTGGTATCGGAGCTAGGCACTTCATCTTGAGTCTAACAACTCGAAGTGATGGCTCATAAAAGATCCCAAAAGAACAAGAAGACTCCTCCATCGAACGTAACTCAAAAAGAGGTAACTCTTGAAATATTATTTGATGATTGTTCCAATTATGACTCATGGTCTACTAGTGTGATAAATGCTTTTAGAACCATAGATCCACGATTAGAACAAATTATAGACAAGAGTATTTTTCCCTCTAATTTCAATGGAAAAATTAATTCCGAGGAGGATCAAAGATGTTATCGCTTAAACTATCTAGCTTTTGACATCTTAACTAATTCTCTTAGCAAAAAAGGTTATCATGCCTTCATATCAAACTATGACGAATCCGTCCATGATGCGCATGATATTTGGACTAGAATTAGAAGCAAATTTGATGAGTCCAAACATGATAGTTCATTTTGTGTCTCTACTTCCTTTGGTATTTGTGATACTAACCCTTGCAAGGAAGAAGAAGAGAATGAACGATGGAGACCAAACGATGAATCCACCTCTCCAAAATGTTTGTCTTCCCATTTCGATTCCCACATGTGTTGTGTGGCTAATGCAAATGATAGCGGAAGGACAAATGAGGATGATGAGGAAGAAAGAAGCCTCTTGCATCTCTACGCTCGCCTAAGCCAAGAAGATAAGGCGGTCATGCTCAAACTTATAGAAAGAGCGAGAGAGCAAAGCGAAGCTCGTCAAAGGCTAGAAGATGTTCTCTCCATGAAAATGCTACACTTTGACGAGTTGACTAAAGAACATGAGGAGCTAAAGTGCTCTCATGTTGATTTGGTCCAAAGGTATGAAACTGTTGCAATTGAGCAAGATAACGCTTTACATTGTATCGCTCAATTAGTAAATAGGAATACCTTGCTTAAGGACCAAGTAGAAAAGCTAAAAGTTGAAAATCTAGCTTTTCAAGAAAAATTTGATATGCTTCTATGTTCTCATGAAAATCTTATGGATGATCATATCATATTAAACATTGCTCATGAGGTTGTGATAGAAAACTTAAAATCCCAACAACCTCACTCGTGCACATGTATTCAAATTGATACTATATTACCATGTGCTAATGCTTGTTGTTTGTCGACAAGCAAATCTTCCTTTGAGCTAGAATTTGCAGGAACAAATGATGATTCATATCAAAAGCTCAAAGAAGAAAATGATAGGCTAAAGAAGAGCTTGACACAACTAAAAGGGAAATGCATTGCCCAACCTTCTCAAGATAACCGTGATCACATGGTGAAGAAGCTTGAGACGGGAACAACAGTGGCATGCACTACATCCCTTGAAGAAAATGTCAAGGATTTGAGGATTGCCAAGAGGAAGAAACAAAAGATGAAATTCAACACCTCCTCCAAAAGCCTCAACCACGCCTCCACAAAAGGTAACATCCAAGGTAATGATCAAGCCACACTTCACATTAAGAGGTGTAGTGAATGCTTTGAAGAGGGGCACTTGATTAGGTCATGTCCCTACATTAAAAATGGCTTGATTATTAACAAGGATGATAGACTTTGTTTTAAATGCTCCAAGAAGGGACACTTGCTTAGATCTTGTCCCCATTTAAAACAAAAAGGCATAGGGTTAGAAAAGAAAGTCTTTACTAACCATGTAGCAAGCAACAAACAAGGAAAGAAGAAAGCTTCAAAACTTGAAAAACGCCTTTGCTACACATGCCGTAAGAAGGGACATCAATGCAGGGATTGTCCCATTGGTAACAATCCTACTCCTAACTTTTCAATTGATTCTCATGTAACTAGGCAACCCAAAATTGCAACTTGTGCTAGAAAGGTAATGAGTTTACCTAGTGCTAACACAAAGGACTTTTGGGTTCCTAGATCTTTGTTGACTAACCATGATGGACCCATCAAGCGATGGGTACCAAAATATGATTGACAAGCTTTGCAGAAGGAGATGATATGAAGCCTTGGGATGTTTGAGAGAGTCCATTCAATTCTTATTAACTCAAACTATCAATCTTCAATGATCTATATACATGATTGACCCGGTTATTTTTCAAATTGCTATGTCTTAAACTCATATCATCTCGAGGAAGATATTATATGTTGTAGGAAGTGAAGAGGTATCATCAAGGCCTACAACATAGAGGAAAGCCAAAGGATGGTAACACTTATCTTTTAAGTGCAAGTATTTAAAATATCATTTCTTATGTGTCCTGTGTAGTCACATAGAAAAATTGAAGCACTCTAAATATCTTTAAATTGATATTACCATTCTTTGAAGAATTTCCTCTCATATGGTAGATTGCACATTCATCATTTATATACTATGGCAATTTACATGCTCTAATTTATTGCAAATTTATCATGGCATATTCTTCCTCTAATTATCTTGTTATTGCCATGATTCTAGATATAGAGAGATATTTCATGTTCTTAAAAGAATAAGGTGTCACGTAAGGAATTCAAATCCTTAGGACACTTGTAAAAGGAAAACTCTCTCTATAACTAGAATAGTGAGACTAATGATTTTTATCTAAGTAATCCAAGTAGTCTCACTTGTAGAGAATAAGTTTCTCTTTGGAAGCGTGTAATCTAACATGAAAAGAAAAATCAATCCAATGTTTTATGATGTATTTTTACTTGCTCAAATTGGATATGATTCTTTCACACTTATCGCTTTCCAAATCATGAATTAGATTTATTCCTTAATCTCAAAGGATTATTTATGCTTGTTTTATGAGTTAAAATTGAGCATAACATCATCTATGGGTAATATAGTTCATGCTATGAAGTTTCCATGTTTTAGTAATCTAGCTTTTCATTCCTTATCAAAAATGGTTACAAAAATGGAAACTAGTGCTTGTGTTACTAACAAAGTATCTCTTAAGCCTACTCTTGAATATCTTCAAAAGGGAGAGTGCACAAGCCTCATGGGTTGTTCCTCACCCAAAAGAAGAAAGGTAAAAGCAAAGGTATGGGAACTCATCCTTTTAATTAAGTTTGGTTCCCATCTCAATGGGTATTTAATCTAATTCATGCCTTTGCTATATCCATTCTTATATTGATCTGTTTTATGTAATCATTAATAAAGTTCAATATAAAGAAGTAAATTCCTATGAGTGATCAAATTGTTAAATAGTGCATGTTCCTCTTTTCAAGTAAAAGTGCACTAATGTTAAGGATTTTACTTCATGTCTGTGTGACTTATGGATGATGAATTATGCTTATTTCCTATCTAAAAGAAATCATCCATCATTGTATACTCCCTTGTATTACTAACATCCTTCTTGAGTATTTTCAATAAGTTTGAAAGGAAAAAGAAGCCACTGCAAAGGGAGGACTCTCAAATGAAAGAGAAGGACATCAAGAGCAACAACACCTACTTGGATAATAAGGTCTACAAAACAATCAATGGTGTGGTTGTGAGTATTCTAAATCCTTTCATAATGAGAATGCTAGGCTTAAGTTGTTTATTGCAAAATTTATGAGCCTTGATCAAGATGTATAAGGCTTCTCCCTATTTGTCTTTAAAGAAAATACATCCATGCATATCTTTCGGGGAAGTCTATTCTTATATCTTGATTTTGTTGAGACTATTGCTTTATCTCAGTAATTTCATATAGTCTCTTGCATGAGAATAAGTTTCTCATGAAATTTGCTACTATTTTTTTTGTCTTTCACTCTAAAGTAGCATATTTGCTGGATTCTCCTACTCTAAGCTTAATTGATAATCTAATGCGTATGTTGTTCTTTTGATCACATATGTTATTTGTTTGATCATTGAATAACTTCAATCAACAATCATGCTTCTTAGTGCCGTATATACTTCGATATCTCTTGATATGCACTAAGTTAAAAGGAGAATTCATGATACATTTATGCAACTTGTGATCCATTTGATATATGCTAATAATAAACTTGAAAAGATCACTAGTTGTAGAACTCTCTCTTGTGCAAAATATTTTCATATATTGTCATTGAGTATAGGTCTTAAGCATCTAAAGACTAAGGACAAAGCACAATGAAGAGAGCGTCCCTATGTAGAGGTACAAAAAGGTAAAACTATCTCCTTTCATTTAAACTTGTACCTAAATCCTCCTTTTCTATACATTCTTTGCATATCTTGTATAAAAGGAAGAGAAAGCATGTCCATGTATTATCCCTGCTTCATACCTAGTTTAATTTCCCAAAATTCATTCCTGCTTTAGTGCATCTCTGGAAAAACTAGATGAAGTACTTTTATTGTCAAAGAGCTTAAAGCTTAACCTTGTAACGAGGATAAGCTGCCTTTGTTTCAAAGGTGGATGGTCCTTAAGTCTCTTTGAAATCCTTAAGGGAAAATGCTTAAATTGTTTACAACATGCTTTCATAAGTGCATAAATTGTCATGAGCATCACACTTATACTATGACACAATGCACTTCATAATCTGTATGATATAGATATGTTCTCATTAACCTAATTATGTGCAATTGGCATTTAAGGCCAAAATATGTGTTCCTCTCCATGCACATACTTAGGGGGAGCAATCTATGTTATATAGAACTATGATCATGCTTAATTTGATATATCCTCTTGATCATATCTCTTTTATATGCTATGACTAATGTGTTTTCAAGTGAATTTCAAACCAAGTCATAGGTACATTGAAAGGGAATTGGAGTCTTCGGCGAAGACAAAGCTTCCACTCTACTCTATCGATATTATCTACCCTTCGCCATCACTCCACAATGTCTCTCCATCTTTGGTATAATCTTCACTCATATGTTTTATTTGCCAAAGGGGAGAAAATAGTTAGGAAAAGGGCTTATATCTCACTCAAAGTATCCGTTTTTGGCGATTCATGCCAAAGGGGGAGAAAGTATGAGCCCAAAGCAAAAGGACCGCAATACCATCCTAATTTTACATATTAATGATTTTCAATTGGTAAATTTCAAATTGGTATCTCTTTGTGTTTTAAAGGGGGAGAAAGTAGTATTCTCAAAACTGATATCTTAAAACCCTCTTGAACACTAAAGAGGAGAATTTATTTGAGGGGGAGTTTTGTTTAGTCAAAGGAAAAAGCATTTGGAACAAAGGAAGAAAATTTCAAAACTTGAAAATGCTTTGCAAAATCTTATTCATTTACCTTTGACTATCTTGCAAAAGGACTTTGAAAAGAATTTACAAAAGAGTTTGCAAAAACAAAACTTGTGGTGCAAGCGTGGTCCAAAATGTTAAAAATGAAGAAACAATCCATACATATCTTGTAAGTATCTATATTGGCTCAATTTCAAGCAACCTTTGCACTTACATTATGCAAACTAGTTCATTTATGCACATTTATATTTGCTTTGGTTTGTGTTGGCATCAATCACCAAAAAGGGGGAGATTGAAAGGGAATTAGGCTTACACCTAGTCCCTAATTAATTTTGGTGGTTGAATTGCCCAACACAAATAAATGGACTAACTAGTTTGCTCTAGTGTATAAGTTATACAGGTGCCAAAGGTTCACACTTAGCCAATAAAAATATCAAGTATTGGGTTCGACAAAAGAGCAAAGGGACAACCGAAGGCACCTCTGGTCTGGCGCACCGGACTGTCCGGTGTGCCACCAGACATGTCCGGTGCACCAGAGGACTCCGAACTCAAACTCGTCACCTTCGGGAAAATACAGGGGCAACTCCACTATAATTCACCGGACTGTCCGGTGTACACCGGACTGTCCGGTGTACACCGGACAGTGTCCGGTGCTCCAACGAAGAGCGGCCTCAGGAACTCGCCAGCCTCGGGAATTCACTTCAGCTGCTCCGCTATAGTTCACCGGACTGTCCGGTGTACACCGGACTGTCCGGTGTAACTACGGGGCAACGGCTACTTCGCGCCAACGGTCACCTGCAAACGCATTTAATGCGCGCCAGAAGCGCGCAGTTGTCAGGCACGCGGGAGCAGGCGCACCGGACACTCTACAGTTCATGTCCGGTGCGCCACCGGACATCAAGGCGGGCCCAGTGTCAGAGCTCCAACGGTCGAAACCCCTTCGGCCGGGTGACGTGGCTGTCGCACCGGACATGTCCGGTGTGCACCGGACTGTCCGGTGCACCATCGAACAGACAGCCTTCACCAACGGCTAGATTTTGGTTGGTGGCTATAAATGCCACCCCAACCGGCCACTTCAAGGTGAGGGAGCCCAAGCAACATTCCAAGTCATCTAGTTGACATACTCAAGCCCTCCCAACCACATATATTCATTGATCCATCCTATACACAAGATTTAGACCACTACAACCAACACAAGTGCCACAAAAGAGAGAGCAACCAAAAGAGAGCTACTCATTTGAGTTTAGCACTAGTGCCTTGTGAGATTCATCGAGAGATAGTGTGTGCTTCATCTTTGTGTTCATTTGCGCGTGGAGTTTTGACTCCCATTGAACTTCCTCCAAAGTTTTGGAGGCTTGTAAAAGCTAGCAAGAGACACCAAAGTGTGTGGTGGTCCTTGCGGGATCGAGAGTGATCCTTGAGAAGAAGAAGAGCTCGCCGATCCTTGTGTGATCGGGGGAGAGAGGGAAAGGGTTGAAAAAGACCCGTCGTTAAGTGGACTCCTCAACGGGGACTAGGCCTTCGAGGGCCGAACCTCGGTAAAACAAATCACCCTTGTCCATTGTGTTTATTGCTTGTGATTTGTTTATTTTCCCTTGCCATAAGTTTTCTTGCTCCATTATTTGCTAATATCATTTGGTGTTGCTTCAAGTTAAATTCCCATTTAGTGAAGCAACACGTTGCAAGAAAGAACTTGTCCTAGTGCTCTTCTCATCTAAGGCTTCTTGCGTTGTTCTATAACTTATTAGTTGTATTGATTTATCACTCCCGCATTATTTAGCTATTCTCTCTTCAAGCAAGAACTTAGTTTATATACTCCTATATTTGTATATCTTGTTCTAACCACTAATCAAGGGATCTAGTTGAGGGATAAAGTTTTAATTTTTAGGTTTCGCCTATTCACCCCCCCTCTAGGCGACTTTCAATTCCCGGCCTGGACCGAAGCATCGGCAATAGATTCGTTACTCAAATCTAGGCAAAGGGCAGACGAAGCTTGGCTGGTGACGAAGCTCGAAGTCACCTTAAACCGGTAATAAACTCATACCTTGTGCTTACCTTTTCCTTGAAAGTTGAATTTACCTTATAATGCTTTGACATGTACAGGATGACGAAGCCGAGGAGCATTGAGCCAAAACTTAGCAGATGATGATGAAGCCGAAAACCTTGCTGCGAAAAAACTCTAGAAAAACTCTTGTACTATCCTTGTAAAAAATATTGTAATCAGATACTACTCTGTAAATTTGTCCATACCTTGTAATATATTTTTACCTTTTCGTCCATGTATGAACTGCTTTGATGTGGACGAAACCTGTATTTTTGAGCCGAAGGCAAAAAACACATTCCCTTCTTTTCGTACACAACGAAGCATAACACTGCTTTCAAAGCCGTATCCATAAAGCTGAAGCAACTGTCGGTATCTGTATGATATGATGATGATCTTATGTATGTCTAAATGAATGTTTATGAATGGAATGTATGATGTAATGTATCGTGCAAATGAACGCCCAGACACACACATACGAAGCCACATCCATAATCTTCATTCCCTTAGGAATGACTGAAATATTTTTGCCGTTTATTTTTCGGTTGCACCGCTTATTTTTTGATGTAAGTTCTGCATCCCCTTAGGAACATCTTTTGAACTTCTTCGTCTTCTATTTCGGCGGTATTCGCGTTGACTTTTCGTGCTTCGCCTTATATTTCGGCGGTATTTGGCTATGCATTCCCTTAGGAACGACTTTTGAGCAGAAAACTTACGATGCGCTCCCTTAGGAACGACTTCTTGTAGCTTCATCGTGCTCTGCATCCCCTTAAGGACGACTTTCGAGCTTCTCCTTGTTCTTTTTTCTCTCTCTGCATTCGATGGTGCATGCTCAGATTTTACATTTTACATATTTTTGGGGGATTTTGCTCTCGTAGAGCTGAATAAGAAAGGAAAAATTACAAATTATGGCCCCATTAAAAACCTTTCTCCCCCTTTAGAAAGGAAAAGGGTGCCATAAAAAATGAAAAAGATTACATCAACTTATACATAATATCGTCGAAGCTCATCCGTATTCTAGGATCTAGGAATGTCGTTGCCGTCCATGTCCTTTAACCTGTAAGAACCGAGTCTTGACGAAGATACTACCAGAAAGGGTCCTTCCCACTTCAGCTGAAGCTTGCCTACGTGTCAGGGTTGGCTACTCTCCGAAGCACCAAGTGTCCTGGCTTAATGTCTTTCAATCGAACTTTTCTATCGCGCCATTTTATTGTTTCGGCCTGATATTTGTTGATATTTTCCACAGCCTGAAGTCTGGTCCCTTCTATAGTATCTTTTGTCACAGAATAATTAGCTTCATCTTTGGCCAAAGCTGTTGTTCTTATTGACCCCGCTTTAGCCTCTTCGGGGGTTATGGCTTCGTCACCGAACAATAACTTAAATGGTGTAAAACCTGTTGACCTTGATATAGTTGTATTGTGGCTCCACACCACTTTAACCAACTCATCTGGCCACTTTCCTCTAGGCTGATTGAAGATTAACTTCATTATTCATGTCATTATAATACCATTTGCCCTTTCAACTAGTCAGTTTGATTCTGGGTGTCTGACTGATGCAAAATAAATTTTTGTGCCGATCTGATCGCAGAAATCTTTGAAAGTTTCAGCATCAAACTGTGTTCCATTGTCCACAGTTATAGCCTTCGGCACACCGAAGCGACAAACTATATTCTGCCAGAAAATTTTTTGGACTGTAGCCAAAGTTATTGTAGCCAAAGGCTTCCTTTCGATCCACCTAGAAAAATATTCTACCACCACCACAACATATCTCAAGTTGCCCTGTGCTGGTGGAAGTGGACCTAGTAGATCAAGGCCCCATCTTTGCAACGGCCAGGTTGGTTGTATTAGCTGAGTCAATGACGAAGGTTGTTTCTGATCTCTTGCACATTTTTGGCAATTTTCACACTTTTGAACCAAATCTGCTACGTCCGAAGCTGCCTTCAGCCAATAGAATCCTTGTCGAAAAACCTTTCCTAGAAGAGGTCTGGACCCAATATGAGATCCACACAATCCTTCATGTATCTCCTTTATTAATTCTATACCTTCAATTCTGGATAAACACTTGAGAAGTGGGGAACAAACTCCATGTTTATATAATTCCCCTTCTATTATGACATATGGTCTTGTTCTTGCTTCCATTCTTTTGTTATAAACCTCATCATCCGAGAGATAGTTACCTTGGAGGAAAGATATAATCTCAGTCCTCTAATCTTCACTATGGACAGGAGATATTGTGAGCACTACTCTTTCGAGGAGTTCCACCGAAGGTGCTCTTATTGTCTCGAAAAATACTTCCAAAGGTAGAGGAAGCCCCTGTGCCGCTGACTTGGCTAGCAGATCAGCATGCTCATTTTCCCCTTTTGGAATATTCTTAACAGAAAATCCTTCGAAAGAAGCTTCAAGCCTTCGAACTGTGTCCAGGTATCTCTCAAGCTTCGGATCTCTTGCCTTGCAACTCTTGTCAACATGACCAGAAATAACTTGAGAGTCGGTTTTGAGGACTGCCCTTCTTATTCCCATTGCCTTTAACTTTCGAAGTCCCAAAAGTAATGCTTCGTATTCAGCAATATTATTTGTACAGTTGAAATCAAGCCTTGCTGCATAGCTTGTTTTGACTTTGGAAGGTGCAACTAAGACAGCAGCCGCACCTGCACCGAAGGTTCCCCAGGAACCGTCGCAGAACACTGTCCAGGGTTTGGCATCTTTATTTGCTTCTTCTTCCTGAGCCTCTGGCGTCCAATCAGCAATGAAGTCAGCTAACGCTTGGGACTGAATTGAGGATCTATGGACATAGTCAATAGTGAATTCGTTAAGCTCTACAGCCCACTTTCCAATCCTTCCAGTAGCTTCTCTGTTCCTCATAATATCCTTCAGAGGTAGTGATGAAGGAACAATTATGGGGTATGCTTGAAAATAGTGCCGAAGTTTCCTGGAGGCCATTAACACAACATACAACACCTTCTCCAACTCTGTATAGTTTTTCTTTGATAAACTTAGAACTTTAGGGACAAAGTATACTAGGGATTGCTTCTTAATTTGTCCTTCAAACTTCTCCTGCACAAGCGCCGCACTCACTGCAGAGTATGAGGCTGCCACATACAATAGTAACGGAGCCCCTGGCGCAGGTGGAGTTAATGTAGTTAGATCAATCAAGTATTGCTTCAGCTCTTCGAAGGCCTTCTGTTGAGCTGGGCCCCATTGAAAAACTTCGGCTGACTTTAGTATTTCAAAGAATGGCAAATTTATTTCTGCTGATCTAGATATGAATCTATTTAATGATGTCAGTCTTCCTATCAGCCGTTGGGTCCCCTTCTTTGTGCTTGGTGGTTCCATCCGAAGGATAGCTTCGATCTTGCTTGGGTTAGCTTCAATCCCCTTCGTTGAAACTAGACAGCCAAGGAACTTACCCTTCTTCACTCCAAAGACACATTTTTCTGGATTTAATTTCAGGCCAGCTTGCTTGAAATTAGCAAATGTTTCTTGCAGATTAGTAATGTGATTTTCTTGCTTCGTACTTTTTACTATGATGTCATCAACGTATGTTAGCACATTTCTGTCTATCTGGGAATGAAAGACCTTGGCTGTCATTCTGCTGAAGCTTCCTCCAGCATTCTTGAGCCCCTCAGGCATCCGAAGATAGCAATAGGTGCCACTGGGAGTTATGAAGCTAGTCTTTGGCTCATCCTCCTTCTTCATCCATATTTGATGATATCCTGAGTAGCAGTCCAGCAGACTCATAAGCTCTGAAGAAGCTGCTGCATCTACAAGAGAGTCTATTCTTGGTAATGGAAATTCGTCCTTTGGACAGGCCTTGTTAAGATCTGTGAAGTCAATACACATTCTCCATTTGTCGTTGGACTTCTTCACCATAACAGTATTGGCTAGCCACTCTGGATATTTTACTTCTCTGATGACTCTAGCACTGAGAAGCCTTTTTACTTCATTCCGAGCACCTTCGGCTATATCATCAGACATTTTCCGAAGCCTTTGTTTTCTTGGCCTGAAGGATGGGTCGACATTGAGTGAATGTTCAATGACGTCTCTGTTGACACCACAGAGGTCATTGGCCGACCAAGCAAAAACATCTATGTTGTTGAATAAAAACCTTATCAAAGTTTTCTCCTGTTCTTCATATAGTTGAGACCCTAGCAGTACCTTTTGCTCTGCTATGTCTTTACATAGAAGCATGGGCTTTGGCTGATCAGCCGAAGCAGCCTTCTCTCTTCTGTACTTGTACTGTTCACAAGCTTCGGCTTCATCTATATTGTGAATTGCTTTTGAATATGTCCAGTTTCCTTCGGCCTTCCTGGCAGCTTCTTGACTGCCATGAATAGCAATGGGCCCTTGTTCCAAAGGTATCTTCATGCATAGATATGCTGGGTGGAGTATTGCTTCGAAAGCATTAAGCGTCCCATGACCAATGATTGCATTGTAGGGGTATTCCATATCAACAATGTCAAACACAACCTGTTCAGTCCTTGTATTGTGGACAAAGCCAAAGGTCACTGGCATCGTGATTTTATCGAGCGCTGCAATCTGCCTGCCTCTGAAGCTACAAAGAGGGTGTGTAGCATCATGAATCTTGTCATCTGGCTCTTGCATCTATCTGAAGGCCTTAGCAAATATGATATCTGCGGCACTGCCTGTATCAATCAGAACATTGTGGACCAGAAATCCCTTGATGACGCAAGATATGACCATAGCATCATTGTGAGGGTAATCCTTGAGCTGAAGGTCCTCCTGGGAGAAGGTGATTGGGATGTGAGACCATTTTGACTTGATGAAAGGTCCCTGCACCCCAACATGCTGCACCCTTCTCTATGCTTCCTTCTTCTGCTTCTTGTTAGCTAGCTCTGAACTTGAGCCGCCTGTTATCGGGAGCACTAGCTTCGTAGCCGAAGTTGCTTCAGCTTGGTTGTTGAACGAAGCCATGAGCTCAACAGTGAAAGTGAGTTCACCGGCGGTGGGTGCTAATGTTGGGGACTTGCTCTCAAATGTTATGAATTAAGAACAAGGCAACATAAAAATATTAAATGTTAATGTCCTTCGTCCTTCAAAGCATTATTTTCCTTTGGATATAGTGATCTTCGGACGAAGGTTATGAAGGACATACCTTCATAAACACATGTATAATCAGAGGATGAAGCTTATGAAACATAAGCCAACAACATAAATAATCACATGATATCGAAATATGAACATTTATCGTTAAATAATCATGAATACATGAAAGTAATATCAAACAACATTTGTACCTTGAGCTTGACAGGAGACGAAGATACAAATGAGATGCGAAAGCGTGAACAGTACGGGGGGTACTGTTCACCTATTTATAGGCACAGGGTGCAGCCTGTGTGAATTTACATTCATGTCCTCTACAAATGATTACAATTATTAGAAAGGTTATCATGGGCCGATTGGTCATTTCATATTTAAGTCGGTGCATTTTGAAATATACTACGAAGCTCCCTGACTGGTAGCTTCGGTATTGTTCCTGTTCTGGCCTTCCGAAGGTGTTTCTTTTCATAGGACCTTCGGCGACAAAGCAGACCCCCAACACTATTATTTTGCTCCCAAAATGTTAGGAAGCCTCAACTACACAGCAGTATAGACCTATTTGTCTACTTAATGTAAGTTTCAAAAATTTTATGAAAGTACTTACAAATATGATTTCTGGAGTAGCCGAAAAGTTATTTGGCCAGGGAGGAACATAAAGGAGGGGGTGATCGTCCTACATGAGAAGATTCATGAGCTTCATAGAAAGAAACAAAGTGGAGTTATTTTAAAAATTGATTTCGAAAAGGTGTACGATAAGGTTAAATGGTCGTTTGTTCAACAGATTATGTGTATGAAAGGATTTTCGAATGAGTGGTGCAATTGGATAAATTCCATTATGACAAAGGGTCATGTGGGGATCAAAGTTAATGACCAAATAGTATAAAATTTCTAGACTTATAAAGGTTTAAGGTAGAGGAATCCTCTCTGTCCGATTCTTTTTAACATAGTGGTGGACATGCTGGCCATAATGGTTAATAGGGCAAAAAGGGATGGCCAACTTGAAGGCCCTATACCACACCTGGTTGACGGTGGTCTGTCCATTTGAAAGGGAAATGTCCCCTTGGGCCATTTCTATCATGTTTTGGTGATTAAGTGTCCAACACATATTAAGTGAGTTGATTATGTGCCAAACAAGCAAGAAGTACAAATCATGTAAAAAGGTATGTTTCTAGACTTAGTACATTGTTTTGAGTACTAACATATATTTTCTAAGTGCTAGAAACAGAGAAAAGAAGAGAAGAAAAGAAATGCAAAAGACTTGGCTTGGTACAACCGAAGTCCACCTCGGTCTGGCACACCGGACTGTCCGGTGGTGCACCGGACAGTGTCTGGTGCGCCAGACTGAACTCCGGTGAACAGGCCGCTCTCGGTAAAAGTTTGGCGACGTACGGCTATAATTCACTGGACTGTCCGGTGGTGCACTGGACTGTCCGGTGATTCACCGGACTGTCCGGTGAGCCAACGGCCGCCAGCGCAACGGTCGGCCGCGCAATCCGCGGGCGACGCGTGGCCCACGCCAACGGTCGATAGCGGGCACCGGACTATCCGGTGTGCACCGGACAGTGTCCGGTGCGCCAATTGCCACGAATCTGCAATGGTCGTCTGCGCTAGAATAGGAAGGAGATCGGCACCGGACCGTCTACAGTGACTGTCCGGTGGTGCACCGGACTGTCCGGTGCGCCACCCGGCAGAAGGCAAGGATAGCCTTCCTTGTTGATCTTCAATGGCTCCTAGCTGCCTTGGGGCTAATAAAGGGACCCCTAGGCGCATGGAGGAGGCACCCAAGCTTACAAGAAACATTCTAAGACTCTGAAAGGGAAATGTGCCCTTGGGCCATTTCTAAGTATTTTGGTGATTGAGTGCCAACACATGTGTTAAATTATGAATTTGTGTACATGGATGAACAAGGTGCAAATCATGAGATAAAGGTATGTTTCTAAGCCTTAGTACATTGGTTTTATGGACTAACATATTTGTCTAAGTGTTAGAAACAGAAAGAAGAAAAAGAGAAAAGGGGAGAGAAAGACTTGGCTGTGTGCAGCCAAGGTTCAGCTCGGTCTGGAGCACCGGACTGTCCGGTGTGCACCGGACAGTGTCCGGTGCGCCAGGCTGACTCGGCTCGAACTGGCCGCTCTCGGGAATTCGCCGACGGCGTACGGCTAAAATTCACCGGACTGTCCGGTGTGCACCGGACTGTCCGGTGAGCCAACGGTCGGCCAGGGCCAACGGTCGGCCGCGCAATCCGCGCGGGACACGTGGCCGAGCCAACGGTCGGAAGACGGCACCGGACTGTCCGGTGTGCACCGGACTGTCCGGTGCGCCAACGGCTCGCAGATCTACGGCAGTCTTCCAACGGTCGAAAGCGCCCTAAAAGGAAACAGATCGGGCACCGGACAGTGTCCGGTGTGCACCGGACTGTCCGGTGCCCCCGACGACAGAAGGCAACGATGGCCTTCCAGAATTGCTCTCAACGGCTCCTAGCTGCCTTGGGGCTATAAAAGGAGCCCCTAGGCGCATGGAGGAGATACACAAGCAACTCTTGAGCATTCTTGATCATCCACACAAGTTCTTTGCACATTCGTTTGTGATTCTAAGTGATTCGAGCTCTGTTCTAGTGTGAACTCTGAGATAGTCATTCGAGCTCGAGTCTTGGCCGTGTGTGTGCGCTTTTGTTGTGGATTTGTGTGTGTTGCTTCCCTCCCTTACTCTGTGCTTTCTTTGTGATCATACACTTGTAAGGGCAAGAGACTCCAATTTGTGGAGATTCCTTGCAAACGGGATAGTGAAAGGAACAACAAAACAACGTGGTATTCAAGTGGGTCTTTGGACCGCTTGAGAGGGGTTGATTGCAACCCTCGTCCGTTGGGACGCCACAACGTGGAAGTAGGCAAGCATTGGCTTGGGCGAACCACGGGATAAACCACCGTGTCACCTCTGTCTTGATCTCTTGTGGTATTGTGTTTTGTTGAGACTTCACCTTAGCCACTTGGCAATAATCGTGCTAACACTTAACAAGTTTGTGGCTTAAGTTTGAAGTTTTTACAGGATCACCTATTCACCCCCCCCTCTAGGTGCTCTCAATTGGTATCAGAGCCGTTCTATTCACAAAGGGACTAACCGCCCGAATAGATGGATCCTAAGGGGAAGGGTATAGTGATCAACGACAAAGAGAAGGAGACCTTCGTCAACGAGCCGAAGGACGACAAGCCTACCGACTCCGGCTCGGGTCAAAGACGAAAGGATGGGAAGAAGAAGAAGACCAGGCGCATCAAGGAGATCATCTACTACGACAGCGACGAGTCTACTTCTTCCCAAAAGGATGAGGACCACAACGACTACGAGAGGAGAAAACTGGTTAATTCGAACTTTTCCTTTGATTACTCTCGTATTCCGCAAAGTTCACATTCTCATTTGCTCTCCATTCCACTTGGCAAGCCCCCACACTTTGATGGAGAGGACTACGGATTTTGGAGTCACAAAATGCGTAGTCACCTATTCTCTCTCCATCCTAGTATATGGGAGATTGTAGAGAGTGGAATGCACTTTGATAGTTCGGATAGTCCCATGTTCATTAATGAACAAATTCATAAAAATGCACAAGCTACTACTGTTCTTCTAGCTTCCTTGTGCAGGGATGAATACCATAAGGTGAGCGGCTTGGACAACGCCAAGCAAATCTGGGACACCCTCAAGATTTCTCATGAGGGGAACGACGTCACCTTACTCACCAAGATGGAGTTGGTGGAGGGCGAGCTTGGACGGTTCGCGATGATAAGGGGCGAGGAGCCAACGCAAACGTACAACCGGCTCAAGACCCTTATCAACAAGATAAGAAGCTACGGGAGCACGCGATGGACGGACCACGACGTCGTCCGCCTAATGCTCAGGTCCTTTACCGTACTTGATCCGCATCTCGTGAACAATATTCGTGAGAATCCCAGGTACACGATGATGACGCCCGAGGAAGTGCTTGGAAAATTCGTGAGCGGGCGGATGATGATCAAGGAGGCAAGATACGTCGACGACGCGTTGAACGGACCACTCCACGAGCCTCAACCCATTGCTCTAAAGGCAACGAGGAGCAAGGAGTCGCTACCTAGCAAGGTGGCGCAAGTTGAGGCGGCTGGCCTTAATGATGAAGAGATGGCTCTCATCATTAAGAGATTCAAGACGGTGCTTAAAGGTCACAAGGGACAACCAAGCAAGACCAAAGCCAAGGGGAAGCGCTCATGCTTCAAATGCGGTAAGCTTGGTCATTTCATTGCTAACTGTCCCGATAATGAAAGTGACCAGGAAAAGGGGAACAAAAGAGAGAAGAAGAAGCAATACAAGAAGGCAAAAGGCGAGGCGCATCTAGGAAAGGAGTGGGACTCGGATTGCTCCTCCTCCGACTCCGACAACGAAGGACTCGCCGCCACTGCCTTCAACAAATCGGCTCTCTTCCCCAACGAGCGTCTCACTTGCCTTATGGCAAGGGAGAAGAAGGTGAGTATTCAAGACTCCACTTATGCTTCATCTAGTGATAGTGAGTCTAGTGATGATGACATAGATTATTCTTGCTTGTTCAAGGGCTTAGATAGATCTAAGATAGAGAAAATCAATGAATTAATTAATGCATTGAATGAAAAGGATAGGCTTTTAGAAAAGCAAGAAGATTTATTGTATGATGAACATGATAAATTTGTAGAGGCACAAAAATCATATGCTTTAGAAGTGAAAAGAAATGAAATGCTTTCTAGTGAAATATCTTCCTGTCATGAAACCATTTCTACCTTAAGAAGTGTTAATATTGATTTAAGTGCTAAACTAGAAGTAGCTAGTAAATCAAATTCTTGTGTTGAACATGTTGAAATTTGTACTAGGTGTAAGGATTTTGATGTTAATGCTTGTAGTGAACAACTAGTTCTAATTTCCAAATTAAATGATGAAGTGGCTAGTCTTAATGCCCAACTTAAGACTAGCCAGAATGAAGTTGATAAAATCAAATTTGCAAGGGATGCCTACACGATTGGTAGACACCCCTCAATTAAGGATGGGCTTGGCTTCAAGAGGGAAGCCAAGAACTTAACAAGCCATAAGGCTCCCATCTTAGTCAAGGAGAAGGGGAAGGCCCCGATGGCTAGTAATACTAAAAAGAATCATGCTTTTATGTATTATGATAGGAGACATGCTAGAAATGCTTATAATCATTTTGATTCATATGCTTATGATTCTCATGCAATGTTTGCTTCTAGTTCTTCTTATAATCATGGTAGAGATATGTGTAGGAGAAATGTTGTACATATGCCTAGGAGAGATATTGCTCATGTACCTAGAAAGAATGTTATTCATGCTCCTAGGAAAGTAGTGAATGAACCTTCTACCATTTATTATGCTTGTAATGCTCTCTTTGCTATTTGTAGAAAGGGTAAGAAGGTAGTTGCTAGGAAATTAGGGGCTAGATGCAAGGGAGATAAATCTTGCATTTGGGTCCCTAAAGATATTTGTGCTAACCTTGCAGGACCCAACATGAGTTGGGTACCTAAGACCCAAGCCTAAATTTGCCTTGCAGGTTTATGCATCCGGGGGTTCAAGCTGGATTATCGACAGCGGATGCACAAACCATATGACGGGGGAGAAGAAGATGTTCACCTCCTACGTCAAGAATAAGGATTCCCAAGATTCAATTATATTCGGTGATGGGAATCAAGGCAAGGTAAAAGGGCTAGGTAAAATTGCAATTTCTAATGAGCATTCTATCTCAAATGTATTCTTAGTGGAGAGTCTTGGATATAATTTGCTATCTGTTAGTCAATTATGTCAAATGGGATACAATTGCCTTTTTACAAATGTAGATGTGTCTGTCTTTAGAAGATGTGATGGTTCACTAGCTTTTAAGGGTGTACTAGACGGCAAGCTTTATTTAGTTGATTTTGCAAAAGAAGAGGCCGGTCTAGATGCATGCTTAATGGCTAAGACTTGCATGGGCTGGCTGTGGCATCGCCGCTTAGCACATGTGGGGATGAAGAACCTCCACAAGCTTCTAAAGGGAGAACACGTGATAGGTCTAACAAATGTTTATTTCGAAAAAGATAGACCTTGTGCAGCTTGTCAGGCAGGTAAACAAGTGGGAGGAGCACATCACAGCAAGAACGTGATGACCACGTCGAGACCCCTGGAGCTGCTGCATATGGACCTCTTCGGACCCGTCGCCTATCTAAGCATAGGAGGAAGTAAGTATGGTTTAGTTATTGTTGATGACTTTTCCCGCTTCACTTGGGTATTCTTTTTGCAGGATAAGTCTGAAACCCAAGGGACCATCAAGCGCTTCCTCAGGAGAGCTCAAAATGAGTTTGAGCTCAAGGTGAAGAAGATAAGGAGCGACAACGGGTCCGAGTTCAAGAACCTTCAAGTGGAGGAGTTTCTTGAGGAGGAAGGGATCAAGCACGAGTTCTCCGCTCCCTACACACCACAACAAAATGGTGTGGTAGAGAGGAAGAACAGGACGCTAATTGATATGGCGAGGACAATGCTTGGAGAGTTCAAGACCCCCGAGTGCTTTTGGTCGGAAGCCGTGAACACGGCTTGCCACGCCATCAACAGGGTCTACCTTCACCGCCTCCTCAAGAAGACGTCATATGAGCTACTAACCGGTAACAAACCCAATGTATCGTACTTTCGTGTTTTTGGGAGCAAGTGCTACATTCTAGTGAAGAAGGGTAGAAATTCTAAGTTTGCTCCCAAAGCTGTAGAAGGGTTTTTATTAGGTTATGATTCAAATACAAAGGCGTATAGAGTCTTCAACAAATCATCGGGTTTGGTTGAAGTCTCTAGCGACGTTGTATTTGATGAGACTAATGGCTCTCCAAGAGAGCAAGTTGTTGATTGTGATGATGTAGATGAAGAAGATGTTCCGTCGGCTGCTATACGAACCATGGCGATTGGAGACGTTCGGCCACAGGAACAGGATGAACGTAATCAACCTTCTTCCCCAACGACGGTGCATCCCCCAACTCAAGACGATGAACAGGTTCATCAAAAGGAGGCGTGTGATCAAGGAGGAGCACAAGACGATCAAGTGATGGAGGAAGAAGCGCAACCGGCACCTCCAACCCAAGTTCGAGCGATGATTCAAAGGGATCATCCCGTCGACCAAATTTTGGGTGACATTAGCAAGGGAGTAACTACTCGATCTCGATTAGTTAATTTTTGTGAGCATTACTCTTTTGTCTCCTCTATTGAGCCTTTCAGGGTAGAGGAGGCCTTGCTAGATCCGGATTGGGTGTTGGCCATGCAGGAGGAACTCAATAACTTCAAGCGCAACGAAGTTTGGACACTGGTGCCTCGTCCCAAGCAAAATGTTGTGGGAACCAAGTGGGTGTTCCGCAACAAACAGGACGAGCACGGGGTGGTGACGAGGAACAAGGCTCGACTTGTGGCAAAAGGTTATGCCCAAGTCGCAGGTTTGGACTTTGAGGAGACTTTTGCTCCTGTGGCTAGGCTAGAGTCCATTCGTATCTTGCTAGCATATGCCGCTCACCATTCTTTCAGGTTGTACCAAATGGATGTGAAGAGCGCGTTCCTCAACGGGCCAATAAAGGAGGAGGTGTACGTGGAACAACCCCCTGGCTTCGAGGATGAGCGGTACCCCGACCACGTGTGTAAGCTCTCTAAGGCGCTCTATGGACTTAAACAAGCCCCAAGAGCATGGTATGAATGCCTTAGAGATTTCTTACTTGCTAATGCTTTCAAGGTTGGGAAAGCCGATCCAACTCTTTTTACAAAGACATGTGATGGTGATTTGTTTGTATGCCAAATTTATGTCGATGACATAATATTTGGTTCTACTAATCAAAAGTCTTGTGAAGAGTTTAGCAGGGTGATGACGCAGAAATTCGAGATGTCGATGATGGGCGAGTTGAACTACTTCCTTGGGTTCCAAGTGAAGCAACTCAAGGACGGCACCTTCATCTCCCAAACGAAGTACACGCAAGATCTGCTGAAGCGGTTTGGGATGAAGGACGCCAAGCCCGCAAAGACTCCGATGGGAACCGACGGACACACCGACCTCAACAAAGGAGGTAAGTCCGTTGATCAAAAAGCATACCGGTCAATGATAGGATCTCTACTTTATTTATGTGCTAGTAGACCGGATATTATGCTTAGCGTATGCATGTGTGCTAGATTTCAATCCGATCCTAAGGAGTGTCACTTGGTGGCGGTGAAGCGAATTCTTAGATATTTAGTCGCTACGCCCTGCTTCGGGATCTGGTATCCAAAGGGGTCTAACTTTGACTTGATTGGGTACTCAGATTCCGACTATGCTGGATGTAAGGTCGATAGGAAGAGTACATCGGGGACGTGCCAATTCTTAGGAAGGTCCCTGGTGTCATGGAACTCTAAGAAACAAACCTCCGTTGCCCTATCCACCGCTGAGGCCGAGTACGTTGCCGCAGGACAGTGTTGTGCGCAACTACTTTGGATGAGGCAAACCCTCAGGGACTTAGGCTACAATCTGAGCAAAGTCCCACTCCTATGTGATAATGAGAGTGCTATCCGAATAGCGGAAAATCCCGTTGAGCACAGCCGCACAAAGCACATAGACATCCGGCATCACTTTTTGAGAGACCACCAGCAAAAGGGAGATATCGAAGTGTTTTATGTTAGCACCGAGAACCAGCTAGCCGATATCTTTACCAAGCCTTTAGATGAGAAGACCTTTTGCAGGCTGCGTAGTGAGCTAAATGTCTTAGATTCGCGGAACTTGGATTGAATTGTAGCATACATGTATTTATGCTTTTGATCATGTTCCCTTCTGCATTTTGTTGCTTATTATGGTGCTCAAGTTGTACAAACACTCCCTGGACCTCACAAGTCCGTTGCAATGTGATGCACATGTTTAGGGGGAGATGTGTTACAACTTGACCCTTTGAGACTAACCATATGTTTGAGTTTGCTTGTGTTAGTCACAAAGGAGAATTGAAAGGGAAAAGGTGGACTTGGACCATGAAAGACTTCCACTGCACTCCGATGAAGGGTAACTTATTCCAAGTCCATCTCATGAACTCTTATTGCCATTTGCTCTTAATTGAAGATTTTGGTGAGGCAATGGGGTTAAAGGGCCACAATTGATCCCGTTTTGGTGCTTGATGCCAAAGGGGGAGAAAATAAAGGCCAAAGCAATAAATGGATCAGCTACCACTTGAGAGATTTTGAAAATAGTAGAATAGAGTTTTGGTTTGTCAAAACTCTTAAGTTGTCTCTCTTGTCAAAAGTTGGCTTCTTGTGGGGAGAAGTATTGATTATGGGAAAAAGGGGGAGTTTTTGAAATCCTTGATCAATCTCTTTTTGAATGACTCTCTTTATGCTTAAACATGTGTGTTTAACTTAGAGATAGAGATTTGAGTTTGATTTGCAAAAACAAACCAAGTGGTGGCAAAGGATGATCCATATATGCCAAAATTGATTCAAAATAAATTTAAGTGTTATTTGAATTGAGTTTGCACTTGTTCTAGTGGCTTTATGTTGTGTTGGCATAAATCACCAAAAAGGGGGAGATTGAAAGGGAAATGTGCCCTTGGGCCATTTCTAAGTATTTTGGTGATTGAGTGCCAACACATGTGTTAAATTATGAATTTGTGTACATGGATGAACAAGGTGCAAATCATGAGATAAAGGTATGTTTCTAAGCCTTAGTACATTGGTTTTATGGACTAACATATTTGTCTAAGTGTTAGAAACAGAAAGAAGAAAAAGAGAAAAGGGGAGAGAAAGACTTGGCTGTGTGCAGCCAAGGTTCAGCTCGGTCTGGAGCACCGGACTGTCCGGTGTGCACCGGACAGTGTCCGGTGCGCCAGGCTGACTCGGCTCGAACTGGCCGCTCTCGGGAATTCGCCGACGGCGTACGGCTAAAATTCACCGGACTGTCCGGTGTGCACCGGACTGTCCGGTGAGCCAACGGTCGGCCAGGGCCAACGGTCGGCCGCGCAATCCGCGCGGGACACGTGGCCGAGCCAACGGTCGGAAGACGGCACCGGACTGTCCGGTGTGCACCGGACTGTCCGGTGCGCCAACGGCTCGCAGATCTACGGCAGTCTTCCAACGGTCGAAAGCGCCCTAAAAGGAAACAGATCGGGCACCGGACAGTGTCCGGTGTGCACCGGACTGTCCGGTGCCCCCGACGACAGAAGGCAACGATGGCCTTCCAGAATTGCTCTCAACGGCTCCTAGCTGCCTTGGGGCTATAAAAGGAGCCCCTAGGCGCATGGAGGAGATACACAAGCAACTCTTGAGCATTCTTGATCATCCACACAAGTTCTTTGCACATTCGTTTGTGATTCTAAGTGATTCGAGCTCTGTTCTAGTGTGAACTCTGAGATAGTCATTCGAGCTCGAGTCTTGGCCGTGTGTGTGCGCTTTTGTTGTGGATTTGTGTGTGTTGCTTCCCTCCCTTACTCTGTGCTTTCTTTGTGATCATACACTTGTAAGGGCAAGAGACTCCAATTTGTGGAGATTCCTTGCAAACGGGATAGTGAAAGGAACAACAAAACAACGTGGTATTCAAGTGGGTCTTTGGACCGCTTGAGAGGGGTTGATTGCAACCCTCGTCCGTTGGGACGCCACAACGTGGAAGTAGGCAAGCATTGGCTTGGGCGAACCACGGGATAAACCACCGTGTCACCTCTGTCTTGATCTCTTGTGGTATTGTGTTTTGTTGAGACTTCACCTTAGCCACTTGGCAATAATCGTGCTAACACTTAACAAGTTTGTGGCTTAAGTTTGAAGTTTTTACAGGATCACCTATTCACCCCCCCCTCTAGGTGCTCTCAGACTCCAAGACTCCAACTTTGTGCATTTGATTCTTTGAGATAGTGACTTGAGCTCCATTTGAGTTGAGAACTCCGTGCGTTGTGTTTTGAGCTCGAGTTGTGACTTGTGTGCGTGATTGTGCTGTGATTTGAGACTTCTGTGCGTTGCTCTCCCCTCCCTTACTTCTGTGCTTCTTTTGTGATCATCATTGTAAGGGCGAGAGGCTCCAAGTTGTGGAGATTCCTCGCAAACGGGAGAAAAGACTAAGGAAGAAAGTCATGGTATTCAAGTTGATCATTGGATCACTTGAAAGGGGTTGAGTGCAATCCTCGTCCATTGGGACGCCACATGGAAGTAGGCAAGTTTCACTTGGCCGAACCATGGGATAAAAATCACGTGTCTCTTGTGATTGCTCTCTCTTTGTTTGTCTGTGTTCGCAAGAGATTGCTTCAAGCCACTTAGCCACACTAACACTAATAACTAAGTTTTGTGGTTATTAGTTTTTGATTTTATAGGATCACCTATTCACCCCCCCTCTAGGTGCTCTCAATTGGTATCAGAGTCGTTCTCTTCATCTAAGGGTCTAATCACCCAAAGAGATGGATCCTAAGGGAAATGGGATGGTGGTCAACGACAAGGAGAAGGAGTCCCTCTTCAACGAGCCAAGGGATGACCAGCCCACTGACTCAGGATCGAGTCACAAGAAGAGGGACGGGAAGAAGAAGAGGCGGATCAAGAAGATCATTTACTACAACAGCGACGCCTCCTCTTCTTCACCAAGAGACGACGACGATGATGACTCGTCTAAAAAGAAACCGGTTGTTGGGGCCATGCTTCGTTGCGCCGAAGGTCTTACGGGAAGAAGCAGCTTCGGCTGAAGTTGTCCTCAGGAGATGACCGAAGGTTCCTTTTCATGAAGCTTCGGCATTACAAACCGACATAGAGATAGAATGACCTTTTAATCCATAAAGGTCTGAGTCAATGATTGTAAACTTTTATGAGGGGCATAATTGTAATTCGTCACAGGCTGTGTCCTGTGTCTATAAATAGATGAACAGTACCCCCGTACTGTTCACGCTGACTTGTATTCACTCGCGCGTCACGCTTAGACTTTTGCCTTCTGTCGAGCCGAAGCACTTGAGAACAAGTCCCCAACATTGGCGCCCACCTCCGGTGAACTCACTTCCACTTTTCTGAGCTGATGGCTTCGGTCAACAATCAAGCTGAAGCTGCTTCGGCTTCGAAGCTGGTGCTCCCGATAACAGGCGGTTCTTGCTCAGAGCCGGCTAACAAGAAGCAAAAGAAGGAGGCTCAGAGAAGGGTGCAGCATGTTGGAGTACAGGGACCCTTCATCAAGTCAAAATGGTCCCACATTCCAATCACTTTCTCTCAGGAAGACCTTCAGCTTAAGGATTATCCTCACAATGATGCCATGGTTATCTCTTGTGTGATCAAAGGATTTCTGGTCCACAATGTCTTAGTTGATACAGGCAGTGCAGCTGATATTATATTTGCTAAGGCCTTCAGACAAATGCAAGAGCCCGAAGACAAGGTCCATGATGCTACGCACCCTCTTTGTGGCTTCGGAGGACGGCAGATTGCAGCACTTGGGAAGATTACCATGCCAGTAACCTTCGGATTTGTTAACAACACAAGGACTGAGCAAATTGTGTTTGATATTGTTGATATGGAGTATCCTTACAATGCTATCATTGGTCGCGGTACTCTCAATGCCTTCGAAGCAATTCTTCACCCAGCTTACCTCTGCATGAAGATACCTTCGGACCAAGGGCCTATTGCTATTCATGGAAGCCAGGAAGCTGCTAGAAGGGCCAAAGGAAGCTGGACTGACTCCAAATCAATCCATAACATAGATGGAGCTGAAGCTTGTGAACAGTACAAATTCAGAAGGGAGAAAGCAGCTTCAGCAGATCAGCCGAAGCCCATGCTATTGTGTGAGGATATAGCAGAACAGAAGGTGCTGTTGGGCTCGCAATTATCTGAAGACTAGGAGAAAACCTTGATAAGGTTTTTGTTCAACAACAAAGATGTTTTTGCATGGTCAGCTAATGATCTCTGTGGAGTAAATCGGGATGTTATTGAACATTCGCTCAATGTTGACCCATCCTTCAGACCCCGAAAGCAGAGGCTTCGGAAAATGTCTGATGACAAGGCCGAAGGGGCTCGCAATGAAGTAAAAAGACTCCTCAGTGCAGGAGTTATCAGAGAAGTAAAGTATCCAGAGTGGCTAGCTAACACTGTTATGGTGAAGAAGGCCAATGGCAAGTGGAGAATGTGTATCGATTTCACAGATCTCAACAAGGCTTGTCCGAAGGACGAATTCCCGCTGCCAAGGATAGACTCTTTAGTCGATGCAGCAGCTTCTTCAGAGCTCATGAGTCTTCTAGACTGCTACTCAGGCTATCATCAAATCTGGATGAAGAAGGAAGATGAGCCGAAGACTAGCTTCATAACCCCAAGTGGCACATATTGCTATCTTCGGATGCCTGAGGGGCTCAAAAATGCTGGAGGAAGTTTCAGCAGAATGACTGCGAAGGTCCTCCAGTCTCAGATAGGCAGAAATGTGTTGACTTATGTTGATGACATTATTGTAAAAAGCACGAAGCAAGAAAATCATATTGCTGATTTGCAGGAGACCTTCGCCAGTTTCAGACAAGCTGGTTTGAAGCTGAATCTAGAAAAATGTGTCTTCGGAGTAAAGAAGGGGAAATTTCTTGGATGCTTGGTTTCAACAAAGGGAATTGAAGCTAATCTAAATAAAATCGAAGCTATACTTCGAATGGAGCCACCAACTACAAGAAAGGGGGCCCAAAGATTGACAGGAAGGCTGGCATCTCTCAACAGATTCATATCCAGATCAGCAGAAAGAAATTTACCATTCTTCGAGGTGCTGAAGTCAGCTGAAGTCTTTCAATGGGGCCCAAGTCAACAAAAAGCCTTCGAAGAGCTGAAGCAATACTTGATAGATCTAACAACATTAACTCCACCAACGCCAGGGGCTCCTTTGTTGTTATATGTGGCAGCTTCGCACTCGGCAGTAAGTGCAGCACTTGTCCAGGAGAAGCTTGATGGACAAGTCAAGAAGCAGGTTCCAGTATATTTTGTATCTGAAGTCCTTAGTGTATCAAAGAAAAATTATACGGAGCTGGAGAAGGTATTATATGCCGTTTTAATGGCATCCAGGAAGCTTCGGCATTATTTTCAGGCATACAATATTATTGTTCCTTCTTCGCAGCCGTTGAAGGATATCATGAGAAATAGAGAAGCTACTGGACGGATTGGAAAATGGGCTGCAGAGCTCAATGAATTTTACATTGATTATGTGCATAGATCCTCGATCCAGTCTCAAGCATTGGCAGATTTCATTGCCGACTGGACGCCAGGGGCTCAGGATGAAGAAGCAAATAAAGATGCCGAAGTGTGGACAGTGTTTTGTGATGGCTCTTGGGGAACCTTCGGAGCAGGTGCAGCTGCTGTGTTGGTCTCACCATCCAAGGTTAAAACTTGTTATGCAGCAAGACTTGACTTCAGCTGTACAAACAATATTACTAAGTACGAAGCCCTGCTCCTGGGCCTTCGGAAATTAAAGGCAATGGGAATCAGAAGGGTGATTCTTAAAACTGATTCCCAGGTTGTTTCGGGTCACATTGACAAAAGTTGCAAGGCTAAAGATCCGAAGCTTGAAAAATATCTAGACACGGTCCGAAGGATCGAAGCCTCCTTCGAAGGATTTTCTGTCAAGAATATCCCTCGAGGACAAAATGAGCACGCTGATTTGCTAGCCAAGTCTGCAGCACAGGGGCTGCCGTTACCTTCGGATGTGTTCTTCGAAACAATAAAAGCACCTTCAGTGGAGCTCCTTGAAAGAGCAGTCCTCAACATATCTCCTGTTTACAGCGAAGATTGGAGATCTGAAATCATCTCTTACCTTCAGGGCAAGTTCCTTTCAGATGACGAAGCTTATAATAAAAGGATAGAGGCAAGAGCTCGTCCGTATGTCATGATAGAAGGGGAATTATACAAACATGGAGTTTGCGCTCCGCTGCTCAAGTGCTTATCTAGAACCGAAGGTATAGAGTTAATGAAAGAAATACATGCAGGCCTGTGTGGATCCCACATCGGATCTAGGCCGTTACTTGGAAAAGTTTTCCGCCAAGGGTTTTATTGGCCGAAGGCAGCTTCGGATGCAGCGGAGTTAGTTCAAAAGTGCGAAGGTTGTCAGAAATGTGCAAGAGATCAAAAGCAACCTTCGTCTTTGACACAGCTGATACAACCCATCTGGCCATTGCAAAGGTGGGGCCTTGACTTGTTAGGTCCATTACCACCGGCTCAAGGGAATCTAAAATATGTTATAGTGGCTGTGGAGTATTTTTCTAAATGGATTGAGGCGAAGCCATTAGCCACAATAACTTCGGCCACTGTCCAAAAGTTTTTTTGGCAGAATATTGTCTGTCGCTTCGGGGTACCGAAGGCCATCACTGTAGATAATGGAACGCAGTTCGACTCCGAAGCTTTCAGAAATTTCTGTGATCAAATTGGAACGAAGATCCATTTTGCATCAGTCAGGCATCCGGAGTCGAATGGGCTCGTTGAAAGGGCCAACGGCATTATAATGACAGGAATAATGAAGTTAATCTTCAATCAACCCAGGGGAAAGTGGCCAGATCAGTTAACCAAAGTGGTGTGGAGCCACAATACAACAACATCAAGGTCTACAGGCTTTACTCCATTCAAGTTATTGTTCGGTGACGAAGCAATAACTCCGGAAGAAGCTAAAGCCGGATCAATAAGAGTAGTAGCTTCGACAGAACCAGGTCCTGAAGATGCCTGTTTTGTGGAAAAAGATGCTTTAGAAGGGATCAGGCTTCAAGCTGTGGAGAATATCAATAAATACCAGGCTGAAACAGTCAAATGGCGAGATAGAAAGGTCCGGCTAAAAAATATTGGGCCGGGACACTTGGTGCTTCGTAGAGTGGCCAACCCAGACACAGTGGGCAAGTTACAGTTGAAATGGGAAGGACCTTTCTTAGTAGTATCTTCGTCAAGGCCTGGATCGTACAGATTGAAGGACATGGACGGCAACGACATTCCAAGATCTTGGAACGCGGATGAGCTTCGGCGATATTATGTATAACTTGATGTAACTTTTTATGTTTTTTCTTTTCTTTTTCATGGCACCCTTTTCCTTTCTAAAGGGGGAGAAAGGTTTTTAATGGGGCCATCATATGTAATTTCCTTTTTAGTTTTATAAGAGCAAAATCCCCCAAAGAATGTAAATGTAAAAGCTGAGAACGCACCATCGAGTGCCGAAAGTAAAAGGCGAAGAAGCTCAAAAGACGTTCCTAAGGGAATGCAGAGCTTACAGCGAAAAGTCAACGCTGATTCCGCCGAAAGTAAAAGGCGAAGAAGCTCAAAAGACGTTCCTAAGGGAATGCAGAGCTTACAGCGAAAAGTCAATGCTGATTCCGCCGAAAGTAAAAGGCGAAGAAGCTCAAAAGACGTTCCTAAGGGAATGCAGAGCTTACAGCGAAAAGTCAACGCTGATTCCGCCGAAAGTAAAAGGCGAAGAAGCTCAAAACACGTTCCTAAGGGAATGCAGAGCTAACGTGTGATTGTTTCTAAGGAAATAATGCCTGAGGGTATGGCTTCGGACATGTGTTTGGACATTCATTCGCACATCACATGGCATCATAGCATTCGCATTCATAAACATTCATTCATGACATACGTGGTTGTTTCGGCAAAAAAGAAGAAGCGGTCTTTTATGCTTCGTTGTGTATAAAAAAGAGAGGTTTCGGCAAAAAAGAAGAAGCGGTCTTTTATGCTTCGTTGTGTACGAAAAGAAGGGAAGGTGTTTTTTTCGCTTTCAGCTCAAAATATTAATTTCGTCCACATCAAAGCACCTCAATGGAAGGGTAAGGATATATTACAAGGTATGAATAAAGTTCATTAAGAACAGTTTAGCTGTATTTACAAAAGTTGTTACAAAAGTCTCTTGAGTTTTTCTAGTCTACTCCTACTAATCTTCGTCAGGCTTCCGCTTCGGCGGTATATTCTTTTAAGTATCACCTTCAGCTTCGTCATCCTACATGAATCAAGGTATTGCGAGTAAAAATCAAGTGTGAAGGAGAAGGTAAGCGCAAGGAATGATTTCTTACTGGTTCAAGATGACTTCGAGCTTCGTCCCCAGCCTTCTCTCGCCCGCCTTTTGTCCATATCATTTTTATAAATCTGTTTGAGATGCTTCGGGCGAGGTCAGGAATATCGTCTAAAATTGATGGAGACAGAGTGAAATTCGGCCTGTTGACGATTTTTCCATGATCACAGCCGGCCTTCAGGAACGCTGCAGCTGTGCCCCGAGAAGCTACCCAGGCACAGAAGTCACCGTGCCCGGCTATAATTTCGTCCAGCTCATCAATTTCAGCTTCAATATGTTCGAAGGCTCTTGGCAAATTTTCAGCTGCAGGGTTGAACTTTCCACTGCTGGCTCCAACTGAGTAAAAGATCTTCTTTAATTGTTGAATACAGTTGTTACTAAATTTCAAGCATTTGTCTTGAAGGCTTGTTAATGATTTCTTCAAGTCTGAGTTGGTTTGGACTTCGGCTTCAAGTTTCGAATTAAGCTCTAGCTTCTCTTGTTCAAATTGTTTTGATTGGCAGAGAAGCTTCGAATTCAGTTCTGCTACTTTAGCTTCAGTTTTTGCCAGCAAGCCTTCGGTTGATTGGAGTTCGAAGTCTTTCTTTTCAATAATAGCTGATTGTTCTTTTATTTTGCTCTCCAAATTTTCAATTATAGCTTCGTGTTTTTTATCCTCTAGATCTTGCTGCATCTTCAAAGCTTTGCTTAGTAGCATGCTCTGCACATAAACAACCTTTGTTAGGAATATTTCCATTATTAAAAACAATAGAAGTCAGAGAAAAGTTGTTTACCTTGAAATTGGAATAAAATAAGCTACCGACGATATGTTGTCGTCGGTAGCGGCTGATATCTGTTTCTAGCTTCGGAAAACCGATACTCTTTGATAGAGTACCGATAACCTTAGCCCCAGTTTGGTCCCGGATGCAGCCCAATTTCTCATCGTCAATGCCTCCGAATAGAAGAGCTCCTGGCTTGTATCCGCAAGATTTGGCATAGTCCTTAAGCTCTTCTATTTCGGCCTTCGACAGTTCTTGTCCAATTAAATTTTGAAATAAGTAGGCTTCGTCCTCCGAAGTATCTTCGGCTATTTCCTTTCCCTTTCCAGGCACTGTGGCCATGGTTTTTTCAGCAGCAGTGGCAGCTTCTTCTGCAGCCATGTCTAGTAAAATTTTGTCGATGTCTTCAATTGTAGTTTCCAAGTTCACATCTTCGGCTGAAGCGGCTTCGGTAGCCGCGACCTCCGAAGGTGCGACTTCGACATTTGTTGTGCCCTCAACCGCTGGCGTTTTCTGAGTTGAAGCTCTCGGTGGCGTCTTGTCAATAACTTCGGTCACTGCAATAATTCTTTGCCTCTTTGTTTTGGTTATCTTCGTTTTTTCCGGCTTCTCCACCTTTCGAAAAAGCTTCGTCAGTTGAGGCCCTAATGGACTTAGCTTCGCGGGCAGGGGTTCAGTCATTACCTTTAAGATTTCCTCCACGTCGCTGGTAGAGGGTGGTGCAGGAGTCCCCTCTTCATCGGATAATTTTCGCTTTGGAGATGATATTTTTCTCTTATTTGGAATTTTCTTCTCTTTTGTTGGTCCTTCCTCATCTTTGTTCAAGCTTTCGGCCACTCTTTTTCTTTTTTGGCCCTCAGCACCCTTGTTCAACCGTTCATAGTCAGGGTACTCGAAACCCAGGGCATCAAACACTCGGTTCAGCCTTCGCTTCGGACGGGTGCCGAAGGCCGCGGTCATCAGTTGATCTTCTTTTTTTGAATAATTCCCAAGAATTTCATTGCACATTACCTCAACTGTGTCCAGCCACTCTTTGCAGGGTTTTTTAAAGTATTTCTTGAACTTGAAATGGTAAGGAAGCCGGACAAGTTCCCCCTTCTTCTTCTCCCCCTCTAGCTTTGGCATTTCCCATTCTTTTAGAGTAGGGAAAACCCTGAACGCCAAGAATTCTTGAACCAGATCCCTGGTACCGATATGCTCTGAAATAATTTCAAACTCACCCAGTGCAGCCCAGGTGGGACCTTCTAATGTCATGTGGCATCGCGGCCTTGTTTCTCCGAAGATTAATTCAAGTGGGCTTTGTACCAACTTTTCTTCGTCTTCGTCAACCTTCACATAAAACCACTCAGACTTCCAGCCTGCCGGCCATTTGCTTCGGTAGCTTATAACAGGAAACTTTGTTGTTTTCCGGTAGGCAAAATTGTAGCAACCAAAGTTATCATGTAATCCGTCTTTTCTGGCCTTCGTTTGGTAATGTAACTCATGAACTTGACAAAAACTGTCAGCAAACGGTTCCACAGCCTGGCTTCGGAGGGCCCAGATATAGACATTAAGCCTAACGATAGCGTTAGGAGTCAATTGATGAAAGTAAATACCAAACTTCTTCAATACATCTGCAATAATTCCATGAAGGGGGAATCTTAGCCCAGCCTTTAAAAAGCTCTTGAAAATAACTATCTCGTCCTTCTCTGGCTTCGGGGTAGTCTCTTCTCCCCCGAAGCGAAGTAGTTTCTTCTGATTTTCACTGAAATAACCAGATTTTACCATCTTGGAGAGATCAGCCTTTGAAATGGTCGACTTTCCGAAGTCTAAGTGGCTGGGCTTGCTGGGCATGGCAATGCGATAATCATCTTCGGGATCAGTTTCTTCAATGTTCTCTTCCTCTCCTTCGGCAGTTGTCGGGTCTGCTTCAGCGGCGGGGGTTTCTTCTGCGGTTACCAGTCCGGATCGTTGCATTGCTTCGGAGATGGGAACAGTCTCCGAACCTTCAGCTTCGTTCCCTTCACGCTCAACCCTGGCAGTGGATCGCACTCTGGCCATTTGATTCTGAGTTTGGGGAAATTGAATACTTTTTTCTTTTTTCTTTTTCTCCCGAAGCCTTTCTTTCTGACGAAGCAGACTTCGAGATAGACCTTCGTTCGATTCTGAGAATCAAGCTTCGGCTACAGTTAAAAATTTTGGCAGCAAAACAGTGCAAATAGCAATGAATGCTGTGGTAACTTCACACCTACCCGTCTGTTTATATAGTGCTGCAGGTAAGAAGGCGAAGCGCCAGGATTTTTACACCAGGCGGGCAGTCACTTGCACTCACTGCGCGGTGGACCGCAAAGATCAAACAGTAACTCTGCAAGGTGGGCCTGGCACGCGCTCGGAAACTGGATCGTTTCTCGGCAACGAGCTCAGGGAAGGTGTTTTTGGACCTTCGGCTTCCCGAAGCTTGAGAGGCTTTTTTCACGGATCAAGCTCGTTACGAAAAACGATCTAGCACCGCGAAAGGGGCTACTGTTGGGGCCATGCTTCGTTGCGCCGAAGGTCTTACGGGAAGAAGCAGCTTCGGCTGAAGTTGTCCTCAGGAGATGACCGAAGGTTCCTTTTCATGAAGCTTCGGCATTACAAACCGACATAGAGATAGAATGACCTTTTAATCCATAAAGGTCTGAGTCAATGATTGTAAACTTTTATGAGGGGCATAATTGTAATTCGTCACAGGCTGTGTCCTGTGTCTATAAATAGATGAACAGTACCCCCGTACTGTTCACGCTGACTTGTATTCACTCGCGCGTCACGCTTGGACTTTTGCCTTCTGTCGAGCCGAAGCACTTGAGAACAAGTCCCCAACACCGGTTAATCAAAACTTTTCATTTGATTATTCTCGTATTCCATTCAACTCTAATGCTCATTTACTATCAATTCCACTTGGGAAACCTCCGCACTTTGATGGAGAAGACTACTCATTTTGGAGTCACAAAATGCGTAGTCACCTATTTTCTCTCCATCCTAGTATTTGGGAGATTGTTAAAAACAGAATGCATTTTGATAGTACTGACAACCCTGTTTGTATAAATGAGCAAATTCATAAGAATACACAAGCTACCTCTGTTTTGCTAGCATCTTTGTGCAGGGATGAGCACAACAAGGTGAGCGGCTTGGACAACGCCAAGCAAATCTGGGACACCCTCAAGATATCTCATGAGGGGAACGACGCCACCACGATCACCAAAATGGAGTTGGTGGAAGGCGAGCTGGGAAGGTTCGCGATGATCAGGGGAGAGGAGCCAACACAAACATACAACAGGCTCAAGACCCTGGTCAACAAGATTAGAAGCTATGGAAGCACAAGATGGACGGACCACGATGTCGTCCGACTTATGCTAAGGTCATTCACGATAATTGACCCCCATCTTGTTAACCTTATTCGTGAGAATCCCAGGTACACAAAGATGACGCCCGAGGAGATTCTTGGGAAGTTTGTGAGCGGTCACATGATGGTGAAGGAGGCTCGATATGTAGACGATGCTCTAAACGGTCCACTACCCGTCCACGAGCCTTAAACCGTTGACCTCAAAGCAACAAGCAGCAGGGAGGCGCTACCAAGCAAGGTGACACAAGTTGAAGCTGCTGGGCTAAACGAAGAAGAGATGGCCCTAATCATTAAACGCTTTAAGACCGCTCTCAAAGGACGCAAGGAGTACCCCAACAAGAACAAAACAAAGGGAAAGTGCTCCTGCTTCAAATGCGGTAAGACTGGTCACTTTATAGCCGATAATGCTAGTGACTAGGAACAAGAAAAGAGCGGGAAGAAGGAGAAGAAAAAGAGATATAAGAAGGCAAAGGGCGAGGCACACTTTGGAAAGGAATAGGACTCGGACTGCTCTTCTTCCGACTCCGACGACGAAGGACTCACTGCCTCAGCCTTCAACAAGTCCTCTTTCTTCCCCAACGAGCGACACACTTGCCTCATGGCCAAGGAGAAGAAGGTAAGTGGTCGTGATACCCCTAAATACACTACTTCTAGCAATGATGATTCTAGTGATGATGAAGTAGATTATACTGATTTATTTAAGGGTTTAGATAGAACTAAAGTAGATAAAATCAATGAGTTAATTGATGCTTTAAATGAAAAAGATAGATTGCTATAGAAACAAGAGGATATTTTATATGAAGAGCATGATAAGTTTGTTAGTGTGCAAAAATCCCTTGCGTTAGAGATTAAAAGGAATAAAATGCTATCTTCTGAGTTATCTGCTTGTCATGAATCTATCTCTAATTTAAAGATTTTGAATGATGATTTAAATGCAAAGCTAGAGATAGCTAATAAACTAGTTCATGTGTAGAACATGTTGTAATTTGCAATAGATGCAAGGATTTTGATATTGATGCTTGTGATGATCATCTTGCGTCCATTTCTAAATTAAATGATGAGGTGGCAAGTCTTAATGCTCAACTTAAGACTTGCAAGATTGATTTTGATAAATTAAAGTTTGCTAGGGATGCCTACACAATTGGTAGACACCCCTCAATTAAGGATGGGCTTGGTTTTCGAAAGAAATCCAAGAACTTAACAAGCCAAAAGGCTCCCATTCTCGCCAAGGAGAAAGGGAAGGCCCCTATGGCTAGTAGCATTCAAAGGAATCATGCTTTCATTTATGATAGAAAATTTTCTAGGAATTCGCATTATAATAGGAGTTATGTTGATTATAATGGTTCACATGCTATGTTTGCCTCTAGCTCTACTTTTGTGCATGGTAGAAGTAGGCCTAGGAGAAGTAATGTTGTACCTCATGTGCCTAGGAGAATGTGCAATAAACCTTCTACCATTTACCATGCTTGCAATACTTCATTCGCGCTCTTATGTAAAAATAATAAAGTAGTTGCTAGAAAGTTGGGATCCAAATGCAAGGGAGACAAGACTTGTATTTGGGTTCCAAAGGCTATTGTGACTAACCTTATAGGACCCAACAAGAGTTGGGTACCTAAAACCCAAGTGTAAATTGCTTTGCAGGTTTATGCATCCGGGGGCTCAAGCTGGATTATCGACAGCGGATGCACAAACCACATGGTGGGGGAGAAGAAGATGTTCACCTCCTACGTCAAGAACAAGGATTCCTAGGATATGATCATCTTTGGAGATGGGAACCAGGGCAAGGTCAAAGGCTTGGGCAAGATAGCCATCACCAACGAGCACTCCATTTCAAATGTATTTCTAGTAGAGTCACTTGGTTACAATCTTCTGTCTGTAAGTCAATTGTGCCACATGGGTTATAATTGTTTGTTTACAAATGTTGATGTTTCTGTCTTTAGAAGGAGTGATGGTTCATTAGTGTTTAAGGGTGTATTAGACGACAAACTTTACTTAGTTAATTTTTCAAAAGAGGAGGCCGATCTAGATGCATGTTTAATAGCTAAGACTAGCATGGGCTGGCTGTGGCATCGTCGTCTAGCATATGTTGGGATGAAGAACCTTCATAAACTTTTAAAGGGAGAACATGTGTTAGGACTAACCAATGTCTGCTTCGAAAAAGATAGACCTTGTGCAGCTTGTCAGGCAGGGAAACAGGTGAGAAGCACTCATCACAACAAGAATGTGATGACTACATCAAGACCACTGGAGCTTCTTCACATGGACCTCTTCGGACCCGTCGCCTACCTTAGCATCGGGGGAAGTAAGTATGGTCTAGTAATTGTTGATGATTTTCCCGCTTCACTTGAGTGTTCTTTTTGCAGGATAAATCAGAAACCCAAGGGACCCTTAAGCGCTTTCTAAGGCGGGCTCAAAATGAATTTGAGCTCAAGGTGAAAAAGATAAAAAGCGACAACGGTCTGAGTTCAAGAATCTGCAAGTGGAGGAGTATCTTGAGGAGGAAGGCATCAAGCACGAGTTCTCCGCTCCCTATACACCACAGCAAAACGGTGTGGTAGAGAGGAAGAACATGACGCTTATTGACATGGCGAGAACGATGCTTGGAGAATTCAAGACGCCCAAGCGGTTTTGGTCGGAAGCTGTGAACACAGCATGCCACACCATAAACCGGCTCTACCTACATCGCCTCCTCAAGAAGACCTCGTACGAACTTCTTACCGGTAACAAACTCAACGTCTCATACTTTCATGTATTTGGGAGCAAATGTTACATTCTAGTGAAGAAAGGTAGAAATTCTAAATTTGCTCCCAAGGCAGTAGAAGGGTTTTTACTAGGGTATGACTCAAATACAAGGGCGTATAGAGTCTCCAACAAATCATCGGGTTTGGTTGAAGTCTCTAGCGACGTTGTATTTGATGAGACTAATGGCTCTCCAAGAGAGCAAGTTGATCTTGATGATGTAGATGAAGATGATGTTCCAACGGCCACAATACGCACCATGGCGATTGGAGATGTACGACCACAGGAACAACAAGAGCAAGATCAACCTTCTTCCTCAACAATGGTGCATCCCCCAACTCAAGATGATGAACAGGTCCCTCAAGAAGAGGTGCGTGATCAAGGGGGAGCACAAGAAGAACAAGTAATGGAGGAAGAAGCACCACTGGCCCCTCCAACTCAAGTCCAAGCAACAATTCAAAGGAATCGCCCCGTTGACTAGATTCTGGGTGACATAAGCAAGGGAGTAACTACTCGCTCAAGATTAGCTAACTTTTGTGAGCATTACTCGTTTGTCTCTTCTATTGAGCCTTTCAGGGTAGAAGAGGCCTTGCAAGATCCGGACTGGGTGTTGGCCATGCAGGAAGAACTCAACAACTTCAAGAGAAATGAAGTTTGGAGCCTGGTGCCACGTCCCAAGCAAAATATTGTGGGAACCAAGTGGGTGTTCCGCAACAAGCAAGACGAGCACGGGGTGGTGACACGAAACAAGGCTCAACTTGTGGCAAAAGGTTATGCCCAAGTCGCAGGTTTGGATTTCGAGAAGACTTTTGCTCCTATGGCTAGGCTAGAGTCTATTCGAATATTGTTAGCCTATGCCGCTCACCACTCTTTCAGGTTGTTTCAAATGGATGTGAAGAGCGCTTTCCTCAACGGGTCAATCAAGGAGGAGGTGTATGTGGAACAACCCCTTGGTTTTGAGGATGACAGGTATCCCGACCACGTTTTTAAGCTCTCTAAGGCGCTCTATGGACTTAAGCAAGCCCCAAGAGCATGGTATGAATGCCTTAGAGATTTCCTAATTGCTAATGCTTTCAAGGTTGGGAAAGTCGATCCCACTCTTTTCACTAAGACTTGTGACGGTGACCTTTTTGTGTGCCAAATTTATGTCGATGACATAATATTTGGTTCTACTAACCAAAAGTCTTGTGAGGAGTTTAGCAGGGTGATGACTCAAAAGTTTGAGATGTCAATGATGGGCGAGTTGAACTACTTCCTTGGGTTCCAAGTGAAGCAACTCAAGGATGGCACCTTCATCTCCTGAAAGTAGCCTAGAGGGGGGTGAATAGGCTACACCTAAAATTTTTCACTAAAAACTTCGAGAAAGGTTAAATTAAAGTTGCACTGGTGCAAACCGGTTTAGTTGATTTTGTTTACAACTGAACAAGTTTGAACCTGCTCAACTTAGATAAACAAATATTGCGAAGTAGTGAAAGATTTTGCTAATGACTTGCCCTACGCAAGATCTACTCGAATAGATAATATGAGCCAACCAACAAATTTAAAGAGCTTAACAAGAACACACAAAAACACGCGATATAACCCGAGGTTCGGCAACCACCACAAAGGTGTCCTACTCCTTGTTGAGGAGCCCACAAAGGGTCGGGTCTTTGCCAACCCTAATCCTCCACAAACCGACCACAAAGGTCAAGGCAATCTCTTCTCAAATATGCTCAAAGAGCGGGTGATACAAACTTCTTGGGGTCGTCCACAAATTTGGAGACTCCCAAGCAACCTCTAACCGTCAAGGAACACGAGGTTCCAAGAGTAACAAATCCGCACAAGGTTAAGTTTGCAACGAGCTCAAGAACAAAGAGAATAGGAGAATCGAGATGAAAATGACAGCGTGTTAGATCGAGTTCACCTCACACCAAGGATCCTTCAATCAATTGAAGGAGATGTGATTGCGGGTGTGAAAGGTGAAATGAATGCACTTGTTGAGAGTTTGGTCAGCTAAGATTTCATGGGAGGAGCAGAAGTAAATGAGAGAGAGAGAGAGTGAGGGGGTATATAAAGGATCCCCCAAAAGCTGGCAGCCGTTGGGGGAAAAAGAGTAAAAACCGGTTGAACCAGTTTTTAGACCGGTTGAACCGGTTTCTACCAGGGGGATCCCGGTTCACAAACCTACTCAGCCGGAGACTCGACCGGTTTCAAAACCGGTTGAGTAGGGGGAAAATCCGGTTGAACTGGTTTTCCCAAAAGATCTGCAGTGACTTTTTCTGACAGCTCTGACTGTCAGACAGGTCAGAGCAGGGGTGGCAGAGGAACAGTCCCAAAACCGGTTGAACCGGTTTCAGGACCGGTTGAACTGGTTTCGAGGGCTGAAACCAAATTTTGAGTGTTTTGAGGAGGACAAAAGTGGTGTTTTTGTGGGAAGTAAAATTGGTCTTTCTCAAGGGCATTCATGATCTGAAAAATGTTCTCAAAGATGTTTTCAAAAGGTTTTGAACTTAGCTCATTGCATAACTTACTTAACCATTGCGAATCCCTCTTAATTGTACGGCGATTCCTATAATTCAAGAATTATAAAATGAGTACCGCCGTTGTTTCAAAGCATTTGGAGCACGCCATTTGATGTGGAATTTTAAATCTGCTGTGCTTTCTATTTTTATGCTCGTAAGATCTGTGCTTCTCCTGTCTGTAGAATTACTGTGTACATGCTAGGAGCAAACTTGTTAGAATCTCTGTTTGTTTTGTCATTTAATCACCAAAACCCTCAATTAGGGTTGATTGCACTTACAATCTCCCCCTTTTTGGTGATTGATGCCAAAACAAACTAGAGTAGAGATAAAAATTAAAAATTACGAGTACTTGCGAGATAAAAGCATTTGTGTATGTGTAGCTCCCCCTAAATATGTGCATGAGTTTTATGATATTAACATTGACTTGATATGTCAATTTGCAACATATTTAGAGAGAGTGAACCATCAACACCATACACAAAACAATGAGGGATGAAACATAATTATAGATTGTGATGATAGAAAGAGTAAAATTACACATACAATCTCATTATTGCATAGCATATGATATGAAAAGTTACTACTGCTATTACAATAATGATATCACATCGCATCACATCATAAAAAGTTTATGGCTTCAGAGCCATGCATGCATCACAAGATAGACTAATAATTATTACAAACCGATGTTCGTTACATAAATAGAAGGTACTGCCAAGATAAGAAACCTTCTCCCCCTTTTTGGCACCAAGAACGAAAAGAGGAGAGAGCCACCAACACAAAGATCACCAGTTAGGAGGAGGCTAATGAGGAGCAAAGAAGTAGTGCGCCAGGTGAGATGCGAAGTGTTCTTCCCTAGACTGATCCAGGGGAGGAGCACTTCCAGAAGGATCCTGGGGCGGAGGGTAAGAGGATGATTGACCCGGATCCCCATGGTAGGGAGGCGGGACAAACTGCTCGCGATCATCGAAGTAGGTTTCTTCTTCGTCGTCGTCTGCTGACATAAAGGGCACCCCGTAGGCCTGCTGGTGCCACTCATTGATCTCCAGGGGAGGAGGATGGAGAGGCACGTCAGGCGAGCGAGGGGCAAAGGGCATACCCATGGTGGAAGCTTGACGACGAAGATTGTCGTCAGTCTCCCGCTGACGCCTTGCCAGCTCATGTACATCAGCAGAAATGTTCCGGCACATAGAGAAAAATGCCGCAATCCCATGGGCCAAGCGGGCACCCATCCCTCGGCCACGACCTCGACCACGACCACGACCACATGGTGTGGGAGATCCGCGGCCAGGGGAGGGACACGAGGCACCGGCAGCAGCAGCAGCAGGACCAGCAGACGGACCAGCAGAGGTATGTGCACGAGAGCTGGAAGGGGCTTTCCTTAAGCACCCTGCTAGATTGTTGGGATCAATCCAGAAAGGGGTATATGATTGATGTCTTGTACTTTTATCATATCGAAACTGCGTCACAACTTCAATCATCTTCATGATAAATGGTGCATGAAGACATCCCTTCAGTGGAAAGCAGGCAGCATGAATGATTTCCTGCCAGATCATATCAAAGACGTTGATACTCTCTGAGCTGCTGGGCTTCATGAATGAGAGCAAAACCTTGCTCTCTCCCAGGATATTCATCTGATTACCCCCTTTTGGAATGAGGGTCATCCTGCTGAGGGAGTTGATGTATCTGTAATACTTGTGTATGTTGGTGGACTCCCAAAATTTCCCAGACTCAGAGAGATGAAGGTCTCTGGCTTCATCTCTAGTAGGTTGGCGGAAATCATGAATCTTGATCTTATCCCCAGAAATATCATTGTCAGTGAATCCAAGAATGTGAGCAAACCGACGGTAGCTCACCTTGTACCAGCTTCCCTCAATGTAGAAGTTAAGATAAGGATAGTTGTATGGACTGTCCTCATCCGCCAGCTTGACCCACAGAGTTGAGTAAAACTGGGCAATGACTTCATCATTCCAATCATATTGGAATGTCATTATATCCTTCATTTTCTTTCTTTCACAGGCCCTCAATGCCTGTGTCATCTCTAGGTCCCCAATTGCCTCACATCCTTCCCAGTTGATATAGCGTTGATATAGTATGGGTTGATGTTTCTTGGGGAGGATCACAGTGTTGTAAAAATCCACATGATGAAGCGTCCAAAAACGGTTCTCATCAATCCTGGCATCACGAATGCGTAATGCAGGATTCTGGAAACGGATGTCCTGCAGAAGAGCAGAACCTCCACTGGCAGTGAAATCAGTCACTGGCTCATTGCCAGCGCGACGGGCCTCCGCCCGGTGGAGGACCAAACCTCGAATAACAGGGGCATGGGCAGGGGGAAGATCAACCTCATCATCTTTCCCACCCTCATCATCACTTGTTGCTTCCCATGCATGAGGGTTTGTCGTGGGTCGGGATCGACCGGATGGATTCCGGGCCATCCGACCACGACCACCATGAGACCCGGAGGCCTCACCACCCTGCATGACGTTGCCACTTCCTCGCCCACGCTTGGATCTGGAGCGTGGGGGAGTATCTCCATGAATCTCTTGGTCGTCAGAGGAGTCGGATTCAACCACAGAAGGATTCCTCCGACGCACCATCCTTAAAAAGAGAAGATAGAACCTATGATGAGCAAGGATCTTAACAACCACGCTTGAGTAGAGACGTGTATGGTTGAGCATGCACTTCAACTGTTCATGCGAGCGGTTCAACTACAATGAACAATATCAAACCGCTAAACTCAAACAATGTTCGTGACAAATGAAGATAATCTAAGTGTTGCAAGCACTTAAACTAAAATGTACCCAACGAATGATACACTAGATAATCAAGAATGGGTGGGATTGAGTAAAAAGAGATGAACTAGGACAATACCTCGATCCGGAGTTTGAATCAAGAAATCCCAACAAGATCGAGGGAGATGATGGAGAACACCGAGACGAACAGATTTCCAACAAAACTTCCGAAGATTGAAGGCACAAGTGGATTTTGGAGTGGTGAAAGTGTGGAGGAGAGAGAGGAAAGAGTAGACGGCGTCGACTGGGATAAGGAACTGAGAAGAAGATAAGAGAGGAAGGGGAGAGAAATAGGGGAGGTGCCGGCCGGTCAACAGACAGAAAACCGGTTCAACCGGTTATAAAACCGGTTCAACCGGTTTCTGGTCAGACTGCACAGTAAAAGCACGCAGAAAAAGGTATTGACTGCGTGGATTTTATGGCAGACTGACAGCGCAGTCTGCGAGACTGACGGCGCTGACTGACAGCACAGACGCGGAGGTGGTCAAAACCGGTTCAACCGGTTTTCATACCGGTTCAACTGGTTTCCACCAGGGGAAAACTGGTTGAGTGACCTACTCAGCCGATTCACTCAACCAGTTTTCAGATATTGCCCAAAAAGGCTATAATAGCACTTAGCAAATATGACATGAGTGATTTTAATGAAACAAATAGTATTTCTCATGACATATTGCACAAACAATCAATTTATATTCATCAAATTTGATCAAAATTTTAGTTTTTTTAGGACACGTTTCGAGAATCCAAGATATTTAGTTCACTCCTAAGAAAGCAAAACCTAGTCTCATCAAGGGGTTTTGTGAAGATATCGGCTAGTTGATTTTCGGTGCTCACATGAAACAATTCGATATCTCCTTTGGCTTCGTGGTCTCTCAAGAAATGATGTCTAATGTCAATATGTTTGGTTCTAGAGTGTTGCACTGGATTGTTTGCAAGTTTTATGGCACTCTCATTGTCACACAATAGTGGAATCTTGTTAAACTCACAACCAAAATCTCTCAGGGTTTGCTTCATCCATAACAACTATGCACAACATGCCCCAGCTGCTATGTACTCAGCTTCTGCAGTGGAAAGTGCAACACAATTTTGTTTCTTGGAACTCCATGACACTAAGGACCGCCCAAGGAATTGGCAAGTCCCAGTAGTGCTTTTTCGATCTACTTTGCAACCGGCATAATCTGAGTCAGAGTAGCCAAGAAAATCGAAAAGGGAGCCTTTAGGGTACCATAAGCCTAGATTTTGGGTGTGCACTAAGTATCTTAGGATTCTCTTAACGGCAACAAGATGGCAATCTTTAGGATTAGCTTGAAAGCGAGCACACATGCAAACACTCAACATTATATCAGGTCTAGATGCACACAAATAAAGTAGTGACCCTATCATTGATCTATATAACTTTTGATCTACAGGTTTACCTTCTTCATTTAGGTCGAGGTGTCCATTTGATGACATTGGAGTCTTGGCGTGCTTTGCCTTTTCCATACCAAACTTCTTGAGCATATCTTGCGTATATTTAGTTTGGCATAGAAAAGTACCTTCCTTGAGTTGTTTGACTTGAAATCCCAGGAAGTATTTAAGCTCGCCCATCATAGACATCTCAAACCTGTTCGTCATTACTTTGCTAAACTCTTCACAAAATTTTTCATTAGTACTACCAAATATAATGTCATCGACATATATTTGGCACACAAATAATTCATTGTCAACTTTACGAGTAAATAATGTAGAGTCAGCTTTTCCTATTGTAAACTCATTCTTAATTAAAAAATCTTTAAGGCAATCATACCAAGCTCTAGGGGCTTGTTTAAGCCCGTAGAGTGCCTTGTGAAGTAGATAGACATGACTTGGCTTCCTTGGATCTTCAAAGCCCGGCGGTTGCTCCACATAGACCCTCTCTTGTAGTGGACCATTTAGAAACGTGCTCTTGACGTCCATTTGATATAACTTGAAATCATGGTTAGTAGCATAGGCAATTAATATTCTAATTGACTCTAACCTTGCTACCGGCGCATATGTTTCACCAAAATCAAGTCCTTCCACTTGAGTGTAGCCTTGGGCAACCAACCGTGCTTTATTTCTTATAACCACGCCATGCTCATCTTGTTTGTTCCTAAAGACCCATTTTGTCCCAATCACATTTTGCTTGGGTCTTGGAACCAAGGACCAGACTTCATTCCGGGTGAAGTTGTTCAATTCCTCTTGCATGGCAATTATCCAATCCGGATCACCCAACGCTTCTTCAACCTTAAGTGGCTCAAGAGAGGAAACAAACGAGTAAAATTCACAAAAATTTGCTAAACGAGATCGAGTTGTTACCCCTCTCCTGATGCTACCTAGGATGTTGTCCACTGGATGATCTCTTTGAATAGTGTGATGAACTCGAGGATGAGGCACTGATGGTTGTCTTTGAATTTGTTCCTCCTCATCATCTTCTTGATCAAGAGCCACTTCACCATCAATACTTTCATGTTCATCTTCTACCACCGTTGGCATCCTTTGGGGTTGATGATTTTCTTCAAGATTTGGATGACTTGAGGTTGATGGGTTTGCTTGGGTGGAGGATTTGTCACCCACCACCTTTGCACCCACATCAAAAACCTCATTGGTCATTCATAAAGTTCCTTCATCATCATCCTTCTCTTGAGGTCTCACCTCACCTATTGCAAGTCTCTTTATGGCCTCACAAGGTGGTTCTTCATTTCCTGCAGTGCCATTAGAAACGTGCCCTTGCGAGCCATTAGACTCATCAAATGTCACTTCTATCGCTATTTCAACAAGACCGGTGGTATTGTTGAAAACACGATATCCATGCGCATTTGATGCATAACCAAGCAAGAAACCCTCGTCCACTCTAGGAGCAAACTTTGAGCTCTTGACTTTCTTGTTAAGAATAAAACACTTACAACCAAATACTCTAAAATAATCAACTTTAGGCTTGTTACCAGTGAGAAGCTCATAAGTAGTCTTCTTGTAGATCTTGTGAAGATAGAGACGGTTGATTGCATGACAGGCGGTGTTGACCGCCTCTGCCCAAAAGTTGTCAGGTGTCTTGTACTCATCTAACATAGTTCTAGCTGCTTCAATTAGAGTTTGGTTCTTTCTTTCCTCAACACCATTTTGTTGTGGAGTGTAAGGAACCGAGAACTCATGTTTGATTCCTTCTTCACCTAAGAATTCTTCACCACCTGTGTTCTTGAATTCCGTCCCATTATCACTCCTCACTTTCTTGATTTTGAGCTCAAACTCATTTTGAGCTCTTCTCATGAATTTCTTCAATGTTTCTTGAGTTTCACCTTTATCACTCAAAAAGAAAACCCAGGTGAAGCGAGAAAAATCATCAACAATGACTAAACCATACTTACTACCACCAATGCTGATGTAAGCCACAGGTCCGAAGAGGTCCATGTGAAGAAGCTCCAATGGCCTTTTAGTTGTAACCATATTCTTTGATTGATGTGGGACTCCATGTTGCTTTCCTGCTTGGCATGCGCCACAAACCCTATCTTTCTCAAACACAACATTTGTTAGTCCAATAATGTGACCATCCTTTTGAAGTTTGTCCAAGTTCCTCATGCCAACATGAGCTAGTCGGCAATGCCAAAGCCAACCCCTGTCAGATTTTGCCACTAAACAAGTCTCAGGCGTCACTCTACTTGTTGTGAAATCAACAAGATAGAGTTTGCCCTTCAAGCGACCTGTAAAGGCAACAGAGGAATCCTCCCTTCTAAGGATCTTCACATCCACATCAGAAAATAAGCAATTATAACCCATTCCACAAAGTTATGAAACGGACATCAAATTGTAGCTTAAAGAATCTACCAATAAAACATTTGAAAGTGATTATTGGTCAAAGATAGGAATTTTACCAATACCAATCACCTTACTCTTGCCACTATCTCCAAACACAATTTATTGTGCTTCTTGAGTTAGTTGCAAGGAATGGAACATGTCTTCCTCCCCGGTCATGTGATTTGTGCATCCACTGTCAAGCACCCAACTTGACCCACCAGAGGAGTAGACCTGCAAAACAAATTTAGGCTATGCTTTTAGGTACCCAAATTGAATTGGGTCCTGCAGTGTTAGTTATAGCCTTGGGTACCCACACACTTCTTTTCATGACTTTTCTTTTAGTGTAGGCACCCACATATTTAACAACCAATTTCCCTAAATCCCAAGTCAACATGTAATCACAAAGATAAGAGTGAGAAATGGGAGCATTAAATTTTTCTCCACTTGTTGATGTCGCTTCCTTCGTCTTACTCTTTGTGGAACTCAAGTTTACCTTTACTTGAGTTGACTTGTCATTTGAGGAGTGAATCCTCCCCAAGGCATCATATAGGGTGGTTCCCTCTATGAACTTGGGGGATCTCCACCCCTTATGCACTGTGCTAGGGTTTTCCTTGGATGAGTTGAACCCAAGCCCCCTTCTTCCATTGTTGGGCTTTAGAGACTTATACTTGGGTTCAATTTTCTTTAACCCATCATTGCTAGAGCATCTTTTCAATATTTCTTTGACCTTCACCTGTGGGCTCTTATCTCCTTTTGCCATGATGCAAGTTGGAGTGTAGGAGTCGTCTTGTAGGTTGGTGAAGAGTTGCGAGCTTGAAGTAGATTGGATGGCAACGTTTGCCACCACTTCCTCTTCTTCGGAGCTAGAACTCTCTTCATCGGAGTTCCATTCTTCACCAATATGGGCTTGACCATATTTCTTCTTCTTGAAATGTCCCTTGGTCTTGCCTCCCTTTTTGAACTTGTCCTTCTTGTATTCCTTCTTGGCTTCTTGTTCCTTTTTGTTAGGACAATTCGCTATGAAATGACCGGTTTGGCCACATTCATAGCATGCCCTCTTCTTTCCTTTCCTTTGAAACTTGTCATTTTTCCTTACAAATTTCTTGAATGTTTTGATGAACATAGTTGTGTCTTCATCACTTGAGCTATCTTCATCACTTGGCATCTCGACCACTTTCTTTGCCTTGTGGTCTTTGTTCTTCTTGGGGTGTCTTGTTCATTTGTGATCAAGGCATGAGAGTCTCTTGTCTTGATGGGGGCTTCTTCGGACTCGTGTTGTTGAATCTTTGCAAATAATTGATGAGGCGTCATATCCTCATAGTCATCACGATCCCTTATCATCCTTGCTAGACTCTTATCCTTTTCTTTGTATGCTCTCATGAATAGTCTTGTGACCTTGGAGTCACTCCAATCTTCACTTCCAAGTACTCTTATCTTGTTTACTAACACCATCAATCGATCAAAGAGTGATTGAAGCGACTCACCCTTGATCCAATCATATCTAGCAAGCTCACTCTCCAAAGCTTCAACTCTATGTCTCTTAGCTTTGGGATCTCCTTCATGTGACATTTTAAGAATGTTCCAAATGTCACGGGCATCTTCTCTTCCTTGAACTTTTCGGTATTCTTCCGGACAAAGACTTCCTTTAATTATGCTCACTGCTTGAGCATTGCGATGAACCTCTTGCATCATTTCTAGAGTCATCTCTTCTCCTTGGGCGGGCTTATACATACCTACATTAACAATCTCCCAAAGACTAGGATGTACACCGATTAAATGCGACTTCATCTTATCGGCCCACTCGTCATAGTTCAACTCACCAAGAGTTGGTAACTTTCCAAGTGGGGCGGAAGAGAAGTTGGGAATAAAATTTCTAGAGTAATCGAATTGAACTTTACTAAACTCGTTACCTTTGCTTTTGGTAGATGATCCTTCGGTGTTGAGACTTACCTTGCTCAACACCTTCGACACCAAAAGATCCACTAGGTCGTCATTGTAATCAAATTTTCCTTTACCTTTGTCTTCTTCGGCCTTTCTTCTTGATTCTTCTTCTTCGGCCTTTTTCTTAGCATCTTCCTCTTTCATCTTGAGGAACATCCTCTCGACAATCTTCATGGCGAGGTCGAGGACCTTGGGGTCCACTTCCTCACCGGAGGATGTGACGGGAATATCCTCGAGGATAGGATCCACATGGTCCCGTTGAGTAGACATGATCGTTTCCTCACGCGGTTAAGCGTAAAAACGAGGTACGAAGCTTTAATACCAATTGAAAGTAGCCTAGAGGGGGGGTGAATAGGCTACACCTGAAATTTTTCACTAAAAACTTCGAGAAAGGTTAAATTAAAGTTGCACTGGTACAAACCGGTTCAGTTGATTTTGTTTACAACTGAACAAGTTTGAACCTGCTCAACTTAGATAAACAAATATTGCGAAGTAGTGAAAGATTTTGCTAATGACTTGCCCTACGCAAGATCTACTCGAATAGATAATATGAGCCAACCAACAAATTTAAAGAGCTTAACAAGAACACACAAAAACACGCGATATAACCCGAGGTTCGGCAACCACCACAAAGGTGTCCTACTCCTTGTTGAGGAGCCCACAAAGGGCCAGGTCTTTGCCAACCCTAATCCTCCACAAACCGACCACAAAGGTCAAGGCAATCTCTTCTCAAATATGCTCAAAGAGCGGGTGATACAAACTTCTTGGGGTCGTCCACAAATTTGGAGACTCCCAAGCAACCTCTAACCGTCAAGGAACACGAGGTTCCAAGAGTAACAAATCCGCACAAGGTTAAGTTTGCAACGAGCTCAAGAACAAAGAGAATAGGAGAATCGAGATGAAAATGACAGCGTGTTAGATCGAGTTCACCTCACACCAAGGATCATTCAATCAATTGAAGGAGATGTGATTGCGGGTGTGAAAGGTGAAATGAATGCACTTGTTGAGAGTTTGGTCAGCTAAGATTTCGTGGGAGGAGCAAAAGTAAATGAGAGAGAGAGAGTGAGGGGGTATATAAAGGATCCCCCAAAAGCTGGCAGTCGTTGGGGGAAAAAGAGTAAAAATCGGTTGAACCGGTTGAACCGGTTTCTACCAGGGGGATCCCGGTTCACAAACCTACTCAGCCGGAGACTCGACCGGTTTCAAAACCGGTTGAGTAGGGGGAAAATCCGGTTGAACTGGTTTTCCCAAAAGATCTGCAGTGACTTTTTCTGACAGCTCTGACTGTCAGACAGGTCAGAGCAGGGGTGGCAGAGGAACAGTCCCAAAACCGGTTGAACCGGTTTCAGGACCGGTTGAACCGGTTTCCAGGACTGAAACCAAATTTTGAGTGTTTTGAGGAGGACAAAAGTGGTGTTTTTGTGGGAAGTAAAATTGGTCTTTCTCAAGGGCATTCATGATCTGAAAAAATGTTCTCAAAGATGTTTTCAAAAGGTTTTGAACTTAGCTCATTGCATAACTTACTTAACCATTGCGGATCCCTCTTAATTGTACGACGATTCCTATAACTCAAGAATTATAAAATGAGTACCGCCGTTGTTTCAAAGCATTTGGAGCACGCCATTTGATGTGGAATTTTAAATCTGTTGTGCTTTCTATTTTTATGCTCGTAAGATCTGTGCTTCTCTTGTCTGTAGAATTACTGTGTACATGCTAGGAGCAAACTTGTTAGAATCTCTGTTTGTTTTGTCATTTAATCACCAAAACCCTCAATTAGGGTTTATTGCACTTACATCTCCCAAATGAAGTACACTCAAGATCTTCTCAAGCGCTTTGGGATGAAGGACGCCAAGCCCGCGAAGACACCAATGGGAACCAACGGACATGTCGACCTCAACAAAGGAGGTAAGTCCGTTGATCAAAAGGCATACCGGTCTATGATAGGGTCATTACTTTACTTATGTGCTAGTAGGCCGGATATTATGCTTAGCGTATGCATGTGTGCTATATTTCAATCTGACCCAAGAGAATGTCACCTTGTGGCTGTTAAGCGGATTCTTAGATATTTAGTTGCTACGCCTTGCTTCGGGATCTGGTATCCAAAGGGGTCTACCTTTGACTTAATTGGATATTCAGACTCCGATTATGCCGGGTGCAAGGTTGATAGGAAGAGCACATCAGGGACGTGCCAATTCCTAGGATGGTTCCTGGTGTCGTGGAGCTCAAAGAAACAAACTTCCGTTGTCCTATCCACCACTGAGGCCGAGTATGTTGTCGCAGGACAGTGTTGCGCGCAACTACTTTGGATGAGGCAAACCCTCCGGGACTTTGGCTACAATCTGAGCAAAGTTCCACTCCTATGTGATAATGAGAGTGTAATCCGCATGGCGGATAATCTTGTTGAACACATCCGCACTAAGCACATAGACATCCGGCATCACTTCCTGAGAGACCACCAGCAAAAGGGAGATATCAAGGTGTACCATATTAACACCGAGAACCAGCTAGCCGAAATCTTCACCAAGCCTTTAGATGAGAAAAGGTTTTGCAGGTTGTGTAGTGAGCTAAATGTCTTAGATTCGCGTAACTTGGATTGATCTATAGCATACATGTGTTCTATGCCTTTGATCATGTTACTTTATGCATTTATGTAATTTGTTGTCTATTTGTGGTGCTCAAGTTGTACACATGATTCCCAGACCTCACAAGTCCATTTGCAAGTGATGCACTTATTTAGGGGGAGATATGCTACAACTTGACCCTTTGAGACTAACCTTTGTGTTTGAGTATTCTTGATGTAGTCTCAAAGGTGCATTGAAAGGGAAAGGTGAACTTGGACCATGCAAAGACTTCCACTGCACTCCGGTATTAGTGTACTTAATTCTAAGTTCATTCGTATGCTTTTATTGCCTTTTTGCTCTTAATTGACAATTTTGGTGAGGCAATGGGGTTAAAGGGCCAAGAATGATCCCGTTTTGGTGCTTAATGCCAAAGAGGGAGAAATTAAGGCCAAAGCAAATGGATCAGCTACCACTTGAGAATTTTGAAAATAGTAGAGTTAGAACTTTGTTTTGTCCAAAAATACTCTTATTGCAAAATCTAGTCTCTTGTGGGGAGAACTTTTCACTATAAAAAAGGAGGGAGTTTTTGGCTCTTGATCGTTTTCACTCTTGGATTATCTCTCTTGATGCCTAAACAAGTGTGTTTGAATTAGAGATAGGAAAATGAATTTGATTTGCAAAAACAAACCAAGTGGTGGCAAAGAATGATCCAAATATGCCAAATTTGAATAAAAAACAATTCTGTTCACAATTGCATCGATGTTGCACTTCTTCTGGTTACTTTTTGATGTGTTGGCATAAATCACCAAAAAGGGGGAGATTGAAGGGAAATGTCCCCTTGGGCCATTTCTATCATGTTTTGGTGATTAAGTGTCCAACACATATTAAGTGAGTTAATTATGTGCCAAACAAGCAAGAAGTACAAATCATGTAAAAAGGTATGTTTCTAGACTTAGTACATTGTTTTGAGTACTAACATATATTGTCTAAGTGCTAGAAACAGAGAAAAGAAGAGAAGAAAAGAAATGCAAAAGACTTGGCTTGATACAGCCGAAGTCCAGCTCGGTCTGGCACACCGGACTGTCCGGTGGTGCACCGGATAGTGTCCGGTGCGCCAGATTGAACTCCGGTGAACAGGCCGCTCTCGGGAAAAGTTTGGCGGCGTACGACTATAATTCACCAGACTGTCCGGTGGTGCACCAGATTGTCCGGTGAGCCAACGGCCGCCAGCGCAACGGTCGGCCGCGCAATCCGCGGGTGACGCGTGGCCCTTGCCAACGGTCGGCAGGGGGCACTGGACTGTCCGGTGTGCACCGGACAGTGTCTGGTGCGCCAACTGCCATGAATCTGCAACGGTCGTCTGCGCCAGAATAGGAAGAAGATCGGCACTGGACCGTCTACAGTGACTGTCCGGTGCGCCACCCGACAGAAGGCAAGGATAACCTTCCTTGTTGATCTTCAACGGCTCCTAGCTGCCTTGGGGCTATAAAAGGGACCCCTAGGCGCATGGAGGAGGCACCCAAGCTTACAAGAAACATTCTAAGACTCCAAGACTCCAACATCGCGCATTTGATTCTTTGAGATAGTGACTTGAGCTCCATTTGAGTTGAGAACTCTGTGCGTTGTGTTTTGAGCTCGAGTTGTGACTTGTGTGCGTGATTGTGCTGTGATTTGAGTCTTGTGTGCGTTGCTCTCCCCTCCCTTACTTCTGTGCTTCTTTTGTGATCATCATTGTAAGGGCGAGAGGCTCCAAGTTGTGGAGATTCCTCGCAAATGGGAGAAAAGACTAAGGAAGAAAGTCATGGTATTTAAGTTGATCATTGGATCACTTGAAAGGGGTTGAGTGCAACCCTCGTCCATTGGAACGCCACAACGTAGAAGTAGGCAAGTTTCACTTGGCCGAACCACGGGATAAAAATCACGTGTCTCTTGTGATTGCTCTCTCTTTGTTTGTCTGCGTTCGCAAGAGATCGCTTCAAGCCACTTAGCCACACTAACACTAATAACTAAGTTTTGTGGCTATTAGTTTTTGATTTTTACAGGATCACCTATTCACCCCCCTCTAGGTGCTCTCACCATTCTACAATATGCAGATGATACGCTACTTTTCCTAGAACATGACATTATCGAAGCAGCTAATTTAAAGCTTTTATTACCAGCATTCGAGCTAGTTTCAAGGTTAAAGATAAATTATCATAAAAGTGAGTTATTCAATTTTGGCCAAGAAGAGAGTGAGGAAGAGAGTTATCTCAACCTGTTTGGGTGTAGGAAAGGGGGTTTTACCCTTTCAAGTATTTAGGAATTCCTATGAATTTCCGAAAATTGAGCAACAACGACCAGAAAAGACACATAAGAAAAGATAGAGAAAAAGCTTTGCAACTGGAAAGGGAAGTTACTTTCTGTAGGGGGTCGTCTGGTTCTGATTAATTCTGTGTTAACTAGCCTAGTCATATTTATGTTGTATTTTTTTAGGTCCCAAAGGGTGTCCTAGAAAAATAGACTACTATAGGTCCCGTTTCTTCTGGCAGGGGGACGATCACAAAAAAAATATGTACTAGCTAAATGGGATATCCTATGCCATCCAAAAGAGCAAGGGGGTTAGGAATTCAGAACATAGAAGTTCAAAACAAGTGTGGCAGAACTTACTTAGGAAAAAATACCTAGGCAGGTATACTTGTCAAAAGTAACTAGGAAACCAGGGGACTCTCACTTTTAGGTGGGGTTAATGAAAGTAAAGGACACCTTTCTGGTCCTTTATCTTGAAAAATGGGACTCTGATTAGATTTTGGGAGGACTGCTGGTTAGGGAACCAATCTTTTATGTTACAATATCCTTCACTGTAAAATATAGTGCGAAATAACAGTGCTACTGTGGCATCTATTTTCGGAAGAGTTCTGTTAAACGTCTCCTTCTGCAGATCTTTGGTTGGTGATGACTGTTGTTGTGGCATAGTTTGGTAACCCAAATTGCTAATGTGGAGTTAAATGAGGAGAATGATATGTTTAAATGGAATTTAACTGCGTCGGGTCAGTTTAATGTTAAGTTGATGTATAGAGCAGCTAGGGGGCGTTTGGCAGAGCTCCCACAGCTCCGCTCCTAACGAGAATCACTCCAGCGAAAAATCTGAACTGCTTAATGGTGGGAGTGGAGTGAATCTAGTCACTACTTTATACTAGAAAGTGGGAGCAAAAAAAACTGCTTCCCACCACTCCCAACCTCCTTCCCACACTTTAACCCCTAAGGAATCACTTCACAGTCTATTTGCTAAATGGTTTTCATCAAATAGATTCACTTACAGTAGAGAATCGCTCAGAATCACTCTATTAAAGAATCAGCTCTCGGAGCTAGAGAATCATGGAGCGAAGCTCTACCAAACGAGCCCTTATTAATAATGTTAATGTGTTGTACAATAAACTTTTATGGAATCTGAGAGTTCCACTCAAGGTAAACAAATTTATGTGGTATTTAATTAAAGGTGTGGTTCTGACAAAATACAATATATAGGGCCCGTTTGGCACAGCTCCAGCTCCTGATTCTAAGCGAGGATCTAGATGAGCCATGCCAAACGGGTATTTTTTAAAACTGATTCTCGTGTGGAGCTGAAAGATCAGGAGTCGTTTTTGTGAAGAAAGGTGGGATCTAAAAAAACCTGCTCCACCCTCCCTTAAAACAGCTCCTCAACCAACCAAATATGGACCTCCCCTTAAAGTTTAATCGAAATTACCTGCAATTGCCATTGGACAAAAAAATAACGAGCCAATTTATGGATTAAACATTTGAGACCATTTTATACACTACTATGATGGAAATATTTTATATGTTATTGTTTCATATTTTTTTCCGTATATGCATCCTACTTATTGGTTTGTAACAAAGTTGAACTGCAAAGGGTAAAACAGACAATCACCACAGACCACCAACTCTCAGAAGACAAGAATCAGTTTACTTGCCAAACGGTTTTAAAAATGATTCTGATTTTCTAGGAGAATCAGGAGGATCAGCTCCTCATGAGGATCAGGATCTGGAGCTAAAGAAGCAGGAGCTGGAGCTTTGCCAAACAGACCCATAGAAACATAATTGATAAGGAAGCAAAAATGTGCTTTCTATGATTCAGATGAGACAATACAACATTTATTTATTAATTGCCATTATGCTCGGTTTATGTGGAGATTAGTGTAATGGAGTTTGGGTTTGAGCAATCCGCTGTCTGTCAGACACACCTTTGGGAATTGGCTTCTCGGAATACCACCAAAAACTAAATATCTGACTATTGCAGGTGTTCCTGCAATTTTCTGGGCTATCTGGATAAGTAGTAATGATTTAGTTTTTGACAAAAAAACGTATGCTAACTTATTTGCAGGTTCTCTTTCGGACGACTCACTGGCTTAGAATGTGGGCGCAAGTCCATAGAGAGGAAGATGGATCAATAATAAAGGAGGCTTTCCGACACTTAGAAACAGCGGGGCTTCAGATTTTTGCACATCATGGTTGGAGGTTTACAAATCGTATTGAGTTGTAATATTGTCCTTAGGTTGTGTACTGCCTTCTTCGTACTCTGGTTAAATTGTTGAGATGGTTTAGAAACAGGGCCGGGCCAGAGAAATTTGAGGCCCTGTGCCAAATCTAAAGCAGTGTAATGTATATTTTTATTAAAAACCAGTAATAACAATCTGCAAGTTACAATAATATAAATTGCAATAGAATATCTAAAGAAACATTTCTATTTTATTTGAATAAGATCGTTCTTTCGGTGGGTTTTAAAGAAAATCTTGTACAATATGTTTATATTAAATCTTCTCCAAAGATTCACTCTCGAGTGCTATTGTAACTAAATAATACGTCTTTTTTTATTATAGTAGAACATAAATATGAATTTAGTAGCTTTAATTTAGAGAACTTCGTTCACGCGGACAGATATGTTAAGATTCTATGAAGATTTATTCTTTAGTACAGCACTCGGTAGTTTCGCTTCAGCGCAACGGTATGATAGGGATGAAAATATATGCTACATATTAACATGTGTAGAAGATCATAAAACTAGAATATATACATCTGCTATGTTTTGGGGCCCTTAATTTTTGGAGGCCCTTGTGCGAGCGCACAGCTCGCACATGCCTCCGCCCGGCCCTGTTTAGAAAGTTACTCTCTCCACGGGTGGCTAGTCATTTTGAGTGCGTTTTGTAAGAACATGTTTTGTGCTGGTTATTCCACCAACTGGGGGAGAGGCTGGATGTTTTTTCCCATTATCTAAAAATATAATATCACTTGAAACCAAAATACCCTCGTCGTTGCTTTACATGAGCACTTTTGCTATATGACTTTGTATTATTGCCAACTTGTGAAGCGGTAAGCTGGTAAGGCAACAGCTAAAAGCTGCTGAAATTGTTTTTACCATATGGCGTTTTCGAAAACCGACCAAATTTGATAACTACCCACCATATCAATCACCACCCGCACAACATAAATAGGTCCAGTTCAGAATGACAGCACATTAGTTTCAGGAAGAGAGACAAAAAATGAGGTCACGGAGGGCAAGTGCCGTCAGCTCAACCACTTAGAGCAGAAGGGGAACGTCCACGCATCGGCCGCAGCAACTAGAAACCCTGGCAGAAATGGAAGGAAATCTTCATTCCCGCAGTCCCCACGGCATCACGGACAGGGGAAACCACGCGTCCACGCGCGCACACGGGCCCTCCACTTGTCCCCCACCGTCATCTCCATCACCCTCCTCTGTCACGTGCCTCTGCGCTCCACCGCGGCGGAGTCCCCGATGCTGATTGTGGGCCGCGAAATTTCATTATAGGCCCCACCCCCGTCGCTCGCCCGTCGCCCCCACCCCTCGGTATATCCGCCTCCGCCCGGCGCCTCCTCTGCTCCGCCCTGCCGCCGCAAGGATCCAAACTCCGTACGTCGCCTTCTCCGCCGCCTTTCTTCCCGAGGTACCGGCTCGCCCCACGCGTCCCGCTATTTATTCCGCCGGCTCGTCGCCAGCGCCGCTCCCTCTGTCGCGGCCGAGTGGAGGTCGTCAGATCCGCGCGCCGCACGCCGATCTGCGCCACCTCCGGTGAGACCGCGCGCCGGCATTGCTCTCATGGTAGCTGCCGCCTGCCGGGGTGCTGGGGTTCGTTGCTCACTTGCTCTGCCTGGGTACACACATACAGGGTTTAAGCTTGGGATGGATTGGGCAGCGCCACCCGATGTTTTGCATGCGCCCGACCGCAGTGGAATTCCGCGAACCCTGTACGGCAATGGCAATTGGCAATGACAGGGTTACTGGGGTGGGTGAATGGTTTCGGGATAGACAATTGTTTGTGGGAGCTGCGCTGGCGAAATGTAGGCTGTCTATTGTTGCAATTGCAGGATGGATGGGTAGCCTCTGGCCGGCTCTGCTAGTGTGTAGTGTTGCTGTCTGTGGTCTATTCAGGGATGCCCATGCCCATACCCATGCAGATTGCTAGGTGCCGTTCTGTCGGTACATGGTTGGTGGCGTGTCTGCGTCTTTGCTGTCACTGGGTTTAAGGTTTAAGGTGTAGTATCAGTGGGTACCCTCATGAATTAGGGGTTAAGCCCAATGTTCCTTTGTGGGTACATAATGAATGCACTTGGCCTTGTTCCCTATTAGCTTTTGCTTATGTGTCATTCTAGCAAGTGGGTTACTGTAACATTTGCACCCTTTGATGGTTGATGGCTCTGCATCTTTTCGCTTCCCCTCGTTATTTAATACCTGAGTGTAACTGATGACCTACTTTTGTGTACCATATACTTTACATCCTTTTGTGGTACATATCAATTGTGAAAAATAATGTTTTGCATTCTTAGTATGCTGTACACAAAAAAGGAGGCTTTACCTGCAACTTTTGAGAAAAAAACCAAACCTTTCTGAAAAGGAGTGATGGTTTAGTATGAAGAAAATCTGATTTACTTTCTTCAGAGAGAATATTTCAAACCAACATTTATCTTATTGTCTGAGCTACTGAAATTTGATTTTTATCTTACTTGCACAAGCCACATGAAACCTTACCATCCCCATGATAGAAAAAGAAAAGATCAATTTGGTGATTAGTAGAATGGGTAAAAGAACCTATTGCCATTTGGGGAGCTTGTTGTTTACTCATTATTCCCCCTGCTCAGGTTGGGATTTTCTTGTCACTGCCACCGCTCCTAGACAACCATCTCCACTGAAAAGATTTTGCACTAAATTTGGGCCTCGTATGACAAAAATAAGAAAATAAAACTAAACAGCAGACACATAGTAGAATTATAGAAAAAAGGTGCTGAGAAGTTTTATTGGCAGAGACCTTTATATATTTGGACATAGTTTACTATGAAATAGTTTTCGGTAATCTTTATGAAAGGTGGCTAATAAACTTGATTAGGTCTCAACATGTTAGGTTCCTTCAAAATGAGATGAAAACTGGAAACATCACAAATATTTTTCTAGCGAGTGGCCTATAAACCATAACATTGCTTTTTTGTTTCTTTGATATTCAAAACTTCCTAAGAGTATAATGCCAGAGCTCTGATGGTGGCCAGATTTTCAGGAATTTTGCTCTCTTTTTATGGCACTGTGCTTTTGAGAAGGCCTTTAATTGTGCTGTCTGGGCCACGGAACGGCAATGTCGCAGCTTGGATTAGCTGCAACTGCCTCGAAGGCCTTGCCACTACTCCCTAATCGCCAGAGAAGTCCAGCTGGGACTACATTTCCATCATCTGCATTGCCGAGGCCCTCAAACCGAAGGAAAAGCCATACTCGTTCACTTCGTGATGGTGGAAATGAGGTATCAGATGCCAAAAAGCACAGCCAGTCAGTTCGTCAAGGTACTGTCAATATCTTACGTTAGAAGCTAAATTTTTGCTTCAAAATAATATATGGAGTTCTTTCTTGGCTCATATTGTTTATTTGTTTTAACATTGTAATGTTTGAAGCCTCATTCTAGGTATCAATGTGGATGTGCTCACTACTCAGTTTCAAATGTTTGTCTGCATGTAGGTCTTGCTGGCATTATCGACATCCCAAGTGACGCAGTTTCGGAAGTCGATATTTCACAGTAAGCACTGTAATATCGTGTATTATATGTTTGTTTTGGAGAAAGAAAATTTTCTGCAGCTTATTTATACTAGTTTCCCTAATAATGAAATGCTGTCTTAGTTTTCCTAGTGCTCTATACACAATCTTTCACAGTAAATGCTGCAAAATATGTGATGTAACTGTTGCAACACAGCCAAGAACCTGCTTCTGTACCTGCTATTTAGAGCATAATGATACTTTGCTCACTTATATGATGTGGTTATAACTCATGTGGAAGAATTAGTAGCAGTATTGCTGTACAATGGTCACTTATTATGGAACCATGTCTGCATACAAATTTTCTGACTTCTGTTGTACAAATGCCTAAGTTCTTTTTTTTTAAAAAAATAAATGCTTGACCTAAATTGGACATATATGATAGATGCAAAGCTCATTTGGACTTTGTTGATTTATGACAATCATACATATTGTTAGTGTTGTGAACACAATGGTAATCCTTTCCTTTTGCCTTTTCCAGTGGACCTGAGGATCCTAGTGGGCCAACAGATTCCTATCAAATGAATGGGATTATCAATGAAACACATAATGGAAGACATGCCTCAGTGTCCATGGTTGTTGAATTTTGTGCAGCACTAGGTGGCAAAACACCAATTCACAGTATATTAGTGGCCAACAATGGAATGGCGGCAACAAAGTTCATGAGGAGTGTCCGTACATGGGCTAATGATACTTTTGGATCTGAGAAGGCAATTCATCTCATAGCTATGGCAACTCCGGAAGACATGAGGATAAATGCAGAACACATCAGACTTGCTGATCAATTCGTAGAGGTGCCTGGTGGAACAAACAATAATAACTATGCCAACGTTCAACTCATAGTGGAGGTTAGCACTACTAATCTGTTAGTTTACTATTGATCGCCTCTTTCCTTTATTTCTTCTATAATCATTGGCATATTTAGCTAGGGGGTGTTTGAGATTGCTCTAGGTTCCAGTTTCAGTGTAAAGCTGTAGTTTATAATTTAAATTTATTTTTTTTTAAAAAAATATTTTAATCTAAATAATAAACAAAATAACTTATCTAAATGTCTTCTAAAGGTTCACAACTTCAACTTCATGATTTTCTAAAGCTCCTAATGACTTGCTTCACCAACTTCTCCAAATTTTTAACGCTGAAGCAGTCCCAAACAGGGCCTTAAGTAGAGAAGTTTATATTTGTCCTTTGCTATTGTGGAAGTCCAATTGTTACCATTAACTACGAAATATTGCAGATAGCAGAAAGAGTAGGTGTTTCTGCTGTTTGGCCTGGTTGGGGTCATGCTTCTGAGAATCCTGAGCTGCCGGATGCATTGACCGCAAAAGGAATCGTTTTTCTTGGGCCACCAGCAACATCAATGAATGCATTGGGAGATAAGGTTGGTTCAGCTCTCATTGCTCAAGCAGCCGGGGTCCCAACTCTTGCTTGGAGTGGATCGCATGTGAGTCTCACTCTCTTTCATTACTATCTGCTAGTCTCGTTGCTCTATCTTTCATATTCTAATGACACTACATTTAGGTTGAAGTTCCATTAGAGTGCTGCTTAGACGCGATACCTGAGGAGATGTATAGAAAAGCTTGTGTTACTACCACAGAGGAGGCAGTTGCAAGTTGTCAAGTGGTTGGTTATCCTGCCATGATTAAGGCATCCTGGGGAGGTGGTGGTAAAGGAATAAGAAAGGTGAACTCTCTGTGAACTGTGCACATTATGGAGTTTGGTGTGGGGAGCTAACTTTCCCTTTTTGATATGATTAAAATCAATTCCCCTGGCAGGTTCATAATGATGATGAGGTTAGAGCGCTGTTTAAGCAAGTACAAGGTGAAGTCCCTGGCTCCCCAATATTTATCATGAGGCTTGCATCCCAGGTTAGTTTTTTTTTCTTTCTTTCTGGAATTTATAATCCATCCCTTTTTGTTCTTTTAAAGTTATCCTTGTATTTTCTGGAACATCTGATACGCTATTGAAAAATGCACTAATGATCATCATGTTTGGAGATTAACATATTTATGAAATATTAATTGATGGGAGTTCTTGAAACAGATACGGTTGAGCCGATATCATTCTATTTTTAGAATTTAGAAATCACTGTTTTTTAAAAGTTACATTTTCAGGAGCCAGACTAAGAGTCAGTTTGGCAGAGCTCACAGAGCAGCTTCTAGGTTGAATCCAGGAGAAGTTTTGCCAAACTGTTTTTTACTGAGAACTGATTCTTTTTCTGAAATGAACTAGGAGGAGTTGAAAGGAGTAGCTTCTCCTGATTCACTCCACACATAGAATCAGACTCAGAGAAATCAATGTCAGTCAGAGAATCACTTCACAGTGAATCAGCTTCCACAGAGAATCTGTAGGAGCTCTGCCAAACTATCCCTAAGCTTTTCTAAGTATTGAGTGGCATGTTATACATGGACCATTTGTGTCAATTTACAGTCGGAATCATGGAAAGGTTGCGATAATGGATGGATAGAAACAACACAGCTTGTTTCTCAACACTTGTGTGAAGATTTTTACCTTTTTTCTAAAATTAGGGGGCGTTTGGTAGAGCTCCCACAGCTCCGCTCCCAGCGAGAATCACTCTTGCCGAGCCAAACGATAAAAAACTGAACTACTTCATGTTGGGAGTGGAGTGAATCTAGTCTCTACTTTGTACTAGAAAGTGGGAGTAAAAAAATCTGCTTCCCACCACTCCCAATCTGCTCCCCACTCTTTAACCCCTCAGGAATCACTTCACAGCCTATTTGCCAAACAATTTTTCGTCAAATAGATTCACTTCCAGTAGAGAATCGCTCAAAATCACTCTATTAGAAAATCAGCTCTCGGAGCTAGAGAATCATGGCGCAGAGCTCTACCAAACGAGCCCTTACTTTTTGGACTAAATTGTATAGGTTTCAATATTCTCACTATTATTGAACTGTGCTGTATCAAACAGCCAAGACATGTTTCATTCTTTACACCTTTATTTTGAAGATGGAAGCCTGAAAATTGTGCTCTGTTATCTGTAGTTGTACATTATATTTTATTTTAAATCTTATTCTCTATTGTAGAGTCGGCATCTTGAAGTTCAGTTGCTTTGTGATCAATATGGCAATGTAGCAGCACTTCACAGTCGTGATTGCAGTGTACAACGGCGACACCAGAAGGTCTGCCCCCACCCACCCAGCCATAAACACCCAATTGTAAAACCATGCATTTTATTATGTGTTCTATTTCCTCAATTTTAGTTCCATTCACATTTTTCTACAGATTATTGAAGAAGGCCCAGTTACTGTTGCTCCTCGTGAAACAGTTAAAGCACTTGAGCAGGCAGCAAGGAGGCTTGCTAAGGCTGTGGGTTATGTCGGTGCGGCTACTGTTGAGTATCTTTACAGCATGGAGACTGGAGAATACTATTTTCTGGAGCTTAATCCCCGACTACAGGTTTGCTACTTGAACATCATTGACTAATAAACCTGCTGCGGAATCCTTCAAAATTTTAAATTATCTCCATGCAGGTTGAGCATCCAGTCACTGAGTGGATAGCTGAAGTAAATCTGCCTGCAGCTCAAGTTGCAGTTGGAATGGGCATACCTCTTTGGCAGATTCCAGGTAATTATCAATTTACCAACTTATTCTATGTTGTCTCAGCATATGTTGGTGCAGCATAGCTTGCTCCCAAGTCTAGGTACAAGGAGGGTTGCGTTAGGCGTCGCGAGCCAGCTATAAAAACTTAGTCACTCAAAATGGAGGTGAAACCCAATAGAAAACCGTTGGAGCGTAACCCTCTTAGTGACACGCCATATCGGAAACCGGTATGGTGTTAAATGGGCAAGGGCGGGGACGCCACCCCCTTGGTGGCGCGCCGTGTCGTGATCTGGATGCTGTGTCAAGTGAGCAAGGATCGGGTCGTCGTTTCCTTAGTGGCACGCTACATCAGCGCCCGGGTGTAGTGACAAATGTGCAAGGGTCTTCGCATCTGTCTCAATGGGTGCGAGGGGTAAGGAAGCTAGTTGAGTCGACTAGGATCCGTGTAGGTAGTTGGAACGTAGGGTCCCTTACAAGTAAGCTAAGAGAGTTAGTCGATGGAGCGAGCAGGAGGGGTGTTAGTATCCTATGTGTCCAGGAGACAAAATGGAAGGGGCAAAAAGCGAAGGAGGTGGAGAACACCGGTTTCAAACTTTGGTACTCAGGAACAGTGGCAAACAAAAATGGAGTAGGTATCCTGATTGATAAGACCCTCAAGGATGGAGTGGTGGACGTCAAAATACAGGGAGATAGGATTATCCTAGTCAAACTAGTTTTGGGGATGTAGTCTTGAACATTATAAGTGCATATGCCCCTCAGGTTGATCTCAGTGAAAGCGAGAAGAAGTTCTGGGAAGACTTAGATGGCATGATTAGAGCAGTACCCACTAATGAGAAGCTTTTCATAGGAGGAGATCTCAATGTTCATGCAGGTTCAACAAATGCAGTTTATGAGCTGGCTCATGGAGGTTTCGGGTATGGTAGTAGGAATCAAGGAGAGGATATTTTGGACTTTGCTATAGCCTACAACCTAGTGATAGCCAACACTTTAGAGATTCTCATTTGGTGACTTTTAGCAGTGGCCATCGTTCGAGCCAGATCGACTTCGTGCTCACCAGGAGAGAAGATAAACAAGCTTGTTTGTATTGTAAGGTGATACCTGGAGAGAGTGTTGTGCCCCAACATAATCTTGTGGTGGCTGACTTTCGTTTTCGGATCAGTACCCATAGGGATAAACAAGCAAAAATTGCGAGGACGAAGTGGTGGAAACTCAAAGGGGAGACATCCGAAGTTTTTAGGGAAAGAGTTTTTGTGGAGGGCGCTTGGTCCGAAGAAGATGCAAACATGTGGGTGAAGATGGCAACTTGTATTAGAAGGTGGCGTCAGAGGCGTTTGGAGTGACCAAAGGGAGTAGCGGTGAACCTAAGGATACTTGGTGGTGGACCGAGGATGTTCAAAAGGCAATCTGCCTGTTTGTTTCGGCTTCTGCCAGCTTCTGGCCACCAAAAGCTGCTGCGGACTACCAAACGCTCAGCTTTTCAGCCAGCTTCTATAAAATTCGTTAGGGCAAAAACCATCTAAAATCAACATAAACACATAATCGGTTGAGTCGTTGTAATAGTAGGAATCCGTCACTTTCTAGATCCTGAGCCCTATGAACAACTTTATCTTCCTCCACACGTAATCGTAATGATACTCAGATTCTTCTCACAACCAGATTCTCCCCACAGCCAGATTTTCAGAAAAGCTGGCCAGAAAAAAGCTGAACCAAACAGCCCTAATAAAGGAGAAGAAAGAATATTACAGGAGCTTATTCCATGACAAGAGCGCGGTCAACATAGAAAGGTATAAGGTGGCAAAGAAGACCGCAAAGCGAGTTGAGTGAGGCAAATGGTTGAGCCTATGATTGTCTTTACCGAAGACTAAGTACAAAGGAAGGGGAGAAAGATGTCTATAAGATAGCTAGGATTCGGGAAAGGAAGACGAGAGACCTCAACCAAGTTAAATGCATTAAGGATGAGATGGATCAACTCTTGGTGAAAGGACAAGACATCAAACAGAGGTGGCAGAGGTATTTTGACATTCTTTTCAATGGTGAGAATGAGACTATGGACACCCAATTGGATGACTCCTTTGATGATTTAAATAGATGCTTTGTACGTAGGATCCAAGAATCAGAGGTCAAAGAAGCTTTAAAGAGGATGAAAGGGGGTAGGGCCCGGATGGTATCCCAATAGAGGTGTGGAAATGTCTTGGGGATATTGCTATCGTTTGGCTAACCAAGTTGTTCAACCATATTTTTCGATCAAACAAGATGCCCGATGAGTGGAGGAGGAGTACATTAGTACCAATCTTCAAGAACAAGGGAGATATTCAAAGTTGTACCAACTATTGTGGGATTAAGCTCATGAGCCACACTATGAAGCTATGTGAGAGAGTTATTGAGCATCGCCTGAGAGGAATGACACATATGACCATGAACCAATTTGGATTCATGCCTAGAAGGTCAACCATGGAAGTAATTTTCTTAATAAGGCAGGTCATGGAGCGATATAAGGAGCAGAAGGACTTGCACATGGTTTTTATTACCCTAGAGTCAAAAGGTTTTTATTGCACATGGTTTTCTTGTCGCATGAGATGTGACTTTGGTACTACAATTAGTGAGGATGGAGATGTAAGCTTGGGAGGCCAGGTAGTACCAAAGAAGGACACCTTCCGTTATTTGGGATCGATGCTATAGAGAGATGGTGATATTGATGAAGATGTTAGCCATAGAATCAAAGCGGGGTGGATGAAATGACGTCAAGTATCGGGAGTCCTATGCGACAAGAGTGCCACAGAAGTTGAAAGGCAAGTTCTACAGGACAACGATTAGGCCTGCTATGTTATATGGGGCTGAGTGTTGGCCTACTAAGAGACGACATATCCAACAATTAAGTGTCGCAGAGATACGTATCTTGTGTTGGATATGTGGGCACACAAGATTGGATCGAGTGAGAAATGATGACATACGCGATCGGCTAGGAGTAGCACCAATTGAAGATAAGATTATTCAATACCGGTTGAGATGGTTTGAGCATGTCCAATGAAGACCCCAGAGGCACCGGTGCATAGAGGCATCATAAGACGAGACAATAACGTGAAGAGAGGTAGAGGTCGACCAAACTTGACATGGGAGGAGGCAATCAAAAGGGACTTGAAGGAATGGAATATCCTAATGGAATTGTGTTTGGATAGATCATAGAAGTGCTTGGAAAGAAGCTATCCACGTGCCCGAACCGTGATTAGGCCTTTTTCCTTTTAGTGCTCTCAAAAGCTTTTGCCCTCCTCTTTCTTTTTCTCTTTCTCTTTTTGGTGACATCTTGTTGGGTTTCAACTCTAGCCTATCTCAACTTGCTTGGGACTAAAAGGCTATGTTGATGTTGATGATTCAGTTCCTTATTATTTTATTCCCTAAGCTGTCGTCTACTTATGTAGAAATCAGACGTTTTTATGGAATGGACTATGGAGGAGGGTATGACATTTGGAGGAAAACAGCAGCTCTTGCTGCACCATTTAATTTTGATGAAGTAGATTCTCTATGGCCAAAGGGCCATTGTGTAGCAGTTAGAATTACTAGTGAGGACCCAGATGATGGTTTCAAACCTACTGGCGGGAAAGTGAAGGTAAGGTTTCAAGATGACAGATGTTCTATATACAGTTCAAAGTTTCAAACAAATTTATGTTTGGTTACATGACCAGGTCTTGGTTTTTATATTTTAGGAGATAAGTTTTAAAAGCAAGCCTAATGTTTGGGCCTACTTCTCAGTAAAGGTAACTTGTTAACTTTGTTACACTGTCACATTATTCTTCATTGTGCAGATAATTTGGATGGGACTCTTTCTATTTTAACCATTCATCATCTCATTTAGCGAAGCAAATATTTGCACTGACTCCCCGTTTATCTGCTTTCAGTCTGGTGGAGGCATTCATGAATTTGCTGATTCTCAGTTTGGTATGTTCAAATCAAGAATATTCTTCTTTGTAATATGTATTTGTCCTCATTTTTGAAATATTGCTCTTTCCATTACAGGACATGTTTTTGCATATGGACTCTCTAGACCAGCAGCTATAACAAACATGTCTCTTGCATTAAAAGAGATTCAGATTCGTGGAGAAATTCATTCAAATGTTGATTACACAGTTGACCTCTTAAACGTAAGAAATATTGACCATCTTTTGAATCCCCATTTTGACTATGTTGATTTGTCTCATGTTTGATTTTCCATTATGGCTAAACCTGTGGTGCTGTTTCCTTATTATTCCAGGCTCCAGACTTCAGAGAAAACAAGATCCACACTGGTTGGCTGGATACAAGAATAGCTATGCGTGTTCAAGCTGAGAGGCCCCCATGGTATATCTCAGTGGTTGGAGGTGCTTTATATGTAAGATAAAGAAATCATACCATGCTAACATCTTTTGTCAAGCTACTGTGAAGATCATTAAGATCTAATTTAAATCGTCGTTACATGCTACAGAAAACAGTAACCACCAATGCAGCCACTGTTTCTGAATATGTTAGTTATCTCACCAAAGGCCAAATTCCACCAAAGGTATGTTTTGTGGAATTAACTCTGTATACTTTTAAGGTGAAAAATGGTTGACAAATAATTCTTATATGCAGCATATATCCCTTGTCAATTCAACAGTTAATTTGAATATAGAAGGGAGCAAATACACAGTAAGTTTGACATTCCATAAGAGAATTTATTTTAGTTGTTACAATAAAGTTAGATAGACATCATTCTGAGTTTCGAATGTGTTGCATTGTAGATTGAAACTGTCAGGACTGGGCATGGTAGGTACAAGTTGCGAATGAATGATTCAACAGTTGAGGCGAATGTACAATCTTTATGTGATGGTGGCCTCTTAATGCAGGTAACTTATTCTTTTTTTATACTTTATTATTAATTAGTTGGATAAATGGTTTTGATTCCATGATGGTTCTGATTGTTGAACTGCAATGACTCCAGTTGGATGGAAACAGCCATGTGATTTATGCAGAAGAAGAAGCTGGCGGTACACGGCTTCAGATTAATGGAAAGACATGCTTGTTGCAGGTAAATACTCTCTTCTTTTTTTTTATGTTCTTGGTATCAATTGGGCAACTTCCGCCAGACTTTTCTGTATCATTTATTATTGCATTTCCCTCCACTACCTTACCTTTAAAAGGTGGGTTCTGTTGTTTGCTTCTGCAGGAGACATCACCTAAGAAAATTGTGACTCATCCTTGTTTTCTTGCAGAATGACCATGATCCATCAAAGTTATTAGCTGAGACTCCCTGCAAACTTCTTCGCTTTTTGGTTGCTGATGGTGCTCATGTTGGTGCGGATGTGCCATATGCGGAAGTTGAGGTTATGAAGATGTGCATGCCTCTCTTGTCACCTGCTTCTGGTGTCATTCATTGTATGATGTCTGAGGGCCAGGCGTTGCAGGTTATATTCATACATGTCCATTCCTTGCATTGTTGCTTTCATCACATAGTATTTCATGTAAAATTTACCAACTTATATTTTGTTTTAGGCTGGTGATCTTATAGCAAGGCTGGATCTTGATGACCCTTCTGCTGTGAAAAGAGCTGAACCATTTGATGGAATGTTTCCACTAATGGACCTCCCTGTTGCTGCCTCTAGTCAAGTACACAAAAGATATGCTGCAAGTTTGAATGCTGCTCGAATGGTCCTTGCAGGATATGAGCACAATATCAATGAAGTAAACATTCCATCTTATCATGACCACATTCCTTTTATTTTCTTTCTTTATCTTGTGTTTCCTTTACTTATGATTTAAAATATGTTTTTTGCATGTTTATGAGTTATGGGTTAGATGGGTGCCATTTTTTTTTGTGTTCGGTTAACTTTTGGTTCCAACTTCAAATGTTCTATAATAGTATATGCTGATCATGCTCATGTTAGTGCAGAACTGCAAGTTTGTCTGCTACATAAATTGTTTTCTTTCATTCATAATTTTATCTTCTAGTTTGACAATTTCCAATCCACTTCTTTGATTTGAAGTTATTGCACTTTCGTGTCTATCTAATTAACTTCTGGTTCCAAATGTTCTACAATAGTGTATGCTGATCATGCTCATGTTAGTGTGGAACTGCAAGTTTATTTGCTACATAAATTGTTTTCTTTCTTTCTTTCAGAACTTTATCTTCTAGTTTGACAATTTCTAATCACACTTTGTTGCACATTGGTGTCTATCCCATTAACTCCTTAGCACTTAATTATCCATTATCAATTGATTCATGTTAAATTCTTCTTTGTTTCAGGTCGTTCAAGATTTGGTATGTTGCCTGGACAATCCTGAGCTTCCTTTTCTACAGTGGGATGAACTTATGTCTGTTCTAGCAACGAGGCTTCCAAGAAATCTCAAGAGTGAGGTATGAGACAGTTGGCAAGATATAGCCAATCTGGATTGAAGGAAAGATGATTCATTTTAGTAGATATATTATCTTAATTTTACATATTGGCTTATGTTGATGACAAAAAGCCATTAGAGAAACTATAATATTTTATAACATTAGATTGCATAGTGTTATGTTCATAAACCCTGTAGTTTGCTGCTGTTTGTTTTGTAAAATCTGAAATTGTATTGATTATTATATTGAAAACTCAGAATATTTCACTCTAGCATTTTACCAGAAGGTGAATCTTTCAGCAAGTTTGCCTTAATTCTATGATTCTAGTTCTTCTGGTATGTCCTTTTTATTGTAGCTCTGATGTTTTTATCTTTTATGCATGCAGTTAGAGGATAAATACAAGGAATACAAGTTGAATTTTTACCATGGGAAAAACAAGGACTTCCCATCCAAGTTGCTAAGAGACATCGTCGAGGTAAGTTATGTTTCTTCTGTGGTATGGTATCCCTTGAACTGTTTGCTGTTGTCTTATCTAGTGTTTTCTCTGTAGGAAAATCTTGCATATGGTTCAGAGAAGGAAAAGGCTACAAATGAGCGACTTGTTGAGCCTCTTATGAACCTACTGAAGTCATATGAGGGTGGGAGAGAAAGCCATGCACATTTTGTTGTCAAGTCTCTTTTTGAGGAGTATCTTACCGTGGAAGAACTTTTCAGTGATGGCATTCAGGTTGTTGCACATGACAAGACTGACCAGATCAGTATTAGAAAAAAGAACACAAAATGTTCACTCCTTTTCATTCTCTTAGTTAGGAGAAATTTTTTGCATGGCTTCAGCTGGAATTTACTCATATAATCTGACTTGTTTTTTTCTAATTATGTCATGGCAGTCTGACGTGATTGAAACCTTGCGTCATCAGCACAGTAAAGACCTGCAGAAGGTTGTAGACATCGTGCTGTCTCACCAGGTAAATTTCTGTATGGTTGATGATTTTTACGCAAATGAAACAATCTTTGATATTGGTAGTGATTTTATTCACAGGGTGTGAGGAACAAAGCTAAGCTTGTAACAGCACTTATGGAAAAGCTGGTTTATCCAAATCCTGGTGCGTACAGGGATCTGTTGGTTCGCTTTTCGTCCCTCAATCATAAAAGATATTATAAGGTGCGGTGATTAGAAATAACCTAGATATTCCCCTTATAAATTATTTTGATATTTTACCTAATGAATTCCATGCATCTTAATAAACACAGTTGGCCCTTAAAGCAAGTGAACTTCTTGAACAAACCAAACTAAGTGAACTCTGTTCCAGCATTGCAAGAAGCCTTTCAGATCTGGGGATGCATAAGGGAGAAATGACTATTAAGGATAGCATGGAAGATTTAGTCTCTGCCCCATTGCCTGTTGAAGATGCTCTTATTTCTTTGTTTGATTACAGTGATCCAACTGTTCAGCAGAAAGTGATTATGACATACATATCACGATTGTACCAGGTATCATATCAACTAACTTGATGTCTTTCATAATCCTACTGAGCAGTCTGACATGTTAGATGTCCTAATGACATGGAATGCTCATCTTTTCATTACACATGAAATGTTGAGAAATGAAATGATAATCGACTGAAATTAACTGAGTGTGAAAAATTGTGATCTCCCAACTTGTTAACGAACATCGTCCTGGCTAACTTGCCAATATTTTTTCAGCCTCATCTTGTGAAGGATAGCATCCAAATGAAATTCAAAGAATCTGGTGCTATTGTTTTTTGGGAATTTTCTGAAGGGCATGTTGATACTAGAAATGGACAAGGGGCTATTCTTGGTGGGAAGAGATGGGGTGTCATGGTCGTTCTCAGATCACTTGAATCTGCATCAACAGCCATTATGGCTGCATTAAAAGATTCTGTACAGTACAACAACTCTGAGGTCAACACAATGCACATTGTGTTATTGAATGCTGAAACTGAAAGTAATATAAGTGGGACAAGGTTTGTTCATGTGCAATATTAGGTCCAAAGTTTTTTTTTCTAAGTTGTGTAACTCTTTTTAATCGAGTCCATTTCTTTCAGCAGTGATGACCAAGCTCAACATAGGATGGAAAAGCTTACCAAGATACTGAAGGATAGTAGTGTTGCAAGTGATCTCCAAGCTGCTGGTTTGAAGGTTATAAGTTGCATTGTTCAAAGAGATGCAGGTCGCATGCCAATGCGCCACACATTCCTCTGGTTTGATGAAAAGAACTGTTATGAAGAAGAGCATATTCTCCGGCATGTGGAGCCTCCCCTCTCTGCACTTCTTGAATTGGTCTGTCTATCAAAATAACTGCATGCTTGTTTGCTACATTATGTTATTATGTTTTGCTTATTTTCTTTTCTATGCTTATTTTTCTTATTATGAATACAGGGTAAGTTGAAAGTGAAAGGATACAACGAAATGAAGTATACTCCATCACGTGATCGTCAATGGCATATCTACACACTAAGAAATACTGAAAACCCCAAAATGTTGCATAGGGTATTTTTCCGAACTATTGTCAGGCAACCCAATGCAGGCAACAAGTTTACATCGGCACAGGTCAGCGACACTGGATTAGGATGTCCTGAAGAATCTCTGTCATTTACATCGAATAGCATCTTAAGATCACTGATGACTGCTATAGAAGAATTAGAGCTTCATGCGATTAGGACAGGTCATTCTCACATGTTTTTGTGCATTCTGAAAGAACAAAAGCTTCTTGATCTCGTCCCATTTTCAGGGTAAGTGTGCACATAATCCTTTTCAGAATATGTTTATGCGTTGACTATTATATTGGTCTCTTAATAAGCATTTCGTGTTACTCAGGAGTACAATTGTTGACGTTGGCCAAGATGAAGCTACTGCTTGTTCACTTTTAAAATCAATGGCTTTGAAGATACATGAACTTGTTGGTGCAAGGATGCATCATCTTTCTGTATGCCAGTGGGAGGTGAAACTCAAGTTGGACTGTGATGGACCTGCAAGTGGTACCTGGAGAGTCGTAACTACAAATGTCACTAGTCACACCTGCACCATTGATGTAAGTTGTCCTTACTGTTTTTGTATTTTGTATATAACACACATGAAGATTTAAGCAACATGCAGTTCTTATATTCCGAAATCCGAACTGCCATCCATGTCATTATGTTCTGAAGCACATAGTATTTCTAATGGATTTAGATCTACCGAGAAGTGGAAGATACAGAATCGCAGAAGTTACTATACCATTCAGCTACTTCGTCAGCTGGTCCAATGCATGGTGTTGCACTGAATAATCCTTATCAACCTTTGAGTGTGATTGATCTAAAGCGCTGCTCTGCTAGGAACAACAGAACAACGTATTGCTACGATTTTCCGCTGGTGAGCTGCCCCTCTTCCTCGCTCACTCACCCTCACCCTCAATACCTATCTTTAGTTATTTTTAACCTAAGTTGGTAATTACAAAAAAAATGTAGGCATTTGAAACTGCACTGCAGAAGTCATGGCAGTCCAACTGTTCTAGTGTTCCTGAAGGCAGTGAAAATAGTAAATCCTACGTGAAATCAACTGAGCTGGTGTTTGCTGAAAAACATGGGTCCTGGGGCACTCCTATAATTCCCATGGAACGTCCTGCTGGGCTCAATGACATTGGTATGGTCGCTTGGATCTTGGAAATGTCTACACCTGAATTTCCCAATGGCAGGCAGATTATTGTTGTAGCAAATGATATTACTTTCAGAGCTGGATCATTCGGCCCAAGGGAAGATGCATTTTTTGAAGCTGTCACCAACCTGGCTTGCGAAAGGAAGCTTCCCCTTATATACTTGGCAGCAAACTCTGGTGCTAGGATTGGCATAGCTGATGAAGTGAAATCTTGCTTCCGTGTTGGGTGGTCTGATGAACGCAGCCCTGAACGAGGGTTTCAGTACATCTATCTGACTGAAGAAGACTATGCTCGTATTAGCTCTTCTGTTATAGCACATAAGCTGCAGCTAGATAATGGTGAAATTAGGTGGATTATTGACTCTGTTGTGGGCAAGGAGGATGGGCTTGGTGTTGAGAACATACATGGAAGTGCTGCTATTGCCAGTGCTTATTCTAGGGCATATGATGAGACATTTACACTTACATTTGTGACTGGGCGGACTGTAGGAATAGGAGCCTATCTTGCTCGACTTGGTATACGGTGCATACAGCGCCTTGACCAGCCTATTATTTTAACAGGGTTTTCTGCCCTGAACAAGCTCCTTGGGCGAGAAGTGTACAGCTCCCACATGCAGCTGGGTGGTCCTAAGATCATGGCGACCAATGGTGTTGTCCACTTGACCGTTTCAGATGATCTTGAAGGTGTTTCCAATATATTGAGGTGGCTCAGCTATGTTCCTGCAAACATTGGTGGACCTCTTCCTATTACCAAACCTTTGGACCCTCCAGATAGACCTGTCGCATACATCCCTGAGAACACATGCGATCCGCGTGCAGCCATCCGTGGTGTAGATGGCAGCCAAGGGAAATGGTTGGGTGGTATGTTTGACAAAGACAGCTTTGTGGAGACATTTGAAGGATGGGCAAAAACAGTGGTTACTGGTAGAGCAAAGCTTGGAGGAATTCCTGTGGGTGTTATAGCTGTGGAGACACAGACCATGATGCAGCTCATCCCTGCTGATCCAGGTCAACTTGATTCCCATGAGCGATCTGTTCCTCGGGCTGGACAAGTGTGGTTCCCAGATTCTGCAACCAAGACAGCTCAGGCATTATTAGACTTCAACCGTGAAGGATTGCCTCTGTTCATCCTGGCTAACTGGAGAGGCTTCTCTGGGGGACAGAGAGATCTCTTTGAAGGTATTCTTCAGGCTGGGTCAGCAATTGTTGAGAACCTTAGGACATATAATCAGCCTGCGTTTGTCTACATTCCTATGGCTGGAGAGCTTCGTGGAGGAGCTTGGGTTGTGATCGATAGCAAAATAAATCCAGACCGCATTGAGTGTTATGCTGAGAGGACTGCCAAAGGTAATGTGCTCGAACCTCAAGGGTTAATTGAAATTAAGTTCAGGTCAGAGGAACTCCAAGACTGTATGGGCAGGCTTGACCCAGAGTTGATAAATCTGAAAGCAAAACTTCAAGATGCAAAGCATGGAAATGGAAGTCTACCAGACATAGAATCGCTTCAGAAGAGTATAGAAGCGCGTACAAAACAGTTGTTACCTTTATATACCCAGATTGCAGTACGCTTTGCTGAATTGCATGATACTTCCCTGAGAATGGCAGCTAAAGGCGTGATTAAGAAAGTTGTAGACTGGGAAGAATCACGCTCTTTCTTCTATAAAAGGCTACGGAGGAGGATCTCTGAAGATCTTCTTGCAAAAGAAATAAGACGAATAATTGGTGACAACTTCACGCACCAATCGGCGATGGAGCTTATCAATGAATGGTACCTGGCTTCTCAGGCCACAACAGGAAGCACTGCTGGATGGGATGATGATGATGCTTTTGTTGCCTGGAAGGACAGTCCTGAAAACTACAAGGGATATATCCAAGAGCTAAGGGCTCAAAAAGTATCTCAGTCGCTCTCTGATCTTGCTGACTCCAGTTCAGATCTACAAGCATTCTCGCAGGGTCTTTCTACACTATTAGATAAGGTAAGTTTGCTTACAGTTTTACCTTTTTTTTAATTTACAATTAACCTGAGCTACAACTTGTGGTATCTGTTGTATCTCACCTTTTTTAGGAGCTCGAATTTCAGTTGCATTCTGCTGGACACTTAATTGCATATATACATGACATCTTATCAATTCATGATTCTAATACATACCCATTGCCTTCTCACATCCCGTCTTTGGATGCTCATTCAGATGGATCCTTCTCAGAGAGTGAAGTTTGTTCAGGAAGTCAAGAAGGTTCTTGGATGATGATATGATACCAACACATCCAACACAATATGCGCATGCTACATGTTATTTTTCAAGTACATACATAGAAGGATATTGCTTGGCCTTGATTGATCATGTCTGATCTAAGTCGATCATTATTTTCTTGAAACTTCCTTTCGGACGTGGTGCTATGGTTGATGAATTTGGATGTGTGCGTTCTGCCAGGTGTAAGCCCAAAGGTTTATACAGACCGAGTTAAGGTTAGGAAGAGCACGAGTGAACTTGTTCTGGTTTTGCAGTGGTTAAGACAGAAAGTTGTTTCACTGTAGTTCTGAGATGTATTACCAGCGGCGCTGTAATTTTAGGGTGTATAATGCGGATGCTAGTAAACAATTGAGTGGTTCATTAAATTTTGAACTCGAATAATATGTTTCTGTAGGCACATGTGACGTACCACTACATGAAATAAATGTCGCTGAACTAGGGCACCAGAGTTTTGGTAGGACTAAGGTTTTGTTTGGTTATGGGATAAGGTGAGCATCTCCAGCGTTCCCAAACTTGAATTTCCCAATAAATTTCTAATGCGACGGGCTAGACAAAAAGCTTGTTGAGCCGACTCGGTAGCTTTGGTTAAGAAATGCTTTGTTTTTCTTTCAAAATAAAATTGAGTTCGATTGGTTGAAAAATGCTATGGTTTTCTTTAAAAATAGAAATAGGTTGATTTTTAGTGACTTGGGCTCGGCTTGTTAAGCCTGGCTTGTTAATACTCACTCATTATTGGGTGTTTGGTTTGCGAGGCTAAAATTTAGGGCATGTTTGATTTGTGGCTAAATGTGCCACACTTTGCCTAAGGTTAGTCGTTCGAATTTTGAATAACTAACCTTAGGCAGAAAAGTTAGGCAAAGTATGACAATTGAGTTAATGAACCAAACATGCCTTTAGTTTGTGACACATTAAATATTTAAATATTAATTATAAGTATCAAATATAGACTTAATTAGATTTAATAAATTTATCTTGTCTTTTAGTTTTTTATCTGTATAATTAGTTTTATAATTGGATTATATTTAATATCTATAATTATAATTCAAACATTGAATATGACAGGACTAAACTTAAGTGGGATAGAACTAAACTAGAAATATTTTCATAGTTTCCAATATGCTAACTTTAATTTTATTATTCTTTCCTTCCATTATCCTCTTATTCGTGGGATCACTAAGGACATTTAAGTTCATGCCACCCTTGCACCTCTCCAGTTGTCGCTATTAGAGCATCTCCAACAGATGTCTATAATCCTAATTTCAAATCTTAAATTAGAGAAAAACAGAAAAAACAGCCCTCCAACATATCTCTATCAACACATCCTACTCTTCCACACGTGGAAAAACCTCTCCCCTAGGAAATCTTCGTACCCTCCCATTCCAATCCCTAGCTCGACTAGAGCTAGGCCTAGGTATTCGGGTTACCTGATTTTTTCAGGTCGAGTAATTCAAATAATTGAAAATTCAGGTAATAAGAATTAGGATCTGAAATATATCTGTCTAAAATTTTATCTAAAATTTCGAATTCGAGTTCGGGTAGTCCCGAATTATCCTATTGCCGTTGAGCTCTCTCAACAAACACGTTGGATCCGTGGAGATTCATCAGAAACCAATCGGCAACCGTGCTTGCTTTGCAGCCGTGCCGTTATTGCTTGCTTGCTTGAAAAGTGAGGTTAGCTGCTTCTAGGCGTGGAAAACTAGGGAACACACAAACATAGCTGTAAAAAAAATCGAAAAGTAATACACGTCAATGACTTCATCCCTGTAACGTACAAGTTAACAGAGTAGCAAAGACAATAATAAGTCTGAGGTGAACATTACAAGTAACAAATCTATATAATTTTCTAACAAGTTGCTAATCTGTATTCACAGTCACATTACACTACTCATGAGTCTCACATATATTATTAAATTAGCATATATCTATATTAATTTGTTTCAAATAATAGATTTATATAAAATATTTGAAATATTTCGGATAATTCGGATAGTTCGGGTACCGGGTAATATTAGTTGAATTACCCAAATTAATTTCGGGTTTTTTTATAATTACTATCCGAAATTGTGATTGGATATTTTGGGTTCGGATACTTCAGATCTAGAGTCGAGTAATACAGGTCTGGGGTTTGGGTATCGGGTATTTTTCCCACCCCTAGCTGCAGCCCGGGTACGCGCCGGTGTTCAACTAGCAGGAGGGAGCTGAGGAGTACCTCGCCACGGTCGCCTAGGTTCCTGTTCTTCGGCGGCCTCCCTCTCTTCCTCTTCACCGGTGCTGCGGCGATGGGCTGTTGGGCATCTCCCAGGGCGTCAGCATATCTGCATCGCTTGCAGTCCTCTAGGAGCAAGTAATGCGAGTGATGACCATTGCTTGCACGAACTGGATGCTACGATCGCGACTACACACACCGCTTTTCGCTTTCTGGCAGGGGCTGGCCTTGTAGGTGAAGATGGGGTGTGATTCTTTGCAGTGAAGCGGAGGCGGGTGGAGACAACCCTGGGGCTCTGGCATGGGAGAGGTAGCGGTGGGAGGCGGAGCTTTATGGGCCACTCGGTATGGCGAAAGGAAAGTGGTTATGGGCATCTCGACAACGAGGGCGTCCTATCGGCAGAGCAAAGAATGGAGATGTCAAAAGGAAGGAAAAGAGCATTTCTAATGTTTTCTTTGGAGCGTCTTCTTGATACCATTGAGAGAGACTAGAGGGATGGGTGAATAGGTGATCCTGCAAAACTTAACTCGAGCAACACAAATTTGATCTAAAATATGAGGTTGAGTGAATAAAAACCAAGTTTGAGAGCAGAGAGGAAGAGAGATGAGAACTCTTCACATGATTGCTCTCTTAGGATGAGTATTAAACTAAGAGCAATATTCTAATTGAATAAGAGAACTTGACAATAATCACAATAAAGTAAAGAGACGAGAGACACAATGATTTTTACTGTGGTTCGGGCAATGCCTACTCCATATTGTGGTGACCTCCTTTGGTCAAGGGTTGCACTCAACCCCTCTCAAGTGATCCAAAGATCAAACTTGAGTGCCATGTATGTCTTCCTTACAACTCAATCCTATTTATGAGGAATCTCCACATGTTGGAGTCTCTCACGCCTTACACAAGTGATCATTGTCAAAATCAGAGTAAGGGAGAGAGTAGAATATGCACACAAGAGCACAATGCAGCAACAACACGCACAAATGCAAAGAAGAGAGCGCAACAACAAAGCGACGGAGTAACGGCTCACAAAATGCGCTCAAATCTCTCTCAAACACTTTGGAGGCGTGGTCACAGAGTCTTGGAGTTGTAGTGTGCTCAAAGTATGTTTGGTGTTCTGCTCCATGCGCCTAGGGTTCCCTTTTATAGCCCCAAGAGGCCTAAGAGCCGTTGGGGTTCCATTTGGAAGGCGCTGATTGCCTTTTGTCTGTGGGTGCACTGGACACTCGGTCTACAACGACCACCGAATCATCTGATTGGTCGCTTTCCTTTTTGGGTGGGCACCGGACAATCTGGGGGCGCACTGGACATGTCTGGTGACCCTCCTGACCGTTGTCGTGCTGACGTGGCCGACGATGATCGCACATCCGACCGTTGGAGTTGGCGAGGAGTTGTTGCACGCCTTGCACACCGGACAGTCCAGTGAATTTTAGCCAGCGCACCCATGAACTTCCCGAGATCGGCCAATTTGGGCCAGCCAACCAGGCCAGCATCGAACATGTCCGGTGGTGCCCAGTCTGGCCAACTTCTCTTGTTATGTGCCAAACTTCTTTGCTTCTTTTTGGCTCGACTTGAGGAGTTCTCTAGCACTTAGATGAACATAGTTAGCAACGAAATCAATTTACTAAGTGCTAGAAACATACATTTATTACCGTGATCCATAAAAGTTTGCAATATGCTCAAACTCAGTCCAAATGCCACTTTACTTGCACATAGACGTTAGTAGCCGAATAGCAGTGCAAGAGCCATAACATCCACTTGGTTTGTTTTCGCAAAAAAATCATTTTATTACTTCTAAATCAAAACACTTTAGTTTTACAAATCAAACCATTTTCCAACGCTAGTTTTGATCAAAATCCAAAAGATCTTCGTTTTTCCCATAAGAAAGGTTTCTGCACCATAAGAGAGTAGTGTTTCAATTATAGGACTCCTCTTTGCTGTGAAGAAGGTTTTGATAAAAAAAGACAAGGTCAAAACACAATAATTTTTGAAATTCACAAGTAGCAGTTGATTCAATTGGTTTGGCCTTAATTTCTCCCCCTTTGGCATTAAGCACTAAAATGGAGAAACTAGTGGCCTTAAAACCTCATTGCCATACCAAAGATCACAAATTAAGTGCAAAAGGCAATAAAACACACCAAGGGAAACTTGAACAAAGTACATTGATACCGTTATGCAGTGGAAGCCTTTTCCTTTGTCCAAGTCCACCTTTTCCCTTTCAATCCACCTTTGAGACTACATCAGAATCACCCAAGCAAACATATTAGTCTCAAAGGGTCAAGTTGTAGCATATCCTCCACCTAAACATATGCATCAGTGATCAAGGACTTGTAAGGTCTGAGGATGACATTTTACAACTTGAGCACCAAAATAAGCAATAAAGCACAATTAAGCTAAAAGGAATATAATCAAAGGCATATAGATACATGTATGCTATAGATCAATCCAAGTTCCATGAATCTAAGACATTTAGCTCACTACGCAACTCACAAAACCTTCTTTCATCTAAAGGCTTGGTGAAGATATCGGCTAGCTGGTGATTGGTGCTAACATGGCAAATATCGATATCTCCCCTTTGCTGGTGGTCTCTTAGAAAGTGATGTCGGATGTCTATGTGCTTAGTGCGGATGTGTTCAACAGGATTATCTTCCAAGCGGATTGTACTCTCATTATCACATAGGAGTGGGACTTTGCTCAGATTGTAGTCAAAGTCCTGAAGAGTTTGCCCCATCAGAAGTAGTTGCGTGCAACACTGGCCTGCAGCAACATACTCTGCTTCAACGGTGGATAGGCAACAAAATTTTCTTTCTTAGAACTCCAAGACACCAGGGACCTTTAGAAACTGACAAGTCCCTGATGTGCTCTTGCTATCAACCTTGCACCCGACATAATTGGAGTTTGAGTATCCAGTCAAGTCAAAGGTGGATCCCTTAGGATACTAGAGCCCGAAGTGAGGCGTATGAACTAAATAACGAAGAATTCACTTCACGACCACAAGGTGACATTCCTTGGTGTCAAATTGAAACCTAGCACACATACAAACGGAAAGCATAATATCTGGTCTACTTGCACATAAATAAAGCAAGGATCCTATCAAAGAATGGTATACCTTTTGATCTACGGACTTACCTCCCTTGTCGAGGTCCAAATGTTTGTTGGTTCCCATCGGCGTCTTGATGGGCTTTGCGACCATCCCAAACTTCTTGAGAAGATCTTGAGTGACTTCCTATGGGAGATGAAGATACCTTCCTTGAACTATTTTACTTGAAATCCTAGGAAGTAGATCAGCTCGCCCATCATAGACATCTCAAATTTCTGTTTCATCACCCAGCTAAACTCTTCATAAGACTTTTGATTAGTAGAACCAAATATTATGTCATCGACTTAAATTTGGCAAACAAATAAATCACCATTGGACAACACTAGAAATAGGAAAATATTTAAGGCATTCATACCATGCTCTTGGGGCTTGCTTAATTCCATAGAGTGCCTTAGAGAGCTTATACACAGGGTCGGGGTACCTGTCATCCTCGAAGCCAGGGGGTTGCTCCACGTACACCTCCTCATTGATTGGCTCGTTGAGGAAAGCACTCTTTACGTCCATTTGATAAAAGATTAAAGGAATGGTGAGCAACATAGGCTAACAAAATGCAAATAGATTCAAGCCTAACTATAGGACCAAAAGTCTCCTTAAAATACAAACCTACAACTTAGGGATAACCTTTCGCCACAAGTCTCGCCTTGTTTCTTGTCACCACCCCGTACTCATCTTGTTTGTTGCGGAAGACCCACTTGGTTTCCACAACAGTTTGCTTTGGACGTGGCACCAGGCTCTAGACTTCATTTCTCTTGAAGTTGTTGAGCTCTTCCTGCATAGCCAGCACCCAATCTATATCCTGCGAGGCTTCTTCTACTATGAAAGGCTCAATAGAAGAAATAAAGGAGTAGTGCTCACAAAAGTTAGCGATACATGAACGTGTAGTAACTACCTTGATAATATCACCAAGGATCTGATCCACCGATGATCCCTTTGAATGTTGGTGCGGACTTGGGTTGGAGGTGCCTGTGTTACTTCTTATTCCTCCTTGTCTTTGTGTTCTGGCTCCTTATTCCTCCTTGTACTTGTGTTCTTGCTCTCCCCTTGATCCATATCGTGGCCTTGAGGTACCTGTTCCTCATCTTGAGTTGGGGTAGCGCCACCGTCGAGGAAGAAGGTTGATCTTGCACTTATTGTTCCTGCGGCCGTACATCGCCTATCGCCATAGTCCTCATTGCGGCCGTCAGAACCTCGTTCTCATATATGTCATCAAGATCAACTTGCTCTCTTAGAGAGCCATTAGTCTCATCAAATACAATGTCATGTCACTAGTGACTTCAACTAAACTATAAGATTTCTTGAAGACCCTATATGCCTTTGTATTTGAATCATAACCAAGTAAAACCCTTCAATGACTTTGTGAGCAAACATTGAATGCCTACCTCTTATAACCAAAATGTAGCATTTGCTCCCAAATACACAAAAGTAAGAAACATTGGGTTTGTTAATGGTTAGAAGCTCGCATACCATCTTCTTTTAGAGGCGATGAAGATAGAGGCAGTTTATAGCATGGCAAGTCGTATTTACGACTTCTGACCAAAACCTCTCCAACGTCTTGAATTCTTCCAGCATAGTTCATGCCATGTCGATAAGCGTCTTGTTCTTCCTATCCACTAAGCCATTTTGTTATGGAGTGTAGGGGGCGGAGAACTCATGCTTGATGCCTTCCTCCTCAAACTACTTTTCTACTTGAAGGTTCTTGAATTCCGATCCATTGTCGCTCCTGATCTTCTTCACTTTTAGTTCACACTCATTTTGATCCCACCTTAAGAAGCGCTTGAGGGTTCCTTGGGTTTCATATTTATCCTGCAAAAAGAATACCCAAATGAAGCAGGAATAATCATCAACAATAATGAGACCATACTTACTTCCCCTAATGCTAAGATAATCAATGGGCCCGAAGAGATCCACGTGTAGCAACTCTAGTGGTCTTGACGTCATCATTATATTTTTGCTCGGATGACTTGTTCCCACCTGTCTCCCTGCTTGACATGTTGCACAAGGTATGTCTTTCTCAAAACATAAGTTAGCTAGTCCTAACACACGTTCTCACTTTAGAAGTTTATGAAGTTTCTTCATCCCAACATGTGCTAGACGGCGATGCCAAAGCCAACCCATGTTAGTCTTAGCAAGTAAACATATATCTAGATCACCATTCTCTTAAGTAAAATCTACCAAATAAAGCTTGTCATCAGATACACCTTTAAATGCTAATTAACCATCATTCCTTCTAAAGACAGTTACATCAACATTTGTAAATAAGCAATTATAACTCACATGACATAACAGACTTACATAAATCAAGTTGTAACCAAGAGATTCTACCCAAAACACATTTGAAATGGAATGCTCGGTAGTAATCTCTATTTTACCCATCCCCTTTACCTTGCCTTGGTTCCCATCTCTAAATATGATTGTGTCATGAGAATCTTTATTCTTGACATAGGAACTGAACATCTTCTTCTCCCTCGTCATATGGTTCGTGCATTCGTTATCGATAATCCAACTTGAGCCCCTGGATGCATAAACCTGCATAGATTTTAGGCTTGGGGTTTAGGTCCCCAACTTGTGCTGGGTCCTGTCAGGTTAGTTACATATGATTTTGGAAACCAAATGCAAGTCTTACCCTTCTTGCATTTTGGTCCCACATTGGTAGCAACAATTCTGTCATTCTTATGATAGATCACATAGGAAGCATCAAAAGTACAAAATAGAATAGAAGGACCATGAGATGCTTTCTTATCCTTAGGCGTGTGAGAAACAACATGAGATGCACGTCGCTTAGGTCTACTCCTACTACGAGCATAAGAACCATAATCTCGTATGTATTCCTTATAACTCAATCCCGTTTATGAGGAATCTCCACACGTTCAAGTCTCTCACGCCTTACACAAGTGATCAATGTCAAAACACGCAGAAATGCAAAGAAGGGAGGGCAAGAACAATGCGACGGAGTAACGGCTCATACAATGCGCTCAAATCTCTCTCAAACATTTCGAACGTGTGGTGACAGAGTCTCTGAGTTGTAGTTTGCTCTAAGTATGCTTGGTGTTCTACTCCATGCACCTAGGGGGTCTCTTTTATAGCCCCAAGAGGCCTTGGAACCGTTGGAGTTCCATTTGGAAGCCGCTGATTGCCTTCTGTCCGCGGGTGCACCGGACAGTCCAGTGGCACACCAGACACTCGGTATGCAACGACCACTAAATCATCTGATTGGTTGCTTTTCCTTTTATGGTGGGCATCGGACAGTCCGGTGGCACACCAGACATGTTCGGTGACCCTCCCGACCATTACCGTGGTGACGTGGCCGGGTGATCGCACGACCGACCATTGGAGTGGGCGAGGAGCCGTTGCACGCCTGGCACACCAGACAGTTCGGTGAATTTTAGCTTCCGTGCCCAAAAACTTCTCGAGAGCAGCCTATAGGAAACAGTGACGCCTAAGAGGAGGTGAATTAGGACTTCTAAAAGCTTCGCATTAAACTAGGCCATAAATAAATCCCTTGAACAAAACCTATGCAAATAACTTAACTAGATTGTGCAAACTAGGTTTTGTCTATGTGTTGCTATCTCTACCGCAAAAGGAGTTACACGGCCTAAGTTTCAATCCTATATAATCTACACTAAGAATAGTAAAGATTGCAACTTAAGTAGAGAGACTAAATACAGAAGATTAAAGAGCTAGTAGAGAAAGCAAACTCTCGTGGATGACACCAGTATTTTTACCGAGGTATCCGAAACCACGCAAGTTCCCGACTAATCCTTGTTGGTGCCCATACGCAAAGGGTAGCCCACGTGAGGGCCAAGCACCACGGTTGGGTAACTCTATAGAGAGCCATGAGCCTTCTCCATGCACAAGTGGTGCTCCGTTCTCGGTCCTCTTTGACGCTCCCCATAGTCTCCACTATCGAGTTTCTGGCCGAAATGTTGTGGGCTCGTTCCCTCCGATACATGGTGACGACCGTAGCACAATCTCGATTGTCACGGTCTCGCAATACTCTCGTCCCACTCAGTACAATATTACAATTTCTCATGCAAGAGACAAGGGTTTTGTGGTTTTTTCTAAACTCACTCAACTAACGAGGAACAACCTAGAGCAAGTGCATAAGCGGTCTAACTAACCTAAGCACTTCGCAAAGCACCTACGCTAATCACCGAGTGATTCTATTAAGCACTTGAGTGTTTGAGCACATGGAAATGTCTATAACATGTGTTGGTATGTTGCTTGGGCTCCCACACCTTCAAATGGCAGGTGGGTAAAGTATATATAGGCCCAACGAGTATAGCCATTGAAGAAAAAGCTGATGCTCTCTGCGGTACACCAAACAGTCAGGTGGTGGGCACCAGACAGTCGGGTGCTATGTCCGATGCCCCATAGTCGTTGGATATGACCGTTGCAGGTGACCGTTGCCGTTGTGCAGCCTTGTACTGCACGGTCCGGTGGTGCACCAAATAGTGTGGTGGCTTTCCTTCATAGTGCCACCAGGAACTAGCCGTTGGACTACTATTCCCTGGTGCACCGGACAATCCGCCGGGTGGCACCGGACTGTCCGTGAGTGACTAGACAGTCTACTTTACTCAGCCGAATGGTCCGCGAGTGGCTACACTTTCTTTAAGTCTTGAACTTTGCTTGATACTTGGTGATCTCTACTTGTGGTCATCATAAAGTCTTCTTTTGAGGTGTTGCTTCCTCAGTGCCTTAGTCCAAGTTACTTTTGCATCATGTGAACTACAAATACAAATACTAGCAAACACATTAGTCCACATATTATGTTGATCATCATACACCAAAATCATTTAATCAAATGGGTCGAGGTCCATTTTCCTTACAATCTCCCCCTTTTGGTGATTGATGACAACACAACCAAAGCAAGCAAATATAAGAAATACTTCGATGAAAATATGCAATCTACTTTCTAGGATGCATGAATGTCCCCACAGTGTGAGATTATAGACTTAAGCCTCCCCCTAACTCCATAATCCACATACTTCCTATTTTAGACTAAAAACACTCCTAGATCCAAAACCACTTGTAAGCTCAAGATTTAAATTTTTTTAAATTGGGTGGTGTTTGGTATTTGATATATTTTGAATTGCTTTGGTCCCTAAAACTTCTCCTTCTTTGGAATCAAACACTGAAAAGGAAGACATTAACATCATATAGTAAGTAGTTAGAACACTTGCCCTCTAAAAAGGTTACTCCCCCTAAAAGAGAGGTCTCCCCCATTGTACGGAAGAAGACATACCCCCCTATCAGAGATCCTCTACTTTAGGAAAAGTACATGAGAAAGAGAGGAAACAAGACATGATTGAGTAGACTAACTCCCCCTGTGCATAGGTAAAGATATATTTTAACAACAAATGCATTTATAGCAACATGGGAAGCATAAGATGTGAAAATGGTCTAATCAAAATTTGGAGAAGACATGTAAATGATACTGATAGTGGACAAAAACCACTTGCGGAACTTGAAAAACACTTGTAGATTTGTAGTAGAAGTTTATTCTCATTCTCTAGGGACTCCATTTTCCTTCAATGAGACTACTACACACATAATAGACTTAAAAGCAGGTGTTAGTCTCAAAGACTTAGATTATAGAGTAACCTCCCCCTAAAGATGTGGATACAAGTTTTGAATACTTGTAGGCGACATGCACTATGATTTTGAGATCAAGAGGGGCAGATTATCCATAGTCTAGACATTGGCACATATCAGACAAAATGACACCACTTGGATAATATAAATTTGGAAGCAAAGCATTAGTGTCATCTATTAATAACTTTTAATTAAGTTATGTGCCTTTCTTAACTAAAGATTTTAAACCATGTAGGTTTGCTCAAGAATATGAATTAAAAACGAGCCTTCCTACCATATGATTGACCTAGTATGCATACAACTCTAATCTAAAGTAAATACCACATGTAAAAACTAGGTATGTAGGGTAAAAACTAGATACAAGAAAATAGATACGCATATCTAAAAACAAGGAAATGCAATAAATATAGTTACCTTAGTCATGAGTGGGAATTTGGGTCCAAAGTATTCACTAACCCACTTAGCAATAGACATAATCCGATGTGATGCATCCCATGATACACATCCCAATTTTTCCAAGTCTCCAAATTCCCTGAAAGCCTTCGGACTTCTCACTTACCTCTCGGGACCCAAACCTTCTTGGTGCTTTCCATAGTTGAGATAATCTCCTTTGACATCCAGATGCGTTTGGCCCCCTTTTCCTTGTTGGCTTGCTTGTTGGCCTTGATGGCTATCACCTTTCCATTCTTTTTATTATTGATTAGGTATGGTGTAGCCGCCTTTTTGTCAACCTTGTTGAAGTAGGTGTTGGAGATCTTGCTTGTTGGCCTTTTCTTTTGCTTCTCCTCGGTCTTCGCCTTGCATTGGTAATACTTGTGGCCTTCCTTATGACATAACCAGCAAACCACAGTTTATCCCTCCACATGCTTGTTCACTCTAGCAGTGGTGTTATTCTGAGGAGGTTGGGTTTGTTTTGCCTTGCCTTTCTTGTCATACAAGTTTGGCCTTACGAAGGCGAGCCACCTCTTGCTTCAACAACTCATTTTCTAAAGCAACCTCATTGGAACATTTTTTATAACAATATTCTTTACAACAACTTGGTTGCAAGGGTTAGAATCATCAATTAAATCTAAGCAAGAAGTAGAAGCATCTTTCTTAATAAATTCAGGAATTTTAGTTAAAGATGCTCCTAGGGTGCTACTGATATTTTCTAGCTAAGTAGTTAGCTCATTATTGTGTATGCTAAGAATTTCCACTTTCTCTAGCAAATTTTCAATAGTATCCTAAGAGCTAGCTAACTTAGCTTCAAGTTTTTCATTCTTTTTAACAATACTATCATAGGCAGTTGAGGATGGAGCTTTAGACTCTAATTGCTCAACTTTAGTTATTAGCTCACAATTCAAATTTGCAAATGTTTCAAATTTCTCTAGTAAACATTTATAATCATTTTGAGAGTTAAACAACTTATTTTTCAATGTTTTAAGTTGAGCCTTTTGTTTAGTGCAAACATCCTCAAAAAACTTAACGGCATGCACAAGTTCATCTACGGAGGGCTTACCCTCACCATCACACTCATCATCACTATCATAAGTAGAGGATGTGATACTTGATTTACCTCTTGCCACAAGGCATTTGTGTGATGACCGTGAAGAGCATGATGAAGAGTGGTGGCTGTGAGTCCTTGGAGGATCATCTTTGCTTGAAGAATCATCCCAAGTCTTAACACTTGTAAGTTTCTTGCTTTTGCTCCTCCTCATCTTGGGTTTGGCCGAATTTGGGCAATTATCCTGGAAATGGCCCTTCTCCCCACATGCGAACCATCATCTCTTTCTTTGTTTTTCTATGAATATTAAAGAGAAGATCCTCGACTTGCAGGGGCACACCCATTAGATTAATCTTGCGAATCATCCTCATTAACTTTCCGACACGTTGGACCGTTTATTTGTCCTTAGAGAATGATGTTGAGGCTTGATCATCATCATCATCATCATCATCATCATCATCATCGTCTTCTTCTTTGTCTTCTTCTCCACTTGACCTTGGAGCCTTTTTCTTGCCTTTCATATTTTTGTGTTCATCACATGCAAAGGCATATGGCTTTGAAGAAGTTGGCTCCTGTTCTTAACGCATTTCCGTGATATCTCAAATGCCATAATTTTTCCCAATAACAATGGTCGGGGTCATTTGACTCAAGTCTTCCATATTGTGAAGAATGGTGATGATGCTCCCATATTTATTTTGTGGTAATAAAGAGATGATCTTCCTCACAATGTTCGCATCACCTAGCTTATTGATTCCAATAGAATTGAGCTCATTGATAATTAAATTCAAACAAGAGTACATATCTCTAACATGCTCATTTTCTTTCATTTGAAAAGAATTATATTCATTTAAGACTAGGCAATGTTTTTGCTCACGGACATTTGATGTGCCATCATGTAGCTCATGTAATTTAAGCCAAATCTCATTAATATTTTTCAAAGTAAATACTTGATTGAAAATATCTTGGCTAAGAGATTTATACAAGCAGTTTTTGGTCTAGCATTCAAATGTATTTCTTTTTAGTCACTCGTGGTGAGCTTCTTGGGATTCTTAGGTGATTTCATCCCATCACGAGTGACTCTGATGCCCTGAGAGAAGTATAGATTATTTCTAAACATTATGGTACGTGTGGTTTGATGCCTGAAAGGGAAATAGGGTTTTAACCTTTTCCTATAAAAGATTTTGGTGGTTGAATGCCCAACACAAAAAAATTGGACTAACTAGTTTCCTCTAGATTATATATTCTACAGGTGCCAAAGGTTCAACACAAACCAATAAAAAATCAAAGTTAGGGTTCAAAAGGAAGGAGCACAAGAAACCAAAGATAACCCTAGTCTGGCGCACCGGACTGTCCGGTGTGCCACCGGACAGTGTCCAGTGCCCAGGGCCGTACGACTTCAAACTTGCCACCTTCGGGTTTCAGAAGAGCTGCTCCACTATAATTCACCGGACTGTTTGGTGCACCAGCGGAGCAACGACTAGGCAGCACAACGGTCGGCTCCAATGATCGCCTACAACGCTACAGTGCGCGGATAGTTCACGCAGAAGTCAGAGCAGCTGCAGAAGGCGCACCAGACAGTGAACAGTCCCTGTCCGGTGTGGCACCGGACTGTTCGGTGCCACATGATGACAAAGCTCCAACGGTCAAAACCGTCAGAACCCTAACGGTTAGGTGATGTGGCTGGCGCACCGGACAGTGTCCAGTGACACACCAGACTGTCCGGTGCGCCCATCGACAGCAGCCTTCCCCAACGGTTGAATTGGTGGTTGGGGGCTATAAATACCCCACAACCACCTCCACTCCAACCATCCAAGCATTCACTACTTCTCATTCAATACAAGAGTAATAGACACCACTCCAAAGACACAATTCAAGAGATCGATCCACTCAAAGTCTCAAAATCCACTCTAGCGCATTTAGACTTGTGAGAGGACCATTTGTGTTTCCTTGTGCTCTTGTTTGCTTGGTTGGCTTTCTTCTTCCTCATTCTTGTTCTCTAAGTGACTTGTAATCAAAGCAAGAGACACCAAGTGTGTGGTGGTCCTTGTAGGGTCTAAGTGACCCGTTTGATTAAGGAGAAAGCTCACTCGGTCTAGGTGACCGTTTGAGAGAGGGAAAGGGTTGAAAGAGACCCGGTATTTGTGACCACCTCAACAGGGACTAGGTTCTTTGGAACCGAATCTCAGTAAAACAAATCACCGTGTCATCCGCTCTATTTTATTGGTTGATTTGTTTTCCCCTCTCTCCCGGACTTAACTTTTATTCTAACGCTAACCCCGGCTTGTAGTGTGCTTAAAGTTGTAAATTTCAGATTCCGCCTATCCACCCCCCTCTAGGCGACTTTCAATGCCCTGAGAGAACACTGCACTGAGGTGGAGCGCGTGGGGCGGGCCCAGAGTGTCAGCGCGGAAGGTGAAGCCGTGGTAGCACCAGGTGCCCATATTAAGTTCTTAGGGCTCGTTTTGCAGAGCTCCGCTTCATAATTCTCTAGGTCCAAGAGCCGATTCTCTAATAGAGTGATTCCATTTGATTCTCTAGCAGAAGTGAATCTATTTGATGAAAACCGTTTGACACATAGGCTGTGAAGTGGTTTATGAGAGGTTAGAGCGAGGAGCAGGTTTTTTTGCTCCCACTTTATAGTACAAAAAAAGAGAAATGATTCACTCCACTCCCACCATGGAGTAGTCCAGATTTTTACTGTTTGGCTCTACTAGAGTGATTCTTGCTGGGAGCGGAGCTGTGAGAGCTTTGCCAAATACCCCTGTCATGTGCGTGCACACCTACACCAAGCGCCATAGGGCCCATGACGTGTGCGAGCCCAGGAACACACAGTTGAGCGCGTGACCACCACCAGTGGCTAAGAGGGAAATTAGGGATTCCTTTCTATCTGCTAGTTCTAAATTAGTGGAGTTTGTTTCTCCAATTAGTTAGAGATCTCCAATTACAGGAAGGAGCTGCTGCATCTGCGTTTTGGGCCGCCACTACGCTCCGCTCCCCTGTTCGAGCTCTGCGAATGTCGTCGCACGAGGACCGTCGAGGTATACTCCAGACGATTCTAGGCCCTCCTTCCCCGTGTCGGGCGGCTCGAGGAGGTACAAACGGGTACAGCTATACACCGGCGGCCTGCTTCCGCCGCTTAGTCACCAAGTGCGCGTCCACAACCCGGAGTCTCTTGCGGCGGCCATGAGTCTGACACGCCAACTAGAGCTCGTCGAGCTGGACCGGCCGAATCAGGTGTCTACCAAGGCTGCGTCGCATGCCTTACTGCCAACATCGGCACCGCGTCCTGTGGAAACCACCCTTCCCACTCTACCAGCACCTCCGGCCAAGCCGCTAGCGTTGTCTGCACCGCAGGCCCAAGGGGCTAGGGCCCAGGTCAAGCGCCTGTCCACAGAGGAGCAGGTCGAATGGCGCTTTCTTGGACTTTGCTACAATTGTGACTAGCCGTACACACGAGGCCACGATCGGGGTCTGCCGCCGGATCTTCTACATCGACAGTATTGAGATAGCTGAGGAGGTGGCGACTGACGAGGCCCCGGTGTTCTCTCTACACGCGGTCGTGGGTGTGCCGGTGAGCAACACCATCCAGCTGCATGTGCGGGTGGGCACCACAGACTTCATTGCGCTCATCGACATGGGGTCCATGCACAACTTCATTGGGGAGGACGCCGCTCGGCGCGCGGGCCTACCCATCGAGCCACACCCTCGACTCACGGCGACGGTGGCCAACGGGGAATGCGCCGCCTGTCCTAGGTCCTCCGCTAGGCCACTGTACTCATCGACGAGATGGCGTTTGGCATCGACCTGTATGTCATGCCCCTGGCCGGCTACGATGTGGTGCTGGGCAAACACTGGATGGCCACCCTGGGTGACATTGTATGGAACCTGGCGGCCGGCACCATGGCGTTCAAGCAGGTCGGACAGGACGTCTGCTGGCGTGGCGTTGCTACACCAAGCCCTCCACGTCTACACACCACCGAGCCCTTACTAGATGAAGTGATCGGCTCCTTCTCCTACATCTTCGCCGAGCCGACCGGTCTACCCCCGGAGTGCGGCCACAACCACTGCATTGTTCTCAAGTTGGGTGCTGGTCCAGTGGTTGTGTCCCTACAGATACCCAGCGACGCACAAGGATGAATTGGAACGACAATGCTCCACCATGATCAACCAAGGCATCTTACGACGCAGTGACTCCGCGTTCTCCTCCCTGGTCCTCCTCGTCAAGAAGCAGGATGGATCGTGGCACTTCTGCGTCGACTACCGCGCCCTCAACACACTCATGATCAAGGACAATTTTCCAATCCCAGTTGTCGATGAGCTGTTGGATGAGCTCCACGGCGCCAAATTCTTCACCAAGCTCGATCTGCGCTCAGGGTACCATTAGGTGCGCATGAGGCAGGCAGACATCCATAAGACATCATTCCATACCCACGACGACCTATATGAGTTTCTAGTGATGTCGTTCGGGTTGTGCAATGCCCCGACCACATTTCAGGCACTCATGAACGATGTATTGTGCCCCTTCCTTCGCCGTTTTGTACTTGTCTTCTTCGACTATATCTTGATCTACAGCAAGTCTTGAGCAGATCATCTTCGCCATCTCTGCGCCATACTCAGGACGCTTCGACAGCATGTCCTCTTCGTCAAGCGCTCCAAGTGTGTGTTTGGGGTCGCCTCCATCGCCTACCTCGACCACACGATCTCGGAGGTGGGCGTGGCCATGGATCCCACCAAGGTGCAGGCCATTCACAACTGGCTAGTACCTTGCTCGGCACGGGTGGTGCGGGGCTTCCTTGGCCTCACAGGCTACTACCGCAAGTTCATCCACAACTACGAATTCATCGTGGCTCTGCTCATTGTACTCCTCAAGAAGGAGGGCTTTACTTGGGGCGACGCGGCTGCCTCGGCCTTCACCGTGCTCAAAGACGCAGTCACCATAGCACCGGTGCTGGCCATGCTGGACTTTGCCAAGCCCTTCATCATCGAGTGCGACGCTTTGTCTCACGAATTCGACACTGTCCTCATTCAGGAGGGTCATCCGCTCACCTTCTTTAGCCGGGTCGTGGCACCACGACACTGAACGCTTGCGGCATACGAGCGCGAGCTCATCGGCTTGGTCCAAGCAGTTCGTCACTGGCGGTCGTTGAAAGGGAAATAGGCTCAAACCTTTTCCTAAATGATTTTGGTGGTTGAATTGCCCAACACAAATAATTGGACTAACTAGTTTGCTCTAGATTATATGCTCTACAGGTGCCAAAGGTTCATCTACAACTATACTAAATCGACTGTCCGAAATACCGTAGATTATTCCGGACAGGAGAAGCTTTTTGGAAAATCAGGCCAAGCGCGGACCGTCCGGGTCTTTGCGGCAGACCATCCGCGACACCTAAATAAACCTCGGACAGAACCAATGCAAAAACACGTGTCTCTACTGCGGACCGTCCGATGGAAGAGCAAGCACCGTCCGAGACCACGCGCGGACCGTCCGGGCCCTTGCGGCGGACCGTCCACGACACCGCTTTGACTTCGACCAGGAACTATAAATCAGGGACAGTCCGAATAAACCACGGACCGTCCAGCTACAACGCGTGGACCGTCCGGCTATAATTCACGGACAGTCCGCAGGTGAAGACCTGGTTCAGCCCGAAGGTGACAAGTTGAGCAAAAGGAATTATATAGCTAGCGCGGACCGTCCGAGACCAAGGGCGGACCGTCCGCGTGGTGTCACCGAGGCAGATAGCCGTTGATCTAACCGTTGATCTGTCAGAAGTATCCGTTGAAGATGTCAGAATCGACCGTTGGAGGGTCGCGGACCGTCTGGGCCCTAGCCGCGGACCGTCCGCCAGTGCAATTTTTGGCAAATGCGCCCCAACGGCTATATGGGTGGTTGAGGGCTATAAATACCACCCCAACCGGCCACTTCAAGGAGTGGGAGTCCAAGCAACATTCCAAGTCATCTAGTGACATACTCAAGCCCTCCCAACCACATATATTCATTGATACATCCTATACACAAGATCTAGACCACTACAACCAACACAAGTGCCATAAAAGAGAGAGCAAACAATTGAGAGCTACTCAATTGAGTTTAGCCCTAGTGCCTTGTGAGATTCATTGAGAGATAGTGTGTGCTACATCTTTGTGTTCATTTGTGCGTGGAGTTTTGACTCCCATTGAACTTCCTTCAAAGTTTTGGAGGCTTGTAAAAGCTAGCAAGAGACACCAAAGAGTGTGGTGGTCCTTGTGGGATCGAGAGTGATCCTTGAGAAGAAGAAGAGCTCGCCGATCCTTGGGTGATCGGTGGAGAGAGGAAAAGGGTTGAAAAAGACCCGTCCTTAAGTGGACTCCTCAACGGGGACTAGGCCTTCGAGGGCCGAACCTCGGTAAAACAAATCACCCGTGTCCATTGTGTTTATTGCTTGTGATTTGTTTGTTTTCCCTTTCTAAGTTTTTCCTTGCACTACTCTTTGTCATTTCTATTTGGTGTTGCTTTAAGTTAAATTCTCATTTAGTGAAGCAACACTTTGCAAGAGAAATTATGTTATTACTCTTCTTGCCTAAGCCCTCTTGATTTATTCTCATAGACTTATTAGTAGTATTGGTTTGTCAATTCCGCATTATTTGAAAGCAATACTCTTTACAAGCAAGGACTTAGTTTCTATACTCCGATAATTATATATCTTGTTCTAACCACTAATCAAGGGATCTAGTTGGGGGGATAAAGTTTTAATTTTCAGGTTTCGCCTATCCACCCCCCCTCTAGGCGACTTTCAATTGGTATCGGAGCTAGGCACTTCATCTTGAGTCTAACAACTCGAAGTGATGGCTCGTAGAAGATCCCAAAAGAACAAGAAGACAACTCTGAAGGAGAACAAGGAGGTAACTCTTGAGATATTACTTTCCGATTGTTCTAATTATGATTCATGGTCCACTAGAGTAATAAATGCCTTTAGAATCATAGATCCACAATTAGAACAAATTATAGACAAGAGTATTATTCCTCCTAACTATGCTAGGGAAAATGCCTCCAAAGAAGATTTAAGATGTATTCGCTTAAACTATCTAGCTTATGACATCTTAAGTAAATCCCTTAGCAAAGAAGATTATCATGCTTTCATAATAAAATATGATAAACCTATTTGTGATGTGCATGATATTTGGACTAGAATTAAAACTAAATTTGATAAGTCCAAACATGATAGTTCATTTTGTGCTTCTACTTCCTTTGGTATTTGTGATACTAATCATTGCAAGGAAGAAGAAGAAAATGATCGATGGAGACCAAACGATGAATCCACCTCTCCAAAAGGTTTGTCTTCCCATTTCGATTCCCACATGTGTTGTGTGGCTAATGAAAATGATAGCGGAAGCACAAACAAGGATGAGGAGGAAGAAAGAAGCTTCATGCAACTCTACACTCGCCTAAGCCAAGAGGATAAGGCGGTCATGCTCAAACTTCTAGAAAGAGCAAGAGAGCAAAGCGAAGCTCGTCAAAGGATAGAAGATGTTCTCTCCATGAAAATGCTATACTTTGACGAGTTGACTAAAGAACATGAGGAGCTAAAGTGCTCTCATGTTGATTTGGTCCAAAGGTATGAAACTGTTTCAATTGAGCAAGATAACGCTTTACATTGTATCGCTCAATTAGTAAATAGGAATACCTTGCTTAAGGATCAAGTAGAAAAGCTAAAAGTTGAAAATCTAGCTTTTCAAGAAAAATATGATATGCTCCTATGCTCTCATGAAAATCTTATGGATGATCATATCATATTAAATATTACTCATGAGGTTGTGATAGAAAACTTAAAATCCCAACAACCTCAATCATGCACATGTATTCAAATAGAAACTATATTACCATGTGCTAATGCTTGTTGTCCGTCGACAAGCAAATCTTCCTTTGAGCTAGAATTTGCAGGAACAAAAGATGATACATATCAAAAGCTCAAAGAAGAAAATGAGAGGCTAATAAGGAGCTTGACACAACTAAAAGGGAAATGCATTGCTCAACCTTCTCAAGATAACCGTGATCACATGGTGAAGAAGCTTGAGACGGGAACAACCGTGGCGTGCACTAAATCCCTTGAAGAAAATGTCAAGGACTTGAGGATTGCCAAGAGGAGGAAGCAAAAGAAGAAAAGCAATACCGCCTCCAAAAGCCTCAACCATGCCTCCATAAAAGGTAACATCCAAGGTAATAATCAAGTCACACTTCTTACAAATAGAAATAAGAGGTGTAGTGAATGCTTTGAAAAGGGGCATTTGATTAAATCATGTCCCTATATTAAAAATGGCTTGATTATTAACAAGGATGATAAACTCTATTTTAAATGTTCAAAGAAGGGACACTTTATTAAATCCTGTCCCCATTTAAAACAAAATGGCATAGGGTTAGAAAAGAAAGTTTTTACTAACCATGTAGCAAGCAACAAACAAGGAAAGAAGAAATCTTCAAAACTTGGAAAACGCCTATGCTACACATGCCGGGAAAAGGGACATCAATGCAATGACTGTCCCATTGGTAACTCCTCCACTCATAGCTTGTCATTTGATTCATATATAACTAGGCAACCCAAAATTGCAACTTGTGCTAGAAAGGCAATGAATTTGCCAAACGCTAGCGCAAAGGACATTTGGGTTCCTAGATCTTTGTTAACTAACCATAATATACCCATCAAGAGATGGGTACCAAAACATGCTTGACAAGCTTTGCAGGAGATGGAGATGGTATGAAGCTTTAGGATGCTTGAGAGAGTCAATTCAATTTTTATTAACTCAAGCTATCAATCTACAGTGATCTACATATCCAAGATTGACCCAAGGTTATTTCAAATTATTATGTCTAAAACTCATATCATCTCGGGAAGATATTAATGTTGTAGGAAATAATGAATTAATCCTATGCCGAAAAGTCAAGACCTACAACATGGAGAAAAGCCAAAGGATGGTAATATTTATGCTTTTAAGTGCAAGTATTTTAGAATATCATTTCTTATGTGTCTTATGTAGTCACATAGAAAAATAAAGCACTTCAAGTATCTTTAAATTATATCACCATTCTTTGAAGAAGTTCCTCTCATATGGTAGATTGTATATTCATCATTCCTATACTATGGCAATCTACATGTTTTACAATATTAAGTAACTCATGGCATGTTTTACACTTATTATCCTATTATTGCCATGATTCTAGATATAGAAAGATGTTCCAAGAATAAGATGTCATGTAAGGAACTCAAATCCCTACGACATCTACAAAAGGAACATTCTCTCTATAACTAGAATAGTGAGACTATTGCTTGTATCTAAGTAACCCATGTAGTCTCATTAGTATGTTTCTTTGTGGAGATGCGTAATTTAACATAAAAGGAAAAGTCAATCCAATGACTTATGTTGTTATGCTTCTTGCTTATATTGGATATGATTCTTCTACATTTGTCGCTCTCCATGTTATGAATTAGATTTATTCCCGTAATCTTAAAGGACTTACTATGCTTGTTCCATAAGTTAAAACTAAGCATACTTCAAGGGATAATCTAGTTCATATGATAAAGTTTCCATGCTTTAGTAATTCACTTTTCATTCCTTATCAAAAATGATTACAAAAAGGGAAACTAGTGCTTGTGTTGCTATTAACATTTCTCTTGAGCCTACTTATGAAAATCTACAAGAGAGTAAGTGCAAGGTTAAAGCCACAAGCCTCAAAGGGTACTCTTCACCCAAAAGGAAGAAAGGTCAAAGCAAAGGTATGGGAACTCATCTCTTTAATTTAGTTTCCATCAATGATTGTTCACTCTAATTATGTCTTTATGAAGAAATAGATTCTTTATTAAACTTAAATTGGCTAAGATATGCATTCAATCTCATTCTCATTAATGCACTTATCCATTAGAATCTATTTCATACCCTTGCTATATATGTTCTCATATTGACTTGCTTTTAAGTAATGATTAATAAATTCAATATGAAGAAGTAAATTCCTAAGCTTGATCAAATGCTTAAATAGTGCATGTTCCTCTTTTCAAGTAATGTGCACTAATGTCAAGGATTTTACTTCATGTTTGTGTGATCTATGGATGATGAATTGTCTTTATTTTCTATCTAAAGAAATCATCATTCATCTTTTACTCCCTTGTGCTATTAACATCTCTCTTGAGTATTTTCAATAAGTTTGGAAGGAAAAAGAGTCAACTATAAAGGGAGGTCACTCAAATGAAAAAGAAGACATCAAGAGCAACAACACCTACTTGGATATGAGATCTTCAAAACATTCAATGATGTGGTTGTAAGCATTCAAAAACTTTTCATTATGAGAATACTAGGCAAAAATTGTTTATTGCAAATCTTTTAAGCCTTGATCGAGATAAATAGTGCTTCTCCCTATTTGTCTTTAAAAGTAAGTGCATCCACCCATTTCCTTTATTCTTGATGCATATCTCTAGGGGGAGCCTATTTCTATATCTTGATTATTTTGAAACTAACACGTTATCTTAGTAATCTCATACAGTCTTTTGTATGAGAACAAGTTTCTCATAAGGCATGCTACTTCATTTCAATCCAACTTGGTAAAATAATGTCACCTTTATCAAGGATTGTAGCTTTCAATGTTAAAGTAGCATATTTATCGGATTCTCCTATTTATGAGCATGTTTGAAAAACTAATACCTATGTTGTTCTTTTGATCGCATTTGTTGTGTGATCATTGAATAACTTCAATTATCACTTATGCTTCTTAGTGTTTCATGCAATTTCAATTTGATTTCAATCGACATCTATCTTGATACACACCAAGTTAAAAGGAGAATTCATGATATGTTTATGCAATTTGTGATCTACTTGATATCTAAAAACAATGACTTAGAAAAAGATCACTAGTTGTAGAACTCTCTCTTGTGCAAAATATTTTCATATATTGTCTTGAGTATAGGTCTTCGGCAAATTCAATAAAACTAAGGACAAAGCACAATGAAGAGAGCATCACTAAGTAAAGGTACAAAAGGGTAAAACTCCTCAATCTCATTCATACATGTACCTAAATCTTCCTACATTCCTTGTATATCTTATATAAAAGGAAGAGAAAGCATGTTCATGCATTAAACCCTGCTTCATACCTAGTTTTACTTCTCAAACATTCATTCTTGCATCTTTGTTTAAACTGGGTGAAGTGATTTTATTGTCAAAGAGCTTAAAGCTTAACCTTGTAACGGGGATAAGCTGCCTTTGTTCCAAAGGTGGATGGTCCTTAAGCCTCTTTGAAATCCTTAAGGGAAAATACTTGAGATATTCACAACATGCTTTCATATGTGCATAAACTGTCATGAGCATCACACCTATACTATGACACAATGCACTTCACACTCTATATGATATAGATATGATATCATTAACCTAATTATATGCACTTGGCATTTTAGACCAAAAATTTGTTTTACTCTCTATGCACATATTTAGGGGGAGCAATCTATATTGTATAGAATTGTTTAAGCTTAATTGACATATTCTTTTAATCATGTCTCTTTCCTTTGGTACATTTGCATATTTCTTATCTATTATGTGCCAAGGCTAAGACTAATATGTTTTCATGAGCATCTCATGCATTAAGTCTTAGATTGAAAGGGAAATGGAGTATTCGGCAAAGACATCGCTTCCACTCAACTCCATTGGTATTTTCCACTCTTTGTCGGTATCCCGCCGTCTCTCCAAATTTGGTATAATCTTCACTCATATATTATTTGCCAAAGGAGGAGAGAAAGTAAAAGGGCTTATATTTCACTCAAAGTATCCGTTTTTGGCGATTCATGCTAAAGGGGGAGAAAGTATTAGCCCAAAGCAAAAGGACCGCACCACCACCTAATTTTAAAACTAATGATTTTCAAATTGGTATCTTATTGTGTTCAAAAGGGGGAGAAAGTAGTATTTTCAAAATTGATATCTTAAAACCCTCTTGAACACTAAGAGGAGAATTTCATTGAGGGGGAGTTTTGTTTAGTCAAAGGAAAAGCATTTGAAACAGGGGGAGAAAATTTCAAATCTTGAAAATGCTTCTCAAAATCTTATTTATTTATCCTTTGACTATTTTGCAAAACACTTTGAAAAGAATTTCCAAAAGAGTTTGCAAAAACAAAACAATTGGTGCAAGCATGGTCTAAAACATTAAATGTAAATTGGTCTAATTCCAAGTAACCTTTGCACTTACCTTATGCAAACTAGTTCAATTCTGCACTTATATATTTGCTTTGGTTTGTGTTGGCATCAATCACCAAAAAGGGGGAGATTGAAAGGGAAATAGGCTCAAACCTTTTCCTAAATGATTTTGGTGGTTGAATTGCCCAACACAAATAATTGGACTAACTAGTTTGCTCTAGATTATATGCTCTACAGGTGCCAAAGGTTCATCTACAACTATACTAAATCGACTGTCCGGAATACCGTAGATTATTCCGGACAGGAGAAGCTTTTTGGAAAATCAGGCCAAGCGCGGACTGTCCGGGTCTTTGCGGCAGACCGTCCGCGACACCTAAATAAACCTCGGACAGAACCAATGCAAAAACACGTGTCTCTACTGCGGACCGTCCGATGGAAGAGCAAGCACTGTCCGAGACCACGCGCGGACCGTCCGGGCCCTTGCGGCGAACCGTCCGCGACACCGCTTTGACTTCGACCAGGAACTATAAATCAGGGACAGTCCGAATAAACCACGGACCGTCCAGCTACAACGCGCGGACCGTCCGGCTATAATTCACAGACAGTCCGCAGGTGAAGACCTGGTTCAGCCCGAAGGTGACAAGTTGAGCAAAAGGAATTATATAGCTGGCGCGGACCGTCCGAGACCAAGGGCGGACCGTACGCGTGGTGTCACCGAGGCAGATAGCCGTTGATCTAACCGTTGATCTGTTAGAAGTATCCGTTGAAGATGTTAGAATTGACTGTTGGAGGGTCGCGGACCGTCCGGGCCCAAGCCGCGGACCGTCCGCCAGTGCAATTTCTGGCAGATGCGCCCCAACGGCTATATGGGTGGTTGAGGGCTATAAATACCACCCCAACCGGCCACTTCAAGGAGTGGGAGTCCAAGCAACATTCCAAGTCATCTAGTGACATACTCAAGCCCTCCCAACCACATATATTCATTGATACATCCTATACACAAGATCTAGACCACTACAACCAACACAAGTGCCACAAAAGAGAGAGCAAACAATTGAGAGCTACTCAATTGAGTTTAGCCCTAGTGCCTTGTGAGATTCATTGAGAGATAGTGTGTGCTACATCTTTGTGTTCATTTGTGCGTGGAGTTTTGACTCCCATTGAACTTCCTCCAAAGTTTTGGAGGCTTGTAAAAGCTAGCAAGAGACACCAAAGAGTGTGGTGGTCCTTGTGGGATCGAGAGTGATCCTTGAGAAGAAGAAGAGCTCGCCGATCCTTGGGTGATCGGTGGAGAGAGGGAAAGGGTTGAAAAAGACCCGTCCTTAAGTGGACTCCTCAACGGGGACTAGGCCTTCGAGGGCCGAACCTCGGTAAAACAAATCACCCGTGTCCATTGTGTTTATTGCTTGTGATTTGTTTGTTTTCCCTTTCTAAGTTTTTCCTTGCACTACTCTTTGTCATTTCTATTTGGTGTTGCTTTAAGTTAAATTCTCATTTAGTGAAGCAACACTTTGCAAGAGAAATTATGTTATTACTCTTCTTGCCTAAGCCCTCTTGATTTATTCTCATAGACTTATTAGTAGTATTGGTTTGTCAATTCCGCATTATTTGAAAGCAATACTCTTTACAAGCAAGGACTTAGTTTCTATACTCTGATAATTATATATCTTGTTCTAACCACTAATCAAGGGATCTAGTTGGGGGATAAAGTTTTAATTTTCAGGTTTCGCCTATCCACCCCCCCTCTAGGCGACTTTCAGTCGTACCTATGGGGTCGTTGTTTTAGCGTCAAGACGAACCACTACAACTTGAAGTACTTGCTGGACCAGCGCTTGGCCACCATTCCACAACACCATTGGGTCGGTAAACTGCTGGGCTTCGATTTGTCCGTCGAGTACAAGACAGGCGTGATGAACGTCGTGGCGAACGCGGTGTCCCGGCGTGACACAGTGGACGGGGAGCTGCTCGCTCTGTTCGCTCCACATTTTGCCTTCCTCGACAAACTCCGGCAGGCTCAGCTCGGGGACCCGACCCTCCTCACTCTCCATGCAGAGATCGTCGCGGGTGGCCGTCCAGCGCCATGGTCGGTCGTGGACGACATGGTGCAGTTCGATGGCTGGCTGTATATACCACCCGACACCCCGCTGCTGAGGAAATCTTGGGGACAGTCCATGAGGACGGTCACGAGGGTGTCCAGCACACGATTCACCGCCTCCGGCGCTATTTTCATTTCCCTTATATGAAACAACTTGTGCAGGACAAGGTGCGTCAGTGCGTGGTCTGCCAGCGCGACAAGTCTGAGCACGTGCACCCGGCGGGTCTCCTCCTTCCGCTCCCGGTGCCACAGGGTGTTTGGACTGATGTCACACTCGATTTTGTAGAAGCACTTCCTCGCGTCCACGGCAAGTCAGTGATCCTCACCGTGGTGGACCGGTTCAGCAAGTGTTGTCATTTCATTCCATTGGCACATCCGTACTCAGTTGAATCAGTCGCCTAGGTAGTATAGATATAGATATAAAAGGGAAAGAAAGAAATGAAACTCAGGTAACTTCTGACTAGAAAAATTGCTCTTCAAGCGTTCTTCTCCATGATAAGCTTGTCGTTGAGAGCAGCAGCACCCTCCACCGTCTGGATCTCTTGAGCACTCGATTCATCCACGCTGATTTGGAACACTTCCTCAAGCCCCATGAAAATTTCAACCTAACACCAGATTCAAGGCTCATCTTCTTTGTTTGTTTGTTTGAGGGATCAAATCATCAGACACAAGGACAAACAAACAGAGTGGTATACCGTGTCGAGTGAGTCGACTCCAATGTCTACAAACTGTCTCTCCTATTACGCTGGTGTCTTCGAGTAGATCTAACTGATTCTTCATGATCTGGCAGACCTTCTCGACAGTTTCTTGTTTTGCCTACTCAATCAATCAAGAAACTGAAAATCAGCGGTATCGATTGACGTCATGAACAACTCAAATCAAACTAAGGACATGTATAGTGGAGAGATACCAAAATGGTTCTCCCAGCACAAAAGACAACTAAGAGACTCTATTATATAATGGAGTGTCTATAAATGTAGTCTATTAATAAATAAAAAAGTAAATGCGCTTATACAACATCGAATTTGTTTGTCACTTTTTTCGATCACTATACATAATAAAAAACAAGGCAACACAATATTAAAGAGATATATAACCTTTGTCATGAAGAAGTTGTCCCTTCGGGGTAACTCCTTCGGCGATGAAGGTTAGGTGTTAGGTGAATAAATGAACATACAATGAATATGAAAGAATTTTAACATGATAATATATTCATAATATATTCCTCTTTTCGTAAATTAACTTTACAATTGTACCTTCGACACTGTAGAAAGAATTGCAATGAAGATGTCGTAGAGAGAGAATTACACAACAATTGTATAGTCCACCAAAAGGTACTTTATGCAGGGAACTGTTCATCTATTTATTGGGGATCATACAGCTTCGTGCGATATTACATTTATGCCCTCAGACATTACACCCAAAGTTTATAAATATCACAGTGATAACATTGTCTTTTGCCCTCAGTGACTTGGATAACATCTTCTCCTTGTATCATCTTCCCGTGTTGTTATAACGAAGCTACCTTCGTTACTCTTCCATTGTTCCGCGTCGAAGCTATTCTGGTTCCGAAGCTCATGTAATACTTGGCAATATGCTGATAACAGATGGTTAGCCGTGTTTTTGAGGACCTTCAAAAGACGAAGGCCCCCAACAGTAGCCCCACGCAATATTAGTTTGTTTCTTTGTAACAATTCAGACTGCGAAACGAACAAAGGCCTTTTGCGAAGGTCCAAAAAAACACCTTCCCTTCGCTAGAATAGCGAAACCTTCTGAACCGTAGGGGCCACTTTTCAGTGGTGCTTTGCGCATATATATAAGAGTTGTGATGAAATATTTTTCGCGCTATCAACTTTTTGCTAACTTATTCTTACTTTACTGCCATTGTAAGTGCAACTGTTTTCGAGATTCGACTTTTTTCTTTAATCAAAGTTACGTTGAGATGGTCGAAGACAAGAGAAGCGAAGTCCCCGCATTGGTTGGATTTTACGAAGCCATGGAGAAGACAAATATTGAAAAGATAATTGATGAGATCCTGGCTAGGCTGTCTGAAGATTCGGAGGACAACGAGGATTTTGGTGTTGATAGCGGCGCAGATGATGCTGAAGAACGACCATGGAGGCCAAGTCATGTGGTTTTCGGGAAATCAACTATGAAGAAAGGACATGTTGAGGCCATGAAGGGCACATATTTTAACGATGTGTCTATAGTGAGAATTGGAGGTGAAAACAATGTTTCTCTCCCTAAGAAAAATGAAGTGGTGGTATTCCGAAGCTTCATGAAAGGTGGGCTATGGTTTCCTCGATGTTAGTTGAAGTCTTGAAGAAGTTTGAAATCTTCCTTCATCAGCTTACACCTGAAGCTTTGATAAAAGTTGGGATTTTCATTTGGGCTATAAAAAGTCAAGGACTGGAACCAGATGCCGATTGGTTCTGTAATATTCATGAATTGTCCTATCAGACGAAGGCCACTGGAAAAGAGCAATATCACAACAACTTTGGATGTTATACCTTCGTATATCGATCAGATATTTGGTACCTTGTGTTAACTTTCAGAAAGAAATGGTCGGGTTCATGGATGAAACAATGTTTTTACATGAAAAATGACCTAAATGAGAGGAATGATGTGAAAGATGTGATCCAGTGGCCCTATCGGTCGAGCTTCGGGCTAAAGAGACCGACTATTTTGAATAGTGAAAGATCTCAATCCTGCCTAGCAGCGTTCAATGCTATGTGCAACTATATCAACACTAGAGACTTAGTGCAAGAGCGCACAGCTTTCAAGGTATGGCCCCTAGCTGCTGAGTGGGAAATGTTGAAGGATGCTGAAGCTAATGCAAATGCCAATAAAAGAAGTCTGGTTCATTTGAAGTACTCTTATCGATATAGGAATCAATTTGGCGAGCTTGATGATGACTAGCTTGACGCCATTGAAGCAACAAGTGATGAACTATTAGGGGCATATTCCAAAGTTGAGGACAAAGTTATGAATGCTGCCTTTGGTGCCCGAGGAAAGAGCTGATTGAACAGAGTCTTTGATGCTATTGGATTTATTTACCCTAATTACTGCTTTCCTGCTCGAAAGAGGGGGCTAAAAAGGAAAAGTGCACCGAAGCAAAAGAAAATGAAGGTTCTAACCCACCGACCGAACTCGTTCTACCTAGAGAGGGCTACAAAATTGCCTACTGTGGAGACCTCAAAGACGGAAGCTGCCGAAGCAGTTGAAGAGACCCTTTCAGCTCCAGAGGTAATACTTCACTTTTGCATTGATTTGAATTAAGGCAATTGTGTTCTAATGTTACTTTTGGATTTCTTAGATAGATGATCGAGGCATCTACTACAGGGGTCGAAGCACCCAGATAGCCTTTGGCAATCTGCGGTCCAAGGTTATTGACCTTCAGCACCAGGCCGTTGAGAAAGACAAGATTCTTCTTTCTTTAATTGAAAAGTTGAAGAAAAACCAGCCTGATTTGGCTGCATTCTCTGAAGCAGACCAAAAAAATTTAAGACTTGAGAAAGAGAAGAAAGCTAGCAAAAAACACATAACAGATTTGGAATATGCCTTATCTGCTCAAGTAGAGCTCCACAAATCTGAAGTGATAAGGCTAGAGAAGAAACTTGACAAAGTTACTAAGAACTTTAATGTTGAACATGCGAAGCGTGAAATATCTGACATGGAACGATCCAGAGTGCAAAAGAATGTTGAAGAGCTTCGTTAATCAAAGGAAGAATGTTTTTCTGTTGCTATGCAATGTGAGAGCACCTAGAGGGGGGTGAATAGGTGATCCTGTAAAATAAAACACTAAATTCCCACAAGCTTGATTATAAAGATATTAGTGCGAGTTAATCAAGTCTATGAGGCGAGCTATTGCGAACACAACAACCACAGAGAGGAGCAACACAAGAGACACACGATTTTTATCCTGTGATTCAGCCAAGTAACACTTGCCTACTTCCACGTTGTGGCATCCCAATGGACGAGGGTTGCACTCAACCCCTTTCAAGCGATCCAATGATCAACTTGAATACCACGACTTTCTTCCTTATAGCCTTTCTCCCGTTTGCGAGGAATCTCCACAATTTGGAGCCTCTTGCCCTTAAAATAGAGATCACAAAGAAACACAGAAGTAAGGATGGGAGAGCAACACACACAAGACTTAAATCCGCAGCACACACACGCACACAAGCCAAGACTTGAGCTCGAAACGTAGCACAGTGAGTTCACAACTCAAACGGAGCTCAAATCACTAACACAATCGATCAAATGCGCGAAGGCGGAGTCTGGGAGTCTTAGGATGTTTCTTGTAAGCTTGGTGTACTCCTCCATGCGCCTAGGGGTCCCTTTTATAGCCCCAAGGCAGCTAGGAGCCGTTGGAGGCCAAACTTGCCTTCTGTCGAGTGGTGCACCGGACAGTCACTATAGCTGTTCGGTGCGTGATCTCCTTCCATATCTGGCACATCCGACCGTTGGTCCTCGGGGTCGGTTGGCGCACCGGACACTGTCTAGTGCACACCGGACAGTCCAGTGTGCCCAACCGACCGTTGCTGCGGGCCACGCGTCGCCCGCGGATTGCGCAGCCGACCGTTGACGCTAGCGACCGTTGGCTCACCGGATAGTCCGGTGCACCACCGGACAGTCCGGTGAATTTTAGCCGTACGCCTCTGTGTTTTCCCGAGAGCAGCCAGTTCACCGCTGGCCAGCCTGGAGCACCGGACACTGTCCGGTGCACCATCGGACAGTCCGGTGTGCCTGGCAAGAGTTGGTGTTGGCTGAAGCTTTGCCAACTCTTTTCCTTTTCTTCTCTTCCTTTGTTGGCTCTATTTCTAGCACTTAGACAAACACATTAGTATACCAACATAATATACTAAGTCTAGAAATATAGCTTTCACTTTGATTTGCATTCTTCACTCATTTTGCACATAGGTACTCATTTAATGTGTTGGGCATATAATCACCAAAATACTTATAGAAATGGCCCAAGGGCACATTTTCCTTTCAATCTCCCCCTTTTTGGTGATTTATGCCAACACATCCAAAGCAACCAAAAGAAGGGCAACATCAATGCAATTGAAGACCAAATTGTTTTTGCTGATGATTTGGCATATTTGGATCATTCTTTACCACCACTTGGTTTGTTTTCGCAAATCAAATTCACTTTCCTATCTCTAAGTCAAATACACTTGTTTGAGCAAATAGAGAGATATCCGAAGAGTGAAATTTATCAAGTGCCAAAAAATCCCCCTTTTCCCATAATCAAAAATTATCCCCCATAAGAGACCAAATTTTGCAATAAGAGTATTTTGGACAAATCACAAATTCTAACTCTACTATTTTCAAAAATTCTCAAGTGGTTGGCTGATCCAGTTGCTTTGGCCTTAATTTCTCCCCCTTTGGCATTAAGCACCAAAACGAGATCATTTTTGGCCCTTTAACCCATTGCCTCACCAAAAATGTCAATTAAGAGCAAAAAGGCAATGAGAGCATAAGTATGAACTTGGAAGTAAGTACACTAATATCGGAGTGCAGTGGAAGTCTTTTCATTGTCCAAGTTCACCTTTCCCTTTCAATGCACCTTTGAGACTACATCAAGTATACTCAAACAAATAGGTTAGTCTCAAAGGGTCAAGTTGTAGCACATGTCCCCCTAAATATATGCATCATTTGCATATGGACTTGTGAGGTCCGGGGAGACTTTATACAACTTGAGCACCACAAATATAGAACGAATAATGTAAAAGCTTAAAGTAACATGATCAAAGGCATAGAACACATGTATGTTATAGATCAATCCAAGTTACGCGAATCTAAGACATTTAGCTCACTTCGCAACCTGCAAAAAGTTTTCTCATCCAACGGCTTGCTGAAGATATCGGCTAGCTGGTTCTCGGTGCTAATATGAAAAATATCGATATCTCCCTTTTGCTGGTGATCCCTCAGGAAGTGATGCCGGATGTCTATGTGCTTAGTGTGGCTGTGTTCAATAGGATTATCCGCCAAGCGGATTGCACTCTCATTGTCACATAGGAGTGGGACTTTGCTCAGATTGTAGCCAAAGTCCCAGAGGGTTTGCCTCATCCAAAGTAGTTGCACGCAACACTGTCCTGTGACAACATACTCGGCCTCAGCTGTGGATAGGGCAACAGATGTCTGTTTCTTGGAACTCTAGGACACCAGGGACCTTCCTAGAAATTGGCACGTCCATGATGTACTCTTCCTATCAACCTTGCACCCGGCATAATCGGAGTCTGCGTATCCAATTAAGTCAAAGGTAGACCCCTTTGGATACCAGATCCCAAAGCAAGGCGTAGAAACTAAATATCTAAGAATTTGCTTAACGGCCACAAGGTGACACTCCCTGGGGTCGGATTGATATCTAGCACACATGCATACACTTAGCATAATGTCCGGTCTACTAGCACATAAATAAAGTAATGACCCTATCATGGACCGGTATGCCTTTTGATCAACGGACTTACCTACTTTGTTGAGGTCGACATGCCCGTCGGTTCCCATTGGTGTCTTCGCGGGCTTGGCGTCCTTCATCCCAAACCTCTTGAGAAGATCTTGAGTGTACTTTGTTTGTGAGATGAAGGTACCATCCTTGAGTTGCTTCACTTGGAATCCAAGGAAGTATGTTAACTCGCCCATCATCGACATCTCGAACTTTTGCATCATCGCCTTGCTAAACTCCTCACAAGACTTTTGGTTAGTAGAACCAAATATTATGTCATCGACATAAATTTGGCACACAAAGAGATCACCATCACAAGTCTTGGTAAAAAGAGTGGGATCGGCTTTCCCAACCTTGAAAGCATTAGCAATTAGGAAATCTCTAAGGCATTCATACCATGCTCTTGGGGCTTGCTTAAGTCCATAGAGCGCCTTAGAGAGCTTATACACGTGGTCAGGATACCTGTCATCCTCAAAGCCTGGGGGTTGTTCTACATATACCTCCTCCTTGATTGGCCCATTGAGGAAAGCGCTCTTCACGTCCATTTGAAATAGCCTGAAAGAGTGGTGAGCGGCATAGGCTAATAATATTCGAATTGACTCTAACCTTGCCACAGGAGCAAAAGTCTCCCCGAAATCCAAACCTGCGACTTGGGCATAACCTTTTTCCACAAGTCGAGCCTTGTTTCTCATCACCACCTCGTGCTCGTCTTGCTTGTTGCGGAACACCCACTTGGTTCCCACAACATTTTGCTTTGGACATGGCACCAGGCTCCAGACTTCATTTCTCTTGAGGTTGTTGAGCTCTTCCTGCATGGCCAACACCCAGTCCGGATCCTGCAAGGCCTCTTCTACCCTGAAGGGCTCAATAGAAGAGACAAACGAGTAATGCTCACAAAAATTAGCTAAACGTGAGCGAGTCGTTACTCCCTTGCTGATATCACCCAATATTTGATCGATGGGGTGACTTCTTTGGATCGTTGCTCGGACTTGAGTTGGAGGGACCCGTGGTGCTTCTTCCTCCATAACCTATTCTTCTTGTGCTCCCCCTTGATCACGCTCCTCTTCTTGAGGTACCTATCCATCATCTTGAGTTGGGGGATGCACCAGCATCGAGGAAGACGGCTGATCTTATTCCTGTAGTTCCTGTGGTCGCACATCACCAATCATCATCTTGCGCATTGCGGCCGTTGGAACTTCATCTTCATCTATATCGTCAAGATCAACTTGCTCTCTTGGAGAGCCATCAGTCTCATCAAATACAACGTCGCTAGAGACTTCAACTAATCCTGATGATTTGTTAAAGACCCTATACGCCTTTGTATTTGATTCATACCCTAGTAAAAACCCTTCTACAACCTTGGGAGCAAATTTAGAATGTCTACCTTTCTTCACCAGAATGTAGCATTTGCTCCCAAATACACGAAAGTAAGATACATTGGGTTTGTTACCGGTAAGGAGTTCGTAGGAGGTCTTCTTGAGGAGTCGATGCGGATAGAGCCGGTTTATGGCGTGGCAAGCTGTGTTCACAGCTTCCGACCAAAACCGCTCGGGCGTCTTGAACTCTCCAAGCATCATTCTCGCCATGTTGATAAGTGTCCTGTTCTTCCTCTCTACCACACCGTTTTGCTGTGGTGTGTAGGGAGCGGAGAACTCGTGCTTGATGCCTTCCTCCTCAAGAAATTCTTCAACTTGTAGATTCTTGAACTCGGACCCATTGTCGCTCCTTATCTTTTTCACCTTAAGCTCAAACTCATTTTGAGCCCTCCTTAGAAAGCGCTTTAGGGTCCCTTGGGTTTCTGATTTGTCCTACAAAAAGAATACCCAAGTGAAGCGAGAAAAGTCATCAATAATTACAAGACCATACTTACTTCCCCCGATGCTAAGGTAGGCAATGGGTCCAAAGAGGTCCATGTGAAGAAGCTCCAGTGGTCTTGATGTCGTCATCACATTCTTGCTGTGATGAGTGCTTCCCACCTGTTTTCCCTGCCTAACATGCTGCACAAGGTCTGTCTTTCTCAAAGCAGACATCAGTTAGTCCTAACACATGATCTCCCTTTAGAAGTTTATGAAGGTTCTTCATCCCAACATGTGCTAGACGGCGATGCCAAAGCCAGCCCATATTAGTCTTAGCCATTAAGCATGCATCTAGATCGGCATTCTCTTTCGAAAAATCTACTAAATAGAGTTTGTCGTCTAATACACCCTTAAATGCTAATGAACCATCACTCCTTCTAAAGACAAATACATCTATATTTGTGAATAAACAATTATAGCCCATGTTACATAATTGACTCACAGACAATAAGTTGTACCCGAGCGATTCAACTAAAAACACATTAGAGATAGAATGCTCGGATGTAATGGCTATTTTTCCTAATCCTTTGACCTTGCCTTGGTTCCCATCTCCAAAGATGATCGAGTCCTGGGAATCCTTGTTTTTGACGTAGGAGGTGAACATTTTCTTCTCCTCCGTCATGTGGTTTGTGCATCCGCTGTCGATAATCCAGCTTGAGCCCCCGGATGCATAAACCTGCAAGGCAAATTAATCTTGGGTTTTAGGTACCCAACTATTGTTGAGTCCTACAAGGTTAGTCACAATAACTTTTGGAACCCAAATACAAGTATTATCTCCCTTGCATTTGGATCCCAGCTTCCTAGCAACTACTTTTGCATTTTTACATGAAAGCACAACATAAGTATTGCAGGCATGATAAACAGCAGAAGGTCCATTGCACATTTTTCTAGGAGCATGAGGCACAACATGATTTCTCCTAGGCCTGCTTCTACCTTGAACCAAAGTAGAGCTAGAGGCAAACATAGCATGTGAATCATTATAAGCAACATGAACATGACTCTTATTATAATGAGGATCACTAGCAATTTTCCTATCATAAATAAAAGCATGGTTCCTTTTTGGACTACTTGCCATAGGGGCCTTCCCTTTCTCCTTGTTGAGAACGGGAGTCCTTTGGCTTGTTAAGTTCTTGGTTTCCCTTTGAAAACCAAGTCAACCCTTAATTGAAGGATGTCTACCAACAGTGTAGGCATCCCTAGCAAATTTCAATTTATCAAAATCATACTTGCAAGTCTTAAGTTGAGCATTAAGACTTGCCACCTCATTATTTAATTTAGTAATAGAAACACGATGTTCATCACAGGCATCAACATCCTTGCATCTATTACAAATAACAACATGCTCTACACATGAACTAGATTTATTAACTTCCTCTAGCTTAGCATTTAATTCATCATTTAAACTCCTTAAACTAGAGACAGATTGATGGCAAGCAGACAACTCAGAGGATAGCAATTCATTTCTTTTTAATTTCTAGAGCAAGAGATTTTTGAACACTAATAAAATTGTCATGCTCTTCATACAAAATATCTTCTTGCTTCTCTAGCAATCTATCCTTTTCATTAAGGACATCAATTAATTCATTAATTTTGTCTACTTTATTTCTATCTAAGCCTTTAAACAAATCAGTATAGTCTACTTCATCATCAGATGACTCTTCATCACTAGAAGAAGTATACTTGGGAGTGTACCGAATACATACCTTCTTCTCCTTAGCCATAAGGCAAGTATGGCATTCGTTGGGGAAGAGCGAAGATTTGTCAAAGGCCGAGGCAGCCAATCCTTCATCGTCGGAGTTGGATGAAGAGCAGTCAGAATTCCATTCCTTTCCAAGATGCGCCTCGCCCTTCGCCTTCCTGTAATTCTTCTTCTTCTCTTTTTTCCCATACTTTTCTTGTTCCTGGTCATTATCACTATCGAGGCATTGAGCTATGAAATGACCAGTCTTACCGCATTTGAAGCAGGAGCGCTTTCCCTTGTTTTGTTCTTGTTGGGGTACTCTTTGCGTCCTTTTAGTGCGGTCTTGAAACGCTTGATGATGAGTGCCATCTCATCTTCATTGAGTCTGGCAGCTTCCACTTGTGCCACCTTGCTAGGTAGTGCCTCCTGCTGCTAGTTGCTTTGAGAGCAACGGGATGTGGCTCGTAGACGAGTAGTGGACCATTGAGCGCATCATCTACGTATCGCGCCTCCTTCGCCATCATGCGCCCGCTCACGAATTTTCCAAGAATCTCCTCGGGCGTCATCTTGGTGTACCTGTGATTTTCACGAATAAGGTTGACAAGATGGGGGTCAATTACTGTAAATGACCTTAGCATGAGTCGGACGACGTCATGATCCGTCCATCTTGTGCTTCCGTAGCTTCGGATCTTGTTGACCAGGGTCTTGAGCCTATTGTAGGTCTGAGTTGGCTCCTCTCCCCTGATCATTGCGAACCTTCCCAGTTTTCCCTCCACCAGTTCCATCTTGGTAATCATGGTGGCATCATTTCCCTCATGTGATATTTTGAGGGTATCCCAGATCTGTTTGGCGTTGTCCAAGCCACTTACTTTGTTATACTCATCCCTGCAAAGTGAAGCTAGCAAGACAGTAATAGCTTGGGCATTTTTATGAATTTGTTCATTAATCATCATAGGGTTATCCGTACTATCGAAATGCATCCCATTTTCCACAATTTCCCAAATGCTGATGGAGAGAAAATAGATGACTACGCATTTTATGGCTCCAAAATGAGTAATCCTCTCCATCAAAGTGTGGGGGGTTTTTCCAAGAGGAATAGAAAGTAAATGGGCATTTGAATTGTACAGAATACAGGAATAATCAAAGGAATAGTTTTGATTAACTGTCTTTTTCTTTGACGAAGAATCGTCGTCGTCATCGTCGTCTATTAGTGAAGAAGAAGAAGCATCGCTGTCGTAGTAGATGATCTTCTTGATGCGCCTCTTCTTATTCACGTCCTTCTTCTTGTGACTCGAGCCTGAGTCAGTGGGCTTGTCGTCTCTTGGCTCGTTGAAGATGGACTCCTCCTTGTCGTTGACCACCATCCCCTTTCCCTTAGGATCCATCTCTTCGGGCGATTAGTCCCTTATATGAAGAGTACGACTCTGATACCAATTGAGAGCACCTAGAGGGGGGTGAATAGGTGATCCTGTAAAATAAAACACTAAATTCCCACAAGCTTGATTATAAAGATATTAGTGCGAGTTAATCAAGTCTATGAGGCGAGCTCTTGCGAACACAACAATCACAGAGAGGAGCAACACAAGAGACACACGATTTTTATCTCGTGGTTCAGCTAAGTAACACTTGCCTACTTCCACGTTGTGGCATCCCAATGGACGAGGGTTGCACTCAACCCCTTTCAAGCGATACAATGATCAACTTGAATACCACGTCCTTCTTCCTTATAGTCTTTCTCCCGTTTGCAAGGAATCTCCACAATTTGGAGCCTCTCGCCCTTACAATAGAGATCACAAAGAAACACAGTAGTAAGAATGAGAGAGCAACACACACAAGACTTAAATCTGCAGCACACACACCCACACAAGCCAAGACTTGAGCTCGAAACATAGCACAGTGAGTTCACAACTCCAACGGAGCTCAAATCACTAACACAATCGATCAAATGCGTGGAGGCGGAGTTTGGGAGTCTTAGGATGTTTCTTGTAAGCTTGGTGTACTCCTCCATGCGCCTAGGGGTCCCTTTTATAGCCCCAAGGCAGCTAGGAGCCGTTGGAGGCCAACTTGGAAGGCCAAACTTGCCTTCTGTCGAGTGGTGCACCGAACAGTCCGGTGCACCACCAGACAGTCACTGTAGCTGTCTGGTGCGCGATCTCCTTCCATATCTGGCGCATCCGACCGTTGGTCCTCGGGGTCGGTTGGCGCACCAGACACTGTCCGGTGCACACCGGACAGTCTAGTGTGCCCAACCGACCGTTGTTGTGGGCCACGCGTCGCCCGCGGATTGCGCAGCCGAACGTTGACGCTGGCGACCGTTGGCTCACTGGACAGTCCGGTGCACCACTGGACAGTCCGGTGAATTGTAGTCGTACGCCTCTGCATTTTCCCGAGAGTAGGCCAGTTCACCGCCGGCCAGCCTGGAGCACCGGACAGTCCGGTGTGCCTGGCAAGAGTTGGTGTTGGCTGAAGCTTTGCCAACTCTTTTCCTTTTCTTCTCTTCCTTTGTTGGCTCTATTTCTAGCACTTAGATAAACACATTAGTATACCAACATAATATACTAAGTCTAGAAATATACCTTTCACTTTGATTTGCATTCTTCACTCATTTTTGCACATAGGTACTCATTTAATGTGTTGGGCATCTAATCACCAAATACTTATAGAAATGGCCCAAGGGCACATTTTCCTTTCACAATGTTCTAACAAGTTTAAAGAGTACTTCGCTAAAGTTGGCGCGTTCTCTACTGACCAAAATTTTATCCACGGTGACCCTAAGGTGTTATTAAATGGAACGAAGGTGAAGTCGAAGCCTTTGATGAAATCCTTACTGGCAGAGGAGATTTGTGTGCCTGTGTTGGTGCCCGAGGGGCCGCGTCAATACTTGAAAAAGCTGGCTGTGAACATGCTAAGGCTGTAATGCAGCCAAAATTTTCAGTTTCAGCGAATGATATTAGGGAAACCTTTAGCTGAAGCTATTGCCCTTGGCGGGAAATTTTACTCTAAAGTGTGGATGAACGGTGGAAGGGAGATAGTAGACGAAGCTATCAAACGAAATGAAGAAGAGACCCATCGAGCTTCAGAGGAAGCGAGGAAGGATGCAGAAGCTGCATAGCGGGAAAGGTGTATAGGTATGTTTGTGTTGCAGTCTAGCTTCATAAGTGCACTAACTTCGTATCTGACAAAACTATGTTTTTATGTAGCGGAACATTCTCCCCCCGGAACCATACGATCCTAAAGTTGATCCAGCTCTAAAAGGGATACTTGATGAATTCAAGATAGTAAATGCGGCGATAGACGAAACTGTTGATAAACTCTTAAATGAAGCTGCGAAAAAGGTTCTGATAGAAGATGATTAAATTGTGTGTAAAAACACTGTAAAGTCTATGTGTTGCTCTTATGTAAAAACAATTGGAAACCATGTGTAATTTGATCGTGTAATATTTTTCTTTGTGTAGCGTGAAATTAACGTACATACCGTTTTAAACCGAAGGTGAAAAAAACACCTTCCCTTCCTTTCACGCTTCATAAAGAAAATCACTTGTTTTGCCGAAGGTCTTGTAAATTCATAACGAATACTGTTGCTGAAGCAGAAGAATTGGCCCCTTCTTTGCCTTGTTTGAGGGCAACATCTGTTAAAGATATAACATTTTTCCCTTTGTCCTGCTTTAGTCCATAATTTCTCAGTAAACACGTATTTAGCTTCGTAGCTCAGTCGCATTTGTGGATGAAGGAACTATTTCCCTTCTGTTCTCTTTATGGATGATGTGAAATGATGCATGATGTTATGATGCAAAATGATGCGATGATATGATGCAGAAGATGTTTGAGTAAAAATGACGCTAGAAAACATATCATAACAAGACTTTGCATCCCCTTAGGAACGACTTTGGAGTCTCTTCACCTTTACTAGGTGGCATTTTAGCTCTCCATCCCCGTAGGAATGACTTTGGAGCTTAGCTCTGCATCCCCATAGGAACAACTTTTGGAGCTTCTTCACCTTTACTAGGTGGTATTTTAGCTCTGCATCCCCATAGGAACGACTTTGGAACTTCTTCACCTTTACTTAGGTGGCATTTTAGCTCTGCATCCCCGTAGGAACGACTTTGGAGCTTCTCCACCTTTACTTAGGTGGCATTTTAGCTCTGCATCTGATAGGAACGGGGGTGCCCGATCTTCCGTCAGGTGAAGTGTAAGACCTAAAATTGGTAGAAAAAAATAAAATAAATAAATACATATATTATAAAATAAGGAAATAAGAGTATATATAATAGTGTTGTGAGAATTTTGAAGACCTTTGAAAATCTATTAGGACTCTCTCCCCTCATCTTCAAACAATAATGGTAAATTAAATTAAGGGACCAATAAATAGACAAGAACAGTTGATCTCTTGGTAATTTTGTGGTGATGCAAAAACATGTAACTGGACCTCCAATTTTAATGAAGACATAAAAATAGAAAATAAGAAAGGGAATTTCTAATGAAACCATTTATTCCATCCATAAATAAATGACAATATTATATTTGGAATTGTTAAAGTTAGAAGTTGGATTCAAAACTAGAAAGTGAAAATCAATTAATAAACCTAAAGAATTTCTAATATTGATGTGCGTAAATTATTCTATTCTTCTCTCTCATGAAGTAAACATTAGTATTATTAAAAAACAAAATAATTAATAAAATATTATTGAATCATGTTGAGATTATTTTGAGTGCTGCATTTGTATTTCAGTGCAAATTTGAATACCAAATGTGAAATATAAATGTAAAAAAATAGAAAAAAAAGAGAAAAAGGAAGACTCATACCTTGCTGGGCCGGTTTTCCTCTGCTCGGCCCACCTAACGGCTAGGTCGCGCCCGCCGGCCCAGTACCGACTTCCCCCCCCGTCGGCTTCCTTCTCTTCTTTGGTTTCGCTGACGGCTGGGTCCCACCCGCAGAAGCTTCTTCCCCAAACCGATGGTGGCGGCCTCTGCTAAACATGCGCGACCTGACGCATGGGCGGTGAATGTCACGCCCCCGTGATGCACTGGCGTCGATACCTCAACTCCTTTCGGTCCGAAAATAGGGCAGCAACATCCCCGGATAACAAACCTCACCTCTTTCCCCGTGATCCTATCCGATATCCTTCTCGGGTCGGACTCACCGCTGAGAACAGAATCCGCGCAAATGTCGCGGGCACCAACAAATCGCGCGATCTTCTCCTCACCATGCGCTCGTCCAACCTCGCATCTCTGGGGTATATAAACAAGTCGTCCGCGCTCCTCCTTTGGGCCATGGTTCAGCTGGGGGCGAATGGAGCGAAGGATGGTGCCACCGTAGGAGGGGAAACCATTATACCTGGCATTGGGCGATCGGAATCGACCGGGGGCAATCGCTGGTCCTCTCTGAAGCTCGTCGCGGCTTCTCCTAGGCGGAATCGCACTCTGGACCACCGGAATGCCTCGCCGGAGTGGGAACTCCGCCATGCTGTCGCGCGTTACCGTGGCAGTAGTCGTCGCGGCACCAATCGATGGTGAGTCTTCAATCTTCGCATTTGCCTCGGGCCTCCTCTGTGCGTAGCACTCGTTGGTCACGAATCGGGGCATCTGCTGGGGTGCTGGTCGTCGGTATGTTGCACCGCCGCGGGGAATCGGTGGCGCCGCCCTGGGTTAGCAGGCTGGGGGAAGGAGAGGACTCGTGGGCCGTCCGATCCTTCTTAGGTTGGCTGAGATTAGATGGGGGGCGTTGGGTCGACCGGTTCGACTTGCGGCCATGGGATGAGAAATCGACGGCTTGAGTTTAGTTGCGCGTACTGATTCGGTCAAATCGATCTCGACTGGTGATCAGCGTGTATGCAGTCGTAAGGGAGGCGACACTGCGGACCGTTGGGTTGGAATCCTACGCTCGCGGCAAGTACCGATTCACGTTATGATCTGGACCGTCTGTTTAGATCTGACGGCCCGTGTTCTGCGATACCCTTTCGGCCGACAGCTTTACAAAAGAGCCCCTCTGTTTCCTCAGTATCAACCCTCAGTCCTTCCCTGGTTTAGCCTGAGTCTAGGGAATTGTTACAGATTGGACCCCGAGTTTTGTATTATTTGGTGCCCTGTCCAGAACACTTAGGATATTCAGGAATTAATAAAGAAATAGGTTTTTAGTAAGAAAATAATTCCATAAACTTGTATAATTCATAGTTTAATTCATTTTAGCTCCAAATTGAGTAATTCTAGTTGCAATAATTTTGTATTAACATTGTCTATCAACTAGTAACACTGTTTAGCCATGAAAATTGAATTAAAAATTTTCATTTGGATTAACCTATTTTAAGCGTTAAATAACTTCAGAAATTCATAGCTTAATAATCGTAACTCCGATCTTGGTGGTTTCGTTCCCACGATCTCGTAGTTTCGCGTAGATTATTATTATTCAGTTGTACTTATGTTTGGTGTGATGTTAATTTTGCATATACCATGTTTGTCTGTATTGCTACGTTTAGCAGTGGGGACACGTGTCACCTGAAGAGCAAGTTGGTACCTGGAATCTCAAGTCCCAGGCAAGTTGTGCCCTTGATCACTTCTTTTTACCCATTCATGTTCTGATTAATCATAATGATCTGCATAGGTTAATTTTGATAGGACCCAATAGGTCACCCCTAGTTTGACTATCTTTATGCCTTGTTTACCACTAAACTTCTGGGTAGTACTTGCTAGTGCTTTATGTGGATTTGGGCATTGAGATACACATTATTCATGATTATACTTTTGTTATCCGTTGTTATTTATTGTTCAGGATTAGATCATTATGTTAATTGGAACATGGAGCGACCACCCGGGAAAACAGTGCTACCAACAATGGGTTTATGGACGCCCTTGGCTGATTAATTAGGAAAGCTAGTGGAAGGACCTACCTTACCCGAAAGGGGCAAGGGCAGTAGGGGAGTGGTCAGTGTAGGGAGGGTCCTTGGTTGATTTTGCTGCGATGGCGGTCAGGCAAGGGATCCCTGCATTGGAGCTTCATATAAACTGTAGCGGGTTTTCTGAAGCTAGTGGAAACATTGTAAAGGCCTCGTAGTGTTACCCTGCCTCGCTTCCTTAGTAGAGGTGTATGGGGCCCGTACAAACCCCGTGGCAGATGGGTAACATGACTTATGGGTAAAGATGCGCCAACCTCTGCAGAGTGTAAAACTGGTATACTAGCCATGCTCACGGTCATGAGCAGCTCGGACCCTCACATGATTAATTTATGGAACTTAATTCAATTTGTCATATGCATTGCATCGCAGGTGATGTTGTTACTTCTGTTCTACTATTTAATTGGGTTGGTATTTACTTATACTTAGTAATTGCTAATAAAATTTTGACCAACTTTAAAAAGCAATGCCTCAACTTCAACCATCCTCTTTGGTAAGCCTTACACTTCACATGAGCTCCCATCTTTGGCGAGTTCAGGCACATTATTCCCCACAACTTGTTGAGCGATGAACGTATGTAAGCTCACTCTTGCTGTCTCACACCCCCCACAGGTCAAGAACAGGTACCACAGAATGAGCGCATGGAGGATGCTTGTGATGAGTTCGTGAGAGGTCTAGGCCGTTGTCTCCCAGTCAACTTTGGGTTGCTGGGACCGTTGTCTCCGTTTAATGTAATTATTTATTTATTTTGTATAGAATTCCTGTTATGTAGTAAAGATGTGACATTCGATCATGTGGCCATGATTCATCATATGTGTGAGACTTGGTCCCAGCACACCTGGTGATTATGTTCGCGCCCGGGTCTTGGTGCCCCTAAAACCCGGGTGTGACAGAAGTGGTATCAGAGGAATGTTTGACTGTAGGACGAAACCTAGATAGAACTGGAACAACCAATACTTAATAACCTTTGCTATTCTGATTCTTTTCTAAACTTTTCTTAATATTTTCTCATCTAATTCCGCTTACTCTGATTATTCTTACCATTTCTTTCTAAAGACAAATGTGGATTTCACACTTTGGAATCCCGTATCTAAAGTGACCTTTAAGAATAGGGGACCTACTCTTAGGAACAAAACAAAACTATTTTTATATAAATATCTATGAACTTGAATGTTTGTTCTTATGATACTTGTTTTGATTTGGATCTTTGATTGAGTGTGATGAGTTGTGGAGTAATGTTCACAATTACATCTGCATATACATATAGGTATAAATATAAATAAATAAATTCATAAGATAACTAAACAACCTGGTTTATCCTCCATTAAAGTGTATCTATTTTATATAGATCCCTCATATCTTAAAGACTCTCTCTTATCTTAATCAGTCTATCTTATCTTAAAAGATAGTCTCTTATCTTAATAGACTCATCTTATCTTGAAAAGATTTTATCTCATCCTAATTAATCTAACTGGCCTGAAAAGATTCTATATTATCTTTATGGATCCGTCTTATCATAATAAGCATACTTATCCACCCTAGTTTTAACAACCATGATCTAATGCAAATTAATTAGATCATATCTAGTCAAACTAGTCATACCAATCTAATCTAGATCCCATCTAATATATTATGATCTAATCTAAGTAAGTTACTTAATGCTGGTACAAAAGATAAGGCCATACCCCTCATGCACTTAAAACTAAACTAGTGCCTTAAACCAACTCAGTCACATGCATGAGGTCTAACCCAACCAATAGAGTCATGATTGAATTGCATAATCTATCAACCCCCACCTAAAACAAACTTTTGACCTACATCATGTAGTCTATCTCACCCATATCTATCTTAACATATCACCCAATCCCGATGATATACCCTAACCTCGACTCAATGAGACCAAGACCAGAAAAGGAAAAGATAAACCTCGTCAAGGAAGGAGAGAAGTTAAACTGGATCTTCAGATGCTTTACCATCCAACACGGAGTTCTTCTCACCATAACTTTCTTACCCCAGGCTATTCTTGCCCTCCACCTACCCATCTTTTATCCTACACAATAAAATGGTTATACATATAGATACCCATGCTCTCCTAATCACTCACTAACGAAAAAGAGGCTTTTCATTTTGAAATAATTAGAAACTGAAAGCTAAATTGCAAAACCACTCTTCCTACATCCTTTCTCTTACAAATCTCGAGGACGAGGATTTCTGTTAAGGGGGTAGGATTTGTAAGACCTAAAATTGGTAGAAAAAATAAAATAAATAAATACATATATTATAAGTAAGGAAATAAGCGTATATATAATAGTGTTTTGAGAATTTGAAGACCTTTGAAAATCTATTAGGGACTCTCTCCCCTCATCTTCAAACAATAATGGTAAATTAAATTAAGGGGCCAATAAATAGACAAGAACAGTTGATCTCTTGGTAATTTTGTGGTGATGCAAAACATGTAATTGGACCTCCAATTTTAATGAAGACATAAAAATAGAAAATAAGAAAGGGAATTTCTAATGAAACCCATTTATTACATCCATAAATAAATGACAATATATATTTGGAATTGTTAAAGTTAGAAGTTGGATTCAAACTAGAAAGTGAAAATCAATTAATAAACCTAAAGAATTTCTAATATTGATGTGCGTAAATTATTCTATTCTTCTCTCTCATGAAGTAAACATTAGTATTATTAAAAACAAAATAATTAATAAAATATTATTGAATCATGTTGAGATTATTTTGAGTGCTGCATTTGTATTTCAGTGCAAATTTGAATACCAAATGTGAAATATAAATGTAAAAAAATAAAAAAAAAAGAGAAAAAGGAAGACTAATACCTTGCTGGGCCGGTTTTCCTCTGCTCGGCCCACCTAATGGCTAGGTCGTGCCCGCCGGCCCATAGTACCGACTCCCCCCCCGTCGGCTTGCTTCTCTTCTCTGGTTTCGCTGACGGCTGGGTCCCACCCGCAGAAGCTTCTTCCACAAACCGATGGTGGCGGACTCTGCTAAACACGTGCGACCTGACGCATGGGCGGTGAATGTCGCGCCCCCGTGATGCACTGGCGTCGCTACCTCAACTCCTTTCGGTGCGAAAATAGGGCAGCAGCATCCCCGGATAACAAACCTCCCCTCTTTCCCCGTGATCCTATCCGATACCCTTCTCGGGTCGGACTCACCGCTGAGAACAGAATCCACGCAAATGTCGCGGGCACCAACAAATCGCGCGATCTTCTCCTCACCATGCGCTCGTCCAACCTCGATCTCTGGGGTATATAAACAAGTCGTCCGTGCTCCTCCTTTGGGCCATGGTTCAGCTGGGGGCGAATGGAGCTAAGGATGGCGCCGCCGCAGGAGGGGAAACCATTATACCTAGTGTTGGGCGATCGGAATCGACCGGGGGCAATCGCTGGTCCTCTCTGAAGCTCGTCGCGGCTTCTCCTAGGCGGAATCGCACTCTGGACCACCGGAATGCCTCGCCGGAGTGGGAACTCTGCCATGCTGTCGCGCGTACCGTGGGCAGTAGTCGTCGCGGCACCAATCGATGGTGAGTCTTCAATCTTCGCATTTGCCTCGGCCTCCTCTGTGCGTAGCACTCGTTGGTCACGGATCGGGGCATCTGCTGGGGTGCTGGTCGTCGGTATGTTGCGCCGCCGCGGGGAATCGGTGGCGCCGCCCTGGGTTAGCAGGCTGGGGGAAGGAGAGGACTCGTGGGCCGTCCGATCCTTCTCGGTTGGCTGAGATTAGATGGGGGGTTGGGTCGACGGTTCGACTTGCGGCCATGGGATGAGAAATCGACGGCTTGAGTTTAGTTGCGCGTACCGATTCGGTCAAATCGATCTCGACTGGTGATCAGCGTGTATGCAGTCGTAAGGGAGGCGACACTGCGGACCGTTGGGTTGGAATCCTACGCTCGCGGCAAGTACCGATTCACGTTATGATCTGGACCGTCTGTTTAGATCTGACGGCCCGTGTTCTGCGATACCCTTTCGGCCGACAGCTTTACAAAAGAGCCCTATGTTTCCTCAGTATCAACCCTCAGTCCTTCCCTGGTTTAGCCTGAGTCTAGGGAATTGTTACAGATTGGACCCCGAGTTTTGTATTATTTGGTGCCCTGTCCAGAACACTTAGGATATTCAGGAATTAATAAAGAAATAGGTTTTTAGTAAGAAAATAATTCCATAAACTTGTATAATTCATAATTAATTCATTTTAGCTCCAAATTGAGTAATTCTAGTTGCAATAATTTTGTATTAACATTGTCTATCAACTAGTAACACTGTTTAGCCATGAAAATTGAATTAAAAATTTTCATTTGGATTAACCTATTTTAAGCGTTAAATAACTTCATAAATTCATAGCTTAATAATCGTAACTCCAAT